>JARIHR010000053.1:0-603569 GCA_029281495.1 Mycena filopes | reverse complement strand
TTTCGACCAAGTGTTCACGCCTTGTCACCCGTCACCACAGGTGTTCACTGGACAAGGCGTTCGTTGATCGGCAATCACGCAAAATTGCCATAAATGGACGTCCGGCAAATGCCGGACGGGATTTTTGGAGTGCTTTTCAGCCTAATTGGGCCCAGAAATTGCCCTGTCACCGTCACCTGTACAAAAAGTGTTCAGTTCACGACCCTCTGTCACCCGTCACCTGAACACTCGGTCGAAATACTACAGTACTATATTGTCCTGTGTACGTAGAGCAGTGCGCTGTTTTATATAATTTACAAAAGAACTTCGGGTCTCGGTCGGTTCCACCGCAAGCGGAACATATTTATTTAGGGGAAGAGAAGGGGGGGGCACCGATTCGGCCTTGATCGGGGCCCTCCTTAACAATCCTGGCCATGCATGGCCCGGGCCTGGTCAAAGAGGAATTTGAAATCCTCCTTCGACATCTCGTTCGTCCGCAGAGCGCGGACATTGATCTTTCCACGCTCCCGGCGTGGCTGTGGGCACTCGCGTGCCATGTGGCCTTCTCGCCACAGTTGTAACACTTGAAGGGTTTCCCCTTCGACTTCGAAGCATCCACGTCCATAGGGGCTACTTCCCCCGGACCGAGCTTCTTCGCCAAATTTGGCGCAGTTCCCCGGTAATTACCGCTGGGTACGGGTGGGGGAGGTTTGGCGGGGACCCAGAACGGAGTCCTGGCTGCCTTCGGCTGCTGCGCCTTGCGCAGTTTCTGCCGCTCTAGGATGTGACTGATCGTCATCATCCTGGCCTTCATCCCGGCATAATCCTCCGGGATCTCTACGCCCCCGGCATAGAGTTGCGTGCGAACCTCCTAGTTCTCGCACAGGAACTGGTTGTGGTGCCCGTGCAAGTCGTCGTGCGGGTCGTATCCCGCCTCCTCTGCGTTCAACTCGAACGCCTGGATGAAGTCCGCCAAGGCGGTCTTCCCTTGCCTCGTGGTGGTAAGGCGAATGTACGCTGTCTGGCGCACATTGTGGTCCCTGAACGTCCTGCCAAGGTCGTCCAAAAAACCCTTGAAGGAATATCCGTCCGGTAGCTCGTCGTCCTCGTCGAGCACTCGCTTGCGCCAATTACGCTTTTTGTTGTGATTTCGGGGTGATGGAAGAAGAAGAGAAGAGGATGAACATCACAAATGCCGAGACACCGGCTCAACGAGAAAGCGCTGTGAAAGAGTGTGTGGCAGGGTTTTTCACAGTCTTATTACTGTAACCGCTGACCCGCCCCATGACTCCGGCAATGTCGGCATTCCGAGCGCCGACGCGCTGTCAGTTATAAGCGACAGCATCTTTAATCCTGTGCGCTCCTTCCTCCTTCCCGCTTCCATGACACAGTGGACCGACGACGTTGGGCCGTCCCCCTCGGGGGCGACTTCCGGTTTGTCTTCATCTACAGTTGCGGCCCAATCAAATGACTTGCCTTTTTGGGAAAATAAGATCAATTACAACTTGGAAGGTGTGCTTTAAGAGTTTTTGGGGCCGTAAAATGGCCGATGTGGTGCTTATTGACATGATTCTGGGTAAAATCCCAGACTGGGTTGAGGGCAACTGATGTTACTCACGACCACAGGTTTGACATGGTTTCCCTGAGTTTGTGTCAGATTGCGGGCTTTTCCGACATGAAAAAAAAAAAAACTGCTAATAGCCAACATAGCCTTATCCCGGACCCATGGAAATTTTCTCCCGATTTTAGAGCCCTAGCGTAGCACATACAGCGGAATTTGATCTTATTTTCCCAAAAGGGCAAGTCATTTGATTGGGCCGCAACTGTACCTCTCCCATACAGATCGTTCAGTGGGCGTATCCAGGACCACGGCCATCCTCTGTTGAGGAAACACAACAAGGGCGTGGAAGGAGACAGCGGTGCGCTTACTCGGACTCCATGTATACGTCTTAATCTCTGATGCCCCTTAAAATCCTCATATCTGTTGACAACCACAGGGGACAACGCTGGTGCGTGCTTTAACATACCGGTGGCCTTATCGTTTCCTCTCTTTATGCTCCAGATGGCACAGATCCTCGTATTAGCAACAGTTTGTATTATGAAGAAATCAGGTCGCCCCAAACGCAGAATGGTGAGCAATGCCCATTGCCTATCAGCATTCCTCCTTGTGTATTCATTCCGGTAGATACCTTCGTATCACCCCAACGTCCCTCTCGCCAAATGTACACTTTCGAGGAAGGGGCGTACGCTCACATACACCAACTTGCTCTTCAACATCACATGTCAGGAAATGTTCACTCTCTCAGCCTCGAAACCGCGGCTGTGGAGGAACCTGAGGCGTTTGGTAATATCGGAAATAGTGAGTCGTTTCCCCCGCGTCCCGGGTTACGGCGTTTGGATTTGACAGTCAATTCAGCCCGTGTTCGCTCCCCAGGGATATCCCCACGTGAAGGACCTGCTCGTCGTGCGATCCTTCGCAGGTTCTGTGGAGATTGTAGGTAAGACAGATTGAGGCACGGGCATGCCCCCGAAAGGACCGCGCGCTGCGTATTTCGTTGCCGACGAGGGATGTGAACAGGGCGGCACCGTCCTGAAAGGAGGTCTTGTCCGCAGGATGGTCCGACGCGCGGTGAGGGCCTGAACAGATAAGACAAGCCGGCGCGCGCTCGCGAACGACTGATCCCTCACGACCGCCCGGGGTCGCGCCACGACTGTTCGGGGTTCCGCTACGACCACGGCCGCCACCGTTTAGACGCGGGCCTTTCGGGGGTGCCGGGTTGTCGTCGCTGCTGGCTGAACGCTTAGTACCAGCGGATTGCGAGGATGTCTTGTCGTTGGGGGTGAACCCGAGGCCGAGGAGGGTCTTGTGGCTGTGGTAGGCAATGTTCCAACGTTGCTCGTAGTATTCCAAGTTGAAAAGCGACTCGTTGAGGATCTTGTAGCGAAGTTCGAGCTCCACCGGATACCAAACATCGAATAGCGAAGCGTCATCAAACACATCTAGGCTGGCGAAGTATTTGATGTGGCCGGCGAGCTCGCCGGCGATAGAGAAGGAAAGCGGGTCCGCGGGATCAGTGGGCGCGCAAATAACCTGGTAGGACGCGAGAAGATTCTTGATGGCGCGATGCCAGAGACCTGGAGTGAATTTAAAGCTTCCTTCCTCACCGAGCTCCTTGGCGACCTTTGTGACGTTGACCACGCGTGCGGAGATGGCGGTACCGGTGGAGCTCAGCGATGTGGTGATGGTTTCGCATGGGAAGGCGTGGGGAGTGGCGGAGGCGCGGCGCAAGACGTCGTCGCTCCACCAATGCAGCGGAAAATAGATCTTGTGGTAGAGAGACGTGTGCCAGGGCTGAGTTATGGTGACGGGACCCGAAATTGTCGAGCCTATGGGACGGGGGTAAGCCATCTTCAAAGTTCCGAAGATGGGACGCGTCGCGATCGCTTTTTCCGCCTCCTTCGCGGCGCGCTCTTTCTCGCGCTTCTCCTTCTCCTTCAGGTCCCTCTCCACCGCCTCGAGCCTCTTCTTGGCTACCCATATGGTCACATAGCCAGGCAAAGGACCCGTCAGGTCCATGACCTCCTTTGCACCAACGAGGAGGGCCAGATCCCCGTCGGAATAGGCCAGAAACGGCTTGAGGGGAAGGCCGACGTCCAACGGGCCGACGCCAGCGGGGGAGTCGCGTGCTGTGGTGTAGGCGCGCGTGAGAGCGAGACTAGTCTTATTAAACTTCTCCCTCTCGACGTTTTCCGCATTGATTTCAGCCAGGTCGAAGTCGGCGGGAGGTTGGGTGTTGTCTGGACGCGTCGCGTATTTCTTAGTATCGAAGTCTGCTGGAAGGGGCAGAGGCAGTCCGGAACGCGATGTCGCGGCCATGGTAAAACGAAAACGTCTGGAGGAGGAGGAAGAGCTTGAGGTTGACGAGGACGAGGACGAGGACGAGGCAGAGACAGGAAACGAGATGTGGCAGTGTAGATTAGATATTCGTGATCTAGTCTACACAGGCGAAATACACGAGAGGAGTCTCTGCCTGCTCCCACTACCTTGCCCAACACTCAGGCCGGCTCGCAAGCTCGGCTCGCCTGAGCTAGCAATTTCCAACATAGTCCTCCAGCTCTAGGCACTGTGTTCTTCTGTAATGTTTTCAAAACTTTTATCATGGCTTTGTATACTTCCAAAGAACACAATTACTACATTGAATGACCTCCTGCACTCTCACACACCTCCAAATCCAGTCTTTTATCCTACACTTGGTCACCAACTGACTCTTCTAAGAAAAAAAACACCATTCCACATCCTGGAGGCCAGGCCTCGGTAATTTTACAATATGGAACGGTCAATGTACCATATAGGACCTTGGGAAAAATAGCCATCACCATTGGATCACCCCAAAGGGTGCAGGGTGAACTCTTTTATTGCACAAATCACATGCTGGGCCTGAGGACTCTGATGACCTCAGCTGGGCATTTCACATCCTACATGTGTAGCTTCAAGGTCCAATATCTCCTACTTAACATATTCTGTGACCATGGAATCAGAATTGAGCACGGAATGTGTTTACCATCTGTCAGCAACTGAATCAGTGTAGCAGGGTGTTTGACAGGTAAAATGCACAATTGGGTCACTATGAACCTCATATGAGCTAATCCATGCTGGTCCAAGGGAAGGAAGGTGAAAGGAAAGGTATTGAGGTCATTTTGACATGCCCAAACTAAAATGATAATAGTAACTTCCTTTTTGGGACGGAGGAGGTGAATATGTTTGATCTAATCAGTGGCTGTGCTGGGCAACTTGGGATATTAACGGCCAGCTGAGTCCTTGAATGCTGGGTTCACAATATTTTCGAGCTGCACCCTATTGCACTAGCCAAATAATATTATCTGGCTGAACCCAGGTTGCAAAGGAAAATAATATTTGAGGGTATCTAAATCTAGGTGGGCCCAGCCTGTCACACCAAAGATAACAATATTCTCTACCCCATCAGCCGAACCTTTGTCTGCTAAAGTGGAATAATATTATTATGAACCATGGGCTGATTGGAGGTTGCTAGGCAGAATAATATTTTCAAGCTGCCAGAGTGCCAGTTGGCCCAGTCCAACATCCCTGGGTGTATAATATTACCAGGTCCACCAGCTGAAGCCAGGTTTGCTAGTGGATTAATATTATTATATGCCATCAGCTCACTCGAGGTTGCTGGGCAGAATAATATTTTCACGCTGCCAGAATGCAGATGGGCCGAGTGCAACATAGCTGGACACATAATATTATACAGCCTAGTGGCCAAACCTGGTTTCCTGGTGCACTAATATCATTGTGGCCCATGGGCCGGACCCAGAATGCCAGGCAAAATAATATTCTTACGCTACAAGAATACAGGTGGGCCGAATCCATTGTGGTTGGTGCAATAATAATCCCAGCATGATCTGCCCAATCTTGACCTCCTGGGAGAATAATAATATTACTGACCATCAGCCCATCTGAGCCCACCAAGCAAGAAAATATTTTGGGCGGCCAAAATAATGGTTGGCTGAGTCCTAGTGTGTAGAGGTTCAAATATTTTGCTTTTCATCAGTCAAACCCTAATGATAGCATTCTGGGCCATAAGCACATGCATCGGCCCAGTCCTACCTTCTTGGCCAAATAAAATATTATTATCGTCTCAGTGTTCAGGATTCGGCCCAGAATCCGGCGGACTCCGGAGCCTCCTACACTCTAGGGATTAATCATTCGTAGGGGGCCTAGACTCTAGGTATTTTGGACTGCAGGCACTGGTTTGGGTGAATTGGTGGAAGAACGAGGATTCGAATGAGAAGGACTGGAAGAGCTGGAGTTTGAGAAATCGTCGGAAGATCTGCAGAATGGATCGGGTTCCTCGCTTGCGGCCAACATCGGACTTCTTGACGAGGAAATGGGAATCAATTATATAGGGAGAGGAAATCATACCACGCTCGCTGCCCTTCTCAGTCCCAAGACACAACATGTCCACAACACACTCCAAGGATCCAGCTGTAGTTGCATCCTTCAAAAGTTGCGAAATTTGAAGTTGCATCTTGTAGAAACCCGAGTTGACGCCTTGCCGAAGTTGTGGGAGCATAAGTTGTTGCGCTCGTCAAGTTGCTATTGGTCGAGTTGCAACGTTGAAAAGTTGCAACAATCTCCAACTTGACAGCCGAAGTTGTCGCAAAGTGCAAGTTGCCTCAAATTGCACAGTATATGTTGAGAATATACCTGAACCTTCCATAATATTCTCCCAGCGACTCAACAAGTAGTTAGTAGAACATTCTAGATTATTTCCTGTATATGGGCGATATACTGTGCAAAAAGTTTATTTGCGCATGTCAGATTTTTTGGTCCGAAATGTGCGACAAGTTGCACATTGCTACAACTTCCCGCGTCAAGTCGACTCAGAATACAACTTTGAGGAGGTGCAACTTCACCTATTGCAACTTGTCGAGTGCCGCAACTTTGCTGCCACAACCTCGGCCGTGTGACAACTTGGGTGGCTGCAATATGCAACTTCGAATTTTGCAACTCTTCGGGGCTACAGCTAGCACATCGAGTAATTTAGAAGAGTTGCACCTTCTAACTTTGCCCTGTACATGTTGTGTCTTAGCGTTAGAGGGCCGTAACGGGCCATGACCCAATAAATCCAGAAATCAGAAATCAACAAGCATTCAGCAAGAGCTGATTTCCTGGTGAAATTATCACCGGTCATACATTACATAGGATCATCCACCGGCACTCACCTCCCAGTGCTTGGAGCCTGAGCCTAACCCGTTGAATATCTCTTCTCCCAACCTGGCATTCTGTTCTGTTCGAACGTTGCCGCTGTATTTATGCCTTATTTCTGCACAGGAGGATACACCACATCTCATTGAGACGTCGCCGCTATCCCATGAACCCTGCAATACAAAGAGAAAGTGTTTGAACTGAACCACGGCCATCGTTGCCGTGGTCGTGCCGCAGCGATTCGGAGTGATCCAGGGACGAATATCGCGGATGCCGTGATGCCGACTCGGTCGGACGGAAGGTAAACCCTACCCCAAGCGCTCCGGCGAGGTATCAGAGAACAACAAGTTATGGAGGCACTGGTATTTGGGTACTTGGGATACTTCTCAACACCACCTCTCTGACTCTTTTTCAATGAGAATTTTTGGAGCACGGTAGGTAGGTAACGGAACCTCAACGGACAACACTTCGGCATTAGTACTTCCCCCGAATCAAGTCCGAATTTGCAGCCACGTAAGGCCAGATTGTAACTGACTCCCTCGTAGGGTGCGCCTGTGGGAATTCAAAGTTGCACCTCCCAAAAAATTCAACTCGTGAGGTTGCAACTCCGAAAAGTTGCATCTCAGTCAAGTTGCATCAACTCAAAGATGTTGCACCGACAAGTTGCCTCGTCGGAAACCTGTAAAGTTGAGAGTTGCTTCCAGATCCAAGTTGTAGCTCGGGTGAGTTGCAGGTTTTTTCATAGCAAAAACCCAGGTTGTAGTTGTCTAGGGGGTGTGAAGTTGAAAAAACTTTTTGCACACTATATTTGCCATACCTGTATGTATATAAGGGCTCGCAAAGCTCACCCAAATAATCATTCTTGTCTTCTTAGTTGTCCTCGCTTCACTCGTTCAACAGGTTATGGGCCCCGGTGCCCTCTATTGAACAAGTCGTCTTTTATTGTGCACCATCTCGCGTCGAATCCCTGTTGAGCCTTGCTCCAGCCGCTGATCCGCCTAACCCCGTTTATCGCTGCACCTGTGACAACAATCATGTCTTCTTCCACCGACTCCCACATCTACCGCATCGACCCGCTCCGCGGCGTCGAGAATTTCGGCGTCTGGAAGGTTAGGATGGCACATATTCTGACCGACCTCGGCTACGACAAGTTTGTTGCCGAGACTGTCACCCCGCCTCCCGACACCGACACCGCCGCCCTCGCTACCTGGAAGACCGCCGATCGCAAGGCGCTCTCCACTATCGTGCTCCGTGTTGCCGACAACGTCTTGGTCTATGTCTCCCAAGCCAAAACTGCAAAGGAGGCCTGGACTGCTCTGTCCAACATGTATGAAGCTAAGGGCGCCATCGGAATCACACTTACCCGCCGGAAATTCCATCGCACCACTTGCCCCGAGGATGGGGACGTCGAGGAGCACATCCGAGTGATGCGCTCTTACGAGTCTGATCTCGCCCGACTCGGCCGCCCAATCCCGGACGACGAATTCGCCTACACGCTGCCAGTGCTTGAGTCCTTGCCGGAGTCATGGGACTCCTTCGTTTCGGCCATCGCTGACGACGTCGCTAAGGACTCCACCAAACTTATATCCCGAATTCTCGCCGAGGACGCCCGCCGTCGCGCCCGCACTCCTGCTGATCCCACCACCGCGCTGCCAGCCGTCGACATGTCCAAGGTGAAGTGTTTCAAATGCGGTCGCTTCGGACATTACGCTAGCAAACACGATCAGCAGCAGCAGAATAATTCCCGCGACAATTCTCGCGACGACGCGTCAAACTCCAACCGCGCCCCTTCCAAATTCCACCGCCGAGGCCGCCAGGGCAAAGGCAAATCCCGCGCCCACGTCGCCGTCGATAATTCATCCGACGACGAAGATTTTGGTTTTCTAGCGCGCGAGCCCGCCGCCTCGCATGGACTTCAGCCAGATGATTGGCTTTTGGACTCTGGCTGTAGTAGGTCCATAGTCCGCAATAAATCTGATTTCACCCAGTATACCGAGACCCCCGGCCACAAAATCGTCGGAATTGGTGATAGCGCCGGCCTCGGCCGCGGCACCGTTCCACTTTCCTTCGCAGTTGGGCTCAAATCCCGCGCATGTGTGATGCGCGATGTCTTACACTGCCCCACTGCACCTTGCAATCTGATCTCTGTTGCCCGCCTCACTGACGCAGGTCACCGCGCCGTGTTCACTGGGGATATCGTCGAAATCCGTTCGACACGCAACGGCACCCTACTCGCTGTTGGCGACAAAGTCTCGCGGCTTTACAAACTCCGCATCGCATCAACCACCCCCTCCTCTTGCCCCCCTACCTACGCCTTCCCCGCGCGCTCCTGGGACGAATGGCACCGTGTGCCAATGCATGGTGGGGCCTGAGTTCTTGACTCAGGAAGACACCCAAAAGACTCCGGAGAGCATCGAGCGAGCTGCGGAGTGAAGAAGTTCGGCCTCGTTCTCAACGGCCACTGCACACATTCACTGAGGGTGAGTTGTATTGTGGAGTACAGATACCAGAGATAAATATGTGCGCTTGGATCCAACTTGGATCCACCCGTTTGGACTAATATTGCGTGGGAAATCTACGAATTACCTAATTCGTTGCGCTTCCCCGTTAACGACTGTATTTACATTATTCACGGTAATTAACAGGTGTGAATAACCCCGACGAGGGCCGTATGTTAGTAACAAATGTGAATAACCTGCTGGGAGGTTGTTCACATAACCCTATCTAAGAGTTCGGCCGTTTATTAAAAAATGAGCCTAGCTAGAGGCTCACCTTTGGCTCACCTTCTATAGAACATTAGAGACTTGCTGCCATTGTGCTGCCAGCTACTTTAAGGACGAGCTCGCTGCGCCCACAGCGATCACACGTTGACCATAACGATCAAGCCCAACGCCGTCGACATTGGCAGCGAGCAGAATTGTGGCCCTGTTTGGCCTCGGCGGCATTGCTGAGTCATCATACTCCCGCATCACCCTGCCCGCCAACTGCCCGCTCTACTCTATGCTGGCGGACTCCTTGAAGGTAAAACAGGCTCATCATAGTGGATATAATCATTGATGAACACAACAAAGAGCCCTGTCACTACAGAATGGAAGCAGCGATTAAGTAGGTAACAAAGAACCCTCCATCAGTAAAACTGTAGGGATGGGCACTGTCCCGTCAACGGGCACGGCCGTCAAATTTACGGCCCGCAGCCGTCGTTTTTTCCACTCCAGACGGCGCGGCGCCGCAAAAGAACGGCCGTAAATCGTAAATTGACGGGGCGGCGCGAGGGAATAAAAAGGCATGTCCCTGGGTCCTAAGTTGGCGTCAAAAGTGATGTGTAGCCTGCAAGTGTCCTCTCACAGCCGATTAGGAACACCCTAGGGGGTTCAGTGACCAGTGAAAAGCATTTTCAACCTTGGTTGATTTTATTCACATGAGCAGATGCTCTCCTGAGAGGGCCTGTAGGGTCCACCGGTAGTGTTTTGAGCCCGAATTACCCTTCCTCCATATCTAACAATCATTCGGTCTCAGTTTAGAGCATGTTGGGGTGTTTTTGAGCGCGAGAACCGCCATCAGCGCATTGAACCCGTCTACGGTCGTAGACGGCTGCCCGTCCCCGTCCGGCGCATGGAACCCACCGAGGTCTTGACGGCGCGGGACGGCATGCCGTCGACGGCACCCGTCATACCCGTAAAGACGGTGAGGGTGGCCATCCCTACTCATAGGGCTGCAAAAATTCAAAAAATCTTCACGGCCAATTTGGCCGCTGTACAAAAGAGGTGGTGACTAAGTGAGGGGCACCATAGTAAAACAACATGGTTTGCTTTGGCGTCTTTGACGTCCTGGGCAAGACGTTAAAGACGCTAAAGACGGATTCTAATCAAAGACGCCCGTCTTTGGCTAGACAGGTTCATGTGTCTTTGAAAGACACTTCGTCTTGGGCAAAACTACCGGTGTCTTGGGTAGGACGCGTAAGATGTACCCTTTCCACTACAAGACTTTGAAAAGACCTCCCTAGGAGGTTCAAGACGACGCTCAGGACACGGTAATGCAGGTTTGGAATCATATATATATTCCGAAATGCTAGTCGTGACAGTGTGTGTATGCGACCGATCCCACTACCTCCTTCCCATCGTCGAGTCGCTCTCCTCGCAGTCGGACGGACCCGTGTCCTTACGGGCACAGTAGCGGGGAATCCGCCGTCGTCGTGATCTGTGCTGGATGGAAGGGTCAGCGATGTGGAGATTAAGGAGAATGTCAGACGCACCTGGATTCTACCCGCAAACGAACGGTCAACGGCAAGGTCGACGACAAGGAGGACGCGGTAGCCGACGGCCAAAGGTAACGTTGAGGGTGAGAAGTTTGAAGGTTGCGATAGCTTGCAATAGAAGGGAGACGGTGTTGAGGAACTTGCAATATGTTGAGGAACTTGTGATAGGTTGAGGCGTTCCGTGCGCTTGATTATCGAACTTGAGCTCGAACGTTGGGGGCCGTTGGGCACTGGCTTGACTGTGTTGATGGCGCGGGGTAGAAGGTCTTGATGTTGTTGAGGACCGGGGACTCGCTGAAGGGGGCGTCCAGCGCGGGCGCGGGGCAGGTTGTGTTGCGGCAAGGGGGACCAAATCTGCGGTAATCTGAACCTGGTCCCAACTCGAAGGAGTTTTACCCGCTGAATCCAAATATCGTTACCCCGAGGTTTGAATGTGAGTCGTCGTGGAGTTTGAGGTCAAAACATTATTCCCATATCGGTCCTGATAAGAGTTTTGATGTGTCCCGATCCAGTAATTTGTCATGTGATGGGTCCAAAGATCTAGACCGCGGTCAAAAAAGTTTGCTTCCACATCCCACTTCAAAGGGTTTCAACACACGGAATATGTGCCGACTACATCAGGGAAGAGCCCCATGCAAAAAAATCACGAAAATTGGCCGATTTGAAGCTAAATGGGGTAATCTGATCGCATCATTATTACGTAGGGAGGGAGGGGGGGCGCCGAAAAGCTGAAAAATATAAAATTGTAGGTGATATCCGTTTTTCTTATCTTTGGTCCCCCTTGTGTTGCGGGCAGAGCGAGAGGGAAGAGAGAGAGGCGGACTGGAGCCAGACCTGAAGTAACGAGGGCTAGAGACCTGAAGTGACGAGCTCTCGAGGCATTGGGGGAGGGGTTTTGGAGGGAACGACATGGGGGGAAAGAGCAACCAGCGACGTGGCGAATGGCATAATTGATCGCGCACGGGCCACATGTCAATCAGAGCGGAGTTTGAACGACTTCGCAAACTTGTTGGAAATGCTTCTGAACATCAACTCCCAATCTCTTCAAGTGAGTGCCAAAAAATAAGGAGTTCAATCACATTGCATATTTCCTCTGCTCCGCTCTCTCACCGACATTACTGGGTCAAATTGTTGTAGTTCCCCTCAAGCCGCGGCGCCATCGGCAGGAAGGCATCGAGGAGCACTGCAGTCATGCTGGCAAGGAAGATACAGTCCAAATTGCCACTAGAGCCCAGCCTCAAGATAACATACATTTTGCAACGGAGTAATGTTGCGAGTACTCAAAGCTGTAAGATGCCGGGCCCAGGTCAAAGACCACTCCAGATGCTTTCTCAAAGACGCAAGACGAACCTCAAAGACAAAGATGCTCCAAGACGGTCCTCAAAGAACTAAGATGCCAAAGCAAACAGTGTTGTTTTACTGATGTCGACGAGCGAGGTGGACACCGCGACGGCATTCCTCGCTAGTCTCTCGTAGACAGACGCTACAAAAAACTATCTCGTACCTCGTTAGTTGTAGTCTGTTGATAGCCGGCCACTTCCGATCGCTGCTCGGCTTATTACCAAAGCGCCAAAACGGCTCGCTCATCTCCATCCATGCCCGGTGAATTTGCGCCGCCGTGACGACAGGGAAGGCGGCCTGCACCTTGTTCACCATCGCCACGGGTGTGAGCCATTGTACGTTGTCCCGGATCATCGCGAGAGCGGCGGGCGGCATCGACACATCGAGATAATTGACATGCTTGCCGCAATGCTTGAGCTTCACGGTGATCGTAAGTGCGGCGTCTTCCTCATCTCCTCCTTGACATCTAACCGACAGAAAGCTCCCACAGCGATAGCGCTTCATGCCGACCGTGTCACGGTTCCGAATGTCGGGATTGTTTGACGACTTCGATTTCTTCTTGCGGGCTTCGTCCTGGCTGCACCAGAGCCTTGTGCGATGCCCGTTCTTGAGTTCCTTGTGGTCCCGTACACTACGTCAGGTCAGTATTAATTTATTACGCAGAATTATCGTCTCACGTAAATCGGTAGTTGCTGATCTTCCAAATTTCTGCAGTGACCATCTGAACACGCTCGCGGGGGGACACGAGAGGATCGGAGGCCATGGGGTAGGCTCCGTGAAAGTCTACAGTCCCCTCCTTGAACTGCGTGCGCAATGCGTCGTAAAAGGTTTCGGCGTCCAGGAAGCGTTCGACATCCGCGGACATGACCTATACGCCAACGTCAAGGCCGTTATAGGTGGGTGAGAATCAATTAAAACTTGCCTTTTCCTTCTCCATGTCCTCATCTGAGTCCTCGCCAGCATCAGGGGTGTCGGGGGTGCTTGAAGACTCCTCTACGCGCGGCCGGTTGGTAGGTGGATCATCGGCAGTGCCGAGCGATTCCCGTTTTCGCTTCTTGGACCCGGGCATGGAATTCGCTTCGGCGGCGGCAGCGGCGGCGGCGGACCTCGCCCTGCTGTCTTTTTGATTCTTTCTGTTCGTAGCACGACATGTATCGCAGTAGTTTCGGCTTGAATCCAACGGGACTCTCTTGTTGCATCCTTTTCTGCTGCATTTTCTCGTGGCCTCTTCCGGCGGCGGCGACACTGACGGCGACGAATCCATACAGAAGAGGGTTTGTTGATGCGCCGTGTTGTTTGAGAAGGCATTCCATGCACGTGCTGATTAGATATTCCGTTTTAGGAAATGTCAGAGTGGGGGAGGCGTGGGCCAGTTCTCACAATTTGTCGCTTCTGTGGCAGCCAAATCTTCGGTGAACTGAGTTACCAGGTGAGAAGCCATTGAAAGCACATAGAAAGCAAAAGTACCCCAAACCTTAAGTACCAATTAAGTACTCACGGCCGTTGCGCATGAGTCCCGGAAGCACTGCCAGACTCCGTTCGCAACACGGCCTTCGGGCGGGCTGTACAGGAAGATGCAGTGGGAACAATAATGCGATGTTATCTTTTAGCGAGTGTTTGACACAGCCCAACGTTTCCGATGACCAATTCGCAGCAAGCGGATGCAAGTGAGTCCGAGTGGCTGTCTCACAGCGCCGCCCCGCGAGGCTATGCCCACGCCTAGAAACACGGCCACAAAGCTGGCTGGCTTGTTTCCTCGCTATAGTTACACGGACTCGTGGTTACGTTATACAAGATGCGCTGATTCCGCACCGGCCGTGAATTTTTGCGAAGGGTGCCATCTATCATTGCCGCTACGCGATTGAGTGGAGCGCCATTCATATGAACGATCGTCGCAAACTCGGTCAGCTTCTCGGGGGTCAGACGATGAGGATCGAAGCGCAAGAGATGCTTCCATCGGTCCCACAACATCGTGGCAGTAAGGCGCGTAAATTAGTGTTGCCGCGAGCTGAGTTCGAGGGAGTTCGAGGTGATGGTCCATCAAGCTTGGAGCAGCTCGAGGTGGAGCGAGTTCGCCTCGAGTTGGCTCGAGGTTATTACGTGAACGGTCTTTAAAGGGTAATCCAGAGTCTCACGCATGCGCAACAACGTCGACGAGGATTGTATCTTCCCATCGCGGCCCCAGAATCAACATAATACGGTGCAAGGGAGGATTCAGTGTCCCTCCAATTTTTTTCCGGCCCAAAACGACCAATTTCGCGTGGCAGGGAAGCAAAACAACTTGAGGGCAAGATATTTCAACTGCGGCGCAACCGGGCCTATTGAGGGTCAGTAAATTGTGTATCGCACTCGGGGACCCTTAGTGATGGATATTCTGGTAGCCTCCAATTAATTGGGCTCATGTCTTTGTGTTGTTTTGAGAATCCGTTTGCTCCATAAATCTTGTTGGCGGAAGGCAGTACACGACCTTCGCTGTAGAATTCTTGTTAGGGCCAATCGAACATTATCATATTAAGCAAGATAACATTGAGAAATGAATAAAGACTGCTGGTATGCACCCACAGGGAATTTCTGAAATACGGACTCTCGCGAGCTCTAACGGAGATAAAGTACTCAAAAAGGAAGTGCATTTTGATGGAGCTCGAGTCAGCTCGAGTCGAGCTGAGCTGCCATCAGCTCGAGGTGCCCAGTATAGTAACGCACCGAGGCGAGCTGGTAATCACCTCGATCTACCTCCACCTCGCGGCAGCACTACGCGTAATTCGAGAGAACCTTGATCGTTCCCACCCACACTGCATCTCGACATCGACCAAGCGCGATGTATGCGCGAGACGACAGAGTAGCATACACAGCGCGGTGACGCGGTTCTCCTGGTTACGGCTCTCCTCGCAGTGGATCGCCTCCGGTAGGTCAAGCGCGATAACGAGCTGGTTAACTTCCTCGCGCGTGAACCTTGAACACAGATTGTGGGCAAGTGTTCTCAATAGTCCTCTGGGGTAGCCACTCACCGGAATTGCTCCACCCATATGTCATCGCCCAGCGAATTCAAGTTGATGCGCCCACCTGGGCGAAATCGACCCTCGCGTGCCATCCATTGTTTATCCAGATCTTCCAGGACATCGGAGAGAAGAGTGTTGAATGAGAGAGTGGCCTCGAGAATGCGTGTTTCCATTGACGTGGCTCAGGACAAAGATATATCCGACAAACCCCGCAGCCATCAGCCATCAGCTTGCGCACTGCGGATCAGCCATTGGATGGCTCCAATGGCTGCTGCGCAAAGTCGGTATTATATCAAACTCCTCCTTTTAAGTAGCAAGGGGGCACCGGAATTGAAATTTTGGACATCGGGCCGATTTCGGATGAAAACGTTGCCGACGTTCTGAACTTGAGCTATCAGCCTCCAGACCTGCTGGACATAGGCGGAAGAGACCTGGACTAATAGAGGTAGTATAACATTTCAAAAGTATCAAATTCGAATTGATGCCCTCCACAGACTGTGACATTCAAGCAACATTCAAGGAGCTTTTAAGGTAGGCGCCATCCGCATCCATCGAGTCACGTGCTGTCACAGCGTGACGCGCCTTCCCGCCCCTACTAGTCGGGGCCCCCGAGTATAAAAAATAATTCTCAACCAAGGAAATGTGTGTTTTGAGCAAGGGAACAATCCCTTGGTCTCAGATTTGCAACTTATGTTTCCTATAAAAAGTTTTATGCACATTTTTTTTCAACTGCTCCAAATGAGAGACCAGCGATCCTGGCATTGGTTTCAAGTTTTTGTCGAAAAATTTGGCGCGCCCAAAAAGGCAATTCCCACGGCCACGTGACCGGGCCGACGATCTCCGTTCGTACTTGAACCCGTATTTTAAGGTGAAAATCGTGGCCAGAACCATATTCCAAGCATGGTGGAGTGGGAAACCACTTTCAGACTGTTTACAGAGGCCTGTTTGCCCTATCCTGGGACTCCGGGCTCTGAATCTACGCTACCTGGCCGGCGGAAGGGCCATGAACCTCAATTTCCTGAAGGAAAGTGCCAGGTAAGTCTTGAATTCCTCTGTTTCTGCTTCAAAGAAAGGATCTGAAGTGTCCTCAAGGCTGGTCCTCAGTTGCAACACTTTTACCGCTGAAAATCCACCTGCATATATGTGCCGAAGAGCCAGAACAGCATTGTTATCTAGCCAGAAGCCTTGTTGGAATGTCTGGGGAGCTACTAGCATACCGGGTGTAATTTTTCTTCTGGCCTGCAACCCTCCCATGGCGGAAATAAAAAGTTTTTGGTTGTGAAATCCAAAATTTGGCGCTTTCCCACGTTACTGTCACGCGTTACATCACGTTCACGTGACTCGATGGATGCGGATGGCGCCTACCTTAATACCACCTGATTTTGTTTCGGAGAGGTTGGGTCAACCTCGGTGTGAATACTCACAGTGGAGGAAGCTCCCCCCCTCTTCTGTAGCCAGGAACTGGCGTACAAGGACACATATTAAACACATATTGATCACTCTGTTTTTTTCAAGTTTTGTTTTTTTTACCTCAGAGCGCTGAGCCCCCGCTCGTCCTTCTCGCTCATCCTCGTGTAGGGCGACCGCACGGCGCGGGTATGTTGTCTTGCGCGCCTTGAAGAACGCATGGGCTTCCCCATTGACCAACGCATTGAACGCCACCTGGGGTTCGGTTTGACGCGCGGTCAAACTCAGGCTAACCCCATTTGGACGATCCCTTATTACTTATATGTATCAAACTCCTCCTTTTAGACGATCCCTTATTCACTCATATTCATAAAATGGGGTCGAAATGATCTACCGGTAAGGGGAAAGAGAAACAACCGAATGCGCAACCAGGCGAAGGAGAAACTTGAGTAGTATACTGTACCGTATCGAACACTTTCCATACAGGTATGTACCCACTGAATACAGCCCTTGCGTTCTATTTGTGCCCCGCCGCTTGTCGGCTGTCTACCCGTCATAGAAGAGGGTGACCAATTAATGGCTTGGTTCTCTGACGAGGATGAATAGTCTTTAAACACACCGAGTAGATTAGAGTTGCTTGAAGTACCATAAGTTCGAGGTCTGAATCAATTACGCGCCAGTTGGCGCTCGGTGGCCTACATAGTAATACTAGTAGTATTAGTTTCAGTGCGTCTGGAATCGTTACCGAAATAAAGAAAATCAGTTACATCTTCAGACTCCCTGAAACATCGGAGTTTCCGGAGTGATAATCGATTTGTACAGCTGTTTTGGAAAAAAGCACAAATCGAATGTGGATTTTTTACGAAACCCCTCTATATTTTCCAAAACAGCTGTAATGTGTACAGTGCAAGCCATCACACGAGTCTATACAATAATACACAGGTAGCCAAGTAGACTAGAAAATTGACTCGACGAGATCTATCGATTCCCCTCTTCACTTCGGCTAAAATATTCAACTTTTTTTTTGGCGGGTTTTGTTTGTCCACAACTGTAGAATTCACGTTGACATGTGACCGTGTTTACTGTGATTTTCCGGTCTCATCCGAGTCATCGGAAATATATCAGATTCACAGGTGGAGTTCAACCTCGACACAGGCGCGCATCACGACCGCTTGACTAGGCGGCGGTGACCAGAGTCCCACTGCCCAAAAAGGTAAGCGCCGGCCATCAAACGAGCGTGGTGCTCTCGCTTTCCATATAAGTAGGCGGGATTTCGAATTGTACAACGTGATGTCGCCGATGCGGAACGGGACGTTGCGCGCGAGACCGAGAGACGGGGAGACGGAGCCGTTGGCGGACTGCATCTTCAAGACGATGCGAGGGTCGTAGGGAAGACCAAGATCGAGACAGACGGCCTCAGACATCGCAATAATTTGGGAGCCGCCGTCGATGATAGACTCAACCTGCTGTCGGTTATCAACAACAGGGAGGATCGAACGAATGGCCGAGGACTCGAGGGAGACGATTAGATCGTCGGGAATGGGCTCGCCAGCGGTGAAATACGACTCGTAGAGATCGGGAATAACAGTGGCGCCAGGACTCGGAATCTCGGCGGTGGCGGAGTAATCGAAGTTAGCGGGCATCGAATCGAAGAACGCGGCGGAGCGAGAGTCGTGGGCCATTTGACTGGCTAGCGAGTCGTGAAAGACGTCAGAATTAAGAGAGTCGAAGGCAAATTGATCAACGGGGGCGGCAGGATTATTCGAGGATTTATTGGCGGGGTTCGATGGGACGCGGCGACTCGTAGTGGCCTCGCGGGTTTGAGCGCGGACCTCAGGCGCGATAGAAAGCAGCTCACGCTGCGAGACTAGCACCTGTGCATCCATGGAACGATTAAAGACAGTGGTCGCAATTTTGGGGTCATAAACCGGGGCGGTAGAACGGTACGCAGGCTCAGGCTTTTTCTGTTGTGCCGCGTTTGGACGCGCGCCGACATTACGGTCTCGTGGCGGGGCGTACGCAGCATCGCGGGCGTTAGCGAAAGGGTGCTCGGGGTGCGAAGGTTGAGACGGTGGGGCCGGAGGTGCATAAATTACGGGCGGCGCGGGCGCGGGGGCAGGAGCGGGATTTGATGCAGGAGGCGGCGACGCGCGAATAGGTTGCTCGGGTTCCTCAACAGGCTCACCAGCAGCAGCGGCGCGACGAGCCTGGGCACGAGTACGAATTGCGAAAATCTCCTGCTCGAGGCTGCGAAGGCGCTCTTCCTCGGATAATTGGAACGTGGTGGCGGCGGCAGAATTAGAACCAGATGCGACAGCGTTAACGTGCGGGGGCGCAACGCCAAGCAAGAGTTGAGCGGTAGCGAGCTGTCCAGGGTTGAGGCGGTGCCACTCCTCGATGCGAGCACGAAGGTTACGACCTTCGATGCGGCGGGGGACGAAAGCGCCGCTAGGCAAAGTGACGCGGTTATTAACGTCGCGCTTGCATTTGCCAATCCTGATATCCTCGTCGACGTGTGGGCACTGGCTGATAAAATGCCCGAGCTCACTGCAATAACTGCAGTTGAGGTCGGCGCGCGGGGGATTGGCGGTGGGCGGGGCAGACGGGGCATGAGAATATTGGTGCTGATGTTGCGCGGCGAGGACTTTGATGAGGCCGTTCATAGTATCGAGGAGCGCGGCGAATCCGGGCTCTTCTTTAACGTCGTGGGGAGCGGCAGGTAAAACGGCGGAGTGAGAAGCGGCAGTGGTAACGGGGACGTTGGGCGTGGAGGCCAAGGCGAATTCGACGGCCTCGTTGAGATCGGCGAGGGCGTATGGGTCGTCAGGGTGGACGTCGGGCTGCTTGATCTGCAGGCAACGGCTAACGCGTTCCCAGAGGCTTCAAAACAGCAGCTTTGAACTCGTCGTAGGATTTGGCAGGATCGCCGAATTGAGCCAGAGACTCCCAAACGTCCTGGTCGTCGACGCTGAGGAAGCGGGTAGCGTGCCGCTTCTTCTCGGTGCTATCCGTGACGTTGGCGCGGGTAAAATGAAACTCCAGATCGGTGAAGTACCGATGAAGCTCGCGCGGTTTGGTCGAATCAAACTGCGGCGCGTTACGATCGCCGCGGGCAGGCATCTGGGGTGCGACAGCCGCCATGGTGGTGGATGAAATGGATGGAGGAGGATCGTCGAAGAGGTCGTAGAGCGGAAACTGCAAAGGATCGGGCGGCGAGTCGAGGTTGTAGTGGTGGGAGAGGATATATGGGACGGGGATCAAGAGCTCCTCGGAATCAGAGCTAGCGGCGGAGCTGTGGACTGAAGAGTCGAGGAGGTTGTCGGCATTCTGTGCGGCGCGAAGGAACTCGAAGCGGAGGTCGCGCCGAGGGTTCGGGCGAAGGGTGCGAGACGAGCTGGAAGCAATGGCTAAAAGGGCCCTTTCGCGGTGGGCTCCAAATCTGATACGCCTACGGCGCGGCTGGAAGCGGAGAGCGGGAGCTAAAAATCCAGCTGGGAGGTGGGAAATGAGGAGGGGAAGACCGCTCCGAGGGCCGTAGAGAGTGCGGGGGTGTGCGAGGTCGATTTAGCGAAAGCCGAGGCTCGCGCGCGAGGTGATGTGGTGGAAATTGGCCGAAAGACCAAGGGAGAGAGCAGCGACGACGAAGGCTGCAGACGAAAACGGCAGCTAGGGCAGCGGGGACGATGAGCGATGACGAGGGACGAGAGACAAGACAAGAAGGAGCTCAAATGCGAGTGCTTATACGCTCAAATTCAAGCTGAAGTGCGAGAGAACTCTTCGTTCTTTTGCAGGGAGAGGTACAGAGGTTTATATACAGCTAGAAAGTCCGATTCTCATGGAAGTGAAGTAATAGCCAAAGTCCCAGAATTGCGACGCGCGTTGGAAGAAAAGCCCAGTTAAGCAAGCGACTGAGTAATACGGAGGATTTTGAGTCAGGATGGTGCGGAGGGAGCCAAAGATCGAGTTGCTGAGCCAAATGCGAGAGTTGCTGGAGAATTGTTGGTGATTTAGCCTGCCAATCAGGAAATAGGCAAGCCCCGGATTGGGGCGGATAGGACCCGCGATCAGGATGCCGACATGATGCGCCCGTATCCACCATCACCAGCTCACCGTCAGCGCTGCGGCGGCTTGTGATCATTCGTCAGCGGTATGGAGGATCATAGGGCTAGATACCAAGTTATCTACCATGTGTCCGCCGCACCGCCCTCTGATGTATCCACCGCCAGCCTGATATATTATATTTCCCGGTTACTTCCTCTTTCTTCCCCCCATGGCGGATGCCCCCAGCGACCAGGCCAAGGCGGAAGCCCTAATACGCGCCCTCGCTCCCATTGCCGACAGCCCAACTGCGCTTGACAGGTAACATATTGAATTAAGTTGGGGACATACTCTGACACGGTTTCGAATAGCCACCACTACCCGCACATTGACTACGCCAAGGTGTCTACTGAGTCGTGCCACACCCTCAACAACTTTCTGCGTTCCCGCGGTAATAAATCTAGCGTGACGGTCCCCAAAACACCGAAACGAGAGAGGGTCCCCAAACTTGAAACACCGAAACGGGAGTGAGTCGCCCGTCGAATCGATTTCCAACTTGCGCTGTGACGACGTATAAGAATACTCTTCGTGTATCGATTAGATGTATCGTTTATCACAATACACGAATTTGAGTTGGTTTCAATCGGCTCTTGCAATATGTGCGAGTATCGACTGCCTTCCAGACAAACGGAGAAGTACCGAGTGTATTTTGGGAGTGGCGTAGGTTTCGGTAAACGGTGAGGTATGCGGTGAGTTACGGAGGAAATGAGCCCTCGAGGCTGAAATCCTATAAACGATAAAGAGTTAGTACGGTGAGCGTAATCGTTACGCTTTGGGCAGAAGGTCTTCGGCGACCAGAGATAAGAGTTCACAGCAAAGATCGCTTTGCTGTGAGAGGTTTTGAGGCGGGAGTCGACGACGAGAGATAGCAGATAGTTTGGGGAACTTTCGTGTATTCTGATACTGCAAAATACGGGGGCAAAAGGACACACTTTATCGACTGGTTCTACTGTCCTTTTAACTAAACTAGAAACGATGGGATCAAGGGATGAAACGGGTATAGTAGGGAAATGGAGTTAGAAACCGATCACAAGGCGACGAAGCACATGTACAAAAGATGGTAGTATCTTGGAGACAATAGAGTAATAAAGTGAAACTGTTCAGACTGTGTGTTCTTCAAGGGGTGCTGGATACGACAACCAATTTGTGGAAAGCAACCATTCAAATCTGCCTGGAGCGCCGTGTGGTTCTTTGGTGCTAACCCGATTAGGTGAAAGTGGGCGGGCAACCGGTATTTGTTGAATATTGGCTAGGGGATCCGGATCGATCGAGTTCAGGAGTTTTGCCGCAGTTCAATGGAATATTCCGTAGCTGGAATGTATCCAACAAACATGATCGAATGGGCGGAAGATTCCCTTTTTGGCGGAGGCAGAAGTGTGTGTTTGGTTACGGGACTGTTTAACTGCCTTTTTGGGAGATGCCGAGGATGCCGAGATAACCGAAGTAAGTTCGAAAGTTTAATTCGAACTTGGATCTCCTTCTTCCGAAAAGTGTGGGTCGTGAGCGGAAGGGTTGTTGAATAGGATTTTATGTTCTTCGTTGGCGAGTCGAGTGGTAAAAGGTGCGTGATTTCACCAATTTCACCAATGTGGTATCACATCCGCAGGGCACAGAAGAAATTGACCGTCCCCGGTCATGTCCGGCAGAGAACCAGAGGTTTGAGGGTGGGCAGAAAAGAAAAGAAAAGGCAGATGGCGAAATTGGTATCTTCAGAGGTCTTCTTCGTCAAATGCTTCAAGTCGAGCTTCTTCGTCCTC
Source organism: Mycena filopes (assembly GCA_029281495.1). NCBI lineage: Eukaryota > Fungi > Basidiomycota > Agaricomycetes > Agaricales > Mycenaceae > Mycena > Mycena filopes. The sequence goes on along the minus strand of JARIHR010000053.1, from coordinate 581,003 downwards.
ATCCACATCCATCTCGAGATCTTCAGCAAGCTCAACCCGGCTATCGGCTGGGAGCCCTTCAGCGAGCTGAATGAGTCGCGGGTCGTCTCGGGGAATGTAAGGCAGAAGGCGAGTGGCAGAAATTCCCTGAGTGCTCATGGCACCAGATAGTTCACGAAGAACGTAAGAGCCTCCTCTCGTGCGTCGAACAATGGCGTATGGACCGAGCCATTTTGATTTAGCCTTGCGGCCGAGGTCATTGGCAATGCGAGAGTTCCGGACTAGAACCAACTCGTTTTCATGGTATTCTTCACGGTAGAACCTGCGCTCGTAACGGCTCTCAAATTCAGCCTTGGAGCGGAATCGACTGGCGCGGAGACACTCAGCGGCTTCTTGAATGTCGTTGGGGCGTTTCTCGATTTGGCGAGTGCGGAGTGCAAGAAGTTCCGAGGGAGTCATGTGTGTTTTCCAGCCCTCGACAAGGAATGTGGCCTCGGTGAGATCAAACGGAAGAATGGGATTGAACCCATGGAGTGTGAAGTAGGGGGATTGCCCGGTGGCTCGACGAATGGTAACCCGATCAGCGAATACGGCCGGAGCAAGCTTCAGTGGCCACAAGTTGAGGTTGCCTTCACAGGCTTTGATAATCGATTCGCGGAGGATGAAGTGTCCGCGTTCGACAACTCCGTTGGCGCGAGAATTGTAGGGTGAAATCTTGACGTGTGGAACACCCAATGTGTTCATCAATATTTCAAAGGCCTCTTTCACTTCTGAACCATTGTCTGTGGTGACTTCCATCACCGCACCATAGCGGCAATAAATCTCCTCCCAAAAGAACTTGGCGAGAGACTTCGCATTAGCGCGGCGGAGAGCGCGAGCTTCGGTAACTCCGGATAAGTCATCCTTGGCTGCCACGATGTAGCGGAAGCCACGGGCTCGGGGCATGAACATGATGTCAATGTAGACTTTGGAGAAGACAGTGACTGGGATTGAGGGAGTGAGGGGCATCTGCATAGGAATTCGAGTCCGAATTTGGCACTGGTGGCAGGATCGGACATGCTTGTAAACTTCGGTTCGGAGGTGAGGCCAGAAAAACCGAATGCGAATGGTTTCAAAGGTTGCCTCCTCTCCACGGTGCCCGAGTAAGTCATGTGCCTGGCGTAAAATCTCTGCTCGGCGAGCAGGATCGAATATGACCAACTTCGGTGACTGCTGGCCATTGCGTTTGAACATCTGCTCGCCACGCATGTAATATTCGGAGGATTTCTTCAGGAAGCGTCGTTTAGCCTGGAGTGCACGGGCCTTGTCCTTGGGTGACTGTGAATCTGTCCCAGGGAAATTGGGAAGTTGAAGGGTGATTAAAAAGTGCCTGATTTCGAAAAGGGTAGAGTCGAATGGAGAAAGAGGAGGGGTAGTTTGATTTACATAGACCGAAGCAGTAGGATGAGAGGGTGGAGGAGAGATGGGTGCTGAATTGCGGGTATAGAAGGAATGGAATTTTTCTGCGGGAATATGAGTGGAGTCTGCGAGGAGGACTATATCATCAAGCCACGAGTCATCGTGGATCTCGACGGTTTCGCCTTCCCCGAGTCCTCTGCGGGACAGGGCATCGGGTGCATGGAATGTTTTGCCGGGAACGTGGATGAGGTTAAAATCAAAGAGGAGGATGCCTTGGATCCATCGGTTGATAGCTGCGTTCGGCTGAAGGTCGGGAGCGTTGAGCATGCCTTTAATGTACTTGGCATCGACCTCAACGTTCAAATTTTTGATGCCAAACAAGAATGCGCGCCAATGTCGGAGTGCTCGGTAGAGTCCGTAGAGTTCGAGTTTCGGTTGGGAATACCGACTTTCCACCTCGTTGAAGGGTAGAGAGCCATAGCGCGCAATTCGCCGTCGGCCTTCATCATCGAGTTGGGATAGTACGAAGCCGGTACCATGTAGACTCGAATCCACTGAGAAGAAGACATCGTTCCAGGACGAGTAGTCAATGTTCACCAGAGCAGGGGCTGATATGACCAAGCGCTTAATTGTGCTGAAAGCATATTCCTGTTCGTCGCCCCAAATGAACTCGGCATTCTTGTGGAAGAGCTGCGAGAGCGGTTTGACCAGAGTGGAATATCCCTCTATCCAAATTCGCACCCCACCGCATAGTCCCAAGAAGCGTCGTACAGATCGGGCATCAAGCAGCTGCGGCCAGTTCAGGATTTTATCGACTCGGTTTGGATCGGGGAGGCGGCCATTCTGGTTGCATATCTGGCCGAGGATCAATACCTCCTGGCGTGCGATCTGAGTCTTTTTGGCGGAGAAGGTGGCACCAGCGTGATTTATGCGGTGCATAATACGGTGCACATCAACAGCATGTTCCCAAACGAATCGCCGGATGCCTGGATTTTCCTTCATTGTCTCAGGTTTCCCATTCGAATCGGGGGTACTGTGTTGTGGGGCCTTTGACAGGTAGGTCGTCGATGAAGACATTAGCCTTGTCGGGAATTTCGTCCTGGAGTATGAAAACCATGCATTGTTGGAACTCGGTTGGGGAATTTGTGAAGCCCTGCGGAAGGCAGGTGAGCCGGAGTAGACCAAGCGGGGTCATGAATGCGGTAATGTCTCGTGCACGCGGATCAACTGTGCGTGCATCGAACCCTGAGAACAGGTCAAAGACAGTGAAGATCTGACATCCTGCGTAGGGTTGAACAAACTCGTCGAGGATTGGTGGGACTCCTGCATCTCTGACTGAAACCTTGTTGAGAGGCTGCAAGTCGTGGACAATACGCAGGGAACCATTCTTCTTCAACACACAAAACCAACGTGAACGATAAGCACTCTGTGAGTGTTCGTAGACACCATGCGAGATTTTGAGTTTGATCAGGTCAATGACTTTGTCGAGGATACCAGGTGGGATAGGAATATTTTTGTAGACCCATGGAGTATGCTCCATGACTGGGTAGATGTAGTCGGAAAAATAATCCTCTCGGAACGATCCTCGGTCGGTTTCGGTGAAGGCGAGTGCATTTTCGTTGAGTCGCATGACATGCTCGAATAGTTTCTCCTCCTCTGGAGTGAGGAAACCCTCCTTGTTAATTTCGAGGCTATCCATTCGTTCACGAGTTAATTTTTCCGTAGGGTAGAAGTCGGGTGGATTGATAGGAAGCGGTGGAAGGGATTGGAGGGGGTCCTCCGGGAACGTTCGCCGAGTCCTAGCGTACTCGGGGTATGCCTGTGCCAACGGCTTAATTTTCTGCGCCACTTTCTTGTATGCGGTGAGCACTTCGGCGTGCCCATTCTCGTCGCAAGTCATTGGGAGCAGAATATCGCCGTTTTCGAGGTCTTCAAGGGTTGTGTAGAGAGGTTCTAGTGGGTCGATGTGTGGGATGGTGGCAAAACCCGTAGTAGGCTCGAATTCCGTGTCAATTTCCGGTTGGAAGTTGTCCGGGTTGGGATTGTTTGGTTGCGGCATCTCGTGCCGAGGCGCCTCCGGGATCATGCCGGCCGAAAGTTCAACTTGAACCACTTTCGTATAGTGAACGTAAACTCGGCCGGGCACGAAAAAGCGTTGGGTTGTAGAGGGGAGTGGCTGTAATTGCGACGCTTCTAAGAGCTGAGCAATAGCTATTGAAGGAATATAATGGGAATTAAGGGAGAAGTGGGGCACTTCAGATTACATTCAAGCTATAGAATACATGAGTTTATATACTACTGGATGGAGTCATACATAATTGAGTCAGTACGCTACGAGAGTCATATCCGAGTCAAGTCGGATTCAACCGTGGGAGCAAGTGAGCCGCCGGCTCAGGCGGCTACTTCGGTTTGCCGGTCCAACACTCCCCCTCAAACCGAACAAAGTCCCAATGCAGCCGCAAAGTGCTTTGCCTTGGCACTGGGTAAAGCCTTAGTCAAAGTATCCGCCACCATGTCCTGAGTAGGGCAATAAACGAGTCGAATAGAATTATTTTCGATCACGTACCGAATAAAATGGTAGCGGATGTCAATATGCTTCGTGCGTGCATGGAATTGTCCTATGTCGGAATAGGCGAGAGCAATGGCCGATTGGTTGTCACCGTGAAGGGTGATCGGGTGTTCGAGTGGGCGAAATAACTCGCCGATGAGTTGGCGAAGCCAAATAGCTTCCTTGGCTGCATGTGTCATTGCGACGTACTCGGCCTCGGTTGTTGAGAGCGAGACGAGCTCCTGCTTCTTGGAACTCCAAGACACGGCGCCTCCATCAATAATAAATGCGTAGCCTGAAATTGCTCGCCTGTGTTCCTGGGACATGCCATCGGCATCCGAGAATCCCTCCAAGCCCTTCTTCCCCTTACCGTATGTGAGGCGCAGATCCTTCGTGCCTAGAAGATAGCGGAAGACGCGCTTCGTCGCGTCCCAGTGCGCCGGTCCGGGGTTATCAAGAAATTTCGACAGGATTCCGACGGGGAATGCGATGTCGGGACGCGTGCCAACTGCTGCCCACATCAGTGAACCAACAGCTTCACGGTAAGGTACCTGCTTCATCAAAGCGATTTCCTTGACTCCAGTGGGGCAGTGGTCGGTCGAGAGTTGAACGTTCGGGTCCATCGGCATTGCAAGCGGTTTGGCGTCGGTAAAGTTGAAGCGCTGTAGGATGGATGTGATGTAAGATTGCTGGGACAACGAGATAGTGCGCTCCTCACGGTTGCGCTTGATCTCGATACCGAGGAGCCAAGAGACTGGTCCCATGTCCGTCATTTTGAACAGAGATCCAATGCGCGTCTTGTAGTCCTCAAGCAATTTAGGTGAGCTTCCGGTCATCGTACAATCATCAACATGAACTGCCATGATAATAACATGCTCACCCGGACGTGTGTAGAAGACTGCATGGTCTGAATCGCACTGGGTGAATCCAATGTCAGCAAGGGAACGGCTCAAGGTCTCGTACCATTTTCTGCCGCCCTGCTTTAGCCCATACAATGCCTTGTTCAATTTCAACACATATTTGCGGCGGTCCGCAAATTCGTGGTCCGGGGGTTGTTCCATGTAGATAGTCTCATTTGGGTCGAGTTCACCGTTGAGAAAGGCACTGTGGAAATCGAACATATCAATGTCCCAGTCGTTGCGCGCGGCGATGGCGAGAATAAGTCGGATGGACGCGATCTTGGCCGTGGGAGCAAAGGTTTCGTAGTAGTCGACTCCGTGGACTTGAGTAAAGCCCCGAGCGACTAGTCTGGCCTTGTATTTGTCGATTTCCCCGGCGGCGTTCTTCTTGATGCGTAAAACCCACTTGCAGTCGACGACGTTGCGGGTAGAGTCCGGCCTTTCAACAATTTGCCACGTTCCGGCGGCTTTCAGCGCTGTGATCTCCGCGTCGATCGCCACCTTCCAATGCGCCCAGTCTGGCCGCTTCTTCGCCTCCTCGAATGTCGGCTCAAGCGCCTCGGAGTCGGCCGTTGCTGCAGCCATTGCATGCTCCAAAATGTCGACCATTTCCCAATCCTCCGACAACTCAGCTCGTGCCGCTGTGTCTTCTTCGACCGTCTGGGGGATCGACATCCCTTTGGGTACTGCTGGGTCGGATCGCCAATGGCTGGCTATTCCAGCGCCACTCTGGAGGTCCCGAAGATAAGCTGAAGGTTTCCTAACGCGTTTGCCGCGTCCTTCTGGAATTTCCTCTGGTTGCTCAAAGTCGGCTCCGAGCGGGTCGGTGCGCGCCAATTCGCGCGCGAGTTTCTCGATGGATGGTGATGCGCCGGCGGGAAGCGGGGCAATCTTGGGTGGAGTGCGAGGTGGAGTCTGGGGCGGAGTCTGCTTCACTGCAGCTGGAGTTGGAGTTGGAGGTGTGGTGGATGGACCTGGTGTTTGGTGCGTAATCGGGCTTGAATTTTCAGACGACGGCTGATTGTCATCCTCATTCTCCCCCTCAAACAGTAGATCGGCTGGAATAGGTACCAGAATGTCGTCCTTATCCAATTTAACGCTGCGTTCCACCGCAATCGTTCTCCGTCCCTCGAAATAAATTCGATGTCCGCTACTCGCTTCATCAAATCCTACCCAACGCCCAACCTTCGCGCGCCAATCGAGCTTGCTGCCCTTCGGATCGTGGACCCAGACCTTCGCACCAAACTCAGGCAGCTTCGACAGGTCTGGTTTCTTCTTGTACACCATCTCAAACGGTGTTTTGTTGTCCAGTGCGCGTGTCGAGGTACGGTTCTTCAAATAAACTGCGTGAGCAACTGCCTCTCCCCACAGAAATTTGGGGAGTCCACTGGCATGCAGCATAGCGCGAACGCGCTCCAATACCGTGCGATTGAGCCGCTCCGCGATGCCGTTGTGCTCCGGTGTGTCGTGAACCGAGAAACCACGGTCGGTTCCATTCCTGGCAAGGTGAGCATCGAACTCATTGCTCCAGTACTCCCCTCCGCGATCGGAGTGGAGTTTCTTGATCTTGACGTTGAACTGCGTCGATAGCCACGCTTCGAACGCCTGGTACAAGTCAAAAGTCTCATCCTTGGTGCGTTGAATATAAATTCTTGACCATCTGGTATGATCATCCGTAAAACTGCAATAATATTCACGGTGATTGATTGTCTGCACAGATGCAGGTCCCCAGACGTCCGAATGAACAACGTCCCCCATGGCAGCAGCGCGCGGCTCCTGCCGGGTTTTCGCGACGGGTTTTCGGCTCGACTTGGCGTACTCACATGAGTCGCAAGTCTTGGACTCTGTAGGTCCCCCGAGCTTAATACCTGTTACTAACCCATCCTTCACCAGACGCTTGGCGGCTTCTGGCGCGATATGACCCATCCGTCGATGGAGTTCATCGACCGAGACGGTCTCGATAGCGGCGGCGGCAGTTTCTGAACTTGCGGCGTGTTGAACTTTGTAAAGTCCATTTGTCTTGTTGACGACTCCCAAAATCTTCCTTTTCTTATCGAAGATTCTGCAGAAACCATCGCGAAACAACGCTGCAAAGCCCGCGTCGGTCATTTTACTGACCGAGACCAACGTGAGTCCCAATTTCGGCGCATACAGTACATCTTTCAAGAGTACTGTAGCCGTACTGTTTCCGTTGGGGATGCTGATTCGAATATCCCCCTGGCCGATAGCTTGGAACGTACCGTTGTCCGCTGCGGTGATAGATTTGGCGGGAATCGACGTGAAGTTGATGAATTTGTGCCGGTGCGGGCACATGTGGCGCGATGCGCCCGAGTCGTAGAGTTCGGTTTCAACATCGGGAGTGCCCGCCTCGTTGGCGAGCATGGCTGAATCGTAGGACGAGGTGATCTTCTCCTCTTCGTAGTCCTCTTGGTTCCTGAGCCATTGATTCACAGATATTTCAACCCAATCTGCAAGATCTTCCATCGACGACGAGTTTGGACGGTCCGCGCCATCCGGGGTACTAGCGCCAGATGCGCTCCTGTCGTCAGAAAAATATTCAGAGGGAAAACTAGGTGTGTCACCTTCCTCCGACTCGGAGTGTGTTGAACTTGACCCATTGTGCAGGTCCTGCATGGAGCTGCACTCGCTGTCGCTGTCCGACACAGCTTCCAAATTGGGCATTGAACCGTCTTCGCTGCCCTCACTGTCCGACTCCAACAAGCAACGGAGAAAATACGCAACACCTTCCATCTCGGACGGTGTGTAGTCGCTGTCGCTGTCGTCTGCCTCGGAGCAGTGTTCTTGGGTATCCTGTGAGTCCACTTCTGGTGTTGATACCGTGTCGCTGACGGTGCCATCTTCTTCGGCCTCGAAGAAGTCTTCATCGTCGTTGTCTGATAGCCAACAGCCCGCGCCAGTCTGCGGGGCGTCGCCATCGACGTGAATGAGCCCTGCCCATTCTTCCTGGAATAGCAACAGGTTTGTCTCCGCCTGCGCCATCCACACGCCGTCATCTTCCTTGGCGGCGTTGGCATCCTCTTTGGCTTTACCCTTACCTTTTCCCTTCCCTTTACTCCGTGGTCCCTCTCCCTCTTTTCCTCCACCTTTCGCCCAACAGTCCGCTTTGACGTGTCCTTTCTTGTGGCAGTTGTAACACTCCACATTGGACTTCTGGCCGCCTTTACGGCCACCTTTGCTATCTCCCGCGGAGAAAGCAACATCACGGTTGTCCTTCTTGGACTTCTGTTTGAGCGCTCGGCGGTCGGCCTCCTCGTTGAGGCCTCGGATCAGATCGTCGGGAGCGAGCGTCTTGGCCAGCAACGTCGATGTCGCAGTAATGGCCGACAAGTACGGGTCGTAGGAGGGCGGAAGCGAGCCGAGGATGATGGCAGTGAAATTTTCATTGCCCGGGTCGGCGCCCATGCCGATGAGGTCCACACGAAGCGTCTGCAGCTTCGAGAGGTGAGCCCTCACGTCTCCATTCTCTGCACAGCGCTCATCCTGGAGCCTGCGCCTCAAATCCACAGTAACCATCTTCGACTTCTTTTCAAACTCTTCTGATACACTTTTCCATAGGACCGCGGCGCTTTTAGCCCCCATGAATCGAAGAAACATGGCGTCTGGAATCGTTGAGGCAATAGCCTGCTTCACGACAGCCTCCCCCGACTTATATGCTTTCAGAGCTTTTTCGTAAGTGTCCTTTGCATCAAGCTGTGCTTGGTTCGGCGGAGAGCTCATCGGCGTCGGTGGGACTGGTGGAAGGTAGGTATCGCTCAAATGATCTCCAAGTCCAGCGGCGTCTGCAGCGTACACGAAGCGATTCTTGTACACGCTGTAGTTCGTACCGTCGGCCTCGCATTTGGGAATGCGCAGGAAATAATCACCAAGCTTTGCACTAGACAAGGACATGGTTATATCAGAGGTTGTAGTCGTCGTGTAGTAGATGTATGTGGAGAATTAGATTCGGGCGGGGCCCATAACCTATTGAAGGAATATAATGGGAATTAAGGGAGAAGTGGGGCACTTCAGATTACATTCAAGCTATAGAATACATGAGTTTATATACTACTGGATGGAGTCATACATAATTGAGTCAGTACGCTACGAGAGTCATATCCGAGTCAAGTCGGATTCAACCGTGGGAGCAAGTGAGCCGCCGGCTCAGGCGGCTACTTCGGTTTGCCGGTCCAACAATAGCAGCTGGGCTGAGATAGGTGAAGGAGCAGAGAACAGAGATAAAGCATAGTTGCGCCAGTTTTACGCCGTGACGGGCCAAGAGCTCGAACGCTGGGGGTATGTATGACGCCGGAATGAAGAGTAGGGTAAACACAAGTCCGAGGAGGAGAGTGGAGATTGGAAAGTGGGTAGATGAGGATATCATGATGGTTGAGCGGACGGAGTTGGACAATAGAGGTAGATTGGTAGGTGGGTGAGAGTTGAGAGCGAAAATGTAGCAAGTTTAACGTCGCTGCTACGACAATACAATTACAATCGTAGAAGGAAGGAACACAGAAATAAGTAAGGGACACAGAAGAGACCGAGTCGGTGCACCGAGGCTAACCGCGGGGCACAGAAAAAAATGTTTGAGTGAAGGTGAGTGGATATGAGAGTACAGGTAGCGTAAACGGAAGGAGGGAAGTGGTGGATAAGGAAGAGGAGGTGGACGAGCCTACTCAAACTCCAGAATATAATCCTCGGTGCCATCGTAATCGTAAACGGGCCCGTCGTCTAGAGGGTGAACGGGCTCATCGTCGAGAGGGTGAACGTACAAGCTCCGGTTCGAATGGATATCCGCTTTCCCCTGCTGAAAAGCGTGAGTCGCAGTCATCTGGTCTCGAAACTGCATCCTTGCCAACTTCCGAATCATGTCGCCCCGGTTGAGGTTGCTCGGTGGGGCGCCACGGCCTTCGAAGAAGTCGGCGGAGTTCAGGAGGAAGGTGGATTCGAAAGGCATCAGGAGGGGGTGATGATTCGGAGCAAGGTCGTTTGAATGCGCGGGGTTGCGAACGGGGATGCGATGGACTTCGCCTTCGGTAACATCGAAGGGGAAGCGATTCTTGCGTTCGAACCTCTGAGCTGCGCGCTTGTAACCCTGGTAGGCGACGAGGTACGGGTGATGACGTGCGTCATACTGGGGGTAAATCCGCTCGAAGAGGTGCAGGATCGTCTCGAGCTCAGAGCGCATCGCACCAATGCAGCGAGTCGCGAGGTCGTTGCGTCCGAACTCTGTCGCGCTGTCGAGAGGAACAGCAACGAGATGAAGAGGCACGCGGCGGGTGGCAGTTCGCACGAAGTCGCTCCGGTTGGAGGCGGTGAGCATCTCGATGACGTAAGTGTGCATAGCCGACCAGTCGTGGATGGTCTGCTCTTCAACATGGTCATGAAGACGAGCGAGCTCGATAGGAACCTCGCGCAGTCCGCGGTGGCTCAGAACGGATCGAATGCCGGGAGGTTGGGTAGTCTCGGTGCCGTCCTCGAGGTCCAACGTATGCTGAGCATGGAGGATCTCGATGGCGAACATGGGAAGACGGGACGGGCGCTCGACGAGGTAATAGTGTTCGACGAAGGTAATCGGTTGGTTGGCCTCCAGGCGCGCGGAAGTGCGGAGCCTGTTGGCCTCGACAAGGGTGCCGGCGAGGAAGAAGTTCTGCATGATGAGTGGTGCGGAGAGGGAGTGGACCATCCGGATGGATTGAGCAACGCGCGCGATGTTGTTGTTGTGGTTAATGATGGGACGCTCGAAGTCGATGGGGACATACTCGGCTGCAAACTGCTGCTCCAGCTCAACCGCGATGTCGGCGGGAGCCGTGGCGTCAGAGGCGCTTGGAAGAATGATAGGGGTCTCGATGAAGGTTCCAGCGGTGTTGGTGGTGTGTGAAACGAAGCCAAACACCCTCTGAAAGGTGGCGCAGGCGGCACAGTCAGGGTGCATGTTGTTGAGGTTCGCGGTTGCGTCGATAATGGTATGAATGTGACGGAGCGCCGGGACGCGGGTCGCGGCGGGCGCGTCGATGGGGTGAGAGAGAGCAGCAGGGATCGCCATGAGAGTGACACCGGCACAGAGGATGCAAGTCGGATGAATATTGCCGGAGCTAGCCTGAGCCGCGGCAGCACTGTGGACATGGACGTAGAGGGCCTCGGGCGCAGGCGAGTCGGAGTTATGGAGAGGGGATGGGTCTGCATACGATGTGTGGTTAGCGTGGTTGGAAATGGCCCCAACGGGCTCCAAGATCGTACGGTGGTGTCCACCCTCGGACGAGTCATCCGACACCGCAAAGTGGGCTAACATCGCGTGGGTTGAGTCCGCCTGGGACTGGGTAGCGCTGATGAGTCTCTCAGGGACGAAGGACGACATGGAGGACGATGAGGAAGACGAGGTTAAGGCGATGGAAGTGTGATATTCAGGGCAAGAGAGGGGGAACAGTATTTCTGGGGGAGTGGTTGAATGGGAGTTTCCTGGGAGGATTTGGGCTGGATTTCGACGCTTTAAGAGGCTTATTAGGGCGGCCTGGAGCGGCGCAGTCGTCCTAGCATCAGTTTCGATGCTTCTTTCATAAAAGAAGTTCGCAATCCCTTTTGGGCTAGGTTCAATTTGTTGCGCGGCAACTGTCCCAATTTCCTTGGCTATTGTGCTTCCCGCAAATCCCTGCAGGTGACCATCTGCTCCGAAGCGAAGCCAGTGCGTTTGAACGAGGTTGGAAACGCGTCTCAGGAATGCAGCATGAGTTAGCCTCATGTGTGAGGCCACCCAAAGAAGTTCCGGGTGCATATGCAAAAATCCCCGAATTTTGGACTTCTCTGCACTAGAAGCAAGATTGTAGGACTGCAGTGCTGTTGTTAGGTCCGACGAGTTGCGGGTCGACGTGCCAACGAGGGCTGGAAGCCAGGAAAAATGAGCGGGAGCTCCTCCGGGACCAATCGTCTCGTTGGGGTAAAGATATTGAAAGGCAGTGTAAAAGCAATGCAAAGGCTGTTGCGCCCCGAGTTCCCCGCCGTTGCAGGGCGCGCTTGCGGCATCAATGAGTGTGTTTGCTTCGTAGGTAATAGCATCGATGTTGTCCTGCCAATTTTCAACCCGCTCGAAGAATTTGCACTTGATTAATATAGTGCAATTGTCGCATAGTGGGCTGCGTTCTTGTCTAGGAAGAGGTGTGTCGGACTCGGTGTGCGTGCATGGAGGATGCGAATAGGGAGGTGTTATGTGGAAGGTTGAATCCTCTGAGTCTGAATCTGAATCTCCGCCAAAAATCTCCTGTTCGAGTTCTGACTGGTTTTCTAATGCAGGTGGTTCGTCCTCCAACATGTTGAAATCAGAATTGTTGGTCTCGGGCTCGTTAACCATGGATGGTGAGTCGATAACTGTCATCATGTACGATCCGGGCATCGGCATGGAACGGAACTGTGCAAGGTTGGCGGTAAATTCGGGTGCATCTTCTCCTTCGTCGACGAGCAACTCGTGGCGATTATTTCCGGAGTCGGGGTCACGGAAGACAAGATAAGTTCCATCGCGCCTCTCATCGATGGAGACGTAGTTGCCCCGCTGCCAAGGACGTCCGAGCAGTACATCAAAGGGTGCCTTATCAGCAACCCAGAAATTTCCTCGCGACTCGACGCCGCCGGTATTGAATAGAACATCCTTGAGATAGCCGCGGAGTTGAGCTTGACCGCCGTTTGCGTCCCCCATATTGATATGCTTGGTGATGTCCATAGATATATGGGACATGAAGCTGCGCCAAATCGAACGTGATACGACGTTGAGCATGGAGCCTGTGTCCACTATTGCAGTAATGATTTTGCCATTAATCTCGATTTGGATCTGAATGAGGCGCTGGCGATCCTTGGTGATGAAGGTGGCTGCAACAACGTTGAGCTTAGCCTCCGGTGGAGGACTTATAGCTGCGGTGAGAATTTCCGTCAAGGTAGCCAAGTTGTGTGCTGAAGCCTGTCCTGGGCGCGGAGCGTTCTTCAACTTCATGACATCGATGAGGGCATTTGTGACTGCTGGTGAGATAGCGATAATTTGCCCAGCAGAAATAGAGACGGGTGAGTTCAGAATCGAAGCCACGATATCATGAGGATTGACGTGTGCGGAAACTGCAGACTGGCGTGGACCAGGCTTCTTCGAGATTGTTGGCGGGGCAGAACCTTGGTTTGCCTTGTACACTTGCTCTGTGACTGGAGTAGCCTCAGGCACGGTGTCCTCCATGATGACATCATCGCGTGAAAAGTCGACTCGGAGCTCGATGGGGTCGGCTGGTACGGGCTCGACGAGTGCTTCTTCCATAATCTCCTGCTTCATCCGAATGCTGGATGGACCATCCATAGGCAATGACTCGAGGGTGGCCCCGGTCTTCCTGACCTGAGACCGAGTCGAGGAAGCTGGATAGGGAGCCGGACGTGAAGCCTTCTCGGTCGAACGTGTGACAGCAAAAATCTTGTCGAGTTCAATGTCGCTAGTGGTGGCCTGAACGAAGACCGGATGAATCTCTTCCTCATCAACGGTTGGGCTGGGGTTGCAGTCGACGGGGATATGTGCAACAACGGCTAAGTGAGCTTGGGCAGCAGGTGGGTTCGCAGGTGCAGCAACTGCAGGATAGCGTCCAATGCGCTGGCGATGGTAGGCGGCAAGGAGGGTCTCACCCTGCTGGTTGAAACGACGGAGGAGATTTCCATCGGACCATTCGATTCCGCGTTCGCCGCGGCGAATCTCACCGGTCGCGAGAGCTTCCACGAGCTTGGCACACTCCCAAAGGCCATGGCCACGTTCACCACACCCAAAGCAGGTGCGGTCCTGGGGCTGCAATGGAGGACGGTTCATGTTTGCATTTGGGTTCGGACCGAACTGGTCTGCTGGAGGTGCATAGTGATTGTTCCGAAAATTATTCGGAGGAAGAGGGGGTTGCTTCACATTGAGCACAGGTGCTCGAACACACTTTGCAACATGGGGATCGAGAGAGGTGGCACGATAGTAAAGATAATTGTACTCGGCATCCTCGATGTTCATCCGTGAAAGCTGTTTGACCAACTCGCCAATCTCGTCTGAGGTCTCAGGGACCGTAGGAGCTTTGGTGGTGGTCTTAGGGACCTTTGGTGCCGCTGGGGCAACAGGAGTAGAGGGGCGCCTCGTGACACGAGTGTTCTTCTTCTTCCCCTTTCCTTTAGCCTTCTTGGATTTCCTTCGAGGAGGAAGATCATCGTCGGAATCGGAAACTTGGGAGTCTGAATCATCGGAGTCAGAGGTGGCAGAATCGTTGTCGGAGTCCGAGCTGTCGGAGTCGAGGTCTGCATCGAAGCGACCACGACGGAAGCGGGCGGTGATGACACTGACCACATCCTCCCGAGGGAAGACAATGGTCATGTCACGTGATGGATCTTTGGCCAGCAAACGCTCCTCTGCAAGAGAGCGAAGGTTTGTATGAAGGCTCTTCCACAGATAGCGGGCACAGGTGTCCTCGACAATCAGGTTCTGGTGCAAGAGCCAGCCAGCAATGGTGGTAAACTCCTGGAGAAAACGGCGCCACTCGGTCATAGACCGGATGTTACGTTTACGCCAGGTATCGGCGAGCTTCTTCAAATCGCTTTCGCGGTGACGCTGTTGGTCTTTGTCGGCGTCGAAGAGAGTCTCCATGTCGGTGACTAGCAAGGGCCAGTTGGGGGTAGTATAGTTTGTCATCCCTTCCAGGATGTGTACGACGTTGCGCGAACAGTAGTCCGCCATAGATTCGGTTTTGTCGATATTATCGACGACGTTATTCTGGATGAATAGTTTTTCCATGTGGGCCAAGAACTTCACAACATCGTGGGCGCGACCCGAGAATTTCTTGGGGGCACCACGTGTGCTGAGAGCAGGCATGTCGAGGCGGCTGCGGGGCCGAGAAATAGGAACAGTGATAGTAGGCATTGTAGTAGTGGTAGTCGGAGCTGGTGTAGGCACGCTGGGCGCAATGACCGTGGTAGTGGTGGTAGCTGGTGTAGGCACGCGGGGTGCAGTGACGGTAGTAGTGGTAGCTGGTGTAGGCACGCTGGGTGCAATGACCGTGGTAGTGGGCGTAGAAGTGTTATTGGCAGCAGTAGTGTCGATTGACATTCAATCGTTGAATGGTAAGCGAATCGAACTCGTTGTGTGCAAAGAGCTGATTGAAAACCCCTCGCGGTGGGCTCCAGATGTGACGACGTATAAGAATACTCTTCGTGTATCGATTAGATGTATCGTTTATCACAATACACGAATTTGAGTTGGTTTCAATCGGCTCTTGCAATATGTGCGAGTATCGACTGCCTTCCAGACAAACGGAGAAGTACCGAGTGTATTTTGGGAGTGGCGTAGGTTTCGGTAAACGGTGAGGTATGCGGTGAGTTACGGAGGAAATGAGCCCTCGAGGCTGAAATCCTATAAACGATAAAGAGTTAGTACGGTGAGCGTAATCGTTACGCTTTGGGCAGAAGGTCTTCGGCGACCAGAGATAAGAGTTCACAGCAAAGATCGCTTTGCTGTGAGAGGTTTTGAGGCGGGAGTCGACGACGAGAGATAGCAGATAGTTTGGGGAACTTTCGTGTATTCTGATACTGCAAAATACGGGGGCAAAAGGACACACTTTATCGACTGGTTCTACTGTCCTTTTAACTAAACTAGAAACGATGGGATCAAGGGATGAAACGGGTATAGTAGGGAAATGGAGTTAGAAACCGATCACAAGGCGACGAAGCACATGTACAAAAGATGGTAGTATCTTGGAGACAATAGAGTAATAAAGTGAAACTGTTCAGACTGTGTGTTCTTCAAGGGGTGCTGG
Source organism: Mycena filopes (assembly GCA_029281495.1). Classification (NCBI taxonomy): domain Eukaryota; kingdom Fungi; phylum Basidiomycota; class Agaricomycetes; order Agaricales; family Mycenaceae; genus Mycena; species Mycena filopes. The sequence goes on along the minus strand of JARIHR010000053.1, from coordinate 565,386 downwards.
ATACGACAACCAATTTGTGGAAAGCAACCATTCAAATCTGCCTGGAGCGCCGTGTGGTTCTTTGGTGCTAACCCGGTTAGGTGAAAGTGGGCGGGCAACCGGTATTTGTTGAATATTGGCTAGGGGATCCGGATCGATCGAGTTCAGGAGTTTTGCCGCAGTTCAATGGAATATTCCGTAGCTGGAATGTATCCAACAAACATGATCGAATGGGCGGAAGATTCCCTTTTTGGCGGAGGCAGAAGTGTGTGTTTGGTTACGGGACTGTTTAACTGCCTTTTTGGGAGATGCCGAGGATGCCGAGATAACCGAAGTAAGTTCGAAAGTTTAATTCGAACTTGGATCTCCTTCTTCCGAAAAGTGTGGGTCGTGAGCGGAAGGGTTGTTGAATAGGATTTTATGTTCTTCGTTGGCGAGTCGAGTGGTAAAAGGTGCGTGATTTCACCAATTTCACCAATGTGGTATCACAGCGCGACGCAGACTGCAGTCAGCAGAGGAGCACCTGTTCATCTCGGACCGCATCCTCACGTCGCAGGATCTTGAGGACGCCATTGTCCAAAACATCGAGTCAGTGTGATTTTTTGCGCGCCGCTCGCCAGCCACACCCGGACTTTGCTTTCCCCAAGTCACAGATCGAGCTTCTGGAGTGCTTCAAAAAGGCTCACAAGGCGTTGTGGAAAGCAGAGGACTTGATGAGGGGCAGCTACGATCTCGACGCAACGGACCCTGACTCGGATGGGTCGGACGCCGGCGACACCACCCTTAAGGGTAACACAACGGCGTAATATTGTACTACCTCGACAACCAATCCTATTCATTGTTAGTTAAAAATCTACTACATTGAGAAGGGACCAGAACTTGGAATGAGGAGATAGCAAAATATTTACATCACACCCCCCACTTGCAAGAAAAATCATACCAATATCCGTCCGACTGAAAATAGAAATCTAAAATGCTGCATACCCATCCCCATCTACGTCCATTTCGTCGTCGTCTGGCGGCATCACGCCCTCCTCCTCGTCATCCCCCAGAGCTGGCAGGTGATCTTCGTCTTCCTCAGACGAGCTGGAGTCGCTATCCGATTCGCGGTCGGAGTCTCTATCACCATCACTCCCGTCGGATTGAGGTGAGTCCCCTGTTGTGTCTTCTTCGTCCTCCAGCACGTCAATGTCGGTCCCGGAGAGGGGTTCAACATCGAGGTGCCCGATCCCACCCCCGAGATAGCGCATGAGCATGTCACGGTCGGCGAAACTAAGTGGCAGAGTGAGGATCAAATAGTTACGATGCCGATGATTGAGGACGTACATATTCACGTAGTAGTTTGTCCAGTCCTCTGTATCGGTGGGGGCCCTCGCGGCGGTGGGTTCTTCTGTTGCAAGTAGGTTGTTTGTGCGCCCGAAAATTGCGGGATGAGATGTGAGGCGCGCACAACGTGGGCGGGGTCTAGGAATCCAAACGCATAGGGGTCCGACTCCGCCACGAACCCCACTTTCGGCAAACGTGCCTTCTTGATACTGGCACGGTATCCCGGCTCATCCCCCAGCCATCGCACCCAGAGGAACTCCATTATTGTCGGGGGGCTGGGACCGGCATCACCGGCAGGGTAGTGGAAAACGGTCGCATTGAAGACTCCCAGTACTTGTGCGTACCAATACGGATGAGCGCCGGCCTGTTTCTCCCCCGTGCGCATCATCACGAAAGACTGGGCGTTCGGGTTAAGCACATCCTGGTCCCGGCGCACGTCGTAGGTGGTGTAATTGACCCGCATGATCTTTGTTGCATAGATTTTGTTGCCAACGATGCGCACAGTATTTCGGTCGTCCGCAGTGAACTCTTCGTGAGTGTCACCATCGAAGTCGCGTCGCAGAAGGCGCCCGAGGAGGTGGTCTTGAAGCTTGGAGATGAAATCCTGAAGTGACTAGTGAGAACGACAAAACAGATAGAGCCTAACTCGGACTCACAACGGCTGCGGGATCCTTATTTGTCGACCCAAAACACTTGAAGATGTCGAGCGGCGCTCGCCGTACTGCACTTATACAATGGTGGATGTTGAGATCAATCATGCCGAACGGGTCGTCCTGGATAGGGATGTGCCAGACATGTCGCATATGCCGCACCGGGGGCTTGAGCGGTGTCTTGCCACCTGTGGCCTTCGCTTTGAGCTTCCGTCGCAATTTGTCGTCGGCCACCCAGGCGGAAAGGCGGGTTCGGGCGAGACGTATATACCTCCTAGCAATCTGGGCGGTATGGTCCCGTTTGTTGGTCAGTTGGTACAGCCGCTTCAACAGGCGGTGGAGGCTTTCTCCCTGTATATGATTATTAGGACAGTAAAAATTCGATAGACGAAGACAAATACCAGCTGTGTCGAGAACCCATCTGTCGGCCCAAAAAGGAGAATGGCTGGGACATAATCGCCCATCGCGTGCCACTTGTAGATGTTGAGGTTAAGTGACTTCGCCTTTTTTGAGGGTTTTGCCGTCGTGGGTGCAGCAGGGGCAGGGGCAGACCCTCCGGCTGCAGCTGCTTTAGCATTTGCTGCGCGTTGCTCTTGCCGTCCACGAGCAGCGACTTCGCGCGGCAATTCAAACGTTTCAAACTCGGTGCAGGTCGTGTTCTTGAATTCCCGCACAAGTCGACCGATCTCGGGCGTCAGACGCTTCAGGTGCTCAAGGGTGGGGTCCGTGTGCATGCGCAACTTGGCGAACGAGTGCCATTCAGCCATTCGAAACAAAAGCTTCAGGACTCGTTCGTTATGTTCCCCGGGGAATAGCCCATCGAAGGCCGGAATTGCGCATTGGAGGAGGTCTTCGAAGTCGCGTGCGGCGAGCTTCTTCATCTCAGACGCATTAGTGGCGAACCGCCGTATCGTGTCGACACCGAACCGAGGGATTTGGCGGTATCTTGGTACAAATGAGAATTGACTCGTGTGCCCACGATTGCGACCGACACTGACCTTCTATCGAGCTCGTTCACGAGCTCCGAGTATATACCAGACACGGCAGTACGACACACGGCAATTGCGACACACCAAGGCGCAGATGCGACACATGTGTCGCACATGAATTCAAGTACGACACGGCGCCTCACAGCGCCCAATGTGTAGGTGTGTCGCAGATCTTGTCGGTGAATGATCGCATCAGCAGTGCCGGATATTTCCCCACCTCTCTCTCTTCCGCACCACCACCACCCCGCAACCACCCCCCCATTGCCCCCCGCCCGAGAGCGCACATCTATGCCCGCCCACCCGTCTGACGATGAGCAGAACCCGATCGCGCCTGCCGAAGGGCACCGTGATAACGCCGGTAAGGATATTCTTGACCCGGGATGTCCGTTTTTCACTACGCTATAGGCAGTATCTCAAGCCAGGCCTGTCAGGCAGCACCCAGGGTATGTGGATTCGCCAGGAATGTAACCATGAACTGATATTTGAGCAGGGGGACTCACCAACGCCACGGACGGATACCAGTTTCAAGCGGAGAGGGGTGGAGGAAACTACGGTCGCTGTGTTCATGGGCCAGCTGCAACGTAGTGCGTCTAACAATTCCTTGATATCCGCTCCTCCGCTGACGACTCCAAGCGATCGCCGTATCGCGCACCGCCGTCGAGACGGCCGATGCTGATTCCGCCCCGTCCCAGTAGGCCATACCTACCATATTCACGCTCGGTTCCCCTTCTTTGCTACGTCGCGATCTCCCTATGTACATACACCCTGATTAATCCCTGTATATTTCGGTCAACAAGGCCGCGCGCGGGAATTCCAAATGAACAAAATCAACAACTTGAGAGACTTGGGAGTGGGATTCATGAATGTCTGTAGGCACTTGGATTTGGTTGAACTTGAGTAGGAGTCGGAGTCAAATAACAGAACTTAGAACGAGATTGAGCTCCATACAACAATCAATTCATCGCCGAGTCGGACGCCGACCCTCGCACCTATTGAGAATCATTGGGCTAATCAACCCTGGGGATGTAGGGGGAGTCCCAGCCACTCTACTGTTGGATTATGGTCCTTTGATCCGCTACCATGGGAAACGACTCGAACTCGGGCTTTGAAAAGCTCAACGACTCGAACTACGGAACCTGGAAGAAGCTGGCGAAAGCTCTTCTTGTCCGTAAGGGCCTTTGGGATGTAGTCTCCGGAGACGAGACACTCCCGAGCGGTTCTCCCAACACCAAGGCTGTTCGCGCCTTCCGCAAGCGTCAGGCCGAGGCCGGTGCGGAGATCACTCTCCATGTGGATACCTCCCAACTACCGTTCATCGAGGACGATGATCCGAAGGTCGTCTGGGACAACCTCGCTGCCATGCATCAGGCACGCGGAATGGCGACGCGCCTCACTGTTCGGCGCAAATTCTGGAAGCTGGAGAAGGATGAACTCAGTGTTCAGGCCTTTATTTCCGAGGCGCGACGTCTCGCGAATCAGCTGAAGGAGATTGGCGTTACAGTTGACGACGAGGACATCATTCTCGTCCTCACCGGCGGCCTCCCCCCCTCCTACGATTACTTCGTTGTCTCCCTCGACTCTACCCCCGCCGATGACCTCACCCTCGACTATGTTATCACCCGGCTCCTTAACGAGGAAGCGCGCCAACTCGGGTTGATTCCCGCCGCTGAAACTTCGGAACGCCGGAACGTTGCATTTGCCGCGGCCGCCAAACGCAACCTCGCGTCCATCACCTGTTTCAAATGCCAGAAGAAGGGGCACTTTGCTAATGAATGCCCCGACAAGAAGGTCGAGACGTCCGCTACCGCCGCTGTTGCTGATGCGGAGTACGACTCGGACGATTACGACGGCGTCTGGTGATTCTTTGGTTTGAAGGGGTGCAAACTTTATTTATTTCCTTTTTACTTTCTCCCACTTGTTTTCTTGTGCCATACTGTGGAGTTTGAAGGGGTGTGTTGGATTATGGTCACGAGACAAACTCCAAGTATGCCATGCTTCACGCATTATTGTTTCCCTCTTATTGTTTTTCCTTCTTACTGTCTTGTTATTGTCTTCACCTTGCTTCTCCCCTCTTATTGTTTCCATCCTATTGTTCACTGGCTACTTGATTATTTACCTGACTAGTATTTAAGTAGCCCATTTTGTACCTAGTACTTTGTCGGGATTGCAGCAGAGCAAGCAATCCAACCTCCTTGTTTGTCCCCGCTTGTCCGAATCTCACATCTACATCCCTCCACCCGTCCCAGCATTCGTTCCCCCGGTGCGCGGTGTATCGCCTGAACGAGGAGTTTGAAGTTCGAAAATGTCGGAACTTGCCGCATAAATTGATCGCCGTCGAGCCGTCCTTTTTGAACCGCCGAACGCAGTGTCGCAGTTCAATTAGAGTGCCGCAGCTGCAGGTGTCGTGCTTGAGTGCAGATCCGACACTTGTGTCGGATCTGCGCAATGATGTGTCGCATCAGACACGGGTGTGTCGCACTTGCGGTGTGTCGTACTGCCGCGTCTGGTCAATCCCGACGAGCTCCTGGCCATTGGGCTGGGCGTACAGGAGCCGGATGAGGTGCGTGAACAAATTCTTCCACACTCCGAGTTCAAACTCGTGCATGAAATCTACCACGAGCATCTGATGGAGATTAAAGTCGTCTCCTAGACGGTCGATGAACGCGTTCTGAGGAGCATGGTGTAAGCAATAGACCCAGAGATTCGTTGAACGAGTGCGTACAATAGTGGGAACAGAAGACGTCTCTTTAAAAAGCCCGTTGACCTTCTCAGATCCGATGCTGTAGGCGCCTTTGTAAATAAATCCTCTGGCGGTACGAACAGCATTGCTGAGATATTTGCGCGCCTTGGAAACGCGAGCCGAGATATCGCGGGCGAATCCCATGCGATGTAGCTCGGTCTTCGGGATTAGGCAGCGAGGGCAGGGGCACAGTCCACCGTCACGGATTGTCGCAAGCAGAACCCTAAAGCATATCGTCAGCCAGTTTCGACGCCACTAGACTTGATGATTACTTCTCTGGATAGTCGGCAGAATACGTGAAGAGACGGGGATAAACTCGGCGGTCGACGCCATCTGCACAGCGAATAACAATACCGTACTTGTACGCATGCAGGAACTCGTCATCGAGGAGATGCTTCCAGACCGCGTGCATCAACTCCCGACGGCAATGCGTGAGGACCTCGCCCTTCTGCGTTGACCACTTGGCGTGAAACGTGGATAAGAGATCCTGGACGGAGTCCGGCAGCTGAGCGTCATCAGTATTGATGAATAAGTGTCGACGAAGGTACTCACGGAGGGTATATATGCGACGTGGTGCTCCGCACCCGAGTTGGGTTTGGCGCGGATATATTTCGAGAGGTTCCCGAACAGCATGTAAATGGGCCAGAGTTTTGCGTTACCAAAGTTCGCCAGGTGCGTAGAGTCGGACCAGAACACCAGCGCTGCGCAGATCTTCTCCAATTTACAGTCGAGCGCGTCCGGAGGAAGTTGACCGTGCAGCTGGATTTTGTCGTGTTCAGCGATGAATGCGTTGGAGTTGTAAACCTCGCTGAAGACCCGAATCTGCGCCGCAGTGCTCCGGACTCGGTGGAAGAGTTTGAAGGGGGTGAGGTGGAAATGGCGCGATAGGGGGCTGGCGAACGCCGACTTGATTACATCCACAAGGCTGCGGTAATATAGCCCCGGGACCGAGACTGTGCGAGGTGGAACGGCGGGGGATCCAGACGGCACTTCAATCTCGACACTGGCCGTCTTGAATGCCTTGAGGAGGGGGAAGACCTCGGCCGCCTCCTTGTCCGCCTGCTTTTCCGCGCGTTCCGCGTTAAAGCCCTTGAGCTCGTCGACCTTAAACTCAGGGTGGAGGAGGACGTCGTGAACGAGTGAGTTGAGCTGAGCGGCAGATTTAGTCGTTTGACCGTTGTTCTGCCATTGTAGAAGAAGGGACGTGGAGGCGTTGATGGCGGAGGGTGTGGACTGGGGGAGCGCGGCGGGAGCGTCGGGTGGCGCGGCGGGGTATTGGTTCGACAGGTCTTCCACGGATATTAAAGAATCCGGGTCGTGCGAGGGACGGTGAAGGTATGAGCGCCAAAGTGCAAACATATTTCGCGCAGTGTCGAATTTATCCCGGACGATGAGGCGCACACGACGAGGAGCCGATGGCACCTCCTCCTCGTCTTCGGGGGGCACTTCCTGGATGGGTGCGACCTCCGGAAGAACGTCGCGGAAGCGGGCAGGTAGCCGTTTCCCCCGTTTCCCCCTCCCGAGAACCTCTGGGTCAGAAGCCGGCGGCGCGTCGGGCGAGTTTGGTTGCTCTATGGGCGCAAAATCATCCGGCATTGAGATATCGAGGTCTGGACTCCACCCGCGAGGCGGCGTGGCCGGTACGATTCCAGCTCCCGATGCGGACGAGACACCAGCGGACGAAGGGCCTGCGACATTCTAATTTTAACATGGCTGTAATATGTAGTGTTTCATAATTATTTTGTAACACACCTAGAGACATTTTCACACCTTTCAGCAAGAAACTCCACACCCTAACAGATCCTTCCGTCCAAAGTGCACACCCCAAAAGCACGCGAAACTAAATTCACGCCCCCTCGACAAGCAAAAAAAAAGTTCACGGACCACTTAGTCGATGAAAGTTTCACAGGTTGAAACAGTTTGATTTATTACACACCCCGTTCCTGACCTTTGTTTTTTTTCGCACCCCTGGTCGTTTGCAGAAAAAGTGAGCACATCTCCGCGCAAGGGGATGTGTCCGGATCATCAGTTTCGGCGCTCGGCCGCACGGCTGCAACTGCAATATATCGCTCGTGAATCAGGGTCTCACCCTCTGCATTGATGACCTGGTCGCGCACAACATGATGTCCTTTACTGAAGCCCCCCATTACCACCCCAACTAATGTACGGCCCTTAGCAGACTTGTTTAACTCGGAACATCAAATGATGTGATGTCATCCCTGATCCGGACCACCACGGCAGGATGTTCAGTGGTGTCTTTTACCACCAGCGCCGGCGGGAATGAAAGGGCAAGGTGTGTCATTTTCCGTGTGGATGCAAAGGTGTGTAGAAAAACGGATGCAATCCAACCAGTGAATTTTTTAATTTCCTCTGTGCCACCTGTGAACATTTCCTCAGATTTGAGCTGGTGACCTTGTGTGTAAATTTCTTGCAAACCTGTGTATTTTTCTCTAGAAACTTGGCGTAATTATGAAACACTATTACTCCCATAGAGTGACTCCGAATGGAAGAAAACATTAACGCACGTCGGTCGGAGTTGCGCTGCGAGCTTTTTTGACTGCGAGAGGAGCTGCCTTTTTTTTCTTGGCAGGTACGCGGTGCGCCGTTTTGAGGAGTGGTCCGTTGTGCGCAACGGCGTCTGCCTTGGGTGCAATGGTCTGTAAAAAATCTCGATATGCTGAGCAGGTGCGCTGGTGACGGTGCAACACCGCAGTGGAGGCCACAGTTATCTTGCAGGCAGGCGCACCGCACTTGAAGGCCGCCATAACTTGAAGGAGGAAAAATATGAATAGGCTGAAAATTAGTATCTTCCAGGCACCCGCACGTCGTGTGCGTGGCGAGCCGCCAGCCATTCCGCTTTTTGGTGGTGAGTCGGAGGTGTGGGAGGGCAGTGCTTGGCTACCAAATGTGGAATATCACTGAAATTCAAAATCTACGATCACATGCGCACGCGCACCGCGCTGTTTTTGTTGGTTTGGTGAGTCAGATATATAAAGGGGGCTGCGGTTGCTGACCTCTTGTTTTCTCCCCCCATCATCCCGCTCGAGTCGCCGCCGTCCAAGCTCAGCAAGATTCACAATGTCATCCTCCTCATCCCCCGAGCGCAGTCCTTCTCGACCCCATCGTCGTGGTAACCGAAGCCAGAGTCGCAGCCACCGTCGCTCGTCGTCCCCCGCCCATCGCCAATCCACAGGTTCGTCGGGGAGTGGCCGTTCTCGCTCGTCGTCCTCCGCCCATCACCAATCCACAGGTTCATCGGAGAGTGGCCGTTCTCGTCGCCATCGACACAGCTCCTCAACCCGCGGGCGCTCCCCGGCGCGTGGACACGACTTCGACTACAAGAAGGGTTACCACGAGATAAGCTTGGTGCTTGCGGAACTGCAGACCCAGAACAAGAGGAAGCGCGATGGGTGCGTCGTGCTGCGTGCATAGGTCGCCACTGACATTGGCCACAGCTCCGAGAAGCCGACGCCGATAGGCTCTATCCAGAACCTGGGGCGCGGCGTGCGCAAGCTCGCAGCGCTGTTCGGCGAGATCGGCAACATCATGGTCCAAGCTCAAGCGTACGAGAAGAACCCCATGCCAGACGACCATGGAATCGACCCATACTCCGACGAGACGACCGAGGAGGAGCACGAGTTTTTAACTGTGAAGCGCAGGCCAGTCAGTCCTCTTACTCGTTGAGTACCCCGTTGACGCGTCGTACAGTCATGAAAGGAACTATCGCGCGTATGTTGTCATCGACCGCCTCATACCAGGACTTGCCGCCAAGATCGCGAGCCTTGAGCCCACCGAGAAGGCGGGTTATTTCACACTGGTATGTCTTCACGCGCGGTATCATATTCAAAGGCTGAGCAGAGATATACAGGTCCAGAAGGGGGCGAACGACGCCCGGAGTGATGACTTCAAGCGCATCTCTGGCCTCCTCGGGAATTGGATTAACGCAGATATGCACAAGGCCAAGCTCGCGGTATTTGACCACACGCCGTAACTGGCCCACGCCTCCCCCACTCTGACATGTCCCAAAAAGGCATATCTCATCAGCACGTGCGTGGAATGCTTCCCCAAACAAACCAAGGCGCATCAACAAGACTCTTTCGTATGGATTCCTCGCCGACACCGTCGCCGCCGCCGTTGGACACCACAAGAAAATGTACAAAATGCCCGAATATGGTCGCATTCGATTCGCCCAAGACATGTGATAGATGTCGCGCTACAAACAAGAAGAATCAAAAAGACAGCAGGGCGAGGTCTGCTGCGAGAGCCGCCTCCGCCAATCCTACCGCGACCAAGAAGCGTAAACGGGCATCGGCATCGCTCGGCACTGCTGATGACCCGCCTGCGACCCGCCGCCGCGTAGAGGACCCCACGAGCCCGCCTGAAGCCCCTGATGCTCCAGAAGACTCAGACGACGAAATGGGTGGGGCCGGCGAAGAGGACAAGGCAAGTATCGACTTCGTTGTAACCTTACAGCAGCCTAATGTTGATGTGGACCGGCGTAGGGAATGTCCGCGGATATTGAAAGCTTTTTGGACGCGGAGGGATTTTACGACGCGTTGCGCGCGCAGTTCAAGGAGGGGTCGGTAGATTTTCACGGAGCCTACCCCATGGCCCCCGATCCTCTCGTGTCCCCCCGCGAGCGTGTTCAGATGGTCACCGCAGAAATCTGGGCGATTAGCAACTACCGATTTACGTGAGATGATAATCCTGCGTAATAAATTAATACTGACCTGACGTAGGGTGCGGGACCACAAGAAACTCAAGAACGGGCATCGCACACGGCTGTGGTGTAGCCAGGACGAAGCCCGCAAGAAGAAGTCCAAGGCGTCGGATAATCCGGATATTCGGAACCGCGACACGGTCGGCATGAAGCGCTATCGCTGTGGAAGCTTCCTATCGGTTAGATGCGAAGGAGGCGATGGGGACGACACGACACCCACGATTACCGTGAAGGTCAAGCATTGCGGCAAACACGTCAATTATCTCGACGTGTCGATGCCGCCCGCAGCTCTGGCGATGATCCGTGACAACGTGCAGTGGCTTACGCCAGTGGCGATGGTGAACAAGGTGCAGGCGGCCTTCCCCATCGTCACCGCCGCACAGATCCACAGGGCGTGGATGGAGATGAGCGAGCCGTTCTGGCGCTTCGACGATGATCAGCTTTTGTCGACGAAGAAGCTGCTTGAAGAACATACCGATGACGTCGATATATTCGAGCCACAGGACGTTCCAGAGGGGGTGGAGATGGTGTGCTGGGGGATGAAGAATATTGCGGCGCCGTTGAAGGGGAAAGTGGTCGAGATTGGGGTCGACGCTACATGTAAGCGGTCATTGCCTAATTGGGAATTTAGATTGACGACTCGGGCAGTTAACACAAACTCAAAGCACCTTGAGCTATACAGCATCATGGCGGAGCATGACGGCGCCGGCTTCCCCTTGTCGTACCTCGTGCGGCCCACGCGTAACGCGGACGCTGCGGATCCGGTGGCCTTAGCAGCGGCGATGAAGGCACGGCGGTCGACGGCAGGGATGGCCCCGAATAGCGCGCGCGCGTCGACGACGACAGCTCCGAATAGCACGCGTACGACGACAGCGGCGAGCGGTGCCCCTGCAGCGACACCCGCAAAAGCGAAGGGGGCTGGCAATGCGGGGGCAGTTAGCGGTGAAGAGGACGTTGACGAGCACACACGACGCACCTTTTGTCCTGCTGTCTACCGCGAACCCATCTTGACGATGATGGAGAAACACTACTGCGCCCACCCTCTGCTCCCTGGCTACGCCCATCCAAGCCCAGAAGGAATAAAACGTTGGGCTGTTACACAAATGTATAAGTTTTGTGTCGAGCATGACCTACGGGAGGTATGGGCGTACCTCTGGGAGAATTGGTATCGCGCCTCCCGCTGGGAGCTTTGGGCGCGCTCGGTGAACCCAGAAATTCCGATACTGAAGACGACAATGATCCTAGAGAGCCAGTGAGTCACGCACCGGTGTTTTGAAAGCAGGTACTCACCATTCATAGCTGGCGCCGCATTAAACAGGACTTCTTGCATCACTTCCACATGCCGCGTTGCGATTTACTCGCGTGGATCTTAATCGTCAAGTTAGCGCCGACATATTATCGAAAACTCGAGCGACTGCTTACCGACACGGGGCGCTACCGGGAACTGCCAGCGTGGCGCAAGGACTTCAAGCAGCAATGGCGGCGGCACGAGAAGACTGCTATAACACTCCCAGTTAATCCCGCATACAAAACGGACGCGAAGAAAGGGCTCTGTACCTGCCCTTCAATGCCGACCTCTCGGTTCCTCATTTGCAAACACTACGTGCAAGGTGTCGAGCGTGTTCCCCCCGTGTTCTTTCTTGAGGTCAAGCGCCAGCGCCTGCCGCCATTTTGGTCCCATCCGACATTGCGCCCACTCGGTGATACCTCCGCGCCGGGGAACGAGGCCAACGGCATCTTGACACCGGAGGACATGGCTGTGGACGCGCCAGCGGGGTCCGACGACGACGACGACGATATGGTGGATACACGTCCGGATGACAATGACGGGCCAACGTTCCTCGAGTCGATGGACGAGAATATCGATCTGATTCTTGAGTTTGCGCGGGGTCTCAAGTACCAGCGGCAGTTTCGAGACCAGCGGATGCTCGAGACGGTGGAGAGGGAGGGAGCATCGTTCCTGCGTCTGGCGCGAGCGTGCTTGGGGAAGGAGAAGAGGTTGACATCGACACGAGGCAGCGCCCCTTCAAGTTCGACGTGGGACAAATCAGCCGGCAGTGCCATGTATTACCGCGCTAGGCCCGCGGCTTCCCAGTTATAACGCGCCGGCACGTCGCCTCCAGCGGGCTTTATTGGGGGAGCTTGCTCCCCCTATTCTGTCAGGTAGAGGCGAAATTCAAGTGGCGGTGCGAGTTCGGGTTTCCCACGGCGACACCATCAAATTGATGGTGTCGCCGTGAGAACATCAAAAGACCCCTGTCCAGGTGTCCCGCCCAATTCCACGACACCCAAGACTCTTTCGCCTGTCGACAAACGAAGAGAATTTAGACAAAGTGTATTATCCCTTTAGCTGATGAATCAACAACTCCACATACAGTTGTGGACAAACAAAACCCGCCAAAAAAAAAGTTGAATATTTTAGCCGAAGTGAAGAGGGGAATCGATAGATCTCGTCGAGGGCTACCGGCCCATATATAAATTGAGTGATTCTGTCGAGCCGTTCCTCGGTAAATCAATATTTAGTGATCCGGAGTGCCGAAAATATTGGCATCCACCCAATTTCCCACGGTAAATAATGAAAAAATGTGCAATCGACGCAGCTCGTCGAGGCGCATCTGAATATTAAGAAACTAGACCGATCCATCGATGGGGTCGCGCGGAAATTAATGTTCTTTCATATATCATTGAAGTGTCAATCTCTTGATCGAAGCTCCACTTCCTTATCGACGCTGCGCAATGGGTAGTCGAGGACGCGGACGCCCCGCCAAACGCACCAAACGAAACATCACTGGGCTCAGAAATCAACCCAGGCAGCAAAGTCCTTTCCCCGAGTCCAATAGCAGCGACGGGGACTCAGAGGTGCCGGATCTCATAGAATTGGACAGTCTGGCATACCTTGAGTGCGATACAGACCATGATAGCGACGACAATGAGGCAGACTGGGACGAGCGTCGAGGTTGCACAGGAGCACTTCCAAGACCGCCTCTTCGGGCTCATTCTCAAGATCGAAGAAGATAAGCGGGATGCTGGGGACGATGACTGGATGCCGACTCGGGAGGTGTACGAGGCGAAGCGTGCAAAGGTCAGGCGTGTACCCGGAGGTCACTTCAATAAATATCTTATCCTTGAGGCTTGCTCACCTTCTCAAATCAGGGCGCCCGACAACCTACATAAAAGGCCCCGACACCGCGAGTAAATCATTGCGGACCCAGCAAAGATATGCGAAAGCAAACACCACCCAGACGAAACTCAACTTCTCAGTATTGTGTTCGTCCTCCTCTGCCCCCGCTGACGAGGATATTGTTCTCCCTCCGCCGAGTGAAACAGCAACTTCTAGCCCTTTCTCGACGGCCCCTCCGTCCCGACATTTCCCCAGCCCCAGTTAGGTCCTGGCGGTTCATGAGTGCCTACCAAATGGGTTTGACTGGGACAGCAGCTGAGTGGGCAGTGAAGAAGCAGAGGCAGCATCGCTCAATCTCGGCGACCGCTCTGGCGGCGATCGAGGCGGTTGTTCAAGTCCAAAAATAATTGATCCGTGATGTGTGGCTGTCCTAGCAAAATCGATTTTTCGGGAATCGACTCAAATCTTAAATTCATTTTTCACAGAACGGCCGAAATTTTGGCGCCGCTAATCTCTCGTAGGAAAAACTTCGGAGCATGTTTTTTGAGCTCTTTGGACAATTCTGTACCCAATCCCACAAAAATTGAAGCCAAACTAATTCTAGATAAGGCTACAGACTATTTGCGGGTTTTGTTTGTCCACAACTGTACATCAGAGGTTTGGAAAGCATTTAAATTTAGAGCATTCAGTGGCGTTCTGTGGTCTGGCAAGGCTGAGCTCTGTGGACCATGCTGAGTAGAAGAAAATTGACAGAGCGGAGGTTTTGTAGCCCTTGATGACTTCCAGCCCTTTACTCGAAGTCGCTCTCGAACGGTCTTTCTAGATGTTCTCAACCTCATGGTACACCGTACATAGTAAAGACTGCTCGCTGTAATATAAAATTGAATTGGCTGTCGTACTCCAACTCGGAATGAGACAAGCTCCCCCCCTTCTGTAGCCAGGCACTGGCATACAAAACATATTTGTATTTCTGGATAAACTCAGGATAAATTGATCAGCGCGGTCCCTTTCGGAACATGCTGAGTTGTAACGAAGATACATCCGGCCTATGTAGATATAGGCCCATGGCCCAAGCCGAATGACGGCGGGCCAAAAACAAGTTAATCAAGTTGAGAAAGAGAAGAAAAAAAGGGGAAAAGGGGAGAGAGTTCAGAATTTATAGTGTATCATACCGACAACATTTGAGACCCCAAATGTACGATACCATGCTATACAACCGCTTGAATGTTCTCAGATCCCAAGCCCGGCATTGATGAACCGCTGATTGACGGACCCTAGTCCTACCGGAGTCAAATCCTCAACTGGACTAAGGACAGCCAATTACCTTTCAAGATACATATCTTGCCGCGATCTGCATCAACTGTGCCGGCCTTTCGCGAATTTTGCCTTGTGAGCTGCCTATAGAACAGTTTCCACTTGTACTCATGCATCCCAAAAACATCTGGTGATTTCTCCAAAGACTTTGCACAGTTGGAACTTTACCTTCTTTGGCGCAACTGATTTCGGTTGAAATTGAACCGTGGGAAAACACTCGGCCATTTCGGCGTTTTTCGATTCAACGTTCAACTTGCCACAGTGGAAGCTACAGGTGAAATGGTTGTATTCTATATCTGGCCTAACTCCCTCCTGTCCCATTCCGCTGCTGTTCGAGGTGCTCCAAGATTTTCTGCTCGGATATACGTGCCTTGGCTGGTGCAGAAGGATGTCCACATCGACAAAGTGACCGCTTCCCTTTCCCGGGACACTCGTGCCGTCTTGCGCAATAGCTCCACACACAGACTGCACAGCGGTCTGCAGTGGACGTCCTCGAGCTCCCAGATGGGGCTGGTCCAGAACCTGGTAGCATTGTTTGATGAAAGACCCGCGGCGCGAGTTGAGGCTGAATGACTCCTGGAGGATCAATTGCCATGTTGGATGCCCCCCGATCGTTTTCGTCCCCGAAAAAATTGCTGAATGTGCCCTCGAAAGTGCTTGGTTCGAAATTCGAGTCACGAGCCTCACCAGGTGCTGGGAGAGTCGCCATAGGATTAAATGAGTCAGGGTCCAAGGAGGCTTGAAGGACACAAATGAGTACACAAAGAGTACTGATGAGAGAAATGCCACAAACCTGAGCCCAACACTGAGAGATCAAGCTCACCGTCCAGGAGAGGAAGCGCGGGAAGTGAATCTGCAGAATTGTCGGATGAATTGAGCAAAGCGAGCAGTGGCGCTCGAGCGGTGAAATTTGCGCCACTTGAGAGAGTTGAAAGCTCGGACCGCCACAAAATTGTCTTCTTGTGGTGCGTCTCGAGCTGGAGTGGGAGTTTGTAATACAGACGTTGATTAGAGTCCGTCGTTGTTTGTGACTGTCCATGAACGAGGATATTCCAAAATTTGGTCAGTTTCTGGAAGTCAATATTCTTCCAGTGCTCGTGCGGCGGATAGGTCTTGCCCCCCTTCCTGAATTGAGGGTCACCAATGTGGATCTTGAAGGTGGAGTATTCCATATGGGTATGGACCGGGAGAACCGCGTACAGGACACGTTGTCGGAGCTGGAGATACCGGTAGAGGTTTGTTGGTTTGGTGGAGAGACGAGTCAATGTATGTACCGGCATATCCCGATGATGTGGTACACTGGTAATGCGGGGTCGGGGGAGGGTGGTGATATTTAGATCCTCAGCAAGTGTTGTCGAGATGGGGAGAATTCCGATAGTTTCCGAGGTTGCTATCCGAGTAGATAGCACTCGAGGTGTCGGGAAGGACGGCTTGGATCCAACCTCAACGGCAAGTTCAACAATTTCGTCTCGGATCCAGAGGTCGTAATGACCTCTGTACTTTTGTCCCGTGCGGTTATGAAACCCAACCTGCACATCAAAATTGTCAGCCAGAACTGGTGGAAAAAAAAGAGAGCAGAGCTGGAGAAACCTTTTTGTTGCGGCGCAAAATCCAATTCACGATCAAACACTCCGCCAGTTCCGGCGATGCTTGTAACGACCCAAAAATTCGCCGAATGGTCATGTGAACACCACCCTCAACAGAGTTCGTGCCACGGATGGTGCGGTAAATGTTCAGGCCGTCACGGTCCTTCCCCATGAGATAATAGAGGGAAATACCGGCTGGATCTGACAGATACCCCTGCCGCACCGTCTCAAGGAGATGTTGAACCATCTCCTTGGCCTCGTCGGAGAAGAATGATCCACGGCTCTTTTTCGTCGAGCACTGGATGTCTGAATAAGCACTGAACAGAGTTTCCAGCCGCCTGAGAAGTGTTTTGCGGTCCGGAATAACACGTCGGATTCGCCGATTGAGGGCACGTGAGTGGGCTCGCTTCGCATACCCCCAGTCGATGCCGTGCCTCTTGAGGACCTCCTGCACAGCAGCAACATCCGATTTGTCCCGGAGGAAAATTGCTTCACTGAAATCGTGAGAGAACGCCTTGAACGCAGAATGCTTCTTCGATAGGAGGCGAAGAAGGCGGTCCATGAAATGGAATGCATCATCAAGGACTCGGCTAGGGAGCTGCTCGGATTCAACAGCGTTGCTGAGCAGGGCAAAAGCGTGTTGAAGGCTTTCTTCGATTGGATCCATTTGGGTGTCCTGTGTGCAGTCGGTACTGCGCCGTCAAAACAAAAGAGCCACTTACATTATAGGTCTGGAATTCACTCTCAATTCCTTGCATCGCCTCAGGGTCATGTTCGTCTGGATCAGAGGTCTGCGTGAACAAGGTCAGTACCATTCCTCTCAAAACTAATATGAATATTACTGGTTGAACTTGGAACGCTAGTTGCCCGCCATATTCCTCTTCATCGGCCTCTGTCTCGTCATCGGATTCTTCGTCCTGCAAATCATCTGGTGGCTGCTGGGTAGACGAGTATGTAATCTCCAAATCATTGTCGCCATCGGGAGAGTCAAATGGCGGGGGCACAGCAAACCCGCGACGAAGAGGATTGGCAGGGCTGGGAGGAATGTCGCCCCGGCTATGAAGCTGTGAGGTTGTAACGACAGCCTGTTTCCCGTGGGTAAATATCCACTCCAGGGTCTGGTTGTGCAGTGTAACAATGGCCCCCGGAACAAGGACCTATGTTTGGTTTAATTTGGAAGTGAAGAAGAAAAAGAATTATCCACATACCTTGGTGATTTGAATGAGTGAGCGCGACTCCGACACATTGATACGTTTTGCGTGAGTCTCGGGGTCCATTACTGCGTCAATATAGCCGGGATGGTTGGCCACAATGCAGCCCTCCGCAACAGGCTTACACCCATGAAGAAGGGTCACGAGTTGGCCATCGGTTGAAGCCTGTGTCCGCTGCAGGGGTATTCCAATCGAATTGCGCCGAAGAAGGTCCAGAAAAATCTGCCATTGGCAGTCTATTTCAGCGCGGAGGAATTCATTATGCACTTGAGTCATCGGAGAGTGGTCGGGCACAGAGAATGCTCGATTAAGAACAGCTCCAGCAAGTTCATGGAGTGAGCTGGAAGGGTTGTCGACAGCACCTTTCAGTTTTGCGTATTTTCCGAGGTCAAGGAAGGGTGGGTTCTTGACCTTCAGAATATTTTGAAGCTCGGCAACAGAGAAGATGTCGGAGATCGTTTGGAGGGTTTCACGAATGGAGTATCCAACCTTGATGATGGAAGGGTTGGTGAGAACTGCGCGCAGCGATGGAAGAAAATGGCTTGGTGATGTGAGAGCTGCAACCTGGAGGCAAGCCGATTAATGAACATGAATCAACAGGTGGGAGTACACTCATACATCAAATATATATAGCTTGTCCCTTGTCCGGAGCTGGATGATCTTTGGGCGGATGGTACCAGCAAGATCACAGTGAGTCTTTATTGCAAGTGCAACAAAGAAGAGTTGAGATTTTGAGGACATCAAATTAGCCTCCGAGAGTATATCACTCGCCCTATCCTCAATGAGCATAGAGTCGGAGATGGAGATGGTTGGAATATCCGGGGTCTGTTGGAATGGTGCGCAATCTGTCCATTTGGTAACTGGTTGGACATCCTTGCGGAGGGCACTGTTAATTGACTCATGGAAGCTGCGTTCAGCTGCAAAATCTGTTGAGTATCAGAACACTAAATATGGGATGCCATACCTTGCGGGGAATCCGTGTAGATGATCTGGGTTGGTGGATTTCCCGAGTCCTTCAATCCCTGGTTCATTCGATCATACATCTCCTTGACAAATTGTAGAGATTTGGAGAATGTCAAGGAGGTTCCTCGGATCTCTTCGTACTGGTTCACGACCGTATACAGGGCGGCAAAAATCTTTTCGCCCTTGACTCGCCCAGTATGCTTGAGGACCTGTTTAAATTGGGTGTAAGGATGTGAAAACAAGGACATAATTGACATAGGAACCTCGAATGTATGATCTGCCTTCGCGACATCCAAGGGCAGTGTTGCGATGTCGCGCTCGATGAAAATTCGATGTGCGGAAATATAATCCGTGAACATCGCCTTGAGATACTTCACCGACGGTGGAGATCCAGCATACCCATTTGGATCATTGAAGGTGGAGAATTGCTCGACCGTTGGCAGGCCATAAGAGTGGGCAGCTGCCAGGTATATTAGCTCCCGGTCGGCATGATCACGATGTTGAATTTCGGAAACAAGCTCTGAGAACGGAGCAGGTCCAAATCGGGTGGAGAAGGTGTTAGCCATTTGCCGCATCATGAGGGTTGAAATCGCCCCGCGAGTTGAGATATATGCTGGTGAATTGTTAGCCTGAATTGAGTAATGGTTGAAAGAGCAAGAACTAGTACCCGGGAAGGCTGCTTGCACGTGGCAGGGTAATTGAGCAATGATATGGGGGTCTGTCCCTCTTATCTGTGTACCACATCCGGCCTTGTTGACCAACCGGTCATTGCAAATGAAACGGTTGGTGTACAGGAAGTAATCGGAGGGCATAGCTCGAACTCTGCGAGCAACGGGCTCGTCCGGGATCCCTGAACATGCTTGATAAGACTTCTCAGCAGCAGGAAAAAATGATGTATACACACCGTTCCTTGTGAGTCTAAGTCCACATGTGCACTTGAACTGGTCCGGGTGACCAGGGAGTAGGTGAGGTAACCAAACGAAAACATCCGGAGGATACAGTGTTTTTGGATCGAGGCCAACAGTATCCTTGGTTTTCTCGATGGCAAACACAGGGTGCGGCGGGCGGTCGAAGAAATCACCACGCTTGTAACAAAGGGGCTCATTGTGCTGGAGCTCCTCCTGCTGTAGTCGCTTGCGGACCTCTGTGAGGTAGTTGTGAAGAACAGTTTTTTTGGCAGGCTGGGAGGACTGGCTTTCGGCTTGTGCTGCTGCTGCATTTGACTCGGAATTGTCTGAGAGATTGTCGGCGAGACTCTCGTCAATTACTCTATCCCCTGCTGCAATGTCGGCATATTCGTCGTTGTTTTCGACGTACTGCAGCTCGTCATTGACTTCTTCAAACTCTTGGGATGATACTTAATATTTGTTAGCCAGGTTCTGCAGCGGGTAGTTGGAAAATAGAACACACAGGAAGACACTGCAGCTGAGGACACTATATTTTGAGCTGTGGTGGCACTCGACGGCACCGGACGGTTGGTATTACGGGTCCGAAAAAAAGCCGGGGTGGAAATGGGATGTGCGGGAGTTGAAATAGAACTGGGGTGAGAAATAGTAGTAGCATGTGGCGCTGAACCTTTGTCGATATTCAACACTGTGGGTTCAGCAACAGGGTGAATACGGGGACGCCCGGCACCTGGCCTGCGGCCCCCATGACCGGTTCGGTTCTGTGTGGGTGGAATCGAGGCTACTGAAGCTGGAATTTTATCTGAGTTATTATTCAAGCTATCGACAAACGATTCAGCGTACCCGAGGGTGTGCGGCCATCAGTGGAGTTGGAAGGACCAGCTTCGTTCGAGCCAGAAGTGGAGGGGACTGGCAAGAAGGTAAGCCATGATTCCAAACAGGAGCAAATTTAATACCAAAGTTCGATTGTGAGCCGCCAAGCACAGATACACGAACATGGAGAATTGAAAGGTCTTCCACTCCAACATCTCGCAGGATATCAGTGTACTCGAGGGATTGGTATCGATGGACAATGCTGTGCGCGAGGCGTAAAAGGTTTGGGATCAACCGCCGGCGGCGTAATTCCCGTACGACATCCTGTGCTGTGCTATTATACCCTAGATCTATGAACACATCAGAAAAAAGATCACAGCACGGGTATTGAATTGTTACTGAGGAGAACCGGCCGGGGGAAAGGTCCGTGGACAAAGACCCGCATTTTCTTTGTTTCCGAACACTCACCCGGCGCACTACGGGATCGCGGCGGGGGTTGGAGGTTATTTTGGCATTGGACGCGGCGGCACACTAAGAAAAATCAGGAAACTGTTGAGTCTTCAGCGATTGAACGGGATACCCATTAAACAGCCAAGTAAACCAGCGAAGTCAAGCGGCATAGTCCAATATGGAATCGACATGAAGACATTGATGCTGGTGGCGGTACAGAAGGTTGTTGCAACACAAAGGACAGAGAGAACTGCCAGTAAGCTGAAAGTCCATGGTTTAGATTCCCTCCGCAGGGCATGAGCCCGACCGTGTCGCATGTGGTTTTGCCATCGATGAAAGCGCTGTTTGTGAACGGCCACACGTCGAGAAAATGGGTGGCGGAGGTCGTCGGAAAATACTTTGCAGTTATAAGGGGGCTTTCCCGGCTTCGCACGGGAGGAAGACATGGGAGGAAGACGGTGTGCAGCAGTCAAGAGCAAGGTTTGTGCTGATATGAGCCTCGAGGATCACACGAGGCGATGACATTTGTTCCGAGATCAACCCGATCACTCGGGTGCAGTCCTTAGTGGCTTGGGATCATCCGCTAAGGATAATGAGCCTAGATATATCCACATTACACCCCACTCCACTGCCTTCGACGGTTACTACCGCTTTTAAGGAGGCCTATCTTGGGCGAGCGAAACGAAGTTAGTTATGAATTATTCAATCTTTTGTACAATATACTTCCATTTCGGAGTCCTTTTCATCCGCCCGGGGGTGCATCGAAAACTTAATCCCGTTACCCACGGCGCTGAACAAGCTCGGCTCTCATCCCATGTACCCGCGTCCCATAATCCTGCGGCACCGTTGTTAGTTCCCCACAGCCCGTCCACCGACACGCCGAGCTGACCCGCACCCCACCCTGCATCAAAATCAAACTGCTCTGCCCAGCCTGGCGCAGTGCCCTCCGCATGCATATGCACAACATCCCTAGTCTCTCGCAGCCAGACGCTTCAACATCAATCTCGTTCCTCGCTTGTTGAACAACATCCCTTCGCTTCGACATAGCACCCTCGCCCTCCGCAGTCGAGTCATCCTCGCGTTTGCGCTTCCCCGAGTTGGAAGATGGCGGCCGCGACTCGTTCTCCATGAGCCTCTCAAGCGTGTGTGTTTGACGGTCCGTCACGACGGGACGGGACCCGTCAGTCGGCCCATGGGCGCTCACATCTCGACGGACGGATGGGCTGACGGGTTGAACCCGTCGACGGGGTGCCGTTGACGGCCGTCGACGGGATGCTTCCTCGGCAGACCGGGAGAGCTTACTCCGAATTTTTTCTCATGGTGGTTTGTGCGTGCATACGCTCCGGTGCCTCGATCCTCACTCCCGGCTCACATTCCCTCCGTAGCACTAGGTGCGGCTTGTACCCTTGGGCCTCTAGCAAGTAATAAATTTTCAAATACTGAACGCACTGAACCTCTGACTTGTTGTGCATTCCCGGCGGTGAGTTGAATCCTGTCCTCGTAAACAATGGGCTGACAACCACGGTCGCTGTCGATCGAGCGTGTCTTTTCCGATGGACGCGCCATCATCGGCCTTCGTCGTGCCAGTTTGAAACGAACGAAATGCTGATTTGATGCTACGCAGTTGAACAGCGACGGGGACAATACGGAATTAGAGACAGCAACGGCGATGGCTGCTCTGGGACGAGGTTCGAGGCGACGAGGGACAACGAGAGCGATGAGGAACGCGGGGCGGCGCGCACCGGCGCGCACTGACGCGGCCGTGACGCGGATCAGCGCGGCAGTGACGCGGCGTTACGGTCAAATTGACGCGGCATCGGTGTGCGCCTTCAAACTCCTCAACAGTGCCTCTCTGTGCAGTTTTTTACTCTTGGGCAATGTTATGGTGCTCAAATAGATCATCCAGAAGCAAAAAGTCCCCACCCATTTTTTGGGGGATTCCGGGCAGACATCGACGCCGCAACGCCCACCTACTGTAGTATTTCGACCGAGTGTTCAGGTGACGGGTGACAGAGGGTCGTGAACTGAACACTTTTTGTACAGGTGACGGTGACAGGGCAATTTCTGGGCCCAATTAGGCTGAAAAGCACTCCAAAAATCCCGTCCGGCATTTGCCGGACGTCCATTTATGGTAATTTTGCGTGATTGCCGATCAACGAACGCCTTGTCCAGTGAACACCTGTGGTGACGGGTGACAAGGCGTGAACACTTGGTCGAAATACTACAGTAGTCCCTCTCTGGCTCCAGAACTACAATCTTTGGGTCTCTTCCGCATTCAGTCTCAAGAGAATACGTCGGGTTGAAGGTGAAACTGGGGCTTTGGGCGCAGCGAACCCACTAAGAACTTTTGTCAATAGGTAGTAGTGACTGTCGTCTCTAACTTGCGAGGTCACATTCAGTCAATCGCTCTTGCGGGACTTTTCAATTTATGCCACACTGTGTGTGCAATCCAGTAAGCACATCCAGGGCATAATTCGTCCCCCAGCGATTCGAATGCTGGCCGACGTTGTTTCCACGGTTGAATTTTACCGCCCGATCACCTTATCATCTCCAACCTCGCATCACACTCTATCCCAGTCACCTCAGAATCGTCGCCTCAGTCACTGGCGTGCCTGTAAGGGCACAAGGATCATGACTGGCAGTAGGAGAGAGTAGGGGTGGACGCACCATATTTTTCTCTTCATTCCGGTACTGATCGAAGTCTGAGTAGCAAACACTACTCCAAACGGTGAACGAGGTCAGGTAACTGAATTGAGAGCCCTCATGACTCCCCCTCATCCTTGCGAGCTCTGTTCGCAAAGCAGCTGTGACCTTCAAACAGAACTCAGGGATCATCTGGCCAGCGGACGAGCTCAGATTCTGACCAGATCTGCTTGTCTCTTCAATTCTGAGTCCAACAAAGGATATTCCAGTGCGTTTGATGCCTATGCCATCCAATAGAATGGCGAGAGACATACGGGAGTTACCGTGCTGCCAGTGTTCAGTGTTCACCCAGCCCGACCATCAAAACGGATGAAGCTCGAGTTCAAATGGATGCCCAGATGTTGTCGTGGCATCGGCGCACCGCCCGTCCTTTGGCCAAAGTGCTTCTTTGACCTCGGGGACAAGTGTACGGGCTTGCAATCATGGGAGGTGTATCGGTGCAAAGGTTGTGCATCGACAATTCTAGATAACTACGCAGAAGGAGGATTTCAGATTCGCAGCACCGCCGGTGTGTTCAGTTCAAGAGGGCGAGGCCGAGGGAGAGGCTTCCAGGGAAGGAGAGGGGACGGTGACAAGCACTGGATGCAAATGCATGAACTGAATATAATCTGGGGGGAAACTCGAGGTTGATCAGCTCCATTCCCACGGTTGAATTATCTCGAGGCGCGAGCTCAGGAAAGGCCTGCAGCGTCATTCACTGGCAGCACTCTTACAGATTATTTGAACGTCCCATTGTGCATTTAGAAGAGTTTACTCTGCCCCCTACGTCCGCCGCGACTCAGAGTCCCCCTTCGTCGGTCATAGACTCATAATCAGTGAGACGCGATCAATCACCTCAACCAGCTTAGGTTCCGGCAAGTCCTGGGGAGTTCAATACGAGGTTCAGTGTCCATTACGTGGGAAGTCGCTGATCAAGTTCGCGCGCGGGCGATGGTTTAAGTCAGACGTTCCCTAATGGCAAATAGTTGACGCCAGATCTCGAGTCAAAGCGGAGACTTGGCGTGCTAGTACTCAATCAACAAGCTACCTTGTTCAGGGCTTCAAGGGTGACACTCATTCTGGTCTGTGCCCAGAGATTGGCTGCATTTGAATCACTGTCTAACAGCCGCATCGGGATTACAAGCCCAGTACAAGTCTACTTGAACCATATATCAGGTACAAAAATGATGTGGTCGCATGCCCAACTGCAGTTGGGCTGCGTATGGGCATTAAGCACGCTTGACGCGCAATGACGCGCACTGACGCGGCAGCAGTGGGATTGACGCGGCACCGGCGCGCACTGACGCGGCATCGGCGCGCACTGACGCGGCATCGGTGCGCACTGACGCGGCAGCGACGCGGACCGGCGCGGCTGTTCGACGCGGCGTTGACGCGGCAACACACATCTTCGAAGAACTCCTGGGGCGCTACATAGTACAATGGATATGCATCCCAGTAGCCCCTGCAATCAACCACAACTCGATTTGCACTGTACCAACAAAGTTCACCCTCAAATTGTGCAATCCATGTGCAATCCTTGTCTATCTGGACTCTCAAAGCTTTGTAGCCTCGCTGAACTACTGCCTAGACCATGTTAGAAGGCTAGGTAAGTGTTCACTAAGGTTGAGAATATGCCGCGTCAGTGCGCGCCGGTGCGCGCCGCCCCGCGTCAATTTCTCCAGACCGGGAGGCTCTGACTTCCATCTTGCTCTCGACACACCAGCTGGCCGTAGAACTTCTGCGTTACGTGGATCACGCATAGGACGGTCGGACAGACTCTGCAGGTTCTGTAAACGGGAGGTTGAAACACCGGAACACGCGCTAATTACCTGCACGGCCTCTGAGCCACTGGTTCGATTACGCAGAACGTTCCTCGAGCTGATGTTTAGCAACCCCTCACCTACAACCTCCTATGGCGGAACTCTCCAGTTCAGAATTCCTGAAAGCCATTATCTATGTCCGACAGAACATCGCACTGGTCGCCGAATATGCCCACGATGTCCTTCAAATATTCTACGCCGTTCCTGTCTACCGCTTGGAAGCTTAACTCGAGGTACCCGAATCCTATCACCTTTTTGCTCGCTCCATTTATTCTTTAGTTCTACCGCGGCGAGTTGAGAATCGGCTACGGAGTGGTGGAGGAGTCCAGGGACTGTAGTGTATATTAGTGCCCGTTACTAGGGACTAGCGTGGATCGGCTTGACCGGCCAACCGCCCATGACCGCATTGATCGGACGGACACGGGGCGGGCACGGTCATTTCCCACGGGTTGTGGCGGACGACGGGCTGACCGCGGTTATGGCAGACACCGTGACGGTCACGGGCCTGCCTCCCGCCTTCACCGTCGCCTGCGGCGTGTTGCGCTGGGCGCGCTCGTTACCCCTCTATTTCTTGATACCCACTCTATAATACCCTTGCCTACACTATGTCCTTTACCCATCTACCATTATCCTCTGGCTCCGGAGCAAACCAGCCGGCTAATATCCCGTCATCGTCGCGTCTGCCAACGCCGGAGCAGTCACCCCAACTTCACCGGACTCATTCACAAGCAAACGAGGACGATGACGACGAGAATACCGCCCCTGCTAATGTCCTTCCTGCACGAAAGCGGCGCAAGAAGAATGGAATCGCGTCACAAACAGATGCCGAGGTGTGGCCGCTAAACGACGCGGAGATTCTTCGTGCGTGATTGAGTTGTATACATCTGCCTTTCCCGCTAATTGTTATCTCCTGCCAGAGGCTTCCAAAGCGACGTGGAAATCCGCCGCCTACGATCACTATAATATTTCGCTTGAGCGCAACGACGCGACTCGTCGGATGACCTTCAAATTTAAATGCAAATACAATCACCTTCCTCACGAGGCGGTTACTCGCGCGCGGGAGAGCACCAGCAACGGGACAAGCAGTTTGCTACGAACCGCTCAGCAATGCGACTCGGATCGAGGGATCGTTGCGGAAGCGCGCGCCACGGGGCCATCCTACTCCGTGGCTGCACATCGGACTCTCATAGCAATGCGCACGGCTACCAGCAACCGTCCATTCAACGCTGTGAATGATAAATACTACAGGATGGAGGTTGAAATGCTACGCCCCGGAACCTCCCTCCCGGCTGCAAGTACTGTGTCGCGCGATCTCAACCTACTTTATCTCGAACTTTCAAAGGATGTTAGGTCGTACTTCAAGGTATGTATGCGTCCCCTTGCCTAACTCCCGATCACGAGTACTAATTCCGCACTATAGAAACGGGATCGGCCGGTTCACGGACAGATAGACGGCTGGACATCCCCGCTCGGTCCCAGTTGGCTTGGCATCGTTATTAGTTGGGCCGACGCGGGGGCGATGCATCGCGCAGTGCTGGAGTTCGTCAAGTGCGCATGGATTCATCCCGCGACATCCAAATGCTGGCCGTTACTCCCTGCATCTGGAAAACAAGATGAGACTTGACAGTGCTCGACAGAGCTGCATAGTGCCATAGCGCCCATAGGTACATCCCCCCTATGCAGTACTATGAAAGTACTGGCGAGTCGGACCTCGCCACTATGCAGCACTATGAAAGTACTGTCCAGCGCCAAATCAACCAATCGTTCTGCTGCATTGCTAGCTACCCTCGACCGCAGCAATTTGTTGCTCCCCACCGCACCTAGTTTGAATGCAAAAGAGGGAGGAAACGGTATATATTCAAGAGTACTACCAAACAGGGCTACGCAAGGCACGGGTTCAAGACACTACAGTATGTATGGTGACACCGAGACGCGCAGCTCTGCGGACGAATCAAAACGAATCACATCGAGGTGAAAGGTATAACTCTCACCTCAATGAGCACTTGCCGTCTCGCCGCGGATAATCGCCCTTCGTCATGTGCAGAGGAGGATGAGTTGGTGATCTAGCGTCGGGTTAAAACACGTACGTTCAACCAAAGAAGCGCTCGGCAAACCAATCGGTCGGCATTCATGACACAGTGTAGGATAGATGTACGATGGGCGGCGCAGACCCTTGGCAAGGTGCAAGACAGGGATGCCGATACAGTGCGTACAGCGGAGTCCGCCCCGCGAGGCAGACGCCACTAAGCTAAGTGGAGGTAAACCTGCGGTAGAGTCAATACCATGCCACGACTGCAGACAGGGGGCATCGGCCCACCCGGAGCAGCGCCACGCGTCCCAGCACCGCACCCCCAACACAGGCATTTTACCCTCCACCCCAGCAGCAATACGCCCAACCACCCCAGCCATATTACGCTTCTGGGCCCCCACCACAGAGACGCCAAAATCACACCCGCTCCCGCTCGTCCTCGCAGGTGCATCTCCCCCCAGCGCCGCCGACGCACTCGCGGAGCTACTCCGTCCAGCCACAGCAGCACGCGCCCATCCCCGTGCGCGCCAACTCCCACCCCTACGTCCAGCCGCAGACGCACGGCAGCAAGGGGTACGTCTTCCACGTCGCGCCGGGGTACGGGTACGGCAATGCGAGTGTTGCCGCATCTCGCGGCGACTCACACGCGTACGCATCGGCGTTCATCTGGATGTCGGGATCGAAGCGCGTGGTGTGGCGGGTAGAGTGCACTGGGGGGAGGTGAGATAGAGCAATGGAACGACGAAGGAGAGACAACTACATACGGGACACGCGGGACAGCGTTGTTGGTGTCAGCCGGGCAGGCGGCTGCGGACCAGGACTGGCTAGGCGAGTTGGGGGATAGTCAGTCGTCGTCGTCGTCGTCGAGGACCTCCTGTGGTTCGCGGAACTGCAAACGGTGAGCTGCGTAAAGGCTTTGAAGGTAAATATTCAAAGGTACGCACCAGCCGCCTTGCGAGAACGAATGAGGTACGGGGAGGGATCGGCGTGGAGAACGGAGGTGTGGTCGAGGTGCGGCCGGAGGCTGATGCTATGAGTGCGGAGCATGCACGCCGTGGACAGGCGAAGATTTGGAGTTCGTGATGCGGCTGCCTCTCGGAAGGGAGCCCCTACTGGAGCATTGAGTACAAACGAGACTGCAAAAGGGAAATGACTCAAGACGCACCCGTTGGAACGGTTTGCCACCTGGGCGAGTACCGTTTATCCGCCAACTTTTGTGTGCCACCCTCACCGCTCGATATTTCCCACCAGTGGTCTAAGCTGGAGCTCGGAGATCTGCTGAAAGACTTTGCTGGAAGAAACTTGGAGAAAACTACGTGGGAGTCCAGAAGTGAAAGTGGCACTGTGTCTGGAGTAAGTACTTGGATATGAGCGACACGCCACTTGCACGCCCCACGGCTGAAGTGGATGAGACCAACACGCACTGGTTCGAACGGCTTGCCAACTGTATGGCCACGAGGTCCCCACCCTAGGCTCGGAAAGCGTCGGAGAGCTGGTGAAGGAAGGAGTCAAGAGCGAGTGGCAAACCAACGTTTGTTTGTCGCACTTTGTCCGGCACGTGCGAGCGCACGGGCCATCAGCTTTTTCTCACAAAACCGCCACCTCGGCTCTGGGCCTCGGGGTCGCCTCCTCAATTGCCTCGTCGCCTCGACGCAATCCTCCTGCTCTCGCCGCCTCTCGGTCCATCCCGATGCCAGTGGAATTCCTTGCACACAATTTCGTCGAAGATACCCGCTAGTGTTGCCGGGGTTCGGTTAGGTTCGGTTTTTTCCGAAATCTCCCGAACCTCGAACCTAACCGCCACCGAACCCCAGGTTCGGTTCATACAGGTTCGGTTCAGGTTCAGGAGGGGTTCGAACCTGGATGAACCTGAAAATTTTCCGCAGGCACTTGGAGGTTGCAGAAATATTCTAGAAGATGCTATCCACCTGTGTGGTCCATGGCATGGTCCCCAAGAACACTCAAGACTGATGTGACCGCCCCAAAGTAAGCATTCTGCCAGTCCATCAACATCACAACCTACCTGCAGCACCATTCGGGTCGCCCGAAAAGGTCCATGGCCCATGGTAGTCCTTAGCCATCTATATGGGGCTATTGTGGACCAGGTCTGGGGTGAGAGACTGAGTTTTGCAGCCAAAAATCTCTCAAAACTCCCCTAAAACTGCCTCTATTTGCTCCCCAAGGCTTCAGGTTCGAACCGGTTCGCACCGGTGCGCACAGGTTCAGCAAAAAATCAGAATCTCCGAACCTCGAACCTGACTTGAGGTCCGGTTCGGGTTCGGTTCAGGTTCGGCAGAGGTTCAGAACCTAACCGCGGCAACACTAATACCCGCCGCATGGAGACAACGGCCCGGGGAGTTTCAAGCCCGCTGGATTGACCCAGGAGGATAACCAACTGGTAAGAGGTCACCTCTTGTCAGCCTAACCACAATCTGACCTATGCAGCATCTATCTAGCGACATCACCACGGCCATACCCACCACCGTTTCTGAAGCCCAGCTCTTACTTCACCTGGTGCGCTCTCATCGCGCGGTTTGCGCCCTCGAGAAGAACCTGGCATTCAAGAAGGTGCACGAGACCGTAGTCTACCTCCAATTTTTACGCCAGGAGCTCGACAAGGCAGGCCGAAAACTGTCGGCAGCTGATAATGACGTTGGGCGGGTTCGAGCCGCTATTAGAACGACGGGGTTGGCGGGGGTGCATTTCGGTTCAGAGGAGAAGGGGGATCCGTGCACATCTTATGTTGTTGACGAGATGCTGGAGGCCGCTTGACCGGAGGTTCGTTTGATTTGTCGTGAAATTGTGCTGATATCTGGAATACATGAGGTTTTTTGCCGCGCGAATGAGAGATCCAAAATGTTCTTACAGCCTCAACAGAGCAGCTCCTGATCTCTCTCAATTCCCCAGTGGTGCGCTCCAAAGCTTGATACCAGGGCCGCTCTCATCTCGTCTAGATAGATCTTTACAGACTCTTGAACATTTGCAGCCTGGGTCCGCATGAGGATCTCTCGGCACAGTGCTCAGAACCATGTGCGTTTATTTCACCGCCTGCAGCCCCGCCATCGAGGCTAGCGATCATCCAGAGGCACGGAGACTGATGCGCTGAGTCCATGTTCTTTTTTTTGTTCGCTTGTCGTCGCGTCTTCAATGGGTTGGCTCCACTTATCCTCCGCAGTCTCCTGCCGGCTCGGAAGAATCGGCTGCTGTTGCCCCTTTGCTCGTACGGGCATGTCCATGAGGAGCTTCCCCCACTATCTTAACTCTCCGGCTATGCACACTGCTTGTATATATACGTGTCGCGCCGAAATGTCACACAGAATGTTATTTGCGCCCTCGAGTTGAAGGGTATATCTACAAAGCCGGTTCAAGTTGACCGCGTAAAGGCTACATAGAAAAGCGAGCACTAGACAATCTCAGTAGGCGTTAGAGAACCAACTAAATATATTAGACAAGTAATGCGAGCTAGGTATGACGAAGAGCAAAAGTAGCGTCTACATATCATACCCAGAGAGCAAACTACTTATACATAGGCGATCAAAGTCAAGACGAGTGACCGGATGATAATGCAATAAAAATGACCAACGCTGGGACTTCAGGATACTTTCTTCCGGCAGTAGACGCTCTGACATCGGATATACTGCGCGCAGGAGGAGCTAATCAGTTCTCGCTCAGCGTTGACTTGCAGCTCATCGACTATGGGCTCGGGAATACCGCTGCCAAGCAGTAAGGGCCGACCCGATTTTAAAAATGACTGGGAAAGGGGGGAGGGGCGTTTGAGCGGGAGCGAGAAGAGCCGGGGAATGGACGCACAAGAATATCATCTCGCATTTGGGCGCCGATTCTTTGCTGAACCTCGTCAAAGTCGGGATGAGGGGACACGGGAACCCAGTAGTCTTCGTAGACCGCGTTCTCGAAGGCGGGTTGTGAAGTTAGCCACCGATGCAGATAGGTTGCGGCGTCTGGGTCGCCGCCGGCATTCCGTACCGCGACGTGCGCGTAGGACATCCACCGCGCAAGCCAGGGCTGCTCCACGACGGTCGTGTCCAAGTCCAGCCGTCTGTGGTTCCCGTCGGGCATGTGTTTGTACACAAAAAAATCAAACTCCATCATGATCAGCAGTCCCGCCGGGCGCACGACATGGGAGATTTGGTCAATGAGGTTCGGAAAGTCCCTGATCTGGAGGAGAGAATATCAGCGCGTTGGGACAAGGCAAGACATTTTAACGAACACCGGATGAAATTAGGCGGGCATGTACGACGTTGAAGTCGCCATAAAAATGCTCTAAACCGAGATTGATATCATCGACCTCGCTCCTGCGAAGGCGGTTAGGCAAGTAAACGCGACCAAGGGGCCGTTAATCACCTGCAATTATCTGGCATTGTTCTGGGGAATAAAATATGAGAAACACACCGCAGCGGAGAAGATAAATTGGGCTCACAGAGATTGCATGGGTGCGAGATCGACCCCGACGATGACACTCCGCGGAAACTCTCTGGCCAACTCTATAATCCTGACGAACGAAGGGGAGGGTGAGTCTCGGTGAGCGGACCCACAAAACGCGGCAGGACACACCAGGCGCCGCTCCCGCATCCGAGGTCGAGACAGGCCTTGGTTTCGCCAGGAACGTCGTTCCGCATTATGTCGGGCAGACATGGAGGGTACTTGCCCATGATTTCGATAAACATTTCGTGTTGTTTATCTATAGAAAGAATAAGAAATCCCGCGTGCACACGAGAAGCAAGCGGGGCGGGGCGCGCACTAAGCCGGTCGAGTTCTTCGTCGTCGGCGGGGAGGCGGTAGAGTTCCGAGTAATTATTGAGCTTGCGGCCGTATTCTTGCTTGAAGGCCTGGGTGCGCATTGAGCTCGTCATCGACAAAACTGAAGGGGTCGGGGAGGCGGAGCGCATGGAGACGTCGTGCGAGGTGCGCGAGCCGGAGGTGGTCCCTGCTGCGCTGAAGGGGGGGAGGGAGGCGATAGAGTCGTTATCGCTGTCGTGGTCGGCGTCTAGCATGCGGGCCATGTAGCGAGGCGAGAGGAGGAGGAGAGATTTCTAAGAAGGCATAGCGCATCCTTAAGGAGGTTCCGGTTCGATCGTGTCGGCGGTGTATGATTCTATCTCCATCATGTCGTCTCTTTTTCGTGCGCACCAGCTTTATCCACCCGTGCCTTCGTCACGGAGCTCCCCATACACGGCTGAAATGCCAGTCCCACCTGCTCAAATTTTGCGGGCTCGCAGGACCCTTGATTATCCCGTCGTAGGTCGAATACTAAATCCGGACAAAATTTTGGATTTTGGCCTCCAATGTTGGAGGAAAATTCGGACAAAACAAGCGCCAGGACTCGCGAGGTCGACCCGAAAATTCGGACATCAGACATGGCCCAAGACAGGTTGGATTCTCATCCGGACAATGCTGAACCGGGGAGGAAAGAGGCCACCGACTACCAAATTGAGATATGCGCTTTGTAGACAATGGTCCGCAAGCTCTGAAGTTGGTAGACGCTCTCCAAACCTGTCTCTACATACTCTTTCTTACCTACCGCGCCCTCACACACGATACTACTACAATTCATCCCGCATAAATTCTACCTCAGCCACAAATTTGCACGCTTGTATCGAAATGGACACGGACGACACTCTTGCGACCAGATGGGTTGCCGCAGAGTGGATTGGACAGGGCAAGAAATACAAAAACATCCCCACCTACGTCGAGGCAGCCCGGCGCCGCATCCTGCAGCTGCCAACCTCCACAGAATCTCACTTTCCTTCGAAAACCCTCCCGATCTCACAACTACTTCTGTTCAACTTGCCACCCATCGCTCGCAATGAGAATTGGGACCACAGCTATTCCCCCGCCGAGCCCGCGCGCAACATCGAGGAATCCCTGGCATTTCTCGCAGTACCTTCGCGACCCGCGCTGCAACGAATGGTCAATGACTTTGGCCAGGCGTGGTTTGACGGAAACAAATCCATCCGTACCTCGCTCCGAAGACTTTACGCTGCAGGAAGCGATTCTGATCGTTCCAAAACTGCGCGCAAAAATGCAGGCTGCAGTTCTGACTGCCCTGAAGTCCTCCGACTTCAAGAAACAAGCATCGGGGTACTCACATACCTATTTCACGAAGGACGACATCGACTTCGGACTTCTTAGTCAGTACCCGACAGACTTGGAGCTCTCGGCGGCATACGAAATCGCAGCGGAGGAAAATAATTGCTTGTGGTCTCTGCTTGGTATCCACCCTATGGATATCGCCAACGCGCCCGACCCAGGCCAATCTCTCATCGCCCAGCCGGCTCCTGATCCCGACTTCAAGGACCTGTATTTGCATGAGGACGACGAAACTGTTGAAGAGGAGGAGCGCAGCGCTGCCGAGGAACTACAAAAAGTGGTGGACAGCTTGAAGAATGTCTCGAACATCACCCGCGCCGGCGACGAGGAGCTTGATGCGTGTGTCATGGCATCGGTGGCATTGGCGATGGAGGAATTGGCTAAGATGTATGTTTCTGCGCTCGTTATAAAGCCATCTACTAACCACGAAACAGTGATGATCTTCCGGAGACTGACCCCGAGCGCTTTGCAGAGATACAAGCAGAGATTGTGCACGCAATGTCTACTCAACCAACCGCCTTCGTTGCGCTGCTGCAGGGAATTGCAGCCTCGGCCCACACAAATTCCACTGCCAGTGATCAAGCACTTCCTCCAACGTCCCGTCCTCTCGTCGACGTCTCCAGCAGTGACCTTGCTCCCCTTGTCGCTCTTTGTCGGGAGCATCAAACACGGGAAGAGCGGATGGGAGTTCGAACGTACAAGGGTTCAGGCACTTGCAAAAATCCCAAGACCGGGGTCGAGAAACCTCTCACGGAGCGTCAAATCCTCGCTCAGAAGATGCAGGGGATCATCCGCAAGGACCAGGAGCGCGGGTCCAGCTCAGGTCTCAACCGTACAGTACGATGGACGGGTACTGGCAGCTCTGCTGAGGCATCGAAGGCAGGGAATGCCGCGAATGCGGAGCTCGCGGCCAGGGGCCGCGCAAAAGATGCTATGAAGCGGCGTAGGACAATTTTCGGTAAACTCAAGTGCCTCTCCACCGTGGCCGAAGCGGGCATTGGGGCTAATTGCCCGCTCGCCGCTGGCCTTTATGGGTTCGTGATGCTTGGATCCGAAGTCGTCCTTGCCCGAGGTACGTTGCACGTACGGCGTATTCTGTCGCAACAATTAGTTCCGCTTTCTAGTCATTACCATGTATTCCAAGAACGGCGGAAAGGCCGGGGCGCATGCATGGGTTCCGACGTGCGACACCATTGGCTCACTCTCGTACCTGGTCGTGCAGCTCTATCAACACTCATACAGGCGTCAGTTCAAGTTCACCGACCGCAATTACCCAGCTCTGGGGACTTTACGGTTCGCGCATCTGCCCTCAAATTCGTTCCTGTCCATTCTGCCGCAAGGAAACGATACGGAATAGTGCTGGCAAGGTTCGGTTCGGTTCAGGTTCGGGGTACTTTTTCCCGAACGCCGAACCCGAACGCTGCGTTCGGTTCGGCCATTTGCTGAACCCCGAACCTGAACCCGCGTTCACGTTCGGTTCGGCGTTCGAACGCGTTCGAACTTCGGCAAAAATCGGGCTTCTCGGGGTGTCAAATTCTGGCCAGAAACACGCACACAGGAGTGTTTTGCCCTGCTGAGTCATCCAGTGATCTTCAGAATGATATTCTCATCCGTAGGATTCACTCTGACTCAAACAGGTCAATGGTTGAAAAAACTGAAACTTAAACACTCACTCACAATATTTATTAGACCGATTTAATCCACATCCAGGCTGTCAAATACAGTACCTAGGGTCAGATCGGTCAAGGTAGCGAGGCTGGGCCTCAAAATCGGTGCTGAAAATCGAAAAACACCACCGAAATGCACCTCCCATGAGCAATTTCGGTTCGGGGTTCGGTTCAGGTTCGGACGCACCCTCCAACGCGCGAACACCGAACGCGAACGTGGTGTTCGGTTCAGGCCGAGCCCGAACGTCGAACCTGAACGCAGTGTTCGGTCCGGTCCGGTTCAGGTTCGAACCGATTTTTGAACCGAACCTTGCCAGCACTAATACGGAAGCAATCAAGACTTACCGGGATCATGTAGAGATTGGAGTCCGGGCTCAGAAGATCTTTGAGGAGCTTCGCATGGAGAAGGAGATGTTGGGGAAGGCGGTAGCCAGTCTGAACACAGTGCAGCGCAAAGGAAAGGCGATGGCAAACATCCTAGAGATAGAGGAGGACGACGCTGAGGCTGAGGAATGAGCTGAATATATTTACACCTTTTTGTTCCTGGCCCTGTAGCTTTGTTTCGAAAAATTTGAGGTCGGAGGCAGAATCCGGACAAAATTTTGGTCGAGGCGAGGTCAGAGGCAAAATTCGGACAAAGTTCGAGCGTTTGGTCGACGGCAAAATGCGGAGAAAATTTTTTGGACAGACTAAATCGGTATCCGACCTACGACAGGATAATCAAGGGTCCTGGGCTCGCTAACGCTCGCGCGACCCGTATGAGCTACCCCGTGACTTATATCACCTGACACTCACGTGATATTCACGTGCTCGGCTCGATGTGTTTTCATGTATAGGACCAGATTTATACACCCGTGCCTTCGTCACGGAGCTCCCCAGACACGGGTGAATCCCACCCCTGCCTGCCTGCCTGCCTTTTTCTGCGCGCTCGCTAACGCTCGCGCGACCCGTGGGAGTGAGCATGTGACTCCACGTGACTTGGGAGGCTGTGCTCTTTGTGTTTTCATGTATAGGACGAGATTTATTTACCCGTGCCTTCGTCACGGAGCTCCCCACACACGGCTCATCCCATTTCTGGCTGCCCGCATTTTTCTGCGCGCTCGCTAACGCTCGCGCGACCCGTGGGAGTGAGCATGTGACTCCACGTGACTTGGGAGGCTGTGCTCTTTGTGTTTTCATGTCTAGGACGAGATTTATTTACCCGTGCCTTCGTCACGGAGCTCCCCACACACGGCTCATCCCATTTCTGGCTGCCCGCATTTTTCTGCGCGCTCGCTAACGCTCGCGCGACCCGTGGGAGTGAGCATGTGACTCCACGTGACTCTGGAGGAGGCTGTGCTCTTTGTCTTTTCAAGTACAAGCTTTACGACCCGTGCCTTTGGCACGGCTGACTCGCTCCGCTCGCAGCCGCTTCTTCGGCAGGGTCGACAGCTTGTTGGGGCTACGCCCCAAACCCCGGGGGGGCTCCGCATCTTATTTATTATTCTGATTAGAGGAGATGATTTGCACACAATATTGTAATCTACATGGTACAGTACACAGTAAGAAAAACACAAATCTGTGAGTGCTGATGAGCAAAATATCTAAACAACTGCAAAATGGACATACTATCAATCTAAGAGGACCTCGGGGTAAACAATATTCTTCGTCATAGTGTTAATATCATTTTTGAACAATGCCTTGACTCGCTGACTTGAAGTGCAGCGGGAGAGGGCAACATACAGCTGTCCATGTGCAAAGACATCGGTGCGCAGGTCCAGACCAATATTGTCAACAGATTGGCCCTGCGACTTGTTGATAGTCATGACGAATGCGAGCCGAACAGGGAATTGTCGACGTCTCATGTCGAACGATATCTGCTCGGAGGAAGGACTGATTGTGATACGCGGGATGAAAGCTGTCTTGCCGGCGTGTTCACCACCGATAAGTCGGATTTCGAGAACATGTTGGGACATTTTTGTCAAGATCTGTAAATGCGCGGGTAGCGCAGTAACCTCAGTCTCCCGCTATGTGGGATCAAAGACTGTATATTAAATACCTGTAAATGCGCGGGTAGCGCAGTAACTACACAATAAGTAAAGAACTAAAGGAAAACTAAGTAAGAGACTCACCCTCAGTCTCCCGCTATGTGGGATCAAAGACTGAGGGAGAGGAACAGGAGGGTACGGTTTATATCTACACTGTTATACATCTGACAGCTATTGCTATCACGGGCCGTAGGCCGGGGCGCGCCGGAGAAGAACTCATATTCTGACAATTTTGGTGAGAATACCCCTGGAACCATTGCAGAGCCCTTGTGCCGGATCCAAATTTCGAAGGATCATGATTGGGCAGCCAACCTTCAAAGCTAACTTTGACAGTGGTAATCCGGAAGCACGGATAGAGTTGAGATATTCGATTGGATATTCGAAGGTGCTGTCAACACCTTGCTCCTTGACCACTGAGTCGGCACTGTGAAAGATCGTCTCCTCTCCTGCAAATTTATCCAGCAACTTTTGATTGAGGTCATCCACATCATCATTCCGTGCAGAGAGAATTGTGCGCTCTAGGAAGTACTTGTCGCGGTCATGATCAGAAGGGATGGTTGAGACACCGGGGTAAACAGTGTCAATTAGAGATGGAACACTATTTTCTGGGAGCTTCATGACTTCGGGAAGGGTGATGTTTTGGGCTGGATCAACATTCCTGCCATGTCCAACGTCAAGAAGCCACTTCGCAAAGTCCTTATCCTCCTGGCGTGCATTGGGACCCCCCAGCCGCATGTTCTGGGTCAAATGAAGCTGCTGGACCTTTTGCCAGAGAAGTGAGCGCTGCAGGCAAAATCCCACAATGTCTTCCCTTCCGCCTTTCACCACAACAGGCAGGATCTGCTGGAAATCACCACCAAAGACTACAGTTGTTCCACCAAAGGGCTGCGGACTGTCTCGGATATCCTGCATGGTCTTGTCCACTGCCTCCTGGGCACGTCGGTCCTGCATCGGAACTTCATCCCAGATGATAAGACGAACTCTCTTCAAAAGCTCAGCCAGCATTGTCCCTTTCTTGATGCTGCACATCCGACCTTCCCAAAGGGCGATAGGAATTTTGAATGTTGAATGAGATGTTCTCCCCCCCAGCAGAAGAAGAGCAGCAATGCCAGATGACGCAACACAAAGCACAATAATGCCCTGAGCTCGCAAAGCATAGCACAATGTATTGTAGACATGAGTCTTCCCAGTTCCGCCCGGTCCATTCAGAAAGAACAATTTAGGTTCATTGTTCTGGACTGAGTGCATTATTGCGTCAAATGCAGCCCGCTGTTCCGGATTGAGACCTTGAATTCGAGGCTCTGCTAAGGCACGCTGCTCCTCTCGGTCATAGGCAAGCTGTTCAGCAATGAGTCGGTTCTCTTCGAGCTGGATCCAGTTCTCAACAGGCTGCGGCATTGGAGGGAAGTCTGCCAGAGATTTGCCAGATCCGTGTAGGATGGAGTCAAGAAGGTAAAGGCCATAGTCATAGACCTGATCTTCCGAAGGGTTTGGAATCCCTTTGTTAATCAGCTTGTGGCGCACATCATCACAAATGTTCTCCTTGAACTGGTCCCACAGGGCCACGGGGTTGTGCAGAGGCCAGTTCTCTTTGAGAATTGTGGCAAACAACTGACGAAGTTGGTGGCCAGTCTGCATCACAGCGGCTTCCTGCAAGCACAACTCCCATTCATTATCATCTTCAAGAAGTCCACGGGCAAGACACGCAGCCTGGAATGTTGGATGGACAACACCCTCCACTGTTCGAAGATCCTCGAAAGAAGTGGAGCCTCGCACTACTGTGAGAAGTGTACGAAGATAGAATTTCTCGCCTGCTGCTGGTCCAGCAAAATACATGCGCCCAATTGCAAAGCCCCTCTGTCTGGGCTTCCAGACTGTGTCCTTCAGAATCCAGACAAAATCCTGTGGAAATTCCTGGTAAAGAATTCTTCGTGCCCCTGGAGCATTGGCAGCGTTGGCCTTGAAGTAAGCAGTAAGAGTTGTATCTTTAGCGGCAGCTCGATCGACAACCTGCTGTGGGACATCATCCTCGTCAAAAACAACAGACTGCTCATCCGGGAGATGCAGTTGGAGGCGGACAACATTTGGACTCTCCTGATGCATCTGGAATCGTAAGAGCCTCCAGACCGCTTCACAGGCAGAGATATATCGGCTGTCCAGATGGAGCTGAATTTCATTGTTCTGCTGTTCCACTGTGAGAGTCCCTCGATCATGACCCTTGAAAACATATTTGTGAATGTACTTGGTTGCCTTGATGGAGATGCAGCATTCCAAGTTCATATGGCACTGATATTCGAGGATAGCCCTAAAAATACTTGAATAAGTAAAATAGTGAACCGAGAATGTTGATCAGCTACCTTGGAGAATGTGGAACAATCCAGCGGTTGTCGATTTTGACTCCTTTACTGTTCACAAAATGCCGACCATTATCTGGTCGAGCATATAGGGTATAACCATCCTGGGAGAGCTGGGTCTGCTCCTGAAAAGGCTTGGGATATCCCTTTGAGCACTTCCCATCTTTCATGCAGGGTGAGTTGGGGTTCTGGGCACCGCATGGGTTGTGGACCATCAGCTTTGTGACCAAATCCCAGAGTTTCGGGTATTTCTCCCGGTCAGGAAGTTGAGCAGACACAACACGGTCAACATCTTCTGCATTCTTGATCCGTGCATGTGGACGGACAAAGATCAAAAGGTGCAAGTGTGGAAGACCTCGCTTTTGGAACTCAATGGTCCACACACATCCTGCATAGGCACCAAAAGCACCTGCCTTCACGGCTTTGAGTATGATCCGAACCTTTTCCCAAAACACACGTGCTACCAAGTCCGGCCGATCAGCAGGGACTTGGTTAGGAAGTAAGGCAGCCTTTACTTCAGGCCAGTTTGCATCAGCTGTCATAGTCAAAAACCAATCAGGTTTTCCAGTGTATCGTGCAATTGCCAGAGAGTCCTGATAGAGCTGAAACATGAACCGGGAACCGCCAATGTAGGAAGATGGCAGAATGAAACGTTGTCCGATATCCTGTAGGTTTCCATCACGGCTAACAGCATCAGCCAGACCCTTGTATAGATCAACTCGGAGCTTGGATTGATTGTTTTTCAGCCAAGTCAACCTACTCTGATCAGTGGCAGCCCAGGCATCAACAATCCACTGCTGGAATAGGTTTCCTGCCAGAAAAATGTGCAAAGAGTCTGTTTCACGCTGGTGCAAGCGATAGGCGTAGTATTGCAATATTGTCATTGTTGTGCGTTTTTTCGAGGTGGCTTCCTCATCACCTGCATCACGATCCTCGTCCTCATCCTCATTCTCAACATCAGCATCAGGCAAGTTGAGGGGAATTTTAGGCTGCCAGCCATTCTCTCCATAGGGAAATAGCAACACATAAACCATAGGTTGATAAGCCCCATGGGTCTCGTAAACCCGCTTGTAAGCATAGGGTCCATTCCGATAATGCACAATAAGATCACGGTAATCTGTTGCAACAGAGCCATCCCCAGGCAAGATAACTGCAACTTCATTGGCAGTAGGCTCATTGTATCGCCGGGCATCAGCTCCCTTTTCACAGCGAATAACAGTGAAGACCTCTGAGGCAACCTGAGGATTTGCTGCGCGCTGGTCCCTGAGTCTTTCATATGCTGTTTTGAAAATCCGGACATATGCATGATGCTGTCGAAGCAAATTGTCAAGAATTCCCATGACCTCAGCATTGAGGCCAGCCATATTATTTGCGCCTCCTTGATTTCGACGCAGCCGAGCAGCATTTGCCTCTTCCGAGGAGTAAAAATAAAGTTGAGCATAGACCGGCTCCTTTCCAGGCTCTGGCAAAAGTGCCCCTACATGGTGGTACAATGCACCCTGAATCTTGAACACATAAGGACCATGGCCATCCAGAACTCGCTTGTCAACTGTGACACCCAGAGATGCCAAGGCAAATGCTGCATTGTAGGGTCATGATCGAGGGACTCTCACAGTGGAACAGCAGAACAATGAAATTCAGCTCCATCTGGACAGCCGATATATCTCTGCCTGTGAAGCGGTCTGGAGGCTCTTACGATTCCAGATGCATCAGGAGAGTCCAAATGTTGTCCGCCTCCAACTGCATCTCCCGGATGAGCAGTCTGTTGTTTTTGACGAGGATGATGTCCCACAGCAGGTTGTCGATCGAGCTGCCGCTAAAGATACAACTCTTACTGCTTACTTCAAGGCCAACGCTGCCAATGCTCCAGGGGCACGAAGAATTCTTTACCAGGAATTTCCACAGGATTTTGTCTGGATTCTGAAGGACACAGTCTGGAAGCCCAGACAGAGGGGCTTTGCAATTGGGCGCATGTATTTTGCTGGACCAGCAGCAGGCGAGAAATTCTATCTTCGTACACTTCTCACAGTAGTGCGAGGCTCCACTTCTTTCGAGGATCTTCGAACAGTGGAGGGTGTTGTCCATCCAACATTCCAGGCTGCGTGTCTTGCCCGTGGACTTCTTGAAGATGATAATGAATGGGAGTTGTGCTTGCAGGAAGCCGCTGTGATGCAGACTGGCCACCAACTTCGTCAGTTGTTTGCCACAATTCTCAAAGAGAACTGGCCTCTGCACAACCCCGTGGCCCTGTGGGACCAGTTCAAGGAGAACATTTGTGATGATGTGCGCCACAAGCTGATTAACAAAGGGATTCCAAACCCTTCGGAAGATCAGGTCTATGACTATGGCCTTTACCTTCTTGACTCCATCCTACACGGATCTGGCAAATCTCTGGCAGACTTCCCTCCAATGCCGCAGCCTGTTGAGAACTGGATCCAGCTCGAAGAGAACCGACTCATTGCTGAACAGCTTGCCTATGACCGAGAGGAGCAGCGTGCCTTAGCAGAGCCTCGAATTCAAGGTCTCAATCCGGAACAGCGGGCTGCATTTGACGCAATAATGCACTCAGTCCAGAACAATGAACCTAAATTGTTCTTTCTGAATGGACCGGGCGGAACTGGGAAGACTCATGTCTACAATACATTGTGCTATGCTTTGCGAGCTCAGGGCATTATTGTGCTTTGTGTTGCGTCATCTGGCATTGCTGCTCTTCTTCTGCTGGGGGGGAGAACATCTCATTCAACATTCAAAATTCCTATCGCCCTTTGGGAAGGTCGGATGTGCAGCATCAAGAAAGGGACAATGCTGGCTGAGCTTTTGAAGAGAGTTCGTCTTATCATCTGGGATGAAGTTCCGATGCAGGACCGACGTGCCCAGGAGGCAGTGGACAAGACCATGCAGGATATCCGAGACAGTCCGCAGCCCTTTGGTGGAACAACTGTAGTCTTTGGTGGTGATTTCCAGCAGATCCTGCCTGTTGTGGTGAAAGGCGGAAGGGAAGACATTGTGGGATTTTGCCTGCAGCGCTCACTTCTCTGGCAAAAGGTCCAGCAGCTTCATTTGACCCAGAACATGCGGCTGGGGGGTCCCAATGCACGCCAGGAGGATAAGGACTTTGCGAAGTGGCTTCTTGACGTTGGACATGGCAGGAATGTTGATCCAGCCCAAAACATCACCCTTCCCGAAGTCATGAAGCTCCCAGAAAATAGTGTTCCATCTCTAATTGACACTGTTTACCCCGGTGTCTCAACCATCCCTTCTGATCATGACCGCGACAAGTACTTCCTAGAGCGCACAATTCTCTCTGCACGGAATGATGATGTGGATGACCTCAATCAAAAGTTGCTGGATAAATTTGCAGGAGAGGAGACGATCTTTCACAGTGCCGACTCAGTGGTCAAGGAGCAAGGTGTTGACAGCACCTTCGAATATCCAATCGAATATCTCAACTCTATCCGTGCTTCCGGATTACCACTGTCAAAGTTAGCTTTGAAGGTTGGCTGCCCAATCATGATCCTTCGAAATTTGGATCCGGCACAAGGGCTCTGCAATGGTTCCAGGGGTATTCTCACCAAAATTGTCAGAATATGAGTTCTTCTCCGGCGCGCCCCGGCCTACGGCCCGTGATAGCAATAGCTGTCAGATGTATAACAGTGTAGATATAAACCGTACCCTCCTGTTCCTCTCCCTCAGTCTTTGATCCCACATAGCGGGAGACTGAGGGTGAGTCTCTTACTTAGTTTTCCTTTAGTTCTTTACTTATTGTGTAGTTACTGCGCTACCCGCGCATTTACAGGTATTTAATATACAGTCTTTGATCCCACATAGCGGGAGACTGAGGTTACTGCGCTACCCGCGCATTTACAGATCTTGACAAAAATGTCCCAACATGTTCTCGAAATCCGACTTATCGGTGGTGAACACGCCGGCAAGACAGCTTTCATCCCGCGTATCACAATCAGTCCTTCCTCCGAGCAGATATCGTTCGACATGAGACGTCGACAATTCCCTGTTCGGCTCGCATTCGTCATGACTATCAACAAGTCGCAGGGCCAATCTGTTGACAATATTGGTCTGGACCTGCGCACCGATGTCTTTGCACATGGACAGCTGTATGTTGCCCTCTCCCGCTGCACTTCAAGTCAGCGAGTCAAGGCATTGTTCAAAAATGATATTAACACTATGACGAAGAATATTGTTTACCCCGAGGTCCTCTTAGATTGATAGTATGTCCATTTTGCAGTTGTTTAGATATTTTGCTCATCAGCACTCACAGATTTGTGTTTTTCTTACTGTGTACTGTACCATGTAGATTACAATATTGTGTGCAAATCATCTCCTCTAATCAGAATAATAAATAAGATGCGGAGCCCCCCCGGGGTTTGGGGCGTAGCCCCAACAAGCTGTCGACCCTGCCGAAGAAGCGGCTGCGAGCGGAGCGAGTCAGCCGTGCCAAAGGCACGGGTCGTAAAGCTTGTAGGATTTTAAAGTATAGGATTCCGAGCTGCCGAGGTCAGGTGATTTTGTCACGGGACATTATCAAAAAGCTGTGTCTTTGTGTTTTAAAGTATAGGACCAGATTTATCCACCCGTGCCTTCGTCACGGAGTCCCCCCCACACACAGTTGTGCCTGCTCGAATTTTGCGCGCTCGCTAACGCTCGCGCGACCTCAATTCACGGCTTATTCCGAGCTGCCAAGGTCAGGTGATTTTGTCACGGGACATTATCAAAAAGCTGTGTCTTTGTGTTTTAAAGTATAGGACCAGATTTATCCACCCGTGCCTTCGTCACGGAGTCCCCCCCACACACAGTTGTGCCTGCTCGAATTTTGCGCGCTCGCTAACGCTCGCGCGACCTCAATTCACGGCTTATTCCGAGCTGCCAAGGTCAGGTGATTTTGTCACGGGACATTATCAAAAAGCTGTGTCTTTGTGTTTTAAAGTATAGGACCAGATTTATCCACCCGTGCCTTCGTCACGGAGTTCCCCCCACACACAATTCTGCCTGCCCAAAATTTGCGCGCTCGCTAACGCTCGCGCGACCTTACTTCACGGCTTATTCCGAGCTGCTGAGGTCAGGTGACTTTGCCACGGGACATTATCAAAAAAGCTGTGTCGTTGTGTTTTGAAGTATCGAAAATCCAACACATCCTATACTGTACTATTTCGACCAAAGGTTCAGGTGACGGGTGACGGCCACCCATGA
The DNA here is from genome assembly GCA_029281495.1 of Mycena filopes. Lineage (NCBI taxonomy): Eukaryota > Fungi > Basidiomycota > Agaricomycetes > Agaricales > Mycenaceae > Mycena > Mycena filopes. The sequence goes on along the minus strand of JARIHR010000053.1, from coordinate 520,727 downwards.
ACTGAACAACTTTGGCCCTGGTGACGGTGACAGAGAGCTTTTCTGGCCTAATTGGGCTGAAAAACACGAAAATTTTGCGTCCGGCGCTTGCCGGACGTCCATATATGGCAATTTTCGGTGATTGCCGATCAATGAACAGCTTGTGCAGTGAACAATAGTGGTGACGGGTGACACCCCGTGAACCTTTGGTCGAAATAGTACAGTATAGGATGTGTTGGATTTTCGATAAATCGGGATTCAAGGATCTTGGAGTAAAATTGGATTCCGAGGGTAGGGAGATTTTTCGGAGCCACTCGACACGTGAACCGTACCGCCGACACGATCAGGATGCGCTATGCCTTCTTAGAAATCTCTCCTCCTCCTCTCGCCTCGCTACATGGCCCGCATGCTAGACGCCGACCACGACAGCGATAACGACTCTATCGCCTCCCTCCCCCCCTTCAGCGCAGCAGGGACCACCTCCGGCTCGCGCACCTCGCACGACGTCTCCATGCGCTCCGCCTCCCCGACCCCTTCAGTTTTGTCGATGACGAGCTCAATGCGCACCCAGGCCTTCAAGCAAGAATACGGCCGCAAGCTCAATAATTACTCGGAACTCTACCGCCTCCCCGCCGACGACGAAGAACTCGACCGGCTTAGTGCGCGCCCCGCCCCGCTTGCTTCTCGTGTGCACGCGGGATTTCTTATTCTTTCTATAGATAAACAACACGAAATGTTTATCGAAATCATGGGCAAGTACCCTCCATGTCTGCCCGACATAATGCGGAACGACGTTCCTGGCGAAACCAAGGCCTGTCTCGACCTCGGATGCGGGAGCGGCGCCTGGTGTGTCCTGCCGCGTTTTGTGGGTCCGCTCACCGAGACTCACCCTCCCCTTCGTTCGTCAGGATTATAGAGTTGGCCAGAGAGTTTCCGCGGAGTGTCATCGTCGGGGTCGATCTCGCACCCATGCAATCTCTGTGAGCCCAATTTATCTTCTCCGCTGCGGTGTGTTTCTCATATTTTATTCCCCAGAACAATGCCAGATAATTGCAGGTGATTAACGGCCCCTTGGTCGCGTTTACTTGCCTACATACATGTCGTCGTTACACAACTACGGTGTAAACGATGTTCTGTCTTTCTCTATTCTTTTCCTTTCCTCAAACTGCCCCAGTGAGTGTCCTGCGTCGGTATAATTGCCCTCCAGAAGCTGCTGAAGCCGCCGATGTTCCCGCTTCTGACCAGACTCTGGAGGGTCGAACTCTGCCCGGTCGAAGTCGATTATAGTAGCCTCCCCGGAGCTGTTGAGCAGCAGATTCGGGGCTCGCACATCACGATGGCGTACTCCGGCTTTATGAATAGCTTCGATGATGGCCATGAATGCGGCCCTAGCCAGTGGTCAGCTTGAACACGCAGAACTGTCAAGGAGAACTTACTTTTCTGCCTCCGAAACAGTGACATTGATGTTGTCTTCCTTCAGGTGTGTCTTATGCAGGGCCTGACCACAGTCGTTCATAATCAAAATGGTCGCGCCGCCTTCGATATCTTCGAATATACCGAGAACAGCAGGAATCCCTGAAACCTTCGCGGCAGCAAGCCGCTCGTACACGGAGAATTCGTGACGCATGCGCTCTTGTTGGTCAGGGAATAGAGCGACTTTGGCAATCACATTCCCAGCAGCTAGGTGGCCATCCTTTGCTCGAATCTCGAGGACGGCGCCATGGACAACCCCAGTAGCCCCGCCGGTCATCGGAGGGCCAAGCGTAACGGTGGCATATTCCGTTGAGGTGTATGCCGTCTTGAGTCTGCGAGGCGGTCGTGGGGATATCTTGGGAAATAAATTAGGCCCAGCACGTTGGAAGGACGCGGGGGTCACGGAGTTGTAGATTCCGTAGACAAGCCGAACTAACAACAAATTCCGAGACGACGCCTCGATAAATAAACTCTGGTAGATGAATGAGGATCACATAATACTCGGCTGACGAGGACCTACCTCGAGAGTGCTGGGAGGATTTTCTTTCAGGTTACGCCGTCGCGTAGCCGGATGAGGATTTTCGTCCATCTCGGGACTTCCACGTTTGGTCGCGCTGCCTCTGGTTACGCGAGGACGGCTTTCCGCAACAGGTGTTTTGTTAGCTTCGCGAATTTGGAGGTAACGATTCACGGCGTCGCGATAAGCAGCAATATAAAGACCGATGTGGATCCGACCGTACGCCGGCTCGCTGTGCGAGACGCGGATGAGGTCGGAGAGAAGCAGGCTCTGGGTTTCTCTGTGTCGAATCCCGATCCGCTCAAAGACACCATTGGTAAAAACAATGAACGTCGAGTCTTCAATAACAGCTTCGTTCCAACCCTGAATGGCAACGCATGGGCTAACAGTAACGAGAAAGAAACAGGAGCTTACGTGGTGTATGAAATCCTCCGTTGACCGATTTGGGGCGCGCAGGAAGGGTACAGCGGGTGTGATTCGGTATTCATCGGCTCGGGCTGGAGCGGCGCTCCGATCTCGTTTAGCCGTCGATGTTTTAGACGGGAGACCGGTCACGGGCAGCTCCCTCAAACGAGCGCTCCGTCGAAGGGAGGTCGGTTCGCCTCTTCTGAGCGAAAGTGAAGTAGCGACATCGAGAGGATCGAGTTTGGCGAGGGGTGGTGACGTCCACGGAACATGGGTCGCGTCGTTACTGGGGGTACAATGGGTTTGCGAAGGCGAAGGCGGGAACCCCATAGTGCTGCAAATCCCCGGAGCGAACGAGCCAGAGGAGATGACCCGACCCATATTTTCCAGGATACGCTCGCCCTCAGCTGACGGTGGGTATATTTGCCATGTGGCCAGTACTGGACAATGTTGAACGACGCCCCGCAAATGGTCCTGCGTCTCAGCATCATATTCAGAGAAGACGCTCTCGTCTATTTGTATTTCCTTGCCTAGACGTAGGATGGTGAAGGAATATCCGTCGATAACGAAAGGAAGGCCGTGTTTAAATGGGTCCAAGTGCTCTGAGCGCTCGTCGTTATTCCACATAAAAATGGAGTAGAAGTTGAGCGGGCGAATCAGTAGCAATGATGCGGTAGGGTGCAGGATATCGATTGAGGCGTCTTTCAAGTGTTGTGAGAGGCCGTACGATCCTGCAATACCCTCTACGTTTCGGTATCGAACACTTTGTCTGGCCCTCCGGAAGCGGACCTCGTTTTCCTCCGCATCATCTGGAATAGCCACACCAGAGTTCAGAGCATCCACAAGTGCTTCATCTGCCAGCCGCGAAAGCGTTGGAAGGAGAGACGCAAGGGGGAGGACGCGTCGAAGCAGCAGAGTTTTGTCGAGATGTCGATCATAGAATGTTAACCGACGGTGTGGGATAGGGAGTATGTGTTCCCACTTGCAGACAACTTCAGAAGGGCAGTAGTCGAATATGAATTCGACATCCTCCTTGCCAGTATGTCGAACCATGAGTGGCGACGGAAAGTGGTTGGTAGACGATTGAAGGTCACGCTGTGACATCCCTTCTCCCACCCGCCATGGCCCTCCCGACGAACGGACGCGTTATAATCGACACCACTGTCGGCGAGATCGATATTGAGCTTTGGTCCAAAGTACTGAGCTCTCTGCTGGTCGTTTCTGTTGCAACTTGCTCAATCCGCGCCAGGAAACCCCCAAAACATGCCGCAATTTTATCACGCTTGCATTGGAGGGTCTGTGAGTTTTCCAGGGCAAAAATGCACCACCCTTGACCGAGATTATGCCAGGTTATTATGACAATGTGATATTTCATCGGTGGGGCTCTTGGGACTCGGACGGGGAAGTAATCATTGACCATGGCACACAGCGTCGTCCCATCAGGAAATAGGCAAGCCCCGGATTGGGGCGGATAGGACCCGCGATCAGGATGCCGACATGATGCGCCCGTATTAGTGTTACCGCGGTCAGGTTCAGAACCGAATGTGAACCTGAACCGAACCTGAACCGGACCCAGGTTCAGGTTCGGTGGCTGTGGGGTTCGCCGAACAGAACCCGAGGTTCAGTTCGGGGTTCACAAATCTTGAGAATTCTCTGAACCTGTTCGAACCGGTTCGAACCCGTCCGAACCGGTTCGAACCTACAAATGCTTCTTATGAATGCCAAAGCGCGTGTCTCAACTCCTGCGTCTGTTGCGATGCCGTGGCGGTGTCTTTGTCCTCCCAGAATCCGTTTTTTTCTTTTTTTTCTTTTTCTTCTTCTTTTTTTCTAGGTCAAACCGTGCATGCATTCTGCAAAGGGACAGACATTTACCATCCTGCTGTGGCTGGTAGACACCGGGGATTGATACCTAGAAGGGGAGAACCCCGGCTCAGGTCCCGCAGGGTTTTAACCGGTTGTCCCGCCTTTGTCAAGGCCGGCCAGTCCACAGTTGGTGAAGTTTTTGATCGACCCCCTGGAATGGTGTGTGCTCCGTTGGTATCCTGTAGCTACATGTAAGAATAACCACTCTTACATTACTACCTGTATACCTTCGGTAAACTCGTTGTTCAGACACTTGGACCACACGAGTATAATAAACCCCCCCCCCCCCCCCCCCCCCCCCCCCCCCCCGTCCGAACCTAGGGGGACATTCACAGGTTCAACTTCCGAAAATTGTGGGATGAGCCAAGCTATATGAGGTTCGGAAGGTCATTTGAATCAAAACTTCAGTCTGCGTGGAGTTTCGGACAAGAGACACTTCAAATTTGGTGCCGCTGGTTGATTGACTTAGCCTTGGGGTTCGTTGATCGCGTTAGTGCACCCATAATACACCAAAAATTGCAAGTGAGTAGTTTAACAAGATGACCGGGAAGTATTGACTCACCTCAAGACATTGTCGAGGTTCACCACCTCTAGCGAATATCCCCACTTGAAGTTTCAACTCAACAATGTGACCGTAGTTGGGTTATTCAGACTCGGGGGGCCCGGAAGTAGCTATTGTGATGATTGGGAGGGGAGAGGATGGACAGATTTACAATCGATATGATATTGCTCACCAAACATAGCCTTATTATGAACTGTATGGCAATTTATTTGCCGCTTTTCTGGTTGTTTGAACCGTGGGAAGAAAATTTTGGTTCGAACCCGTCCGAACCCCCCTTGAACCTGAACCGGACCCCATCGAACCCCGAACCTGGGTTCAGTTCGAGGTTCAGAGATTTTGCCGAACCGGACCCCGGGTTCGGTTCGAGGTTCAGCAAATATTGGCCTTGAACTGGACCGAACCGGACCGCGGCAACACTAGCCCGTATCCACCATCACCAGCTCACCGTCAGCGCTGCGGCGGCTTGTGATCATTCGTCAGCGGTATGGAGGATCATAGGGCTAGACAAGATAGTCCTTCGCTTCGCTCCGGCAGGTGTGCCCCGGAGAGCCTTCGCGAGAACACAAAATCAAAGTGGGAGTTTGCGGAACATGAGAATGGGTTTCAACCACAACGAATTCATTCGACATCGAAACATAGCAATGGCAAGTGACCAGAATGACGAGAAATCGACCCACTCGAACCACAATACCCACCGATGCTCAGTAGATCATACACTGCAAGTGGCCTTCAGTGAAGTCAAATTGAGGAAAAGGCGAACAACTGACGCACCGCAAAGTAATTGACTTGGTGTTTGAGCCCGAAGGTCTGAAAATGTGGCCCTACTCCGCCCAGAAAGTGCCGGTTTGAAAAGGAATCAGTCTTTGTATGCAAGTAAGAGGTTAAACGACGGCACTCACTGGAAAATTGACGAGCGCGGGCCGATTACATCGCGTCGCTGAGGGAAATTGGAACAAAAGGTAGGTTGATGGCCCCCGCAGCTGGTTCAGGGGCGGACGGAGCGGCAGCATGAGCAGATCGGCATACTCGATTGGAGGGGCAAGCGGAACGCGAAAGAAGGTTGAAGGTTGAGTCGGTTGCGAAACATTGCGTGGTTAGGGTCAAGGAAGGACAACAGAGAGGAGTAAAAAGGTGCATAGAACTTGAAGGAAGTGGTTGCCCCAGATCTGCCGGTCCGTAATTTGAGCTGCGAGTGTGCGCATTGTGATTCATGAGTTGATGTTCTTGACCGGGGGAGAAAATCATATTGGGGGGAGAGTGTGTTTGCGCGTTACAACAGATGAATTGAGAGTCCGGGAACACAGTCGGGGAAGCGTAGAGATGGGGGGAAAGAGCAGGAAGGATCGATGCGATGGGGGATTTATATCTTCAGCTGCGGGCTGTGTGTGGAGTGTCCCGCAGTCGAACAGCTGAGCTGTACACTCGCCTTGAGGATTCCGATTGGGGATGCAATTGCCGTTCAACAGCTTTGAAACGGAGATGAGATGTGAACCGATGTTGGTTCTGAGCTGCGCTATCACGGAAGTCCGGGGATTGTGTGAATAACTTCCGCTCAACGGGGCAAGCTGCGGCAAAGCTGTGGTTGATTTCGAACTGCGTGCGATGGAACCGAGGTCAAGGATGGAGGAGGAGAGGAGAGAGAAGGAAGGGGGTAACCTACATGGGGATTGAACCAAAGCCGCGCAAACGAACGAGGAGCATTTCGTTAAAGAACGGTTAATACGCAGTTATCTACCATGTGTCCGCCGCACCGCCCTCTGATATATCCACGATCGGCCTGATATATTATATTTTCCAGTAACGCCTCCTTCTCCCCCCCATGGCGGATGCCCCCAGCGACCAGGCCAAGGCGGAAGCCCTAATACGCGCCCTCGTGCTTTCTCGTTCAGACTGGCGACAAGACCGGAACAGGGGGAGGAGGAAAGTCGATCTATGGAGGTACACAGTCTCCGAAAAGCGTGCTGCCAAACCTTCATGTAACGCTACAGAGCCTTTCGAGGACGAGATTCACCCTCGACTGCGCTTTGCCCACCGTGGCCGCTATGGCCAACAACGGCACGAAAGACTCGAACGACTCGCAGTTCATTATAACCCTCGGTATGTCGTCCATATGGCTGCATACACGGAGCTCAAACCCTCTCTAGACCGTGCCGAGGAACTGCATGGGAAACATACGCTCTTTGGGCGTTGTATGGGTGACACGGTGTACAGTGCGATGTCTTCGTGCACTTATTCAACCTTTTAATCATCCTCAGATGTAATGAAAATCGGGGAGATGGGTGCGTTTGTGCGAGTTGGCCTATCATGCGTCATTCAAGCCCCTTCCACTAAAATTAGGAAAGGAAGGACGGCCGGTATAGTAAGTTCAGCCCCACATCTGACCCGCCTCCCATTCATTGCTCGCAGCCCCCCCAAAATCAAATCGATCCGGATAGTGGACAACCCTTTCGATGACATCGTGCCTCGAATCACAGCGGCAGAAAAACGCGCTCAACACCGAGCTCGGGAAGAGGCGCAGCGTGAACGCGAGGAGGCGGAGCGGCGCAAGGGTGCCAAGAAAAACGTCCAGCTGCTCAGCTTCGGTGAGGAAGAGGAGGAGGCGCCTGTGACCTTTACAAAGAAGGCGATCGTGCGCCCCGACCGTGAGTCTGATCGCTGACTCTTCCTGTGCTCACTCGACGCCGAAATACAGTGGTGGACGACCCGCAAGCCATACCTGTCCCCGATTTTGTAGCAGCACAGCCGAAGAAATCTGCCCCGCCCGCCGCTGTTGACGATGACCGGCCAGCGTCGTCGAAGAAAAGCGACGACATCAGCAAGATCCGCGAGAAGCACGCGCAGGAGGTCGCGTCGTCGGCGTAAATCACTCCCTATGTTTCCCTGTACCGCTGCTCATAGCTCCCGCAGAAACTCACGCAAAACGGGAATCGAGAAGATGGAGGCCGAGATTCGGTCCCTCGCGCGGCGGCGCGGAGGCGACAACTCTGACGAAGAGCTCGACGCCATACGCAAGGCGAAGAAGGGGAAAAGTACGTCGTACTTGGAGGAGGAGCTCGCCCGGTATGCCAAGGGCCGGGGGTTGCAGAAGCGGCGTGACGAGGGGGACGTGCTCGCTGCACTGAGCTCTTTCCGCGGGAAGCTCGCGAGATCGACGGTGGAGGAGGACATGCCGCTTGCGAATGATGATACGGCGAGTAAGGAGGAGGCAGGCGGTGGGGAGGAGGGCGAGGCGGAGGAGGCGCCGAAGCTGGGATGGGACGAGGACCCGGGGATGGAGGTAGACGATGATTCGGGATTCATGGGGCATGCTCTCCGCTTTCCGAAGGACGATGGGGAGGAGACGATGAAGGCGGAGCGCGACTACGAGGTTATCGACCCTCGACAGAGAGGCGCACGCGCAAAGGAGGAGGAGAGGGAACGGAAGCGGGCTATGAAGGCCAAGGCAGGCCGGGGAGGACGAGGCAGATATACATACTGTCTCCACCCTCTTGTGTGTCGCCCTTCTGAGGGCGGTTGATTGTTTTCTACCTCCGAGTCGATTTGGCTGTCACCATTTTACTCTACACTGCACTGCACTTTCGCTTTTGCCTTCCACGACAGTCCTTTCAGGCACTACAAACTCAGCCCGAAACAATCATTCTCAACCCATTCAGATGTCCACTTCCCAGTGTCCGCAATGTGGCACGATGGCAGACGATGGCCCGCTGGGCAGCAGTCCAGGAAGGATTCCTTGATCCAGTCCGAGTCGCTGCTGGCTCCCCGCACCATGTCCTCTTGAACTCCAAAGAACTGCCTCTGGACGGCGACTTCGCTCCTCGTCAAGGCGGCTATCTCGAGAATCGACGAGTCTGGATCAATCTGCGTTGGGAAGTGATGAGGGCCGCAGCGCGGCACATGCTTCGCTCTTGCCATCTCGCTCTTCGAGCAGTCCGCTTTTCCAAAGTCCCCGGCGTGCGGTATGCGTCGAACGCCCGTAGCTTGCCAGGAATCGTCATCGTGTCCGGTGGATTTGCTCTGGGACTGGGGGGCGTTTGGGCTTCAAAAATCCACGCGGACTCTGCTGTCTCGTTCCCCGCGAATTCCAACCCCAAACGCGACGAGGGCGTGACACAGAGCTCTCTCAGTGCTCTGGTGCGGACCTACGTCGTCTACACGATGTGCTCGATTCCGGCGCTCGTCGACAATGCTCCGTGGCTCCTCAAAACGCTATCTGGTATCCCTGGTGTTCGGTGGATCACCGAGAACATCGTACGCGTTACATTCTTTGACCAGGATTACTCCGACTAATTGGTCGGTAGTTTGTGGGGGGAGACTCGGCGACAGAAACGCTCCCGCTCGTTCATGCTCTGCGTTCTGCTAAAACCGGAACTGTCTTTTCGTACTCTGTCGAAGTGAACGAGGAGGAACGTGTGGCGCCGTTCGAATCTGGCCCTTCGCGAGACAGTTCCCACCAAAAGGCCATTCTGGATGCGATGCTACATTGCATTGACGTTGCGGCCGACTTCGAGAACAGTCTTGGCGTGAAGCAGACAGGTCGACGCACCTGGGTCGCAGTGAATATCGTACGACCATTGCTCCCTGCAATCCCTGAATATTGAATGGTCATCGACTCGTCCAGACTGCATTGCTCCCAGACGCCAGTGCTCTCATCCGCCTTTCTTCTCACATCATCTCGACACGCCCGCCGACATCGGCGCCTCCGGTCGTATTCCCCGGCCACCCGACACATTCAGACCTAGATATCCTCTACGCATCAAAGTCACCAAATGACAGTGTCTCCGATGCCGACGCGACGATGCTGCGGGAGCTCCATGCCGACCTCGAACGTATCTGCATCCGCGCCCAGGCGCGAGGTGTCCGTGTCATCATCGACGTCGAGTACTCATGGTATCAGCCCGCCCTCGACGCTCTCACCCTCGCGCTCATGCGGCGCTTCAACGCCATGCAGTCCGCTACTGGCACCCCCACGCAGCCGCTCGTCTACGCAACCTTCCAAGATTCAGTTCGTACCCCATCACACTTCATGGATTCTTCGTTGTACCATTTATCGGCATAAGGCTCCAACCATTTCATTTCCATTTGAAGGTCGGAGCAAATGGAAACGGAAACGGTTAAAAAACAGTTTCAAACCATTTAAAACTGTTTAAAATGGTAATTTTGGGTGCTTGAAAGAGTGGGTTAGATTTGGGTGATAGACTGGCTTACATACTCGTTATCATCAAAAGTAAATACAAATGGCCTTGTTTCTGTGCAAATTGGGCCCGGATCATGGAGCCCATGCACCACCATGGGCACTGGTATCCTGGTTAACACCCCCAGAGTTTTCTCAGCCAAAGCAAGAGGGAGGGATGTGCCAGTGACCTCACAATATCTTTTGTCTGCCCTGATATTGCTGCTTTCATTGACTTGGTGCTGAAAAGGGCCAGGAAAATGTGCAGGGAAGAATCGGAGCCGCAGGCCAAGGCTGTGGTGTCGTCTCAGGTATCCTTTCTACACTCTACACAATTTATATTGTTGCCCACAGGGTAGGATGGTTGTCCAGAGGTCCCACAATGAAAACCACTCTGCGTGGGAAAACCCGGTCAGTGGACCGGGTTTTGGAGGAGGATGACATGTGAAAAAATACGGGAATAATGTAATACTGTCCCTAGAAGTCACCCAAAGAGTTTGAGCGTAGTAAAGCCACAGATGGACGCGGAGCAGCTCAATAAATTATCAGTACCACATTTTCTGATCCAACAACAAACAAAGTGGCCTTGTTCTGTCATATTTCCCTGGGCTTTTGCCAAGAAAATTGCCTGACGGGCTCTCGAAAGCATCAGATATTATTCCAGGTGCTTTCTGTGGATGAACCTTGGGCTAACACCTTTGAATTCGAATATCTGCAATAAAATTCCATATCCGGAAGTTGATCACTTTACTGGCGGCATCTCGGCCGGCCCGCGGGTGGTGGTATATCTAATGTCTTCCATACATCCTACTCACCATGTTTGCACACTGGGCTTGGGGGAATACTATTTATTTTGCACTGTGGGAGCCAATTTGTATTTACTTTTGATGATAACGAGTAGGAAGTTCACGAAGCAAGTTCCGACCATGTGTGATTGTCTCCAGAGGCCTGCTACTTGCTAAAACACTGATCCAAGGGTACTGTGCTGGTCAGCGGCTCATACCCCCAATCTGAAATGCTCAAACACTCTGCCAGGCCCCAGTTTTCACTGGTGACGATCTTTCTTGTTGCCTTCATCGAGATTTCAGATCCCAAAGGTTTCATTCTTGGGCCGAAGTTGAACGTTCAGCGCAACAGTGAGTTTGAACCGTTTGTTTGCTAACCATTTACCGTTTGCCCGCTCCTTCAAATCAAATGGAAATAAAAACGGTTATAACCGTTTGAAACTGTTTTAAAACGGAAATGGTTGGAGCCTTAATTTATCCTCACTAATTTCAACAGGGTGTCCTGCAAACTTACCTCTGGGCTTGTGACGGCTTGAATGAGTTCTGCCGTTGTATCCGAGTCTGGGTTGCAGGACCAAATCCTTGTGTATTGAATATACATTGGGGACATCAGTGCAGCTTGTGCCGAGCTGAGCACTACTAACTAGGCTGATCCTCGTGATCTCAGTAGCTCCTCATGATCTCAGCAGAGTTTCTCATCAAGAACGGCGCAAAATTACAAGAAAACGGAATTATGTGCCGGATATGTGCGTTGCGTTGCTGCGCCCAGATGCAGCAAACTATTTATATCTTGATTTTCATTCGCTATGGTGCCCGCCACTTAGTCACCACCTCTGCGTGACAACTGCAACTACTGCCGCACATATTTACCTATTTTTCTTTTCCCCTTGCCAGACGACTCCTTTTCATGAGTAGAACAGATCCCCAAGACCGATTCTTAATAGCTAAATATCTGAAGGAGTGATAATCTTTTGAACCACCCGATTTGGCAGTCTGAGCCATCCAGGGGTATTCTCCGTCAAAGCTGCATACAGGTAGCATGGGATATGTGTTGCTGCAGCCTTGAACTCATGCAGTTCAGTCATTGGTCAAAGTTGTCACAGGTCAAGTATTAGCCTTCAGAGAACAAGCATTTGCGCTTCCAACAGGCCAGAAAAGGGCAAAAAACAAAGCAACGATTTGGCAGTAGTGCAGCAGAGGTGGTGACTAAGTGACGGGCACCATAGGGCTTAACTCGTTTCGGCCGTCGCCCCATTTGACATAACTTGATTTCCACCGATCGCCTTCTGTGGATTCGTCTTCCGGGCGAATAAGGAAGCCACGAGTTGGAGGAGTTCGCAATGAGCTTAAACGGCCGATTGAAAATGATCGGTGCCAGTTGAGTGTGACGGGAGGGAGGAGGAGGATGTTTGGTATCGTCGTGTTTGCTGATCCTACTACCTCGGCAAACGCGCCTTCAACAACAACCTCTTCACCTCTCTTCACCATTCCTGGCTCGGATGTTATGTCTGGACCCTATCTTGAGTGTCACCGAGCCAAAGATAACGAGAGATGTCTCGCCAATCTCCAAGCTCGACGTCGAAAAGCTTCAGGCGGAGCAGAGGGCGTTGCTGGCGGCTCAGGGACCTAGCACCCTTCCGTCGTCCGGCGCTAAACGGACGGCGCGGGAGGCATTCCCGAATTCTGATGAAATCTTTATGCCTAAATTTCGTCGTGGTTTCCTTACATCTCCACAGAACAACATATCCCCTGCTGCCCTGTATACTGAGACCGCTCCCCCGCTTCCCTCGCCACCCATGCATCTAATCAATGATTCTGTCGTGCAAGCCTCGCTTCGCGCGATGAAGGATCACATCAAGGTCGAGACAATCCTTCAATGTGAGTCTTCAATGTCGACCGATTCGAGAATCTCCTGGCGGACCATCCCAATCAGCCGTTTGTGCGCTCGGTAATGACTGGACTACGGGAGGGTTTTTGGCCTTTTCACGACGGCGAATACAAGGCTGAGCTTGAGGTCCGAGCCGAGAACTTTGCTTCGGATCCGGCTGATCTTGAAGCCATTCGGGCATACCGCGACAAAGAGATTGCTGCTGCCCATTGGTCTGAAGCTTTGCCCGGGACCGACCTCCTGCCCGGGATGAAGAAGTCTCCCCTTTTTGTCGTTTGGCAGAAGGAGAAACCGCGCGTGATCACTGACCACAAATCATCCGGCTTGAACGATGGGATACCGAAGGCGGAGGGATATGTCCGTTACGATGATATGCACGACTTTGTATTGAAGAGTTGAGGTGTTGCGACACGGCGGTTAACCTTAACCTAGGTCCGTTGCTGCAGAATGGCTTCCAGAGGCTGTTGCAGCATAGTTCACGGCGGTTAACCTTAACCTAGGTCCGTTGCTGCAGAATGGCTTCCAGAGGCTGTTGCAGCATAGTTCATGGCTTTGAGTCGATGTGTAGGCGGGTTCAGCTTCAGTTGAGGACGGTAGAGCGAGGCAGAGTGGGTGCGTCGTGGTGGGAAGGGAAGAAGGTGGGATCAAAACCAACTGTCAAACCGAAACGTGCGTCCTTGATGCGCACGGACCCATCATCGGAGTTTGAAGCACTGGCGGTTTCCGGCGTTCCGCACATGAAAACAATTATTTCCCCGTTTCGCTATCCGAAAAGAGAGTAAGGAAAGGGCGTTGACGATTGCAATTACTTGGCAATTACTTTTCATAGTTGTAGACTCAAGATATCACGTTCGCCTAGTATACTGGCAAGAGTTGTGTGGTCAGAAAAGGGCTTGCGAACACCCACAACTATTGTGAGCTCAGGCGATGTCCTTGCAACAATTGTGAGTGGATCGCGGGCACGATATAATAATTGTTCGACGATTGTATGCGGTTGCGAGCGCGTGTCGGTTGACCATCATAATTGCGGCATCTCGCGAACCTCGCGAGGTCCTGTCGAGGGGGAGTGTTGAAGGACGACATAGGACGCGGTGGAAGTAGTTAGCAGGGAGTGTCACACACCCCATATATAGAGGCGTTACCTGATTTTTCCCAATTTGGTGATGATCAGGTCGTTGAAGTTGACCGTATCCTCCACATTGTGCGCCGTCTCGTGTTTGGCAATCGGGCCTCACCGCGTTGCTGGTGCGCGGTTTCGGGTCTCCTTTGCTGGGTGCGCAAGCTCGGAATTATCGGCCTATTTGTTTATATGGACGACTTCTTCGGCTGGGACTTCCTCGACAACCTTGTCTTCTACCGCGGGAAACGTCGTCCGCGCCGTCAAGTCCTGCTCCTTATCATGTGGGAATTTGTCGGCTGCCCATCTGAGGACAAGAAACAGGAGCACGGTGTCACCTTGAAGATCATCGGTTTCTGGCTGAACGCAGCCCTTGGAAGTGTCTGAATTTGTCGGCTGCCCATCTGAGGACAAGAAACAGGAGCACGGTGTCACCCTTGAAGATCATCGGTTTCTGGCTGAACGCAGCCCTTGGAAGTGTCTCCCTGGCGCCCGACTCTGTCACCGACAGTGAATACATTCCTGTCTCATCCAGACCGCCAGCCCCCTCTCCGAGACTGGCAGAAATTGGCGGGCCATCTCAACTGGATGCTCAATGTCCTGCCTTGGGCTCGCCCTGCCCTCACCGAGCTTTACCGCAAGATGAAAGGCAAGACTCACACCAACGCCAAGATCTTCCTCAACCGAGAGGTCATAGAAGACTTGGGCAAAAACACTTCGCCGCGCCAGGTCGGCGCGGCGGTCATGCGGCGCTTGATGCGGCGGTCAGCATTTACGGCCCGCCGTTCACACGTTCTGAGGCTCTTGACGGGACCGCAGTTTGGGAGGGAGATAGGTAGGCCGTAGGAAGGGGGGATGGGGGGATGGGATGGTAGCGACTGGCAAAGATGCCCCTGGAGTACCTTTGTCGGCGCCGAAAAGAAGTTGGACGCGGCGGTGACGCGGCAGTATGCGGCGGTGAATGATCGGCCGCGGCAATGTGATCAGTAACTTCGCCGCGTCCGCGCCCTCGGACGCGGCGGTACTGCCGCGCGACGCGGCAGCATGCAGCGGTCGCAGGACTGGGACGCGGCGTGTCCTCACTATGACGCGGCGGTTATCATGCTCGACGCGGCGCGTACAACATTCAACGCGGCGCGTACAACATAATACTTAACGCGGCGCTCTAGCCTAGAGTCGACGCGGTGGTGCCGCGCCACCACTGAAGACACTGTCAAGATCTGTAAATGCGCGGGTAGCGCAGTAACCTCAGTCTCCCGCTATGTGGGATCAAAGACTGTATATTATGTAAATACCTGTAAATGCGCGGGTAGTAGTGTTGCCGGGGTTCGGTTAGGTTCGGTTTTTTCCGAAATCTCCCGAACCTCGAACCTAACCGCCACCGAACCCCAGGTTCGGTTCATACAGGTTCGGTTCAGGTTCAGGTGGGGTTCGAACCTGAATGAACCTGGAAAAAATTCACAGGCACTTGGTGGTTGCAGGAATGTTTCAAACGATGCTACTCACCTGTACACTGATCATATGGCCTATAGAACGCACACAAGAGAGGTATTACTGACCTCAAGTGAGTATTTTCCACGCCGGTCAGCATCACGACTTAGCTCCAGCCAACCTCAGCAATGTTGACGTCGTCCGCAGAGGTCCCTGGGCATGATTGTCCTCAGCTATTTTAATATGACTATTGTAGACCAGGTCCGGGGTGAGGGTGGGTGAGGTTTGCAGCAGAAAATCTCATAAAATACCTCTAAAACTGCCTTTATTTGCCCCTTAAGGCTTGGTTCGCACCGGTGCGCACAGGTTCAGCAAATACTCAGAATCTGCGAACCTCAAACCTGAATTGAGGTTCGGTTCAGGTTCGGTTCAGGTTCGGCGGAGGTTCAGAACCTAACCGCGGCAACACTAGCGGGTAGCGCAGTAACTACAGAATAAGTAAAGAACTAAAGGAAAACTAAGTAAGAGACTCACCCTCAGTCTCCCGCTATGTGGGATCAAAGACTGAGGGAGAGGAACAGGAGGGGGCGGTTTATAATTATATCTACCTACTGTCGTCCATCTGACATCTGTCAATAGCTATCACGGGCCGTAGGCCGGGGCGCGCCGGAGAAGAACTCATATTCTGACAGACGCTGCGATCAAATACAAGACCTATCATCATAGACGGGTGATGGCTGGCTCCCCAGTTGCACGCCGCCAGTTCAACTCTGAAAATGTTGTCGCAAGTTGGTTGCATTGACCGCCGTTCAACATGTCCACGGCTGCTTGTGGCCGTCTCCCCACTTCACCCTCAGTCTGTTGCTAAGAATGTGCTACAATGACTAGAGCGTGCGGGATCGTGCTCACTCCCTGACACAAAGTCTGCTAAATGACCCTGTAGCGTACTTGCGCTCACAAAAGAAGACCCTCTCCATCTGTGGCGTGCTCGCAGCCGCTTTCAACCAAGACATTTCCCGTAAAAATCAGGTCAAACTTTACCGCGTATGAGTGGCGCGGCGCGACGCGGGGAAGTGTACATCGCCGCATCGGCGCCACGTCGCCGCTCCCTTGCCAATGCCGCTCTCCATGGTATTCTGGGTCGCCACAAGGCTCAGGGAAGATACCATATCCATCTTGTGTCCCAACGAGCCAACAGCGAGTCGACCTTTTGGTTTTATTTCGGGTTGAATCAGACCTACACAGCCACTGGGTCCAAACGAAGTTGAACCAAGTGTAAGTGCTGTCCAATTTAAGTTTTTGGGGAGGAAGGCAAGCCAGGAACTCCCTCCTCCCAGCTCACTGAATATCGAGCCCAAACCACAGGGAACACACCCAGTGCAAAGATAGCGAATGTTCAATGCTAGTCTTAATGCCGCCACGATACCTAGGCCTGACAGCGACGAAGAAGACAATCCCTCGGCAAAACACCAGGAGACTGTGTAAAAGCGCGAGGAGACGTCGCGCTCACTGCGTCCTCGTGGGCGCAAGACACCTCCCCAAGGGAAGCCTGATGTGCCTGTCGTTAAAGTGGTTGCGAGAGGAACAGGATGGATTACAGTCGATATGGACATTGATTGATCAACTTATGTTGTGACTGGAACTACCTCGGAATATACCTTTTGCACACTACTACAGAGTGAGGTGGGATACCAGCCGCAATATGCGCGGGATTGAGTTCGAGGGGTGAATTCCCACGGTTGCGGAATGCGCCGCTGAACTGAGCAGCAGCCGCCGAGAAGGTAGGACGCGGCGGTCATGGGGGGGGCGGCGCGGCGGTCATGAGAGGGGACGCGGCAGTGGTGGGGGAGGACGCGGCGGTGTTAACGGCTGACGCGGCGCTGCCGCGGCGCGGATCGGCGGACGCGGCGAATTATCCTAGCCCGGAAGACTTGACGTGGCGGTTGGGAGCTGCATCGGCGTTCGGTTTGTCGATGCTCTGTCGTGGCGCGACTGCGACGCCGATATGGTTATGTGGACAGACGCGAGTCTGCGCATAGGGCTGTCTTTCGTTTACTCGAATTTGGGCTTCGCTTACCAGTTAAAGGAGTGCCCATCGACAATTACGTAAGATCGACATCTTCTTCCTTGAACTGGTAGCAATCCTCAGCGCCGTCCACCACGCCGCGTCGTTGCCGAACCCCCCGCGCCGCCTCCTTATCTGGTCTGACAGTCTTGATTCAGTCGCGGTTTTCGCTTCCCTCGCGGCACGCGAGTCCCTCGCTGAGCCGGCCCGGAGGTCCGTTACCGTTCGTATTCCAACACTCGACGCTCAATTTCTTCGAGCCCCCTTTGCCGCGCTTGCGCTCTCCCGCGGAGAACGCGATATCGCGGTCGTGTCAAGATCTGTAAATGCGCGGGTAGCGCAGTAACCTCAGTCTCCCGCTATGTGGGATCAAAGACTGAGGGAGAGGAACAGGAGAGAACAGGAGGGGGCGGTTTATACTGTTATCTGTCGATAGCTATCACGGGCCGTAGGCCGGGGCGCGCCGGAGAAGAACTCATATTCTGACACCCCCACTCGACCCAGGCCGTAGTCCCATTGAGAGACAAAACCTTGAATGCTTGTCGTGAGGCAGAGCCTTTGTGAAAATGTCTGCGACCATGTCCTCTGTAGGATACCAGAGTACAACACATTCACCATGACAAACCAAGTCATCCCGCACAAAGATATTTGCTGAGTCCGTGCACGATATTGTGGATCCTGAGATAGGATGATGGCAGCTCGGTTGTCGCACGCTGGGTCATCTTGTGGATGGCCAAGTTCATCAAAGAATGAGCGTAGCCAGGCTAAATGTTGTCCAGCATTGGCAAGGCCAATATATTCACTCTCCGTTGAGGATAAAGCGACCATTGACTGTCTGCGACTTGACCAACCGATGGCTCCACGGCTTGCAATGAAAACATAACCGGAGGTCGAATGGGAAGTATCCCGGTCTCCATCCCAATTTGCATCACTGTAGCCATAGAAGGTCATGTCCATGCCTATGTAGGTCAGCTCCATCGTAGTGGAGTGCCCAATCCTTCGTGCCTTTGAGGTATCGAAGGAGGCGTTTGGCTGCGGCCCAATGAATCTTTTTGGGATTTGCACTAAAACGTCCGAGAGCTCCAACTGTGTGGGCAATACTGTACCAAGTTGTAGGGAGGCGTTAAGTGGGTTTAAACCGTTGGATAAGGTAGTCCCAGTGACCGGCTTGGAAGATAGGCATAGCACGGGTATGAATGCTGTGCTTTTCAACAACTTCTTTGCATGAGTAATATTCTTAGCCGGTTCCCAGGTATTCCCGCTGTGTGGAAAGCCTTTCCACTTGATAAGGTATTGGTGACCTTTCCCTCTCTTCCGGGATTTCAGGATTTCTTCGACTTCCCATTCCTCATATCCAGAGATAATGGCAGGCGGAGGGCGAGGGTCTCGGCGATGAGGTGGGGGTTCCACATATCGTGAAAGAAGGGATTCATTGTAGACTGCATGTCTGCGACCATTGCCGGGCACCTTTAGCCTGTACGCAGATGCTCCAACTTTCTCAATGATCTCGTACGGTCCCAAACGGAGATCAGAGAATTTCTCAGTTGGTCGATCCTGGGGAATGTTGCTCGCTTCTACCCAGACCTTGTCCCCAGGTCGGAACTCAGGTGAGAGTAACGACGAGAACTATGGGAGTGGGACTCGGCTAATCCATCAATAGTGGGACTCACCTCGGGTAATCCATCATAAATGGGACTCGCTTGATGCCGAACCTGCATCAAGAATGGGACTCGCTTAGCGCTGGCCCCTCCGGGAATGCCGTCTGCGGCGGCAATCAAGGCAATCAGCAGTGGCCTTGCAAGTAAATACACGGATATTATACTTGCCGTCATACGCATCTGTGTCTGCAGGTCAACCTGATTAATCTCCAGAACGATGCATTGTAAACCGGGATTGACAAGTCACGGATAATCCATACATAGCGAGTGAGACACACTTAATTTAAACCAGACACAAGTTAAACGGGGCGTGGGAACTATCCCGGCCATCTCGGCGATGTTCGATTTACGAACATGTCGCCGTTAACTATTACACCGCTACTCAGCGCGGGTAATTCTCACGGAAACTCGCACTCGGACCCGAAGAACTAGTACCGTGATGTATGCGTGCGACAGGTATCAAAAAAATGGCTACAACTCGGCCCTTGTTTTAGCATTCTTCCGACCTCCCGTAATGATATCACGCTCATCAACCTCCGGATCCTTTGCCTTGCGCTTCCTGCTGGCCGTGGAATTTGATACCAGTGTGGTCGGCGCCGCTTCAACAGTGGAGGTTGAGGGGATGGCGGAGGTTGATGCAACGGCGGAGGTCGGTACAAAGGTGGACATTGACGCAATGCACCGGTCGAGTTCGACACACTTGTGGGGGTAAACACATGAGCCGAGGCCGAAGCGTGGTCCAGATGCGGAAGATCATATGTGGTGCCAAACATGTTGGATCCCTCTGCGTGTGAGCGCCTACCTTCAAATGCCTCAGGGGTGGTGGCGGTCTTGGCCAAAAACGCGGTCAAGAAATCGACGGAGGGAGCAGAGTACGAGTCTGCTGTGCCGTTCATCGGGTGGTCCATTGAGTAGGTTGTGTTTGTGTGTCCGAACACAGGCCCGCTATCATTCACCAAAAGATCCGAGGCGGAATCTACGGCCGCATCGGTCTCAACCTAATCATCATCGAGGAGTCACTCACAGGGAAACCCAAACCCTGGGTTGAAATGGGTGAACTGCGAATCGATCGATGCGGACGAATCTATAAAAAAGACCTCAGAGACCGGCGCATAGGGACACATCTCAGCCAGCCCACCGTGATGATCATACACTGGGTTCAAGTCGGGGTTGAATTGGGTGAACTCTGAGTTGAATCTTGCTGCGGACAAATCTGTGGACCAGAACTCAGTGACTGGTTCACTGGGAGGAATCTTGAACGAGTCACCGTGATGCTGATACGGTAAATCGAACTCCGGGTTGAAGTCGGTGAAGTCGGGGTCAAGAACGGCTCCGGACGGATCTAAGCAGCAAGACTTCGTCACCGGTTAGCGGGAGGCATTGCAGCTCACGCACCATCATGTTGGTGCACTGCATCAAACTCTGGGTTGAAATTGGCCATCCCAATTTCCGGGTCCATGTTTTATGTTGCTCCAATGAACTCGTCGCCTGTCTCGAGTACCTCTGCATCTGGTCCTAGAAAACATATCAGGTTTGGTCCCCCTGACTGAATCTGAATGGAACTTGAACACAACTGACCGGTCACATCACCAAGCCCAGCTGCCTCCGCTGCAGGGTTCGGGTCCTCGGTCGGACGATGGGCGGGCCGTCTCCCATTGATACGTGTCCCTGCTAAAGGTCCATCCCGTAGTTCTGTCAGCTGCACCTTGATCTCGCCGCGACGAGTCACCCAGTCACGACGAGCCACCTTCTCCTCCTCAATGTCTTTGCGCAAGTCATTGATCTTGAGCTGCAGATCAGTACGACGCTTGTCAATCTGCATGCTCCCGGAGAGCCTTGACTTCGCCTTCCAGAATTGCCTGGCGCGCAATAGACTCCTTGTGCTCAGCATTCCCATTTTCCCGCTCAGTGGTGAGTGCCTCGAACCCGGTGATCTGGTTGTTACGATCAGCGGTTTTGCGCATGTGCCAGAGCTTGCGTTGGTCGGACAACTTCTCGCGATGAGCCACGCCATTGAATCGGTTTCGCATGACTCCACTGTCGTTGTAAACAAGCAACTCTGCCGCTATGGCATTGTCGCGCTCCTGGGCCCTATTTCAACCGCTCGGGAGGGTAAGCTTGTCCTGCGATTGTGAGAGGTCAACGCGCACAGCAACCGATGTTCGCGAGACAGTCCAGGTGGACATCACAGCGGAGCTATCTATTATTTCGTCCACTGAGAGCAGACGGGTGATTGAGATTCTTCCGCCACTTGCTTTACCCTTCCCCTTGCCCTTTGCCTTGCTTGTCCTGATTGATTGCTCGTTTTCGAAAATGACAGGCGGGTGAAACGGCAGAGGGTCAGCGTCGAGCAGTGCATTGGGGTCTGTGAATTCGGGGTCCGAGTCGCGCGCACTCGTGAAGCTGCGCATGGACATGGAGCTCGACGGCCGGGAGAGATTGTCCGTGGGGGCAAAAGAAGCGGGTGAGCTTGCTCGGGACGATGGCAGAAAGGACACACGGCTACTAGCGCGGGAACCAGCAATTGAAGCGGGAAAATGGTGTTGAGTCCCTTGTCCGACCCCGATAGTCGGCAAAAGGGCCGTGATGCTGGGACATGTATGCGTCAAATGGCTCCGGATTGACCCAAACTTCTGGATCTTCCAGGTCGAAATAAGTGTGTGGCAGGTATCGAGCACCGATGAACTGTGAATGACCTTCAGAGCAGGTCAAAGTGAATGTATGAGTGACATACAT
Organism: Mycena filopes; assembly: GCA_029281495.1. Classification (NCBI taxonomy): domain Eukaryota; kingdom Fungi; phylum Basidiomycota; class Agaricomycetes; order Agaricales; family Mycenaceae; genus Mycena; species Mycena filopes. The sequence continues at coordinate 499,078 of JARIHR010000053.1, read as the reverse complement.
ATTTCCTATAAGCTGTGAGTTGTGCTATCGACGCACTCTCGGGGCTCCACTGGGGAGCACCACTCGCAGATTCATCGTGGGTGAGCCACAGCTGGTACCCAAAAGGTGTGATCCAAAGTAGTGCGTTGCTGACTGAAAAGAAGGGGTCGTGGGCGGGATCGGCAAGTGCAGGGGGAAAGACCTGATCCAAGAAAGTGTCGGTCAAATTTCATCTCGCCAAATTTCGGACTTACAAATTGTCTTTACGCCTTGATATCGCCTCGTGCCAGGTGCGCCGCCGCTTTGAACACAGTGTCTTCCGGAGCTTTGATGTAATGATCAGAGGCTGGCAGCGCGACGGGAAAATCTTGACGTACTTGAGCCCCCCCAAACAGCCATTCTCAGGCATAACGTGGACAACGGTCCGAGACCCAAATCACACATGGTACTAGTCAAGAGAAGACGCTGCCGACCATGCATAAGATACAGGTTGTGCTGGGCTTTGCCAGGAACAAGGGAAAGGGAGGCAAGATAGGCGTAGACTTGGCTAATGGTTGTACTCGTTATCATCAAAAGTAAATACAAATGGCCTTGTTTCTGTGCAAATTGGGCCCGGATCATGGAGCCCATGCACCACCATGGGCACTGGTATCCTGGTTAACACCCCCAGAGTTTTCTCAGCCAAAGCAAGAGGGAGGGATGTGCCAGTGACCTCACAATATCTTTTGTCTGCCCTGATATTGCTGCTTTCATTGACTTGGTGCTGAAAAGGGCCAGGAAAATGTGCAGGGAAGAATCGGAGCCGCAGGCCAAGGCTGTGGTGTCGTCTCAGGTATCCTTTCTACACTCTACACAATTTATATTGTTGCCCACAGGGTAGGATGGTTGTCCAGAGGTCCCACAATGAAAACCACTCTGCGTGGGAAAACCCGGTCAGTGGACCGGGTTTTGGAGGAGGATGACATGTGAAAAAATACGGGAATAATGTAATACTGTCCCTAGAAGTCACCCAAAGAGTTTGAGCGTAGTAAAGCCACAGATGGACGCGGAGCAGCTCAATAAATTATCAGTACCACATTTTCTGATCCAACAACAAACAAAGTGGCCTTGTTCTGTCATATTTCCCTGGGCTTTTGCCAAGAAAATTGCCTGACGGGCTCTCGAAAGCATCAGATATTATTCCAGGTGCTTTCTGTGGATGAACCTTGGGCTAACACCTTTGAATTCGAATATCTGCAATAAAATTCCATATCCGGAAGTTGATCACTTTACTGGCGGCATCTCGGCCGGCCCGCGGGTGGTGGTATATCTAATGTCTTCCATACATCCTACTCACCATGTTTGCACACTGTCTCCCGCTATGTGGGATCAAAGACTGAGGGAGAGGAACAGGAGGGGGCGGTTTATAATTATATCTACCTACTGTCGTCCATCTGACATCTGTCAATAGCTATCACGGGCCGTAGGCCGGGGCGCGCCGGAGAAGAACTCATATTCTGACAGACGCTGCGATCAAATACAAGACCTATCATCATAGACGGGTGATGGCTGGCTCCCCAGTTGCACGCCGCCAGTTCAACTCTGAAAATGTTGTCGCAAGTTGGTTGCATTGACCGCCGTTCAACATGTCCACGGCTGCTTGTGGCCGTCTCCCCACTTCACCCTCAGTCTGTTGCTAAGAATGTGCTACAATGACTAGAGCGTGCGGGATCGTGCTCACTCCCTGACACAAAGTCTGCTAAATGACCCTGTAGCGTACTTGCGCTCACAAAAGAAGACCCTCTCCATCTGTGGCGTGCTCGCAGCCGCTTTCAACCAAGACATTTCCCGTAAAAATCAGGTCAAACTTTACCGCGTATGAGTGGCGCGGCGCGACGCGGGGAAGTGTACATCGCCGCATCGGCGCCACGTCGCCGCTCCCTTGCCAATGCCGCTCTCCATGGTATTCTGGGTCGCCACAAGGCTCAGGGAAGATACCATATCCATCTTGTGTCCCAACGAGCCAACAGCGAGTCGACCTTTTGGTTTTATTTCGGGTTGAATCAGACCTACACAGCCACTGGGTCCAAACGAAGTTGAACCAAGTGTAAGTGCTGTCCAATTTAAGTTTTTGGGGAGGAAGGCAAGCCAGGAACTCCCTCCTCCCAGCTCACTGAATATCGAGCCCAAACCACAGGGAACACACCCAGTGCAAAGATAGCGAATGTTCAATGCTAGTCTTAATGCCGCCACGATACCTAGGCCTGACAGCGACGAAGAAGACAATCCCTCGGCAAAACACCAGGAGACTGTGTAAAAGCGCGAGGAGACGTCGCGCTCACTGCGTCCTCGTGGGCGCAAGACACCTCCCCAAGGGAAGCCTGATGTGCCTGTCGTTAAAGTGGTTGCGAGAGGAACAGGATGGATTACAGTCGATATGGACATTGATTGATCAACTTATGTTGTGACTGGAACTACCTCGGAATATACCTTTTGCACACTACTACAGAGTGAGGTGGGATACCAGCCGCAATATGCGCGGGATTGAGTTCGAGGGGTGAATTCCCACGGTTGCGGAATGCGCCGCTGAACTGAGCAGCAGCCGCCGAGAAGGTAGGACGCGGCGGTCATGGGGGGGGCGGCGCGGCGGTCATGAGAGGGGACGCGGCAGTGGTGGGGGAGGACGCGGCGGTGTTAACGGCTGACGCGGCGCTGCCGCGGCGCGGATCGGCGGACGCGGCGAATTATCCTAGCCCGGAAGACTTGACGTGGCGGTTGGGAGCTGCATCGGCGTTCGGTTTGTCGATGCTCTGTCGTGGCGCGACTGCGACGCCGATATGGTTATGTGGACAGACGCGAGTCTGCGCATAGGGCTGTCTTTCGTTTACTCGAATTTGGGCTTCGCTTACCAGTTAAAGGAGTGCCCATCGACAATTACGTAAGATCGACATCTTCTTCCTTGAACTGGTAGCAATCCTCAGCGCCGTCCACCACGCCGCGTCGTTGCCGAACCCCCCGCGCCGCCTCCTTATCTGGTCTGACAGTCTTGATTCAGTCGCGGTTTTCGCTTCCCTCGCGGCACGCGAGTCCCTCGCTGAGCCGGCCCGGAGGTCCGTTACCGTTCGTATTCCAACACTCGACGCTCAATTTCTTCGAGCCCCCTTTGCCGCGCTTGCGCTCTCCCGCGGAGAACGCGATATCGCGGTCGTGTCAAGATCTGTAAATGCGCGGGTAGCGCAGTAACCTCAGTCTCCCGCTATGTGGGATCAAAGACTGAGGGAGAGGAACAGGAGAGAACAGGAGGGGGCGGTTTATACTGTTATCTGTCGATAGCTATCACGGGCCGTAGGCCGGGGCGCGCCGGAGAAGAACTCATATTCTGACACCCCCACTCGACCCAGGCCGTAGTCCCATTGAGAGACAAAACCTTGAATGCTTGTCGTGAGGCAGATGCCCTGGCTGCCGAAGGGGGGAGTAAACCCGACGAAGATCGGTTGAACATGGAAATTGAACCCGAACTTACCCTCCCCGGCTCAAAGCTGATGAACATAACACAGTCGCGGGCCTATAAAATCATCAGGAAGGAAAAGATGCTGAAAAAAACCTACCAAGAGGCATTGAACCGTAAACGAACGATGCGGAACATGGGGTTCGCCAAGGGGGCGGCATCCGATGTGAACGACTCCGTCCCCTCAGCAGCCACCATTTGGACGTCAACCAGGCACAGGGACTTCCCTAAAAACATAAAGTACTTCCTGTGGATGCTCATACATGATGGGTACAAGGTCGGAAACCACTGGAAGAAAATTGAAGAGTTTAAGGACCGAGGGGACTGTCGAGTGTGCGGCGTCACTGAAACCATGGAACACATACTTACCAAATGCGAGGCTCCAGGCCAATCTCTAGTCTGGGAACTAGCCAGCGAGCTCTGGAAGAAGAGGACTGGTGATGAACTGAAACCCACCATCGGAGAAATAATGGCTTGCGGCGCCATTAAACGAGGTGATCAAGCACTGACCCGCCTGTTCAGAATCCTGGTTGCGGAATCAGCGTACCTGGCGTGGTGTCTTCGTAATGAGAGGGTCATCCGGGAGAAAGGCGGCGCGACAGCCCGAGAAATCACGAACCGATGGTACAAAACCATCAATAAGCGGATTGCCATAGATTGCCTCCTGTCCAACAAGGCAAGATATGGGAATAAATCGATCAGGAAAACGCTCGTGCTCAAGACATGGAAAAAGACCCTATTAAACGAAGACAGACTCCCCGAGGATTGGACCGGGGAGACCGGAGTTTTAGTGGGTGTGGGTTGATCGGCGACAATGATGGTCCAGAAATGGACCTGAGTCAACGATCGGTCCAAGCCCCACACGGCGCCTGCGAGAAATCGAGTGCGTGTGCGATTGCGCATTTCTTCGGGTGGTTTTCTGTCGGCTAGGTTGTCAATTTTCCCTGGCTTCTTTTATGGCTGGAGTGGCGCGGGCCAACTACGTTGGTTCGGATGATCCGGGTCGCGGGTTTCTGTTGGAGTTAGAAACAGCCCGGTGAGAAAGGCTCGATCAGAGCTTCCTGCCCACTCACTCCAAGGTCCCACAAAAAAAAAAAAAAAAAAAAAAACAAAGTGGCCTTGTTCTGTCATATTTCCCTGGGCTTTTGCCAAGAAAATTGCCTGACGGGCTCTCGAAAGCATCAGATATTATTCCAGGTGCTTTCTGTGGATGAACCTTGGGCTAACACCTTTGAATTCGAATATCTGCAATAAAATTCCATATCCGGAAGTTGATCACTTTACTGGCGGCATCTCGGCCGGCCCGCGGGTGGTGGTATATCTAATGTCTTCCATACATCCTACTCACCATGTTTGCACACTGGGCTTGGGGGAATACTATTTATTTTGCACTGTGGGAGCCAATTTGTATTTACTTTTGATGATAACGAGTATCATTCGTGGCCACTAAGACTTGTGTGAGCAAAATGCCAAAGAATCAGGACTGAATGTACTCATCGGGACGGAACCTGTACGTGTTGCCCCGATGATGAAGATTGTGAACGGCGGTCTGCCAAAAATCGGATTCATCCGCCGTTGGGACATGAACGAGTAGTGGGAGCGGTGTCGACGTCGAGTTAACATGGCTAAAATGACGACATGGTATCGCAGAAAGGTGGGGAAGAACAACGAGGCTGAGGCGAGAGATCAATGCCATTCAGATGGTCTATTAAACCCACTTACGCCCAAGGATCGAACCAAAGGTTACAGCAAGAACAAAGTAGCCAACCGTAAAGCTAAGACTGCCCACAGATTGGACCGAAGCGAGGCGAGATTGAAAGAAAACCAGGCCACAGGAGGTAACAGCAAGAGGCAGCAAGAAGAGGGCAAAGTTGACAGCGGCCCATCGGAAGATGTTCAACCCGAGGGCCTCAGCGCTGGATTCAAGCAGTGTTCCGCGCTCTGAAATAATCAATCAGTACAGTGTCCGCCCGCACACAAAGGAACCCACTGGGCAAGAATTTGCTGGGAGGGTGGTGTTTGTGTACTAATACTGGAAGCATGGGAGCGCAGTGAACAGTAAGGTGGGGTGAATAGATCTCGATGTAAGCTGCTCTTTATACCTTTGGTCCCGCTCCAATCGATGGAACGTGTTCCGGTAAGTATCTGCGCAATCGACGCTGGACAGCCTCGAGGCCGCGCATGGCAGTTTAAATTCAAAAAAACACCCTTGTGAGCCCGAGTTCCTTGGCGCTGAAAACGGGTAGCTGTGGTGGAAAACGAACACGAGGTTTGCCATTTGAACCGTGGGAAGATTGTCGGTCATCTCCGTTGCAGCAGCCGGCTCCCTAATGAATTTATCGTGTCTCGGCACGATGGCCGGCAGTGCTTTGCCGTGATCGATTAAGCCGGTGCGTGATTGTTGAGTTCCTCAGTCCCACTCCCGATGTCAGCCGAGTCCCACTAACGATGATTTAGCCGAGGTGAGTCCCATTAATGATCGTATTAGGCGAGTCCCAGTCCCATAGTTCTCGTATATACTCTCTGACTGCTCCTCCGGTTACTGTGACTTCTGCGACTGGTACTACGTCTACCCTGGTGCCTCCCATCTCCTTCAAGGACACTCCTGGAGAGAGAAACAGTCGGGCTTTGGGGATCATCATGCAATTAGCTCTCCATGGAATTTGTGGATGAGACTAGTGCAGGGCAGCTTTGGGCCACACTGCGAGACCGTTTTGAAAGAGAAAACCGTGCTGACACTGCCATGGGTCTTCTCTCTGGCCTGTTCCACACCAAACTTGTGGTGGAGAGTGACCCGGAGTCAATTGATCGTTCCAAGATCCGAGCCCACATCAATATTATCAAGACCTACTTTGACCGTCTTACGTGGTTGGAATATCCATTCTCCAAAGATCTCCAACCCCTTATTCTGCTCAGCACCCTACCAGAGGATACCTTTTGGACAGGAATCAAAGGGAACATTGTTTCCTCTATGGGCACAGGGATGACCTTGGAAACGGTCAGGGCTCGTCTCCTCACCATCGGGAAGTATCCTGATGGTCAAGACGATGAATCTGCTCTAGCTGCAAAATCACAGAGCTCCAACAAGGCCAAGTCATCCTCCAGCAGTGGTGACAAGTTCTGCCTTCTTCATGGCCAGAATAAATCCCACAACTCTGACCAGTGTTTCCAATTGAAGAACCTGGCTCAGGAGACCAAGAAGGGTAAATCCAAGTCTGGGAAGCAGACCAGAAAGCGTGGCTCAAAGGCAAATCTCAAAGGCAAATCTGGATTGGTTTGAGACAGGAACTTATCAGGTTCTCAACCCTCCTCGAAGGGTTCGCCTAGGCAATGATACATATTGTGAGGCAATAGGCATTGGGACTCTTCGTTTCTCTTGCAAAACAAAGCGAGGAATGACCCAACTGTCCCTAAAGCGAGCATTGCACGTACCATCTTTTGGGCTAACCCTCGTGTCCGTTCAGCAAGTAGCTAAAGCTGGATACAAGTGTATTTTCCAGGGAGACGAATGCATTGTTCGGGATCCCAAGGGGAAGCGCATGATCGAGGCCACCCAAAAGAAAGGTCTTTATCACATGGTCTGCACTCCGCTGAGCCAAGATCCACATGCTTTGTTTGCAATGGACATCAACCACCTGCATAAAATCTCGGGACACACAAATTTCCAGTTGCTCCAGAGTTCTGTAAGCAAAGGCCGGCTCGGTGAAATCACTTCCTTAACAGGCATGCCAAAATTCTGTGAGCCTTGTGTGATTGGGAAAATGAAGAAGCTACCATTTCCCAAGAGCCGGACCCAAGCTCGTGGTCCTTTGGACATTGTCTCAAGTGATGTTGGTGGGCCAGTCACACCAGAAGCCCCAGGCAGATATCGCTACTGGGTGGTGCTTGTTGATCACTCTTCTAACCACGTGTGGGTTCTGTTTGCAAAGAAGAAATCTGAACTTTATAGCCTGCTAAAGGCATGGCAAAAATATGTGGAGGCACATTTCCGCACACAGATTGCAAACTGGGAGTTCTGTGAAGGCTGGACTCGGTTCTTCCGCACAGATGGAGGAGGAGAATTTACTTCCAAGGAAATGGAAGCAGAGTTCAAGAGGCTAGGAATCATACACCAAGTAACAGCACCATATACACCTGAACAGAATGGTGTTGCAGAGAGGATGAATCAAACCCTCGTTACTCGAGCTACCACAATGCTCATTGATTCCCGTCTACCTCTGAAATTCTGGAAACTAGCCCTTCTTGCAGCAGCCTACACTATAAACCGAACACCTACCTCTGCACAGAGCTTTCGCATCCCACACGAAATATTGTATGATCAACCAGTGAACATAAACCACCTGCACCGCTTTGGATGTCCTGCATATCCCCTGATTCCAAAGGAGAAGCGGCATAAACAGAAATTTGGTAATAAAGCCAACCACTGTGTCTTTGTTGGATATCATGAAGGAAGCAAAGCTTATGACTTGCTCGTGATCAACAAAGATGGTACCTATGGTAAAATCATAACCTCAAGACATGTGAGGTTCAATGATGATGAACCATTCACTATGGTACAACCTCCGATGGAGCCAGAAGCAACTTCTAGGGAACAATTTGAGAGAGTCGCCCAGAGTCTGCTGCCCACATCAACCTCATATTATGATGAGAGCGATGACACAGACATTCCACTACAACCTAATCCAGGTTCAGTGGGGGCTCCTCCAATCCCTGTTGCTCCACCACCAAGGGACAGTCCGCCTCAGGCTGATCCTTTGCCATTGCCAGATGACGTCCCATCTGTTGTTATTTGGTAGTTTCCCACGGTTTGCACGCCCGTGTGGTGTTTGTTTCAATCTCAATCCGCTGAGTGTTCTTTCTCACTGATTTCCTTCAGATGTTGACAGTTGTACCCCGCGGTCGACCCGCCTTTTAGTCCCCAATCCATACACGGCGAGGTCGCGATGCGCAATGTCGTCCTCCACGGGGGCTGCCGTGGGCTCGTTCATTAGTCGAATGCCCATGGCAGCGAGCTCGACCCCGGGACCGATGCCTGAACCGGCTGCGGCCTTGCTGTGTTGCGCTATCGGCGAGTTTTTACTCCACTCCGTACTCTCCGTCGAGTCGGCTGACTCTGCGCCGTCTGCTGAGAGCTGTGAAGGTTCTCAGTCTTCTTTCAGCGAGGAAAGATCGATCAGTCGTACCTTTTGCAATAGTTTCTCGGTCAGCGCCAGTCGCGCTTCCAGGACTTCAGTGTAACTAGAAAGTGTTAGAGATGATTAATGAGTGACATGCCATGTACCTTTTGCGCTTCTAACGACAGTTCACTCGTCAGTCAAGTCTCGAGCATCGGATAAGTCTCACAGTGATTGTTATAGCCCCAGAATAAACACAGTCCAGCTTGTTTTCGGTACAGAACGTGCATTTCTTCGTGGACGTCCACCTATCGCGGTCTTTGAGATTCAACGTCGTCATCATGGGCTTGATTGTGCGTACACGCTCCTGGAGAAACGTTAGCAAACCACCAAACGAGCGCTCAGCGCGCCAAGTGTGATGATGCTCACGCCTTTTCTGTCTACAGATATCGCAGGCACGTTGGATTCGGCGTTTCTTGGCTGGAACGGGGACGCCTTCGGCAGCATTCTCCTCAGACGACATGGCGGTTAGAGGCAAGACGGTGCAATGATCTGCGTTATGCTGCGGCCAGATTGCCGAGCTCCATTCGTCAGCGTCGGCTGATGGATGCCGCGATCGTCGGACGATATTTGGATTGGAAGCAAGTCGGAAGGCCAGTGTTGTGTTGAAGGCCCTGACTTCGTGCCCTCTAAAGCGGTTTGTGAAGTTGAGATAATCTTTCGAGCTATTGTGATCGGCGACCCGATATTTTGAAGTTCAACCTTCAAGATGTGGAAAAGAGCTCCACCCGGCTGCAGCTCGCTCGGCTCATCTGTGCTCAACATTGAACCCAACTCAAATGTTTGACCGGAGTAATTTCGTGCCGCAGAGGATCGTACTTGCAGGACGCGACTGGCGGGCGTATGCTGTGAAGGAGCGCAGCGGGGAACGGGAGGGATAAACCACAGAAGAGGATCTGTACATATCTATGGAACGATGGCGTGTGACGACGAGTCCGAGGCGGGATCGGGATCGGGGTTCTTCCAGACGTCCTTCGTAGCGTGCATGAGCTCGTACAGCTGCCCGATTTGCTCCGGCGACATCTTCAACAAATAAATACTCGTCAGCGGCGTGAGCTTCTGGCACCACCCCACGCTTAAGGACTTGCCTTCTCGTACACAGTCGCATCAAGCCGCCGCCCGGTGAAGCCCTTGGCGTCGGGCCCCCTCGGGATCGTGTCAAGGTAGGCTTTCCACTGCGAGAGGAAGCCGATGATGTAGGCGGGGTTGGTGACGGCTTTGTGTCGCCGGAATTCTGCGGCGTCCGCGCAGTATTGTCGATTTGAGGTCAAGGAGGGAAAGGAGAAGAAAACGCACCGGCTTTAACGTACCCGTCGCCCATGTACCGCAGGTCCGCTGAGAGATGACGGTGCGCGCGGAGGATTCGACGGAATAATCTGCGAATTGGCTCAAAAGACGGGGTTTGCGGCCAGGGAGGCCAGGCCATACGGTTTGGGAGGTAGGAGGGCAGCGCTAGCTTCTGTTAAATCACATCAGCAAACACTGTTTTGCTCAGTAGCCGGCGGCCAGAAATATTGACGTTCCGGAGCCCCAGTAGCCGTCGGTAGTCCGCCAGCCAAGGATCAGTAGCGCCTGGTAAGCGGTCACGACCGGATCAGTAGCGCTAGATAGCCGCGCTGCCGCAAAAAGACAAGCTCAAGGATCCAAAGTGTTGCTGCAGAGAGGAAACACCATTCCCTTCATGATTTCATCGTTGAAATTCTGTCCTATGGTTGAGGTAGATATTTTGGAGCACAGAATCGTTTGAAACATCCAAGGCATTCAAACTCCGCTGACAGATCGCGTAATTGATGGCAACCAACACGTGTTCGTTGATGCTTTTCGTCGCTCTTCCTTCCCTTCTCCCACATCCCCCTCCCCCGTTCTCGCTCCAGAGCCATCCTCATCCCTCAGGGACAGCTCCGCCATCCACACAAGTCCTCGCAAATCCTCTCGGACGCAACAACGCCGGTTTTATACAAAACTTCTCGTTATTCCGCCCCACCCTGGTGGCTCTCGTTGCGTCAAGATCTCTCAAGAGTCAAGAGACACTCAAGACTCCAATGCATTCCAGGAGACTTCTGACCCCCCAGCACCCTCCATCATGCGACACTCCTCCGCTGTCCCCGTCAATCCCGATCAACGCCTTCCATGGTGTCGACATCCGCTTCCCCGCGTCCAATTTCCAAGGCCTCGTCAAGCTCAAACCCGCGTCTCAACCTCAAAACCTTCTGTTCTTCATCAAGCCCCATCCCCTTCCACTACCTCGTTCCTCAATCATTCACGCCAGAGAGACGGAGCGGGCCGCGAAATCCGGGCCCGAGCGCGATGATATCCCGTTAAACTCGGTGCGTCTCGGCCCATTGCTTTTCTATTCATTTATTAACTCTGTCTCAATTCCTCCATCTCAATCCCCCTTCCGCGTCATCCCAGAGTACCCCGCCTTCGAGATCGTGTACCAACTGTGTACCGTAGTTGTTTGCATAAATCCAATGTTCTCATCCATCGTTCTGTGCCATTCTGGTCTGACTACAGCTGGATACCACTGAGTCTGGGGAGCTATCATGCGCTACTGAGAACTGAAGGCACCGCTACGGAGAGCTACCAGGAGCTACTGATCTCCGGTGCCGGAGCTACCAGGAGCTATCAAACCTTAGCGCGCGGCTACCAAGCTCTCCATACTAGGGGACTAGACTACGAGTCTACCCGGAGTATGGAGGCGATGGAGCGCAACATAGTCAAGGCGTTTTTTGCTGATGCTGAGTGGTCTCCCAGGGAGAGACTCGGCCAGACGGAGGAGTGGGGAGACGCGCATGGTGGTTGGGAGAAGAGAGGTAGCCGTAACAAAATCCAACAGACCCGTGTCCCTCGCCACCGGCCGATCCCTATGCCTAGTCTGTAGTTCAACGCGGCGGCATAACCGCTCGCCTGCTTATGACAAATGCTGACCAAGATTGGTCAGCCATTTTTTTCCTTCTCACCTACCACAGCTACAACCACTGCCCATGGAAGCAGAATTCGGCAAAATCGGTCAATATAGGTCACTCTCAGACCCATCGAGAGGTTCATAATATTTTTTTGGCCTCGTCCAAGTTTCAACCACGACCTCGGCCCTTTCCCGTGCCGGATCATCAGATCTCGGCATCGCTGTTGCGGACGTTTGGAGCCTCAAAGTATGGAAGCAAAACACTTATTTGACCTCACTGAATATGCAGAGACCATCCGGCGCGTCAAAAACACGTTGTGCAAGCCATACCGACATCGAAAAATCCGTGATTGGTAATAGCCAGGCCAGCGATCAAGTGATGGCGGCAATCAACAGACTACAACACGCGAGGTACGAGCGAGATCAAAGCGAGATTTGTTGTAGCGTCTGTCTACGAGAGACTACCCTATGCCCCCCTTCCCTTTCTTTATGTCTCTTTATGTTACGAACGACCGCTACCGCCACCGGGTGCGCTCATGCACCTACCATTTCGCGACCCCACTATGTCGAGGATTGCGTCAACAAATGTTGGCAGGAGTTCTCCATATGTAGACGGAACTTGTCCACGGTGGATAGGCACGGAGGGTCCCGAAGTGTGGGCCGATGCAGCGGTTATAGGTTTCCGTCAAAATGTGCTTGACCAAATCCTTTGGCTTTGTGACCCACGAGTCAACCACGGCCTGGAAAGAATTGGAGCCGTCCGATGAAGAGTACTTGATCTCATGTAGGAGATGGTTAAACACGACAGCTCCTCTGAACAAGGTAGGGCCATCGCGAGAAATGAAGGCCTCTTGTATCAGGGCGGACGCACTTTTGACAATGGTCCTCTGGTCAGGAGTCAAATACACTGAACGTGAAGGTACTGTTATATATGGTGTGAAAAGAGGAGATGCGGCGACGTACACTTGTGAATTAGATTCACAGTACTGTAGAAATCCAATATAGGATTATAGACTTGGTTTGGGACAGGTTGGACGAGTGCAAAACTAAACGATTTTCGGGGCGCCGAGGGTGGATAAGACTCGGGATGACTGACCATTCCGTCCCACGCATCGGGTACTCCAAATCGACGCAGGGAGTATCGTTGAAGCTGTCATCGTTGGGGTCGCCGAAATTGGTGAAGGCTGGTCAAAAAATTAGTTCTCTCCTGGAAGAGGTCGTTGCTTCTCGAATATATATATTAATACGAACCGATTTTGTAATCCTTTGGTTGCGCCAAAACGGCGTCCTTCGAGCTTATCAAAGTGAATGGGTCGACCGCCAGGATTGGGTCCTCGTCGGCGGGGTCAAGCCTGATCTTCTTGGTGGCAAGGTCATCCCGATCGCGATGAGGGTCCGGAGACGACTCTCTACGTGGCCGTTTCGATCGGGAATTCGCAGGCATGGCTGAGCTATGGTGCCCGCCACTTAGTCACCACCTCTGCTGCACTACTGCCAAATCGGCCGGAGGCTTTTTTTCTTTTTTTTTGCCCTTTTCTGGCCTGTTGGAAGCGCAAATTCTTGTTCTCTGAAGGCTAATACTTGACCTGTGACAATGACCAATGACTGAACTGCATGAGTTCAAGGCTGCAGCAACACATATCACATGCTACCTGTATGCAGCTTTGACGGAGAATACTCAGACTGCCAAATCGGGTGGTTCAAAAGATTATCACTCCTTCAGATATTTAGCTATTAAGAATCGGTCTTGGGGATCTGTTCTACTCATGAAAAGGAGTCGTCTGGCAAGGGGAAAGAAAAATAGGTAGGTAGGTAGGTATATTGCCGGCGCGGTCCCGTTAAGAAACAGCCGGTGCCCGTACTACATACACGCGTCACTGTGTATGCTACGGATACCCTCCTTCTTTGTCCACTTAATCACCTGTGTGCACCCGTTTAAATATGTGCGGCAGTAGTTGCAGTTGTCACGCAGAGGTGGTGACTAAGTGGCGGGCACCATAGAATGTGAGCGCCCCGGCCAGAAGCAAATTTGGGCGCTTGCCAAGGAACTGCAAGGAAACATCCTAAATGGCCCGCCCTCTCCTTAGGGGCAATTCTGGGATGTGGCCTAGTCATCTTTGAAGACGAGAAAAAGAAGGCCATTCCCTCCACCGCGCGACTGTTTCGTATTCTGATCACCGAATCAATGTACTTGATATGGAAGCTCCGATGCGAGTGTGTCATTGGACACGACGGCGTACCACCCGCCGAGAACGAGATCCATAACAGGTGGTGATACGCTCGCGGCTCCCTTGGAAGCGGAAACAGCGGCGGCGACAACACAACTAACCACACCAGCAGAAGCAACAGCGCGAGCCACACAGCGATAAAGCATGAGGGTCGCTGCAACTACTACGGCGAGAGAAGCGCTGCCAGCCACTCCGAGGGAAGCCGGAAGACGGGTGATGTGCGAGGTGGTCAATCCATGTCCAGGACTCGGGTCGGCGGAGAGGGGAATGAAGGAGGAGGAATAGATATGGGAAGAGTTGCCGGCGAGTCGGCGTGCGGCGACGGGGAAGACGAGGAGGAATACGGTGATAAGCGAGGCGTGAACGACGAAGGACGAGGCGAGAGCGTGGACGAGAGCGAGCATTGTGGACGACGAGGGACTAAGGCGGCCACTGTGAAGCTGTGTTACGGTGCAGCGGAGAAGATATCGTTGGGGTGGCCGGGCCCGAACGGCGACATATTCAAGGACTAGGGCTGCCGCCCGTGGCCGTTGCGACGGTTCGACGGCACCCGTTCAACGAGTGCCGTGCCCGTCCCGTCGGAGATTTTGTGCGCCCAAAAGCGGGCCGTCTTTCGACGGCCCGGAACGGTAAGTCGACGGTCGACGGGTCTGCCCAATTATTCTGGGTGCAAACTCACTTCTTGCTGTTGCTTGACCCAGTTCTGTGGCCTATGAAGCTATTCTGACCCTTTCTCAGGCTGCCTGAATGTACGGGAGAGCCTGCTCTCCTTGACTGGACTTTACCGAGGTCGCCGAACCATCATTCCGCTTTAGGAAAGCCGATATTTCAACTCAAAAAAGCATTTGCTACATTGTCTAAACCCAAGGAGGTTCAAAAGAGTATTCAACACACAAACTGGCCGTAATTTACTACAATACATCACTCAAGACCAATATTCCGCTTGAAAAACACACTTCCGTGGAAAATAACCGTCGCCACGGCCGTGACGGCCGTCCCGTTGACCGTCCCGTCCCGTCAGAGCTCAAAAGTCCCAATCGACGGGCCGTAAAACGACGGCCGTGCCCGTCGATCGACGGGTGGCAGCCCTATCAAGGACACAGTGGCCTTGTTACGACAGCGCCACGGGCAAACAACTTTGGTCCATGTTGAGTCCAAAGCAAAAAATGAACGTAGAACCGAGGCATAGTCCTTGGCAAAGGCAGCTCTCCAGGTCCCGCTCCCTGCCACCGTCTTCGAGTCTGTCGCCAGCAGTGTTGTTCCATGCTTAGCTGTGCATGTTGCCCTGGAGGATCGGCACAAGGTCGCGACTGATCTGGAACAAACCTCGCCGGAGAAACCAAAACCATGGAAGGACTGGGACGCCGACGCCGAAGAGCCCGCTTCGGAGAGTCATCGAGGGCGCGCAAAGGTGCATGAGCTGCAATCGGGGCTCCGCAAAGAACTCCTGGACTGTGATAACATCAAGGATTTTTGGGACTTTGTACGCCTGCGCACCGACCCCCGCGCAAAGAGATCCAAGGTCTCCCTCGATGCCCTGGCCGCAGATTTTGAGGGACGGCTTAACTTCCCTGTGGTACGGCCGGCAACCTACAACGAGGAACAGTTGGCATTCAACGCGCGGATGGCCCAGGAGTTGGCTGGGGTTGATTTGCCGGACCGGTCGCCGCGACAATCTTACACTCGTGAAATCGCCCTGGAAGACGTTGAATGGATGAAGCGCCATATCAAGGACCATGGTCTTGACACCGCTGTTGGTGTCGATAACTTCTCCTACAAGGACTGCTTGGCAATTCCCAACGTCAAACTCCTCGAGTTCTTCCTATACTGCGTGAAGAACGGGGACATGCCTGAATACTGGCTAACCTCGTTGCTCATTGGTATCCTGAAGAAGGACAAAGACCCCACGGATCCTAAGGGCTATCGTCTTATTGCACTGGAGTGCTGTATGTTGAAGATGCTTACTCTGATAATTGACCACCGTATTCGGGGGGGGGGGGGGGGCCGAAGACATTGGCGCGATACCTAGCTCTCAAAACGGATTCCAACAACATCTCCGGACCAATGATAGCGTATTCGTATTGCTCTGCCTCATCGACAAGGCTGAGGCGCTCGGGAAGCCTCTATATGTGGCCTACCTGGACCTGAAGAACGCCTTCCCGGGGACGGATAGATCAACACTATGGGTCAAACTCGCGCACTTGGGTATCTCTGGACCGATGATCAACTGGTTGAAAAATCTTTACGATAGGATTCAATACATTGTTCGACTGGATGGCCAATACGCACCGGAATTCCGATCGCTGCTCGGAATCTTGACGGGGGACCCAGGATCTCCGCACTTGTGGAACTTGTTCATGTCGGACTTTATCCTGGCGCACCACCCACAGGATGTTGAACTGAACGGCATCCCGATTACAGCTGTTTGCAGAATGGATGACAGTCGGCCCGAAAGCAAACAATCAAAGATCCTTGATCCGTCATTTTGCCGGGCTCGTTTTGAACCCAAATCTCAACCGATTTCTGACATTTGACTTGTGCTAGGAACGGCAGAAGCGGGGCTACAATTCAGTATAGTTCTGGTCTTCTAATTGAGAGTTCCAAGGAAGCCAAGAATTGCTCCCAGTGTTGCTCCCTCGAGGTTGAATTGATCAATAATCACTCAATTCTGATCCGATTTTGATGAGTCCATATGTATCCAGAAGGTGGAGAACGGGAGAATGCATATATGCGCAGAGATAATGCTTTTCTCATGACGCAACCTTGCGCAACCTTGTTCTCAGAATATCTTGTCAATCTGGGGTTGCCGCCAATGCCGAATTGTGCCGACAGAATTTGAGACGTCCTAATTGATTGCCACCATGCTAGCGTCACAACTGCCCAAAATCACAGTGATTGGATGAAAAATGAGTGAGCTGTGAATGAAACAACTCGTAGGGTGAAGTACCTAGCGTGATTTTTGGCCTCAGTAAGCGATTTGAGTTACCTCACCAATAGGGTACGGTTTGAAAGCCTGGTTTGTTGGACCGGCAAACCGAAGTAGCCGCCTGAGCTGGCGGCTCACTTGGTCTCACGGTTGAACTCAAGTTGACTCGTATATGACTCTCGTAGGTTACTGACTCATTAATGTATGACTCTTCTCACTAGTATATAAACCCATGTATTCTATAGCTTGAATGCAATCTGAGGTGCCCCACTTCTCCCTTAATTCTCATTATATTCCTTCAATAGGTTATGGGCCCCGCCCGAATCTAATTCTCCACATACATCTACTCCACGACGACTTCAACCTCTGATCTAACCATGTCTTTGTCCAGTGCAAAACTTGGTGATTATTTCCTGCGCATTCCCAAATGCGAGGCCGACGGTACGAATTACAGTGTATACAAGAATCGCTTCGTGTACGCTGCAGACGCCGCTGGACTCGGGGATCATTTGAGTGATACCTACCTTCCACCAGTCCCACCGACGCCGATGAGCTCTCCGCCGAATCAAGCCCAGCTTGACGCAAAGGATAATTACGAAAAAGCTCTGAAGGCATATAAGTCGGGGGAGGCTGTGGTGAAGCAGGCTATTGCCTCGACGATTCCAGACGCCATGTTTCTTCGATTCATGAAGGCTAAAAGCGCCGCGGTCCTATGGAAAAGTGTATCAGAAGAGTTTGAAAAGAAGTCGAAGATGGTTACTGTGGATTTACGGCGCAGGCTCCAGGATGAGCGCTGTGCAGAGAATGGAGATGTGAGGGCTCACCTCTCGAAGCTGCAGACGCTTCGTGTGGACCTCATCGGCATGGGCGCCGACCCGGGCAATGAGAACTTCACTGCCATCATCCTCGGCTCGCTTCCGCCCTCCTACGACCCGTATTTGTCTGCCATCACCGCGACATCGACGTTGCTGGCGAAGACGCTCGCTCCCGACGATCTGATCCGAGGCCTCAACGAGGAGGCCGACCGCCGTGCGCTCAAACAGAAGTCCAAGAAGGACAACCGTGATGTTGCTTTCTCCGCGGGAGATAGCAAAGGTGGCCGTAAGGGCGGCCAGAAGTCCAATGTGGAGTGTTACAACTGCCACAAGAAAGGACACGTCAAAGCGGACTGTTGGGCGAAAGGTGGAGGAAAAGAGGGAGAGGGACCACGGAGTAAAGGGAAGGGAAAAGGTAAGGGTAAAGCCAAAGAGGATGCCAACGCCGCCAAGGAAGATGACGGCGTGTGGATGGCGCAGGCGGAGACAAACCTGTTGCTGTTCCAGGAAGAATGGGCCGGGCTCATTGAGGTCGATGGCGACGCCCCGCAGACTGGCGCGGGCTGTTGGCTGTCAGAGAATAACGATGAAGACTTCTTCGAGGCTGAAGAAGATGGCACCGTTAGCGACGCGGTATCAATCCCCGAAATGGACTCACAGGATACGCAAGAACACTGCTCCGAGGCAGACGACAGCGACAGCGACTACACACCGTCCGAGATGGAAGGTGTTGCGTATTTTTTGCGTTGCTTGTTGGAGTCGGACAGTGAGGGCAGCGAAGATGGTTCGATGCCCGATTTGAAAGCTGTTTCGGACAGCGATAGCGATTGCAGCTCCATGCCGGACCTGCACGATGGGTCAAGTTCGACAGACTCCGACTCGGAGGAAGGTGACGCACCTGAATTTCCCTCTGAATATTTTTCTGATGACAGGAGCGCATCGAGCGCGACTACCCCGGATGGCGCGGACCGCCCGTCGTCGTCGATGGAAGACCTTGCAGATTGGGTTGAAATATCTGTGAATGAATGGCTCAGAAATCAAGAGGACTACGAAGAGGAGAAGATTACCTCGTCCTACGATAGCGCCATGCTCGCCAACGAGGCGGGCACTCCCGACGTTGAAACCGAACTCTACGACTCGGGCGCATCGCGCCACATGTCCCCGCACCGGCACAAATTCATCAACTTCACGCCGATTCCCACAAAATTCATCACCGCGGCGGACAACGGTACGTTCCAGGCTATCGGCCAGGGTGATATTCGAATCAGCATTCCCAATGGAAACAGCACGGCGACGGTACTCTTGAAAGACGTACTGTACGCACCGAAATTGGGAGTCACCTTGGTCTCGGTCAGTAAAATGACCGATGCGGGCTTTGCGGCGTTGTTTCGTGACGACCTCTGCAGAATCTTCGATAAGAAGAGGAAGATCTTGGGAGTTGTCAACAAGACAAATGGACTTTACAAAGTTCAACGTACCGCAAGTTCAGAAACTGCCGCCGCCGCCATCGAGACCGTCTCGGTCGATGAACTCCATCGACGGATGGGTCATATTGCACCAGAAGCCGCCAATGAAGGATGGGTTAGTAACAGGTATTAAGCTCGGGGGACCTACCGAGTCCAAGACTTGCGACTCATGTGAGTACGCCAAGTCGAGCCGAAAACCCGTCGCGAAAACCCGGCAGGAGCCGCGCGCTGCTGCCATGGGGGACGTTGTTCATTCGGACGTCTGGGGACCTGCATCTGTGCAGACAATCAATCACCGTGAATATTATTGCAGTTTTACGGATGATCATACCAGATGGTCACGAATTTATATTCAACGCACCAAGGATGAGACTTTTGGCTCGTACCAGGCGTTCGAGGCGTGGCTGTCGACACAGTTCAACGTCAAGATCAAGAAACTCCACTCCGATCGCGGAGGGGAGTACTGGAGCAACGAATTTGATGCTCACCTTGCGAGAAATGGAACCGACCGCGGTTTCACGGTTCACGACACCCCGGAGCACAACGGCATCGCGGAGCGGCTCAATCGCACGATATTGGAGCGTGCTCGCGCTATGCTGCACGCCAGTGGACTCCCTAAATTTCTGTGGGGAGAGGCGGTAGCTCACGCGGTTTATTTGAAGAATCGAACCTCGACACGCGCATTGGACAACAAAACACCGTTTGAGATGGTGTACAAGAAGAAACCAGACCTGTCGAAGCTGCCTGAGTTCGGCGCGAAGGTCTGGGTCCACGATCCTAAGGGCAGCAAGCTCGATTGGCGCGCGAAAGTTGGGCGTTGGGTTGGATTTGATGAAGCGAGTAGCGGACATCGAATTTATTTCGAAGGGAGGAGGACGATAGCGGTGGAACGAAGCGTTAAATTGGATAGGGACGACATTCTGGTACCTATTCCAGCCGATCTACTGTTTGAGGGGGAGAATGAGGATGACAATCAGCCGTCGTCTGAAAATTCAAACCCGAATACGCACCAAACACCTAGTCCATCCACCATGCCTCCAACTCCGACTGCAGTGAAGCAGTCCCCACCACAGACTCCTCCTCGTACTCCACCCGCCACGACGCCGCTCCCAAGTTCGCCCTCTATTGCGCAGCTCAGGCAGCAGCTTGCTCGCGCTGACCCGGTTGGCCCGGATTTTGAAGAACCGGAGCAACCTGCTCCCACCGGACGCGGACAGCGCATTCGGAAGCCATCCCCCTACGCCAAAGCGCTCCAGAGTGGCGCTGGACGCGTCAGCAACCGCCCGTCCGACTCTGTGCTACCGAAAGGCCTTCAAGTGCCAGCGGTAACACCGCCGACAGTCGAGGAAGAGCCCGAGACTGGGGCCAGAGCTGAAGTGTCGGAGGACTGGGAGATGGTGGATATCCTAGAGCACGGAATGGCCACTGCGATCGCGGATTCGGAGGCACTCGAGCCGACGTACGAGGAAGCGAGGAAGAGGCCAGATTGGGCGCACTGGAAAGTGGCGATCGACGCGGAGATCACGGCGCTGAAAGCCGCCGGAACGTGGCAAATTGTTGAAAGGCCGGACTCTACCCGCAACGTCGTCGACTGCAAATGGGTTTTACGCATCAAGAAGAACGCCGCCGGAGAAATTGATAAATACAAGGCTCGACTAGTCGCTCGGGGCTTCACTCAAGTCCACGGAGTCGACTACTACGAAACCTTTGCTCCCACGGCCAAGATAGCGTCAATCCGACTCATTCTCGCCATCGCCGCGCGTAACGACTGGGATATCGATATGTTTGATTTCCACAGTGCTTTCCTCAACGGTGAACTCGACCCCAATGAAACTATCTACATGGAACAACCCCCGGACCACGAATTTGCGGACCGCCGTAAATATGTGTTGAAATTGAACAAGGCATTGTATGGGCTAAAGCAGGGCGGCAGAAAATGGTACGAGACCTTGAGCCGTTCCCTTGCTGACATTGGATTCACCCAGTGCGATTCAGACCATGCAGTCTTCTACACACGTCCGGGTGAGCATGTTATTATCATGGCAGTTCACGTTGATGATTGCACGATGACCGGCAGCTCACCTAAATTGCTGGAGGACTACAAGACGCGTATTGGATCTCTATTCAAGATGACCGACATGGGACCTGTCTCCTGGCTCCTCGGCATCGAGATCAAGCGCAACCGCGAGGAACGCACCATCTCGTTGTCCCAGCAATCCTACATCACCTCCATCTTACAGCGGTTCAACTTTACCGACGCCAAACCGCTTGCAATGCCGATGGACCCGAACGTTCAACTCTCGACCGACCACTGCCCAACTGGAGTCAAGGAAATCGCCTTGATGAAACAGGTACCGTACCGTGAAGCTGTTGGTTCACTGATGTGGGCAGCAGTTGGAACGCGTCCCGACATCGCATTCCCCGTCGGAATCCTGTCGAAGTTTCTTGATAACCCCGGACCGGCGCACTGGGACGCGACGAAGCGCGTCTTCCGCTATTTGCTAGGCACAAAGGATCTGCGTCTCACATACGGCAAGGGGAAGAAGGGATTGGAGGGATTCTCGGATGCCGATGGCATGTCGCAGGAACACAGGCGAGCAATTTCAGGCTACGCATTTATTATTGATGGAGGCGCCGTGTCTTGGAGTTCCAAGAAGCAGGAACTTGTCTCGCTCTCAACCACGGAGGCCGAGTATGTTGCAATGACGCATGCCGCCAAAGAAGCCATTTGGCTTCGTCAACTCATCGGTGAGTTGTTTCGCCCACTCGAGCATCCCATTACACTTCATGGCGACAACCAGTCGGCAATCGCTCTCGCCTATTCCGACATAGGTCAATTCCACGCGCGGACGAAGCACATCGACATCCGCTACCATTTTATCCGGTACGTGATAGAAAATAATTCTATTCGACTGGTCTATTGTCCTACTCAAGACATGGTGGCGGACACTCTGACTAAGGCCTTACCTAGTGCGAAAGCCAAGCACTTTGCAGCTGCGCTAGGACTTTGTTCGGTTTGAGGGGGAGTGTTG
Organism: Mycena filopes; assembly: GCA_029281495.1. Taxonomy (NCBI): domain Eukaryota; kingdom Fungi; phylum Basidiomycota; class Agaricomycetes; order Agaricales; family Mycenaceae; genus Mycena; species Mycena filopes. The sequence goes on along the minus strand of JARIHR010000053.1, from coordinate 477,066 downwards.
GACCGGCAAACCGAAGTAGCCGCCTGAGCTGGCGGCTCACTTGGTCTCACGGTTGAACTCAAGTTGACTCGTATATGACTCTCGTAGGTTACTGACTCATTAATGTATGACTCTTCTCACTAGTATATAAACCCATGTATTCTATAGCTTGAATGCAATCTGAGGTGCCCCACTTCTCCCTTAATTCTCATTATATTCCTTCAATATGGTTTACGTTCTTGGTAGTGCAAAAACAATCAACAAGATTGAGAGAGAAACAACCGAGAAATGCGCGCTGCAAGTGAGTGCATTGAAAGTTTTCTTTTCGTTTTATTTTTAGTGACTGTCATCAATTCTGCAAACAGCTGTAATCAACTTCAACACGCTGACGACTAGTCTCTTATAAACAGACGCTACAACAGTAATCTCGTACCTCGTTTGTTGTAGCTGACGACATAGTATGATAGTAACGGCCTCGACATCTCCATCTGGGTTTCAGATTCACCTGAATGACTCGCAGGCGTGGGTCGACAAGAACGGGTGCGAGACTTCGAAGCCTATATGCATCGCGCAAATCTGGGGACCACGTCAACCGACGTACGCACCTTTTTACCTGGCTGGAACCGTTGTCAAACAGGAGCAGAAGGCATGTTACCTCGGGATTTGGCTCGAAACAGGTTGCAAATTTATGTGGCGAGAACAATACCTTGTGAAGTCCGAGAAAGCTTCGAAGGTGGCCAACGTGATGTTCAGCCTGGACCGGTTTGTCGGGAATATACCGGTGTGGGAGCTACGGACCCTGTACATGGCTCGGGTGGATCCTTACCTGATAGCGGGATGCGAAGTCTGTCTGGATATCGAGAAGAAAAGCCTGGGCTTACTTGAAAAAGTACAACTCAAATTTCTGCGCAGAATGCTCGGTGTCGGTTCGCGCTCCATGAAGGCGGTCTTGTTCTCTGAGACCGGGATTTGGCCAATTCAATACCGTCGAGTCTATCATGCCCTCAAAAACCTGTGCTACTGGTTGACCCTCGACGAGGACCGGCCTGCATGGAACGCAGTTCAGGAATCCCTCACTCTCGCCCGTGCAAAAAAAATCTCTTGGTTCAACGACCTCCGAATTGTGCTTTCTCGACTCTATATTCCGGTAGAGCTGGACATCTCGGGACCTGTGGACGTTGCGCTGATTGCGGACACCATGAAACTTGTCAAAACTTCAATGGAGGCATGGATTGATCATGAAATCGAAACCTCGGCGCGTACCAAGGATCTGCTAACTGGCCGCCTCGAGAGGGATAGCGACACTGGGAAGCTATGGTGCCCGCCACTTAGTCACCACCTCTGCGTGACAACTGCAACTACTGCCGCAGATATTTACCTATTTTTCTTTCCCCTTGCCAGACGACTCCTTTTCATGAGTAGAACAGATCCCCAAGACCGATTCTTAATAGCTAAATATCTGAAGGAGTGATAATCTTTTGAAGCACCCGATTTGGCAGTCTGAGCCATCCAGGGGTATTCTCCGTCAAAGCTGCATACAGGTAGCATGCGATATGGCCTTGAACTCATGCAGTTCAGTCATTGGTCATTGTCACAGGTCAAGTATTAGCCTTCAGAGAACAGAGATTTGCGCTTCCAACATAGTCTCTTATAAACAGTAATCTCGTACCTCGTTTGTTGTACTTCCAACAGGCCAGAAAAGGGAAAAAAAGAAAAGAAAATGCCTCCGGCCGATTTGGCAGTAGTGCAGCAGAGGTGGTGACTAAGTGGCGGGCACCATATGAATACAAACCTGTTGCATGATATGCATCACTGCGAGTCCTTCACGCGGCACCCGTCTTCTTGATTCTCGACCCGGACCAATACAATTGCTGACAGCTGACTGGAATCCTCAGCATTCATCAACCAAACCTTGAGCATGAACACGTTTGGTTCATTGTTTGCAGTAGGTCCAACAACAGGTTGTTGTGAGCCCAAGGAAAGCTCCATTCGTCGCGCTCCGCCTTGGGCTCGTAGAGAGGTGACGATGACAGTGAATCCTCCGAGGCTACAGTCACCGTTGAAATACATTCGATGAAGCCAAGGACCCGGAGGACAGCGTGGAACACATACATAGTGGCCGGAGAAATTGCCATAGGTAGTTTCGGACCACAACCACTGAGGTTGGAATTCTCAAAGAGCTCGATATCCAGCACATTCAAAGTACGGAGAAGGGGACTTGAGAAGTAATGGGCTACAACGAGTGTCCTCTTGTTGCGTTAAATAACATGGTTGCGCTCGGGACCGCTCGCACGACCTGCGGTCGGCTCGAGTCCCTCGCGCCGTCACCCTCTTCAACAAAACTGCGGACATAATTTCCTGAGGATTCCAACATGAACGGTTAACCGCGGAATGCGAACACCTTGCAGAACCTCAAACCTGTAACACCGCGGCGGAACTTTTCCACGGTTCAACTCCAGCTTCAACTGAAACGGCAAAGCTGAGCCAGGCGCCGAAGTGACGGCTGCCTAGGCGGAGTTCGGTTGATCCATTGTCAATTGCAAGCCAAAAGGTCTTAGGTAGGGGATGAGAGGTAGCGTGAAACGAAGCCGAAGTGGAAGACCGCGGGGTAGCCCAAAATTTACCGGAGAGCGCGACCCCATCGACGAAGAGAAAAGGGGGGGCGGGAAAAAAGAGCGATGATGTCCAAATGAAGTTGCGATGAAGTCAGGCGTTGCCATCGGAATATGCATGGAACCGATCGAACGGTGCAAACCGGCCGTCAACCACATCTTTCGCAACAAAGCGGCTGGCAATCGGCGGTCAAATATTTGGCGGGGGAGATCATTGAGATCACGACCGGCCGTCAAAGATGGCCTAAATAGGAAGGAGGAAAAATACGGTTCTGAAGTGTCATTTTTGGTCACCCCCAAAACCCACTAGTAGATAGCGGGAATAGGTTCAACCGTTCGTCACGCAGCTAGAAAATGCGGGGGAAGTGCCATTCAAATTTTCAAGCCTCCCCTAATGCTGAAACCAATGAATTTGTCCGTTCTGGGCCAGTGAACTCAAAATTTGGCCCTATGGTTGAATTTCTTGGCTGAAAACAAGGTGAATCGATGTCTGGGAGCGGAGAAACCCTAGACTGTCGTTTGTGTCCAGCTCAACAGCCTAAACATCGTAGGAATGACCGGGAGTTAAGATGAAACCTGGCTCCATACTCCCGGGGCTGCGTCGAAAATTTTCCGCTGTCACGCACGCTCCAGGCCGCTGTCGAATTGTCGAATTGGTTAAACCAGTCACGCGTCACCCCCCGTGTCGATTTGAACGAAAAAAAAACAGTACATTGTACAATACTTTGCATAGCGGGCTACCTCAAACTCCATTGGCCCCGTTCCAGTTGCTGAGCGTCGAATTCCTGTAGATACAGGAGTATCCTGGGGGAACAAATTAGCCAGGAATCGTGCGCTGATTGAAGGAGTTCACGGTCTGGACGCGGGCGGGCAGCCGGGGCAACAGGGACGCTACGTCCATTGTGACCACCTGCAAGGGGGAACTCAGGCATGGGATAGCTGCGCGCCGACTGAGATTGAGTCCCTCTGGCTACGATAGATGCCTCGGGGACGGGAGGGGGGGCAGACACTTCGGGTCCGTGATTGAGATGTCTCTGAGTTGAGGGAGAGCTATTCTTTGCTCGTCCTTGTTGCGGATGACCCTTCTCTCATCACTGAGGAATCATGGACAGGATACATGTCAAAGTGCTAACCGTCTCGTACTTGAAGACATGACGGAGCCGATGCTCGGTCCCCGCAGCTACGGCCTTTTCACGATATGGAGCTTGGTCCGCCTTAGACATGTTGTTCCACATGGCGGCGATCGTCGCGCTCAGGGAGTTCGAAGACGGCGGCATTCCTTTGACCCTTTCTTGACGGAAAAACAGGAATGCATTCGGGGATTTTGTGGGCTCATCTAAAATGAAAATGTGTTATCAGCTGAAGCAGCAGCTGAAACGTACTTACTCACGTGATCTTCTTCTTTCGTTTTTGCGCTTGCGCCGCATTGCGAGCATGTCCTGCCGCCGCTTGCACTCGATCTTCTCCTGGTCGGTCGCGCGGGCGGCGAGTTGGTCTTCCAACATAATCTCCAAATTCGTGGCGCGCCCGTCGAGCATGTCCTGCCGCCGCTTGTACTCGATCTTCTCCTGGTCGGTCGCGTGGGCGGCGAGTTGGTCGATCTCATCGGCAGTTGCTTCCAAAATAATCTCCAAATTCTCGATTTCGGCAATGAGTGCCTTCAGCGTCTTTGCATCAGAGGCCGGTTCGACGTTCATGGTAGAAGGCGAAGGTGCGACCCTCTGCGACGAGTAGTCGGACCACCGCTGGTAGTACTCGTTGGAGCTCAGCATAGAAGGGGAGGGTTGGGTGCATGATTTCTAAGTGACTTCTTAAGTATGAGCCATTCTGAAGCGCCCGCCGAATCTGGAAATTTGATCAGCCGCTTCGATCAATCATGATCCTGCTTCCATTCTGATTTACATTCTCGGAACGTTAACGTGTAGGAAACCAAAATTGGGCATTCCCTTGTTTTTTTTTTTTTTTTTTTTCTTTCTTTTTTTTGCGAGTCCGTCAATTGGATGTCTCCATCAAGTCTCCGCTTAGGACGCCCATCCCGTAGAGGTCCTAGAGGATGGTCTCAAGGAAGAGAGAGACAAACCAGACGCCGTAGGTTGAGTCGAGTGGGCCCATGGTTCAAAAGATTATCACTCCTTCAGATATTTAGCTAGTAAGAATTGGTCTTGGGGATCTGTTCTACTCATGAAAAGGAGTCGTTGCCGAAAAATATGTGCGGCAGTTGTCACGCAGAGGTGGTGACTAAGTGGCGGGCACCGATTAAAACTTCCCGGGCGCACCCATGTTGACGTTCTATCCTTAAGAGGATCATGTCCCAATTTGGCGGGCCCGTCGAATCTGGAAATTTGATTGTGTGTGTACTAAAAATCACGATTATGCGGGTTCCAACTTCCGGACACACGTCGGGTTTGATCGGTCTGCGACCGATTTGTCATCACTAAGCGCCGGAGACTTGATGGAGACATCCGTGACGCAGAATTGACGGACTCGCAAAAAAAAGAAAGAAAGAAAAAAAAAACAACAAGGGAATGCCCAATTTTGGTTTCCTACACGTTAACGTTGTCATCACTAAGCGCCGGAGACTTGATGGAGACATCCGTGACGCAGAATTGACGGACTCGCAAAAAAAAGAAAGAAAGAAAAAAAAAACAACAAGGGAATGCCCAATTTTGGTTTCCTACACGTTAACGTTCGAACGTTAACGTGTAGGAAACCAAAATTGGGCATTCCCTTGTTGTTGTTTTTTCCGAGAATGTAAATCAGAATGGAAGCAGGATCATGATTGATCGAAGCGGCTGATCAAATTTCCAGATTCGGTGGGCGCTTCAGAATGGCTGGTGCATACTTAAGAAGTCACTTAGAAATCATGCACCCAACCTCATTGTGTGACATGGTCATACCACAGCTTACCACCAAAATGTCTTTTCACATACCCTCCGAGGAAGAGATGCTCAAGATGAGGTGTATGGACCTCCAGCGCCTCTGCCAGGTGGACCAGGACCTAGTGCTGTGGGCAGAATAGTTTTCGGTCAATTCTGCCAGGCAGAATGGCAGAATGGCAGGGCAGAATACCGGCAGAATGAGGCAGAATTGGCAGAATCCGGGTCGTAAATTTCACACTAAATAATACAAATTTGGCCTTTTTTCAGCTCTGCATCAGGTCCTCGACACTCCAACCGCCCGCGTCGCCATCCCCGACCACATTGACGCGATATTCATCTGCAATGACTGATTCCCCGCGATCCATACGCGCCAATTCGTTAAAATCCACCAACTCCCCGTTGATTACCGAACCCGGAACGAGCACAGCAGGCTCCTCGTCATTTATGGTCCTCTCCAAATCCTGGTATGCCTTCTGAACTGTATTCTCTGAGTCCTCCGAGTCGTTGTTGCCATCGAGCGGAGGTATCCAAGTGATTGGGTTTTCGAGGTCCTTCGCAAGCTCGGCATTAATGCCAGGACTAAGCTGAGTGTGCATGTGTTCGTGTTTTCGATGCACAGTAGCTCCTGCAGCCTTTGCCTTCGCAGCAAGATAGAGTTCATAGGAGAGACGACTGCGAATTTTCCCTGTCTTCTCCATGTTTGCCACGGTCATGGTGCTGCGCCGCGGCGTGTTGATGTTGGAGGTTTTGTAGCTCGCACCGTTCCCGTACATTCGTTCTAGTAGATTAGTTACATAATATCATCGCATCTTTTCCTGAACCTCGTCAGACCCCGTCTTTCCGTGTATTCGCCGGCTCTCGCGTCTTGCTCCGCGCCTTTCCTTCCCTTCGCGCCGACCTCTGTCTCGCTGCGCTCAACAGGTTATGGGCCCCGGCACCTTTTGTCAGCTCTGATCCGCAGTCGCCACGTCATCATTTTCGTCTCTCGTCTCCGCCGCCCTCCATCCACAGGACCTTTCCAGTCTTGCCGCCATGGGTATCCCTGCCCACATTGTCGGCGCCATCGACGCTGTCACCAATCTCAGCCCCGAGAATTTCGGCGAGCACGAGTCGCTCATGAACGAGTTCTGGACCGCCGCCGGTCTCGAATGGGTTCTTCTGGATGAGGAGCCCACCCTTTCCGCGACGCAGAAGAAGCTCGACACCGAGGGCAGCTTCTTGCTGTTTTCCAAGGTCGATCCCCAGTACCGCCTGATGATAAAGCCGTACTCCAGCACGCACGCGCGATGGAAAGCCCTCAAGACCTCCTTCTACACCGTCACATTCACCGACCGCCTCATCCTCTTCGACCAACTCATTTCCGTCGAGCATAACCCCGGCCTCCACATCACCAAGTACATCGCAGACGTCGAGGCGATGGCGAAGGACCTCAAAACTCAGAGTCTGGAGATACCCGACAATGTCCTCACATCCATCCTGGTTGCCCGCCTCCACCCCATCATGGCCGCGTCCAAGAAATCTCTTTGCAAGGAGACGACATTCCCCGACTTCAAGGACGCCTCTGCGCGGCTTCGGGCCGACGCTCACGACAACGCGAAGGATGAAGAGATACAGGTGAAGATCGAGGCAGCTATACATGGCATGCAGGCCACGGCCTTTGCTGCGCGCCTTCCGCGCCCGCCTTCCGGTGACCCCCCTCCCGAGGCGTTCGAGAAGGGTTTTCGGTGGTGCTCCCCACAGACCGACCGCGACTGCTTCCGCTGCGGACGACCTGGCCATCGGGCTCAGTTCTGCATGGCTGTGATGCCCGAGGCGATCGCGCAGTGGATCCTAGGTGTCATCTCGCAGGCGAGCTCTACAACGCCGGCGTACACGCCGTCTCTAGCTGCCCCCGTGGAAGGTCTACGGGCGATGGTCGCACAGGCTGACGCCGCTCCTGATAGCGACGACAGTGACGACGAGCCGGATGCTCGCGACCTCATTCCTTGGAGCTCTCTCACCCCAGAACAGGTGGAAAAGTTTGAGGAGTGCGGTCTTCATCGCCCGGGCAAGCTCTGGGTGTTTTAGGGTTTTCTCATGGCATTTGGATGGTTCGTTAGCTGTTTTCGAGCCTTTTCTCCCTCGCGTTTGCTGTTATCCTCGTGGTTTTCCCCTACGTAGATTCTGTGGATTCGGTGGGAGCTCCAGTTTTACTTACACTTTTTCTCGGACGCGTTGCTCGCTAGGTGGGAGTGTTGGAGGTTTTGTAGCTCGCACCGTTCCCGTACATTCGTTCTAGTAGATTAGTTACATAATATCATCGCATCTTTTCCTGAACCTCGTCAGACCCCGTCTTTCCGTGTATTCGCCGGCTCTCGCGTCTTGCTCCGCGCCTTTCCTTCCCTTCGCGCCGACCTCTGTCTCGCTGCGCTCAACAGTTGATTCCACCTAGATCCGAAAAGAGCCTTTCCACGTCGGCGGAATGAGGCACAATACTGGCCAGGACAATTCCGAGGTCGCGTATGCCTTCGTGATTCTCGGCAGTGACATCCTCCCACCATTCACGCGCATTCCGGCTGCCTCCAGCAAAGGGAGATTAACGACCATGGGTGACCAGGAAATAGTTTCGCGTCTCTACGGACAATGGGAGTTCAAACTACGTATTTTTCATCAGCCACCTGACCGTGAAGCAGTTCTCGACCGCCGAATTTCTGCCGATTTCTGCCATCACCGGGCGACTTCTGCCATTCTGCCTGCCATTCTGCCATTCTGCCGGGCAGAATGGCAGAGATCTGCCAACAGCACTACCAGGACCTGTCGCATCGGCTTATGGTGCCCGCCACTTAGTCACCACCTCTGCGTGACAACTGCAACTACTGCCGCACATATTTACCTATTTTTCTTTCCCCTTGCCAGACGACTCCTTTTCATGAGTAGAACAGATCCCCAAGACCGATTCTCAATAGCTAAATATCTGAAGGAGTGATAATCTTTTGAACCACCCGATTTGGCAGTCTGAACCATCCAGGGGTATTCTCCGTCAAAGCTGCATACAGGTAGCACGCGATATGTGTTGCTGCAGCCTTGAACTCATGCAGTTCAGTCATTGGTCATTGTCACAGGTCAAGTATTAGCCTTCAGAGAACAAGAATTTGCGCTTCCAACAGGCCAGAAAAGGGCAAAAAAAAAGAAAATGCCTCCGGCCGATTTGGCAGTAGTGCAGCAGAGGTGGTGACTAAGTGGCGGGCACCATAGGGAATGGTCGCATGGGGGATTTCTGCTTGCAGCTGCAGGATGAAGGTAACGTTGTCGTGGAAGATCGGAACTGAATTAGTCCAACCCATAGGAAGCGTGACGAGTCGCAAGGCGCCGTAGGGCGTCTGGAAGGTGGTGTAATCGCGAGAGGACTCAGCGGGAAGATATGGCTGTAATAGTGTTTCATAATTATTCTGTTACACGCCTTGAGACGTTTTCACACCCTTGAGCAAGAAAATCCACACCCACACAGATCCTTCCGTCCAGAGTGCACACCCCCAGAAGCACCCAAAACCAAATTCACGCCCCCTCGACAAGCAAAAAAAAATTCACATACCACTTGGTCAATGAAAGTTTCACAGGTTGAGACATTTCGATTTATTACACACCTCTTTCCTGACCTTTACTTTTTATCACACCCCTTGTCGTTTGCTGAAAAAGCAGCACACCTCCGCACAACAGGGGCTGTGTCCGGATCATCAGTTCAATGCTCGGCTGCGACTGCAATGTATTGCTGATGAATCAAGCTCTGACCCTCTCCCGTCATGAATTGGTTGCACACAATGTGATATTCACTACTGAAGCCCCCCCCCCATTGCCACACCGACTAACCTCCGGCTCTTAGCAGACTTGTTGAACTCGGAATAGACTCCCTCATCATCATCGGAAGGTGTCGGGGATCTTCGCGATCCTTTCGACGCTATACCTACTAAAACCTCAGGTTGACGAAGCCAATCTTTTGGCATTTTCCCTTCATCTTTGAGGGTGCCCCGCCATGTCTCGAGGACCAGAGACGGGGACAGAGAGTACTGTTTCCCAAATTTCATCTCGTTCGTGAGACTGATGTCTATTTCCAGACGGTCGTTGTCAAGAAAAAAGTCGTTGTCCGTACAGTGCCCGGCATCACATCACGGTTCCGCTTTTGGTGGTAAACACGGCCAAACTTTGAAACCGTTACTACATTATGACCAAAGTATATGTGGATTCAAAAACAGTGGGAAACACACAGAGGAAGGGTAAGGAAGCTAGCATGTGCTTTGCTAAATCATCCGGTAAGATTTCGCTTTTTGAGCACAGGAAAAGTGAAACTAACCCTAATGATGCCATCATATTCCCTTATAGGTAACCCTAATCATCCGTGGGAATCCGGCGATCACCGATGCCGACCGCATCCACGTTGGGTTGAAATATAAACTCAGTTCAGGAGGGGTCGAAAGCATGCAGACATAAAGGGAAAGTAGTTTTATTACATCCCTTCAGGTTTGGAAGGTCACCCATGGTCAGGGAAGCAGCCTACGGGCACTTTTATTTTTCAAAATTTCCGAAAAAGTGAAACACCGTGGGAAAAAGTGAGATCTCGATGCCAATCGCATTCTTTTGACCTGTTTCGTGGCTCAGAAAATCAGAAAAAGTCCACAAAAATTTCCTTTGGGTCGAAAAACAGGTGTTGGAGAGGTGGTGGTGGGCACTGTACCTGTCCGTACCCACTGATGAGAATCCGATCAACTTCCGATGCAAACACGACCATACGCGCCAAGTTCAACCTTCGACACGCCGACTTCACGCGATATCCGCGCTTCTCGGGCTTCTCCGACGCAGTCCTCGCTCTTATTCATCGGTCCACGATGTTTAATTTATTTCGCACCGCAATTGTTTCGGGTTTCGTGTCCGCAGCATGTGTTCCGACGCTATCGCGTGTAGTTAGTAAGACTCGTACAGCCTCCAGGGGACTTATTCTCCTTATTCTCCTTCTCCTCCTTCATATAAATACTTCTACCACCCTCTGTACTTTAGTTACGCACAGTTACGCCCCCGCTATTGTTTTGTTTTGCCTCCGACCTTCGTATGCCCACTGTGGAAAATGAAAGCCGTGAATTTCACAGTATCACCAAGTGAATTTCGCTTTTCACCCCGCTTTTGCGTGAACTCTGATATTCGCCACATGCCGTGAAAATCTGGGCTCACTTAGTTTTTGAGTGAATCAAGAAATTCACTGTATGGTTCATCATCCACCGCTCCTAGACATGGCTCACATTTGGACCAGTAACCCTGAGATTCTGTCGCCTGGTTTCAGCCCCCCAAAACGACTGGCAAACCGTTGCCCGAGGTTCGGCGAACGATGAAGTCATTAACTCCACACCTTCGGCTCCACAGCGCACTCTTTGACTCGAACCACCATCTTCTCCCTTCCCCCTCGTTCTCCCCGCCCCTACGCTCCCCGGCCGGTCCAAGAATTGCCCTCCTCATTGCCTACAAGCTACCACCATCAACTGTACTCCTCAAGGTTGCGTACCGATGGCTTCGGTGCGGTCTCAATATCCAGATCTAGCGGCATCCGAAATCCCGCTTCAAACTCTGCAAACTGTGGCACTCCTCTGTCTTGTGACGTCCTCCAACCTCTGGGAATCAACCTGTTCAAGAACTCTCCAGAAACATCTGCTCTCTGGACTCGAACTCCAAGCGGTGTATCAACGGTGTCTTATCTGTTCAAGGCTTCAATCTAAAGTGCAACACGCAGATGGTGGAACTCAAGTTGGAAATCTCCGGGTACTAGTGGGGCTGACAGGTGTGTTGCTCAACTTGCCCCGTGTCCTTCTAGATCGATTCATTGCTTATGGGACTTTGCAGTGTTTGCTTGATGCTCGAGGGGGTGGCTCATTTATGAGCTCTTTTGTACGAGTAACATGGTCGTTGATACTTGAAATAACATCTTATTCACTCAATGCTTGAGATCTGAGTGGATTCAGGGCCACACGGCCAGCCGCCACGGCCACGGCCCGTTTCGCTCAATATCAAAGTGAATCTCAGCCCGGAAGCGACGTGAAAATTTCGGGGTGAAAAGTTTCGTTTTGTTGGTGAAAAAATTCGCCTGGTTTCCGGGTGAAATTCCCTTGTTCGGGGTGAAGTTCACTATCTATCGGCGTGAAGAATACCCCAATTTGCGGGTGAAATATCGGGCGAAATTCACACCTTCCGCGCTTCACAGTGGCCGCCTTAGTCCCTCGTCGTCCACAATGCTCGCTCTCGTCCACGCTCTCGCCTCGTCCTTCGTCGTTCACGCCTCGCTTATCACCGTATTCCTCCTCGTCTTCCCCGTCGCCGCACGCCGACTCGCCGGCAACTCTTCCCATATCTATTCCTCCTCCTTCATTCCCCTCTCCGCCGACCCGAGTCCTGGACATGGATTGACCACCTCGCACATCACCCGTCTTCCGGCTTCCCTCGGAGTGGCTGGCAGCGCTTCTCTCGCCGTAGTAGTTGCAGCGACCCTCATGCTTTATCGCTGTGTGGCTCGCGCTGTTGCTTCTGCTGGTGTGGTTAGTTGTGTTGTCGCCGCCGCTGTTTCCGCTTCCAAGGGAGCCGCGAGCGTATCACCACCTGTTATGGATCTCGTTCTCGGCGGGTGGTACGCCGTCGTGTCCAATGACACACTCGCATCGGAGCTTCCATATCAAGTACATTGATTCGGTGATCAGAATACGAAACAGTCGCGCGGTGGAGGGAATGGCCTTCTTTTTCTCGTCTTCAAAGATGACTAGGCCACATCCCAGAATTGCCCCTAAGGAGAGGGCGGGCCATTTAGGATGTTTCCTTGCAGTTCCTTGGCAAGCGCCCAAATTTGCTTCTGGCCGGGGCGCTCACATTCTATGGTGCCCGCCACTTAGTCACCACCTCTGCGTGACAACTGCAACTACTGCCGCACATATTTAAACGGGTGCACACAGGTGATTAAGTGGACAAAGAAGGAGGGTATCCGTAGCATACACAGTGACGCGTGTATGTAGTACGGGCACCGGCTGTTTCTTAACGGGACCGCGCCGGCAATATACCTACCTACCTACCTATTTTTCTTTCCCCTTGCCAGACGACTCCTTTTCATGAGTAGAACAGATCCCCAAGACCGATTCTTAATAGCTAAATATCTGAAGGAGTGATAATCTTTTGAACCACCCGATTTGGCAGTCTGAGTATTCTCCGTCAAAGCTGCATACAGGTAGCATGCGATATGTGTTGCTGCAGCCTTGAACTCATGCAGTTCAGTCATTGGTCATTGTCACAGGTCAAGTATTAGCCTTCAGAGAACAAGAATTTGCGCTTCCAACAGGCCAGAAAAGGGCAAAAAAAAGGAAAATGCCTCCGGCCGATTTGGCAGTACTAGTATGGTGCCCGCCACTTAGTCACCACCTCTGTTGTACTACTGCCAAATCGGCCGGAGGCCAAATTTTTTTTTGGGGGGCCCACTTTCAGCCTGTTGGAACCACAAATTTGGTCCCTCTCAAGGCTAATACTTAACCATTTAATTAACTGCATGAGCTCAAGGCTGCACCAAACACATATCCCATGCTGCCTGTATGCAGTTTCAACAGAGAATACCCCTGAATGGCTCAGACTGCCAAATCGGGTGGCTCAGAAATTTATAACTCCTTCAAATATTTAGCTATGAAGAATCGGTCTTGGGGATTTGTTCTCCTCATGAAAAGGAGTCGTTTGGCAAGAGGATAAAAAAATAGGTAAATATTTGCGGCAGTAGTTGCAGTTGTCACGCAGAGGTGGTGACTAAGTGGCGGGCACCATAGTGCAGCAGAGGTGGTGACTAAGTGGCGGGCACCATAGCATGATATGTTCAAAAGTCTCAGTTACCCCGCAGTGCCCGCAGATGGCTCTCTCCTCGCATTCGGGGATGTTTTCCCAGAACTTTCCAATGCATGCATTGACTTCCACAGGAAAGTCCTTGTCTGCCTGGTCACATCTTTTTTTTTTTTTTTTTTTTTTTTTTTGAGCGTTTGAGTAACACTACTCAGTCTGCAAAGCATTCCGAGCGTATCCGCTGGTTTAATTGGGTTTAGCCAATATAGCCGGGAAAGTGTCCAGGAGGAAATGCCGTTACGCACAGGTGTCAAGCCTTCGTGTGGGACTCTGGCCTTAAGTCAACCTACTCCATTCCTTCGAGTAGCAGGCCGTATACCCACTAAAACCCCCTTGGAATTTATCCAGTCGTCCGGCAGGGAATCTTCATCCAGGAGCCTACCACTCCATGTATTCAGGACCAACTGCTTTTTTATTGCAAGGGATCCGAATCGAGCGCGGTTGGTCAGTAGTTGGTCTCGTTTGAGACTTGAGTTCATAGCTGAGAGCCAGCGATTATGAATCTCACTCTCAGTCGCAGGTAGGAACGTCTCAAACATCCTCTGATTTCTCAGGTTCCAAATCAGCTGTATCGAAGTCGACACGAGGATTTTGAACATGCGGTTCTTCGCGAGGATTGGGGTGCCCTTGAGCGATTTAAATTTTGCAAGGGCACATCCCAGTAGGAGGCCCCAGTTCAGTTGAGGCCAGGATGTGTATCTGAGTCTCCATAAAGTCATGGCCAGTCGCCATATCTGTTTCTGGCCTGGTGCGTCACACTCTAACATAACATGCTCTAGCGTCTCAGGGATTCCGCAAACTACGCAGTTTCCGAGTCTTTCGAGGTCTGGGACATGGTCCCAGAAGGAGCCGATGTGGAATATATTGTGTGTCATTTTCCAGAGAAGATTCCGCGTTGACCGCTGGATATCAGTGGATCTGAGTGAAGTCCAAATTGTGTTATCGGTGGGCTCGTATCCGAATTCAGCCTCTATGCAGCAACGGATGCGTTCGAGGTTATTGCAGGTGGATTTTCGCTGGGAAGTGCCCTTAAGAGATCTAATTATCTTAGTGAATCTCCGCTGGTTCCCTTCCATGAGCAGAACTCCGGGGTTGGAGAACATGATGTCTGGTTGAGTGTCGACTGTGGTCGGCGTGGGGACCAAGTTTGCGAGGCCAGCCGCGGGGTTATTCTTGATCTTCTTGAAGTACACTTTTGCACACCTCTGTTGCAGAGCAGAGACGACACATTTTGTCATTAAATAGTTTGGGTCAAGCGGATTATTCTCCGTCGTCGACCGGTCTGTTACCAGCAGTTTGCCGAGAATGTTCGAGCAGCAATGAACGGTGAGGGACACATCGGATGGCAGGTCTTGCGCAATGTGTAGCATACCTCCCAAGATTGCAGAGCTAAAGGACGGCCTAACTCGTTCGTCGGTAAAGGAGAGGAGCATGCAGTTGGACATCAATACATCCGTATTTTGTTGAACCAGAATTGTGAGGTGCATCTCCGCTCGGGCCTCTCCGGAGTATTTAATCTTTGCATCAATATAGACATCCAGAGGAGGTAAATCGTCAATTGGCCAGTTATACCGCTTGGAGGTGTCAAGATCTGTAAATGCGCGGGTAGCGCAGTAACCTCAGTCTCCCGCTATGTGGGATCAAAGACTATATATTAAATACCTGTAAATGCGCGGGTAGCGCAGTAACTACACAATAAGTAAAGAACTAAAGGAAAACTAAGTAAGAGACTCACCCTCAGTCTCCCGCTATGTGGGATCAAAGACTGAGGGAGAGGAACAGGATGGTACGGTTTATATCTACACTGTTATACATCTGACAGCTATTGCTATCACGGGCCGTAGGCCGGGGCGCGCCGGAGAAGAACTCATATTCTGACACCCCCACTCGACCCAGGCCGTAGTCCCATTGAAAGACAAAACTTTGAATGCTTGTCGTGAGGTAGAGCCTTTGTGAAAATGTCTGCTACCATGTCCTCTGTTGGATACCAGAGTACAACACATTCACCATGACGGACCAAGTCATCTCGCACGAAGTGATATTTGCGCTGTATATGCTGAGTCCGTGCACGATATTGCGGATCCTGAGATAGGATGATGGCAGCTCGGTTGTCGCATCGCAACTCTGTTGGGTTGTTTTGTGAATGCCCAAGTTCATCAAAGAATGAGCGTAGCCAGGCTAAATGCTGCCCAGCATTGGCAAGGCCAATATATTCACTCTCTGTTGAGGATAGTGCGACCATGGATTGTCTGCGACTTGACCAACCAATGGCTCCACGGCTTGCAATGAAGACATAACCAGAGGTCGAACGGGAGGTATCTCGGTCTCCATTCCAGTTTGCATCACTGTAACCATAGAAGGTCATGTCCATGCCCAGGTCAGCTCCATCATAGTGCAGTGCCCAATGCCGAGTGCCTTTGAGATATCGAAGGAGTCGTTTGGCTGCAGCCCAATGAATCTTTTTGGGATTTGCACTAAATCGTCCAAGAACTCCGACTGTGTGGGCAATATCTGGACGTGTCCCAAGCATGGCATACATGGCAGATCCAACGACACTCTGGTAAGACATAGCAGGACCACCCTCGACAAGAGACATTTGAGGGATTGTCTGGTCATTCTCAGGGTCAAAAGCACTAAGATCAGTGCCTGTTGCCATTGGAGTGAAAACTGGCTTGCAGTCTACCATGCCATAGCGAGCAAGAACTTTGTCAATGTATTGACGCTGGTTCAGAGCAATTGTGCGCTTTTTGCGGTCGCGGACAATCTCGATGCCAAGAAGATATTTAGCTGTACCCAGGTCTCGCATTTTGAAGCTGGAAGAGAGCATTCCCTTGATTTTCTGGGAGAACTCCTTGGAAGTGGCAGCAAGAAGCAGGTCATCAACATAGACTACAACGAAACAGGTCTGGTTGCCCTCTTTGTAAACATAAAGGCAAGTTTCGGAGTTGAGTCGATGAAATCCCAGCTTCAGAAGCTTGGAGTCGAGAGTTCGATTCCAGGTCCTTCCTGCCTGCTTCAAACCATATAAGGATCGCTTCAGGCGCCAGCAATGACCTTCTGGGATCTCAACAGGACTTGGAGGCGTCAAGTAGATTTCCTCTTCAAGTTCCCCATTGAGATAAGCTGTTGAGACATCCATTTGCTCGAGCTCAAGATTGTACTTTGCAGCAAGTGCACAGATAATGCGGACAGACTCCAGATTGGCAGTAGGAGCAAAAACTTCCTTGTAGTCAATGCCCTCCTTCTGGGTATCCCCTCGAGCTACAATCCGAACCTTGTATCGTGCTATTTGACCTTTTTCATCGGTCTTGACCTTTGGCACAATTTTGGACTTGATAGGCTTTATGCCCTCAGGAATTGGAACAACGTTGTAGACATCATTCTCCTGGAAAGCTGCAAGCTCCTCGTTCAGTCCAGCAACCCACTCGTCAGCATTAGGACCATCCATAGCGGCATCCCAGCTCGGAGGATCAAGTGGGCTCTGCTGTGCGGTGAATGCTTCTGCAATGACTTCATCAAGACTTGCAAGGAGGACAGCTTCTGTAGGGTCATCAAGTTCAGGTTCAGATTCGGATGAGGATGGGACATCATTCCGTGCTTCTTTTTGTGCTGCGCGCTCAGCTGCACGCTGGGCTTTAGACTGTGTCTGTGGCCTCTGTGCAATTCGCTCATACTGGCTGCTCGGATGCTCAGCTTGCACATGAGTGCGAGTGCTTCTTCGAGGGGGTTCAGTTCTGACACCAGCAATTTTTCGGAGTGGTGGATTCCCCCTCTCGGATGGGTGTGCAACAGATGGAATATCATCTGGCAATGGTAAAGGATCAGCCTGAGGTGGACTGTCTCTTGGTGGTGGAGCAACAGGGATTGGAGGAGCCCCCACTGAACCTGGATTAGGTTGTGGAATGTCTGTGTCGTCACTCTCATCGTAATATGAGGTTGATCTGGGGAGCAGACTTTGGGATACTCTCTCAAATTGTTCCCTAGAAGTTGCTTTTGGCTCCATTGGAGGTTGTACCGTAGTAAATGGTTCATCATCGTTGAACCTCACATGTCTCGAGGTTATGATTTTACCATAGGTACCGTCCTTGTTGATCACGAGCAAGTCATAAGCTTTACTTCCTTCATGATATCCAACAAAGACACAGCGGCTGGCTTTATCACCAAATTTCTGTTTGTGCCGCTTCTCCTTTGGAATCAGGGGATATGCAGGACATCCGAAGCGGTGCAGGTGGTTTATGTTCACAGGTTGATCATACAATATTTCGTGTGGGATGCGAAAGCTCTGTGCAGAGGTAGGAGTTCGGTTTATAGTGTAGGCTGCTGCGAGCAGGGCTAGTTTCCAGAATTTTTGAGGTAGACGGGAATCAATGAGCATCGTAGTAGCTCGAGTAACGAGGGTTTCGTTCATCCTCTCTGCAACACCATTCTGCTCAGGTGTATATGGTGCTGTTACTTGGTGTATGATTCCTAGCCTCTTGAACTCTGCTTCCATTTCCTTGGAAGTAAACTCTCCTCCTCCATCTGTGCGGAAGAATCGAGTCCAACCTTCACAGAATTCCCAGTTTGCAATCTGTTTGCGGAAATGTGCTTCCACATATTTTCTCCGTGCCTTTAGTAGGCTATAGACTTCAGATTTCTTCTTTGCAAACAGAACCCATACGTGATTAGAAGAGTGATCAACAAGCACCACCCAGTAGCGATATCCGCCTGGGGCTTCCGGTGTAACAGGCCCACCTACATCACTCGAGACAATATCCAAAGGACCACGAGCTTGGGTCCGGCTCTTGGGAAATGGTAGCTTCTTCATTTTCCCAATCACACAAGGCTCACAGAATTTTGGCATGCCTGTCAAGGAAGTGATTTCACCAAGCCGGCCTTTGCTTACAGACCTCTGAAGCAACTGGAAATTTGTATGTCCCGAGATTTTATGCAGGTGGTTGATGTCCATTGCAAACAAAGCATGTGGATCTTGGCTTAGCGGAGTGCATGCCATGTGATAAAGACCTTTCTTTTGGGTCGCTTCGATCATGCGCTTCCCCTTGGGGTCCCGAACAATGCATTCATCGCCCTGGAAGATACACTTGTATCCGGCTTTTGTTATTTGCTGAACAGACACAAGGGTTAGCCCAAAAGATGGGATATGCAATGCTCGCTTTAGAGATAGTTGGGTCATTCCTCGCTTTGTTTTGCAAGAGAAACGAAGAGTCCCAATGCCTATGGCATCACAATATGTATCATTGCCTAGGCGAACCCTTCGAGGGGGGTTGAGAACCTGGTAAGTCCCTGTCTCAAACCAATCCAGATTTGGGCTCATTACCCGGGATGCCCCGGAATCGAGGAGAATGACCAGTTTTGAGCCATTTGAGTCACTCGAGATATAAGCGGACATAGCAGCATAGGATTTGGAAGATACAGAAGCTACATGGGCACTATCATCATCCTCAGAATCAGATTCAGAGGCAGCAGAGGCATTTGCCTTTGAGCTACGCTTTCTGGGCTGCTTCCCAGACTTGGATTTACCCTTCTTGTCCTCCTGAACCAGGTTCTTCAATTGAAAACAGTGGTCAGAGTCATGGGATTTATTGTGACCATGACGAAGGCAGTACTTGTCGCCACTGCTGGAGGATGACTGGGCTTTACTGGAGCTCTGTGGTTTGGAAACCATGGCAACTTCATCATCCGGGTGAGTGGGCTCTTTTCCAAGCCCTATGATGCGAGCTCGGACTTTGTCCCAATTCAACCCTGTGCCAAGGGAAGAGATGATATTCCCTTTAATAGAGGCCCACTTGTTGTTGTCCGGCAAAGTGCCAAGCAAGATGAGAGGCTGAAGCTCGGCAGAAAATGGGAATTTCAGCCGCGTCAAAGTGTCGAGATGAGATCTGACAACTCCAATATGGGTAGTGAGCTTCGCCTTGTCAAAGGGCTCCCCCTCAACCTCCGGCGCAAGCTTGGTGGCAAAGAGAGATGTGAGGACACCCATAGCTGTATCTGCAGCATTTTCCTCTTCAAACCGCTTCCGCAGTTTAGCCCAGAGGACACCAGCATTGGACTCGTCAAGATGTTCGAGGGCAAGTTCGGTAGACAAGTACTTGTTGATTATACCCAGAGCACGGCTGTTGCGCTCGGGTGGTGTGTCCTTGAAAGCTATACCAACAGCTGAGGTAGAACCAGGAGTACTGGGAAGAGGAATGTTCGCTATTGCAGCAGCAAGAGCATCAGCAGCAGAGGGAGCTGTGATGATAGGCTCCAGGAGGGTAAAAACCCCCTCCCGCCGGAGTTCCGATTGAGCCTGAACTCGGAATGATGTCCAGTCGGCAGCAGTAGAGAGAGTGGCGGATGTATCTGTCATCTGTGAGAAACTCCGAGGGGAAATCGGCAGTGGGTCGGGTGATTGATGCGAGGCAATGCTCGGCAGTGCTTCTAGCTCTGATGAGCGAGCGGTGAGTCTTTCTTGAAGGTACGTCTCAGAGCACTAGCGCTCCGGGGCCCATAACCTGTCAAGATCTGTAAATGCGCGGGTAGCGCAGTAACCTCAGTCTCCCGCTATGTGGGATCAAAGACTATATATTAAATACCTGTAAATGCGCGGGTAGCGCAGTAACTACACAATAAGTAAAGAACTAAAGGAAAACTAAGTAAGAGACTCACCCTCAGTCTCCCGCTATGTGGGATCAAAGACTGAGGGAGAGGAACAGGATGGTACGGTTTATATCTACACTGTTATACATCTGACAGCTATTGCTATCACGGGCCGTAGGCCGGGGCGCGCCGGAGAAGAACTCATATTCTGACAGGAGGGGAGTTCGGTGGTATGGTCTTCAAAAGCGAAAATCCGGAAACCGTGGAAGATATCCGTCAAACAGAAGTCCGGATCAAACGTCAATCGCGTCTCTTCTCCTTCGCCTCCACGGTGGTTATCCTCTCTCTCTTGTTCAGATAGATTCAGGACAGGACCAATGTCCCCATGCCTAGAAGGGTTCCATTTTGGCTGAATGCAATCCAGGAGGGCTTTGGCCGCTTCAATACAACCTCCAGGATTCTCACATCCATACTCAACCCGGTCTCGTCGACACGGTGGGCATGCACAGTTTCTCCGGCCAATTCCAGACGGATTTACCATGTGTGGGTGTCTGTACAGGGTCGTTTTCCGCCCCGCAATGTGTATGAGGTCCTGCACACATCGTACACCATGATTACGCCGTAAGCATTTCACGGCGTCCTTGCGGCGGATTATCTCGAATCTGGAGTTATTCAGCACCATATGGTTCCATATTGGCAGCTGGAGCTGGAGCTCCCTCGAGAACTCGAGTGCAGTGAATTCTAGGTGGTATTTTTCCGCTGCCTGGAACATCCGCCGCATGTCGTACGCTAACGGGTTATTTCTCCACAAGGGGATTCGAATGTTTTGCAAGAAAACATTGTACAGTGAGCCATGTTTGCTTACTGGTTGGCTCATATTCCAACGATGTACAACAGAGTGTTCTGCAAAAAAAGCCCAGTTCGCGCGATCGTCGCCGTGGAGCAGGAAGCCTGGTCACATCCTTATGCCGGAGGGATTTCCATATTGTGGCTGGGGGTTGGGGCGTGTACATACTGGGATCGTAGTTCATCCTGTACTGTTGCTATGTTTCTATTTGTTGTCTTCCGAGACACTTTCTTCCTCATTTCTTTGATTCCCTTGTACGCCAGGGCTTGTGTCAACCCGCTGAGTTTCGCGCCGAGGAGGTTGTTTAGGCCCCGTGAAGCTCCACCAAAGGCTTGTCCGGAAATTTGGCCTTTTGAGGGCGAAAATTTGCGATTTCCTTGTCCGAAAATTGGACTTTTGAGGCCAGAAATCCAAAAGCCTTGTCCGGTAATTGGACTTTTGAGGGCTGGGTGTCGAAATTTTGGTGGGCCTGGCGAGATCCGGCTGGTCGACTTGGCGCTTTGATACGAAGCCTCCGAGGATGATCAAATTGCCGACACTGACGCTCCCACATTTTCGTCGCGGTACAAGTTGTTACCAAGGCTGTTCACCTATGGACCCACGCCAAAATACTATTTTGGGACGACCTCCTATTCAACCAGGGAGGCAACGCATTCGAACGTGGAACTGGCACTGGCCCCCGAACCCTGACTCCGCATGCAACTCTGCAGTGGACAACGTTCACGAAGCCCGGTCCAGTGAAAAAGGCAGTGAAAAAGCTGATGATACGGATACCAAAGTCTAAGGCTAAAGCTGCATGCTAGTATACTTGTAACGGTGCGCGGGGGCGAAAATTTGGTTAATAGCACGAAAAATCGATTTTTTGGCGACCCACGTGACCACCCTTGTCCGATTTTGGCCTTTTGAGGGCCCAAAGGTCCCAAAAAATTGGACTTTTGAGGCCGAAATCGGACGTTTTGGGCGGACAAGCCTTTGGTGGAGCTTCACGGGGCCTGGTTAGTGCTGCCGCGAGGTGGAGGTAGATCGAGGTGATTACCAGCTCGCCTCGGTGCGTTACTATACTGGGCACCTCGAGCTGATGGCAGCTCAGCTCGACTCGAGCTGACTCGAGCTCCATCAAAATGCACTTCCTTTTTGAGTACTTTATCTCCGTTAGAGCTCGCGAGAGTCCGTATTTCAGAAATTCCCTGTGGGTGCATACTAGCAGTCTTTATTCATTTCTCAATGTTATCCTACTGAACATGATAATGTTCGATCAGCCTTAACAAGAATTCTACAGGGAAGGTCGTGTACTGCCTTCCGCCAACAAGATTTATTGAGCAAACGGATTCTCCAAACAACACAAAGACATGGGCCCAATTAATCGGAGGCTACCAGAATATCCATCACTAAGGGTCCCCGAGTACGATGCACAATTTACTGATCCTCAATAGGCCCGGTTGCGCCGCAGTTGGAATATCTTGCCCTCAAGTTGTTTTGCTTCCCTGCCGTGCGAAATTGGTCGTTTTGGGCCGGAAAATTTTGTAGGGACACTGAAGCCTCCTTTGCACCGTATTATGTTGATTCTGGGGCTGCGATGGGAAGATACAATGCTCGTCGACGTTGTTGCGCATGCGTGAGACTCTGGATTACCCTTTAAAGACCGTTCACGTAATAACCTCGAGCCAACTCGAGGCGAACTCGCTCCACCTCGAGCTGCTCCAAGCTTGATGGACCATCACCTCGAACTCCCTCGAACTCAGCTCGCGGTAACACTAGGCCTGGTTGTTTACCGCGGGAATTTCGAGATTTATACCAAGTATGATGGCCGCTGGATCTCGGGCGGCTTGTCGCGACATCTCCGATGCTGTGCTTTGTGCCTCTTCGTGCGCGCAGCGCGGCGCTCAAGACTCTGGAGCTTGTCTTGTTAGGTGTTCCAATCCACCCTCTATTCTCATTTGGACCCATCGCTTGGGTTGCGATCCGCAACACCGTGTCCCTCCTGCTTTCCACATCAGAGTTTTGACATTTTGATTGTGGCGTTGTGCAACGCCGAACAACGCCAAACAACACCCGAAAACGCCCAACAACGCCGAAACGTAGTCTCTCTTGACAGACACTCTATCAGTACGTCGCTCGTACCTCGCGTGATAGAGTCTGTTAGTTACCGCGCTTGTTACCCGGTATCCTGCCTTGTTCTGTAAGCTTTCCATTTTGGGTACTTACCTCCGACGCGACTTGACGCGTCGTGGGATGCCTCCGGTGGCAAGAGCCGACTTGAGGGGCCAGTTATCTTCCTTTTGGAAAAGTATGAGTCCTCAATTTTCCTCAGGCTTTTTGCGACCGTCCTGTTTGCGAGAGGAATATTTATGGTGGGTTTTGTGTGTTCCTCGTCAATTCGACCGAGGGCATGGTCCGAAGTCCACAAAAATCTGCACAGGGGTTTTGTGGTGTACCAGGCTGTGCCTGGAAGGCCATTTTCCGCTGAGGGCGCCGGGGAACACGAGAAACGCGTCAAGTCGCGTCGGAGATGAGTCCTGAAATGGACGGCTTACATAACAACGCAGGATACCGGGTAAGTGGGCGTGGTAACTAATAGACTAGCCGAAACGCACAACGCCTACAACGTCGACGAAAAAACCCACAACGCCGACCGACTTACAATGTTGTTGTCGATGGAGGTCAAATAAAAAAATATTTTTTTCTCCCCCCACAGTATGCTGCCCCACTTCAAACTCCATGCTGCAAGCCAGCTGAGGCACCTAACCCCAGTATCGAGCTCACCGTCGTCGGTAACGGCCATCAAACAATGCGGAAATGCGTTAAAACACCGAAACACCGCAATCAATGTGTCAAATGGCTGATGCAGCCTAAGCTCGGTGTTCAAGGGAGTCCTCTGTAAAGCACGGGCTGCAGTAGTCTCTCCCGACAAACCGATACTCGTAACCAGGGCTGCAGCGGTAATCTCGGCATTTGATGTTGATTGTTCCAGTTCTTCTAGCCTGCCGGACTCATTTCTGGGGTAGGGCTGTTCGCCGTGCCCGTCGCGTCGGTTCTACGGGTGCCGTCGAACGGGTCCCGTGCCGTGCCGTGGGTTATTTTGAGCATCGATAAACGGCCCGTCGAAAGACGGCCGTGACGGCGAGGTGACGGTCGACGGTCATATCAAGATATTTTCGCAGCAAATTCTGTTCAATGGGGTTGATGAATACACTTCTGTGTGGTGGGTAACTCTTCTTGAACCTTTTTAACCCTGCTGGGACCTCCTGCGACCAGCCCGCGACTAGGCAGAGCCCAGCCGAGGTTGCCGAGCCATCATCCGCTTCGGCAAACAACAGCAAATCAGTTGGAGAAATGCTAGTCTGTCTACTTTGACTCATCGTGCCCAGGAGCGTCCAGAGGAGCGTTGAGTATCTCATTGATGGCTTCAGTGTTAGCCTGGAACTAATTTCACTGCAGACAAAACCCAAAATCGAGTAAAGCCTGGTATACCCGTCGCGACGGCCGTCACGGCCGTCCCGTAACCCGTTGCCCGTACCGTACCGTATAGACCCGAGGGCATGACTTGACGGGCCGTAAAACGACGGCCGTGCCCGTCGACGGGACGGCGAACAGCCCTATTCTGGGGTCGTTGTCCCCGTAGTATATGGCAACTGCCGCTCTGGCATCTGCTGTGCCTCCGTGTTCGGTGTGTCCGCTGAATGCAACTACCACCATATCTTCACTCTCCGTGTCCACTGGTACAACACTTGCAGTGTCTGGATCTCCCGGGCCTGAGGCATTCGTGAAAACTCGGAATCCATCCGTGAGTTTTGATATCTTCTCCGGCTCGGTGAATATTCTCGTGTTCTCGACTTCTAGTGGGTTCCCTTCCT
The DNA here is from genome assembly GCA_029281495.1 of Mycena filopes. NCBI lineage: Eukaryota > Fungi > Basidiomycota > Agaricomycetes > Agaricales > Mycenaceae > Mycena > Mycena filopes. Next base: position 452,435 of record JARIHR010000053.1, on the reverse strand, counting down.
CTTGGAAATCTTGGATGCGGGGGTCCCATTTGGGTAGGAGCTGTCCCAGTCTCGTTTGAACCGCGGTTGCGCACGAGTGCGGGTTCTTGCATTTTGAGTTCGACGACCCGGACTACGGGCGTCAGGAGGCGACGAGGGTCATCCGCAACGGCCTCGAAGGGGCCACCGGAACACCCTTCATACAGTCCCTCCTACGCCGGCGTGATGCGCTCCCCGCACATGTCCCTCCCGAGCAGGCGCGTACAGCGCTACTGGACTCCATCCAGGTTCATCCTATGGCGATCACGAAGGACGCGACGGTTCATTTCGCCTTCCGCGTGTACATGGAAACCCCGACCCACAACGCCGATGGGGTTAAGGAGATCTTCGACGCGTTCCAACTCCTCCGCTTCCGGTCCTTCGAATCCTTGGGCACTCCGCATGAGGGGTACTACTGCCGTATGTGCCGCTATCGATCACCCCACCGGACTCTGCCCATACGGCCTTGCCCCCGGTTGGCTGGGCCCGACCATCGCCACAGTGACTGCTTTCTATGCGACTCTCTATCCTGTCGTCGGAGCATGCGGCACAGACACATTTTTTGTGAGCCTCGTGTATCGGGTCGTCCAGTCTCGCCATGACTGACATGCCCTCGCCCACGGTGAAGACTCGATGGTTTGTCCTTAGGCATTTACACTGTGGTTTGTTGTTGAGCTGTCTTTTATTAGGATCCTCCCCGAAATGGTGCCACAGGGTAGGAGTTCCCTCACATCCGTTGACGGGTGAGTCGTGTCAAAATTCTGGGGTTTGAGGTTAGTGCGCAGCAGCAAATATATATTATATGCCCTCACCATCATATTCACATCATAGCTGCCTTCGAAGCCAAAGAGCGTCGACAGCGGAGTTGTGTGAGCACGTTGGGTTCTGCCATGCTGCTCTGTGGCGGTAACTAATCAAATCTTCCCTCCGCATCTTAAGGATTCCACACACACAAGACGGAAGATGAATTTCTTGTTGAAGCGGTCCTCCATTTGTTTTACGCTGGTGATGGTGCCGTCCAGGTCCCCATTTCGAGCTACGGAAGAGTAAATACGGGGCTCCGAACCTTGGGCAGAGATACCAACCAAGCATAACAATGGCCGCGTTGGCCTTGCGTCCCAAGGGGGAGGAGATTGTGGTGTTTATGAGACAAGGGACTGCGCCGCTTCGTCCTATTGTCTCGCCGATCGTCGGGATGTTGGATTGTCGGTCTGCTCGCTAACTGAAGCGGGCAGCGGGACGGCGGAACGGGCGGGACGAGCGGGACTGTAATCTTATCTATGTGATGTGATCATGATAACGCTTTGATATCAGTGAAATATCAGTGAAATATCGCGTGTTGAATAGGTTGGATAGGTGGTACAAGAGAGGTGAGATAGCCTACCTATCTCAACACTGGGATAGAGTGGGAAAAGGGAACTATCTGTAGGGTATCCACCAGAAATAGGTCAAGTATCCACGCAGAGGATAGCTTGGTGAGCTATCTCGGTGCTATCCCTGCCACAGATAATCTCCGGAAAACGCAGTGAGTACAGCTATATACATCTTGTATCTTGCTTCTTTGATACATGACCTACCTTATATACCGGTATGTAGCTTGTTGTCGGCAGTTCTAATCTCTACCCCCTTCGACATCTTTGTCCTCTGCGTCCTCTGTGCCCCCTTCCGTGCTCTTGCACCTGCACACGCAGCTCGTGGTTCCTACCGAGCACCTCGGCCCTTCGCCATCCCTGGCTCATATTTCTGACATTGATCAGGTTTCCCCAAAGCTGACCGGCGGTCTTGGTGCCATCGATAAGGTGCTGGTAGGTGGGGTCAAGCCGCGTATAGATAACCCAGCGAACCTCGATGTCATTGTCAGCGTTGCCAATTTGGGCAGCCGGATTGGGTGTGTCATCCTCCAGAAGAGCTGGTTCCGCAACCCAAGGGGTTCGAACACCATCCAGAAATGCACGGAGGGTGCGCGATGCAGAGGGCCAGTTATCGAATATGATCGGAGGCAAGGCCTCGACAACACGAACAGCTCCAGCAGGAAGACCCATGGTGAGAGCGAGCTGAGATGGGCCGGGTAGGACAGTGTAGGTGTATAGGTGTGGAGGTGAAGGTAAACGGATAGCAAGATCCGGACAGGGAGGCTGAGCGTAACGACTCTCGCAGCTAAAGCCCGGGGCCCATAACCTGTCAGAAATATAGCCGGGGCGGCCGAAGCCGAGAGGCTCACAAGAACGGTGAGCTACCCAAGTGCAGGTGCAGGAGCACAACGAAGGGGGCACAGAGAGGTGTGGGGGATAAGAAGATCGATTGGATTGTCGGTGAGAAGCCAGTACTGGCCGTATGTATCGAGAAGATGAATACAGCGATACTCGGACTGACGGGAACAATCAAATACTGACACTTATTGTTCTATGTACCGTCGTAACTTACTGGCTACTAGATTTAGTTACTGTCCGTTTGTATAAGTAGGACAACAATTTGACTGAGACCTCTGCGCGTTTGCAGAGGGTCACCGAGCTCCGCAACCGTCCCTAGGCTCTAATTCCAACACGGGGATCGTGCTCGCAATCGCCTGCTTGACGATAGCCTGGCCCGACTTGAAGACTTTCAACTCCTTCTCGTACGCCTCGAGCGCAACAGCTTCGGTGGACGTATGGTGCCCGCCACTTAGTCACCACCTCTGCTGCACTACTGCCACATCAGCCGGAGGCATTTTCTTTTTTTTTGCCCTTTTCTGGCCTGTTGGAAGCGCAAACTCTTGTTCTCTGAAGGCTAATACTTGACCTGTGACAATGACCAATGACTGAACTGCATGAGTTCAAGGCTGCAGCAACATATCGCATGCTACCTGTATGCAGCTTTGACGGAGAATACCCCTGGATGGCTCAGACTGCCAAATCGGGTGGTTCAAAAGATTATCACTCCTTCACATACTTAGCTATTAAGAATCGGTCTTAGGGATCTGTTCTACTCACGAAAAGGAGTCGTCTGGCAAGGGGAAAGAAAAATAGGTAAATATGTGCGGCAGTAGTTGCAGTTGTCACACAGAGGTGGTGACTAAGTGGCGGGCACCATAGGTGGGTTGGCGGTAAGTGGGGCAACGGGAGCGAGGTATGTGGCTAGCAGATGATCTGCGAGACCAGCAGCGTCGGCGGCGAAGCATACAAACCAAGTCTGAATCTGTAATGTACAGCGCCGCCCAAAGCTCCGGCTTGTCATGAAGTTCGGTCCGCCACCATATAGGATAGGATTCTCGATACAGTTCATACAGTATATTCAAAGATGGAAGATACCGAAGAAAGCTTCCAACTCCGTCGATGTTGGAGCGGAGGAAAGGGCGACGAATTCGGATGTAGATGAAAGAAATTCGGATGTAGATGAAAGTAGAGGATCAAACTGTACGAATAGGCTCGACATAGAGTAAATGAGGGGTCCACGGCGTCGATATGACTTGGAGATGTGATTTCGGAAAGCCAACCTTGCGACCTATGTCCGGTGTTCAGATCGGGCGAAGACAATCCATAGCCGGGTGCGGCTGCCACACAACAACTTGTCGACGCGGGATCGAATTCGAATATGTCGAGTGGAGCGAAGCTCGGGGAGACGGTGGGACCACCGTGATACAAAGCCTCTGTCGGCGGATGTATGAGCAGAAGCAACAGAAGGCGCCTGCTACAGGAAGCAAACCTTCCGAACTTTCAATACCGTCTGGAGCCGGGTCAGCTGTGGCAGAGCCAGCCGCAAAAGCTACAAAGCGTGTTGTAACTTGTCAATTATGAGAAAGGGAATAGAAAAAAAAGTATGTGCCGCGCACTTTGATTACTTTCCATCTCTTCCGCCAGAATGGGAGACGCGAACACCACCGCCCTCGGGGGCCTGGTTTTGTCGAAGATTTCGAGCTTGTTACGTAGGGCAGATTCGGTGAGCCCTTGGGCTAGCAGTGACGCGATCTGGCTACAGCGATCAGGATCCGTTTTTGATTGTGGTCTTGCTGCCCCCTTCCGACGCGCCTGCGGGGTGAATTTGTAGTCGGGATACTTGACGCTGTGTTCATCGGCCCTCCGGTGGGCAAGGTCCTTCCAAGTCTGACGTTCGGAGGTCGAAAGTTCTTTCCATCTCAGTCCGGCGACTTTGCTTATCTCCCCGCCCGTAAATGAAGCGATGGGTAACGAGCTTTTGAAGAGGAAAAATGCGTTAGGAGGACGTGGAATGCGAGTTGCCGCTCCTCTACTCTTGTGCGAACGCATAGTGGGAGGTGCCGGATTCGTATTAACTTATTGAGTATAAGTACCATTTGTTGTTTCTATCTTTCTCACGTTGATCAAACTTCCCAATTTGGCGGGCGCACGCACATACATGATCAAGATCTTGGTTCCATTCCTTTTGTTGACGTTCTATCCTGTTCTATCCCTAGAATTCACGTTGACATGATCAAAACTTCCTAATTTGGCGGCGTTCTATCCTTGGGATTGATCATGGTGTTTCCCAATTTGGCGGGCCCGTCTGGAAATTTGATCATAGTTCAGTGATAATATGTGCGGCAGTAGTTGCAGTTGTCACACTACATAAGTGGCGGGCTCCTTTTGTTGACGTTCTCCCTAGAATTCACGTTGACATGATCAAAACTTCCTACTTTGGCGGGCGCACCCTGGTGTGGCGGGCCCGCCTGGAAATTTGATCCTGTGTGGTTTATGGTCCATCCTCGTCTCGCGGTGCACAGCAAGAAGACTGGAGGTTGGGCGCGATCTGAACAGTCGTTCAGACCCGGAACGCGGAGCAAGGAAACACGCCGCTCACCCAATGGCGCCGAAAAACTAGCCGCGAGTGAATGCGACATCAGCAAACCAAAACACGTCTGGCTGATCTGGCGTCAGACCAACCAAGCGCGCCAGGTTGCCAGAATTTCATCTGGCCGCATAATGACTTGCCTTGTATTCCTGCCTCCAGAATATCAGTTCTTCCAACGACTCAGTTCACAATAAGACAAGGCAATAATAATGCATTAGGATTACTACGAATAACAATCAAAGGGTGTAGTAATTAGTACTAGGAATAAGAGAGATCACCAGGCAGAATTACAGGAGTTGGATTGGACCCGCACAGCCCACGGGGATGGAACCAGTGCCCAGTACCCGGGTGAGAGAACCTAAAGAGAGGAGAGTGATGATCGAGGAAAGCGGCATACAAGACGGCACGCACCTTGGCCGCATCTCCACCAAGTCAATCCGGATCTGCGAGGCTGGAAATCAATGAATAGGTGGATTAGAAGAGACTTTGCACACTCACCACACATACCGAGAAACGACACCAACATCCTTCCAACATCCTTCCAGCTCACGACACTTGACACTTGAGCTTGCGGACGACTTGACATCTTGACTGCGCCAGGTGCGTCTTCTTTTCGGTGAATTGTGGTGGCTTGGACTTGGTCGGTTGCAGAAGCTTGCTGCATACTACTTGGAGAGTCTTGATTGCACCGGGTTTTGGTGACTTGCGGCGGTGGCTTGAACTTGCTGACTGGTAGGTCTGTCATCTTGAGCCTTGTGAACGGGAGAGCATGGGCTTGAGGGTCTGAAATTTGCATGCATAGCTTCTGGGGCCACTTGGAGAAGGTCTTGGTAGGACGAGCGGAGTCGGGGAGCTACTTAGCAGGAGGCGAAGTGGGCGGTGGTCAAGAGGAAGGAGCGCAACCAACTTACGGCACTTTGATGAATTCGATTGGCTCATCATTTCGGCTACTTGCGGACCCGGGCGGAGTTTGAATGACTTGATCGTCGACTTCAACTCGACTACGTTGTCCGCCAAGATTTCAGGCAGTTCAGGTGACGGCCTGGCAATATACAACCAAGAGACATGATTGCCAGTGAATTAAGAACCCACTGGACCCCATTTCTGCCACCGGCCATTTATGCAGAACTTTGTTTCTGCTTCGTGAGCTTGGGTTGGAAAGATCAAGTACGGACAGTGAGATATTGTACATATTCCTCTCCTCAAAGAACCGTGTAACTCGGCTGATACTCGGGCAGATCTAACGTGAATACTGAAACTGACACCATCATAAAAAATGGCTTGTTGAAAATTCTGGCACGATCTGACTGGTATGGCTGCCATACCGGTCAGAACGACCAGACCAAACCAGACGGTGCCACAGCTGCCAGAGATATTCTGGTTTGCTGATGGACGCGCTACGCCCAACCCAGTGAGGCGCTTCCAATGTGACGTGAGATACATAATTCGAGGGCCCGAAGGTATGCCTCGTATGCCAGCGATTTCCACCGGCCGGCGAGGCGAATGAGTTCTGGACTGACTTTCTGAGCAAGGTAGTACGAGGCACCGCCAATGCGGAACGAATGGCCAAAGGCGGTACCAAAGCCCCACGCGCCGAGGATCGCGTTGATCCTGTTCAACGCCGCCTGCTTCACCATGGGGCGTATATCCCCGTTGCGGTCTCGCCACGAGAATAGCGGATCCTTTCGACCGGCCGGTACGACGCGCCGTAGGTTGCGAAGAGCGGCGATTGGGCATACTAGGCTCTGCAGCTCCCCCGTATGGGCTACCAGATAAACGTGCTGTATCTCGCCTGGCAGCGCTGTCTTTGCGTCTGGTAAGTCCAATCGTGCATATAGCTTGCCATCGCGATCCAGACCCTCGTTGCAGTCTTCTCGCTTCAAATCTTTATCGCCGTCGAATGATCATCATTATGCAGCACGGTGTGCGACTCGTGGGATACGGTCTAAAACGGAAGCGTTGCGGTACGAGATATGCCCTGGCCCTCCCTGGCCGACATCCCACAAATCAAGTTTGAATGTGGGGGAAATGTGGGCGGTGGTGGCAGGACCTCAAGCGCCAAAGGCTTCAGGTTGAACCACTGGATGCCTCGTTGGTCGAAAGTTCGACAAGTTGTGATTGCCCATGGAAGAACGATGTTGCTCGAGATTGAACGAGGATATATTGATGACGTGTTTTTAGTGGAACAAGAATCCTTTGCTAGCCTTTCGATGGCCGGAGGCAGCAGCATTGTGGTAGCGGAACTCAGAGCGCCTCGGTCAATCATAGTCATCTGAGTCCAGGGACCCGTGCAAGGGACAAAAGGAGCGTAGTGTTCGAACGGACACTGACAGCGAAGTGTGCCGAGCGAGCAACGCGAGCCAGCACACATAGCCGGCTAGCTAAGAGAGCGGCCCGGAGGATGCCTCATCCGTGATCGACAGCATCTGTCGATCAGTTTCCTCTCTTGCCTCCCGCGCGCTCGCCCATTTTTGCAGGGTTTGAACTGCATTGTTTTTGGGGGGCATTGTCTTTCTTGGGTGTTTGCCTGGGACTCCCTGATGGACTACTGGGCTGCTGGAACCTCTGGAACCCGACTAGGAGGGATATCAAGTCTGGATGCCTTGGCAACACCCGCAGTGCGCTTGTAGTCGGACGAAGACTTGGACTTTGGGGATGGAAGAGGCCTGAGCCCCAGTGAAAACGCCGTGTGCTCTGGTGTGCTCAAACGGGCGCAAATGTGGTCCGGATGTGCTCAGATATGCGCGGTGCACATTTGGGCACTTTTTCATTGATAGCAGTTGATAGTGTCAGAATATGAGTTCTTCTCCGGCGCGCCCCGGCCTACGGCCCGTGATAGCAATAGCTGTCAGATGTATAACAGTGTAGATATAAACCGTACCATCCTGTTCCTCTCCCTCAGTCTTTGATCCCACATAGCGGGAGACTGAGGGTGAGTCTCTTACTTAGTTTTCCTTTAGTTCTTTACTTATTGTGTAGTTACTGCGCTACCCGCGCATTTACAGGTATTTAATATATAGTCTTTGATCCCACATAGCGGGAGACTGAGGTTACTGCGCTACCCGCGCATTTACAGATCTTGACAGGTTATGGGCCCCGGAGCGCTAGTGCTCTGAGACGTACCTTCAAGAAAGACTCACCGCTCGCTCATCAGAGCTAGAAGCACTGCCGAGCATTGCCTCGCATCAATCACCCGACCCACTGCCGATTTCCCCTCGGAGTTTCTCACAGATGACAGATACATCCGCCACTCTCTCTACTGCTGCCGACTGGACATCATTCCGAGTTCAGGCTCAATCGGAACTCCGGCGGGAGGGGGTTTTTACCCTCCTGGAGCCTATCATCACAGCTCCCTCTGCTGCTGATGCTCTTGCTGCTGCAATAGCGAACATTCCTCTTCCCAGTACTCCTGGTTCTACCTCAGCTGTTGGTATAGCTTTCAAGGACACACCACCCGAGCGCAACAGCCGTGCTCTGGGTATAATCACCAAGTACTTGTCTACCGAACTTGCCCTCGAACATCTTGACGAGTCCAATGCTGGTGTCCTCTGGGCTAAACTGCGGAAGCGGTTTGAAGAGGAAAATGCTGCAGATACAGCTATGGGTGTCCTCACATCTCTCTTTGCCACCAAGCTTGCGCCGGAGGTTGAGGGGGAGCCCTTTGACAAGGCGAAGCTCACTACCCATATTGGAGTTGTCAGATCTCATCTCGACACTTTGACGCGGCTGAAATTCCCATTTTCTGCCGAGCTTCAGCCTCTCATCTTGCTTGGCACTTTGCCGGACAACAACAAGTGGGCCTCTATTAAAGGGAATATCATCTCTTCCCTTGGCACAGGGTTGAATTGGGACAAAGTCCGAGCTCGCATCATAGGGCTTGGAAAAGAGCCCACTCACCCGGATGATGAAGTTGCCATGGTTTCCAAACCACAGAGCTCCAGTAAAGCCCAGTCATCCTCCAGCAGTGGCGACAAGTACTGCCTTCGTCATGGTCACAATAAATCCCATGACTCTGACCACTGTTTTCAATTGAAGAACCTGGTTCAGGAGGACAAGAAGGGTAAATCCAAGTCTGGGAAGCAGCCCAGAAAGCGTAGCTCAAAGGCAAATGCCTCTGCTGCCTCTGAATCTGATTCTGAGGATGATGATAGTGCCCATGTAGCTTCTGTATCTTCCAAATCCTATGCTGCTATGTCCGCTTATATCTCGAGTGACTCAAATGGCTCAAAACTGGTCATTCTCCTCGATTCCGGGGCATCCCGGGTAATGAGCCCAAATCTGGATTGGTTTGAGACAGGGACTTACCATGTATGATCAACCAGTGAACATAAACCACCTGCACCGCTTCGGATGTCCTGCATATCCCCTGATTCCAAAGGAGAAGCGGCACAAACAGAAATTTGGTGATAAAGCCAGCCGCTGTGTCTTTGTTGGATATCATGAAGGAAGTAAAGCTTATGACTTGCTCGTGATCAACAAGGACGGTACCTATGGTAAAATCATAACCTCGAGACATGTGAGGTTCAACGATGATGAACCATTTACTACGGTACAACCTCCAATGGAGCCAAAAGCAACTTCTAGGGAACAATTTGAGAGAGTATCCCAAAGTCTGCTCCCCAGATCAACCTCATATTACGATGAGAGTGACGACACAGACATTCCACAACCTAATCCAGGTTCAGTGGGGGCTCCTCCAATCCCTGTTGCTCCACCACCAAGAGACAGTCCACCTCAGGCTGATCCTTTACCATTGCCAGATGATATTCCATCTGTTGCACACCCATCCGAGAGGGGGAATCCACCACTCCGAAAAATTGCTGGTGTCAGAACTGAACCCCCTCGAAGAAGCACTCGCACTCATGTGCAAGCTGAGCATCCGAGCAGCCAGTATGAGCGAATTGCACAGAGGCCACAGACACAGTCTAAAGCCCAGCGTGCAGCTGAGCGCGCAGCACAAAAAGAAGCACGGAATGATGTCCCATCCTCATCCGAATCTGAACCTGAACTTGATGACCCTACAGAAGCTGTCCTCCTTGCAAGTCTTGATGAAGTCATTGCAGAAGCATTCACCGCACAGCAGAGCCCACTTGATCCTCCGAGCTGGGATGCCGCTATGGATGGTCCTAATGCTGACGAGTGGGTTGCTGGACTGAACGAGGAGCTTGCAGCTTTCCAGGAGAATGATGTCTACAACGTTGTTCCAATTCCTGAGGGCATAAAGCCTATCAAGTCCAAAATTGTGCCAAAGGTCAAGACCGATGAAAAAGGTCAAATAGCACGATACAAGGTTCGGATTGTAGCTCGAGGGGATACCCAGAAGGAGGGCATTGACTACAAGGAAGTTTTTGCTCCTACTGCCAATCTGGAGTCTGTCCGCATTATCTGTGCACTTGCTGCAAAGTACAATCTTGAGCTCGAGCAAATGGATGTCTCAACAGCTTATCTCAATGGGGAACTTGAAGAGGAAATCTACTTGACGCCTCCAAGTCCTGTTGAGATCCCAGAAGGTCATTGCTGGCGCCTGAAGCGATCCTTATATGGTTTGAAGCAGGCAGGAAGGACCTGGAATCGAACTCTCGACTCCAAGCTTCTGAAGCTGGGATTTCATCGACTCAACTCCGAAACTTGCCTTTATGTTTACAAAGAGGGCAACCAGACCTGTTTCGTTGTAGTCTATGTTGATGACCTGCTTCTTGCTGCCACTTCCAAGGAGTTCTCCCAGAAAATCAAGGGAATGCTCTCTTCCAGCTTCAAAATGCGAGACCTGGGTACAGCTAAATATCTTCTTGGCATCGAGATTGTCCGCGACCGCAAAAAGCGCACAATTGCTCTGAACCAGCGTCAATACATTGACAAAGTTCTTGCTCGCTATGGCATGGTAGACTGCAAGCCAGTTTTCACTCCAATGGCAACAGGCACTGATCTTAGTGCTTTTGACCCTGAGAATGACCAGACAATCCCTCAAATGTCTCTTGTCGAGGGTGGTCCTGCTATGTCTTACCAGAGTGTCGTTGGATCTGCCATGTATGCCATGCTTGGGACACGTCCAGATATTGCCCACACAGTCGGAGTTCTTGGACGATTTAGTGCAAATCCCAAAAAGATTCATTGGGCTGCAGCCAAACGACTCCTTCGATATCTCAAAGGCACTCGGCATTGGGCACTGCACTATGATGGAGCTGACCTGGGCATGGACATGACCTTCTATGGTTACAGTGATGCAAACTGGAATGGAGACCGAGATACCTCCCGTTCGACCTCTGGTTATGTCTTCATTGCAAGCCGTGGAGCCATTGGTTGGTCAAGTCGCAGACAATCCATGGTCGCACTATCCTCAACAGAGAGTGAATATATTGGCCTTGCCAATGCTGGGCAGCATTTAGCCTGGCTACGCTCATTCTTTGATGAACTTGGGCATTCACAAAACAACCCAACAGAGTTGCGATGCGACAACCGAGCTGCCATCATCCTATCTCAGGATCCGCAATATCGTGCACGGACTCAGCATATACAGCGCAAATATCACTTCGTGCGAGATGACTTGGTCCGTCATGGTGAATGTGTTGTACTCTGGTATCCAACAGAGGACATGGTAGCAGACATTTTCACAAAGGCTCTACCTCACGACAAGCATTCAAAGTTTTGTCTTTCAATGGGACTACGGCCTGGGTCGAGTGGGGGTGTCAGAATATGAGTTCTTCTCCGGCGCGCCCCGGCCTACGGCCCGTGATAGCAATAGCTGTCAGATGTATAACAGTGTAGATATAAACCGTACCATCCTGTTCCTCTCCCTCAGTCTTTGATCCCACATAGCGGGAGACTGAGGGTGAGTCTCTTACTTAGTTTTCCTTTAGTTCTTTACTTATTGTGTAGTTACTGCGCTACCCGCGCATTTACAGGTATTTAATATATAGTCTTTGATCCCACATAGCGGGAGACTGAGGTTACTGCGCTACCCGCGCATTTACAGATCTTGACAGATAGCACACGTCGCATTTGTTTTGCTAGTTCATTTTCACGTCGTTCGACTTGCAACAAACTGTTGGCTTGCCGCCGCCGGAAATAACGCGCGAAGTCGCGACTCGCAGGTGCCGTAATGGACGCGTCGGCGTCGGAGTTTGAAATGCCTCTTGATCCCGTACCACCACCATCTCCCACCCATCCCCACCTCCCGCGCCATCCGCCCGTCTGTCGTCCCCTTCTTCCCACCCGGTCTCGACATCCTTCTCTCACTCTTCCCACCAGCATCTTGGAACTCTCGCGAGGCTTTCTTGCAAACTAGCGCAGCCCGCCTTCGTCCCCGCCCTGCAACCGCGCGGCCATGGCGCCACTGGAACCCAGACGACGTCCCACATCGTAGGAGCACACACCCACGTCGACGACTCACACGACTCACACGGGGAGCACTCGCGGCGGCCCGCACCGTTGTGCGGAGGGCAAACACCGTACATCCGCAGGGTCGTTGGAGAGTTTGCGCAGCCCCGCCGCCGCTGTATATACTCCCGCAACAACGGCGTGTGCGCCTCTCGAGGATCGCGAGTCTAAAGCGTTGTATGGGGGATTGATCGCCGGGCGGGGCGGGGTGCGTGGGCGGCTGCACGGGTGGGGTCGCGCTGTCGATTGTGCGTGTGTACGTGTCCACTGCTCTTCTCCCGCACCTTCCCCCCATCCAACATCCTACGTGCTGACCAGACACTGCATGTGGGCATAACCGGCCACCCGTAGTCCGGCGCGGAAGGCAAGCTAAGCGACCGCGGACCCTCCGACGCACGCAGCCACTACCGCGACGCCGCGACTGCCGACGTCTACCAGTCCTCCCGGACAAGTTGGTTACAAGAGCCGCAAACGCCGCCGTCGTCCGCGCTCTCGCTCGGCGACACCCTCGTGCTCGAGCCTTGCGTGCGCCTCTCGCGCCGCCTGTGCCTCCGCCTCGCGCGCGGCTCCTCAGATAAGTACCCAAACAAGCGCGGGTTCCAGTTCCCGTTCCCCAGCTCGAGTGAAGTACCCCCTCCTTCTCTACCCGCACGCTGGCTGACGGAGTGCCCGTTTCTTTCTTTGACGCAGCGGCGGGTCGGCTAGTCGCGACGAAGGACGAGGCGCTTCCACGCAAATTCGCCGTGTTCGCCGTCGCAAACAAGCTCAAGGACGCGCTGCCCGCGGGCCGCAACGGGGGTGGTCAATGGCGAAGGGACGATCAAGAAGCACGGACCCCGCACGGGTTCCATAAACGACGCCGCCTACCACCAACAATACGAGGGCGCCGCCCCCAAAGAGCGATACCGTGCTCGACGCGAAAGGCGACCTCGGGAGTAAGTTCTTATCCCTTTCATTGCCCGCATATCAATTATTGATTCGCTGCGTAGGTCCCTCTTCCGTGTTTTCCTCGCGCTTCATCATCGGCCGCATGCGCATGTAAGTCTTAATTTACCTTCCCGACTTGTTCTGAGGCTAATAGTAATACGACATGCAGTAGTATTATCTGCCCCGCGGGTCGCTCGACTTCTGAGGTGAATAATATCCATTTCCGTAAGGAGTCGTCGCCACTGAGATAACCGTCCCGCAGATTGATACGACCACCTTCGACGCGCGACGAAAACGGCGGACTTCGCGACGCGGGCGCCTTGCGGAACACCCAACAACTGGACTACGTGCGGCGAGGGACTCAGCGACCCACCACGAAGGATGGCGCGATATGGGGGACTTGGTGGTGGTGGCGGACTGTAGCGGTACTCGTGTGGTCGTAGTTGATTTGAATCTAGTCGATTTCCTAATTACGACGGCCAAATTATCAGGGGGACTTCTGAACATACCTGAGCCCACCAGCGCAAATCTGAGCACATCGAAGAGTCCAGATCCTGTGCTCTGGGGTGCTTGGATGTGCTCGGAGGTGCATTGATTTGGGTGGGCACATTTGAGCACATTTGAGCCCACCAGAGCACACGGCTTTTTCACTGGGCCTGAGCTCCCACTTGGCTCCCACTGTGTGATTATCTTGATACTCTGCTGCTTCTGCTCATGGCTCAGAAGCCATCCTCAATTGGTGTAACCCCTATCTTATGTCATACATTGCGACAACTGCGCCGCCCAAGCGCCGCCACGCCTCCTACTCTTGGGCCGTATATTCTGGCAAGCATACTCTCTGGGTCTGGACCTATCCTTTCCCTTGGTCTAAGGCTCGGATCCCGCTGACGCCACCGGACTGGGCATCCGTCACTTACTCGGGCTCTGGCCACCTCTTATTGCCGCTTGTATGCTACGCCTTCCGCGCCGCTGCACTCGTGCGGGTTTTGAAGTCCGTATTTCGGTGAAGCACCCTTTGTTTGCATGCTCATTGCGAGCCTCTGCAACGTATTGCTGCTTGTATGCCACGTGTTCCGCGCCGCTGCACTCGTGCGGGTTTAAAGTCCGTATTTCGGTGAAGCACCCTTTGTTCGCATGCTCATTGCGAGCCTCTGCGGCATATTGCTGCTTGTATGCCACGTGTTCCGCGCCGCTGCACTCGTGAGTGTTCGAACGGACACCGCAATATTGGACGGGGATGTCCTGAATCAGGCGATTCAAAGATTGATATTGATAAGGTCGCAACGCGAAGGTGCGGAGGTCGTCTGCGATCAACAGCAGGCAATGGAGCGCTTAAGGGAGAGTGCGAGACGATACAGTCTTGGAAGCGAGGTTTCAAAGTTTTAGACGATCATGAGGGTCAAGTAGGCGCCTCCCGTGGTCGTAGCAAATTGCGAGAGAGCATTAGTGAAGGCTAATAGACTTCTGACACATAAGGCCAAACGCGGCAGAGTTGCAACTCTGACCGTGTCACACGGGGGAGAGAGAGTCATAATCTCGGTTGCCCTCAGCCGCGATTGAGTGAATGCAGTACGACTCGAGTGTTAACACCGGCGAACGAACCGAGTGTCATGTTTCGAGAATGACATGTGGGTAGGAGCCTCGCGGGCATAGACAGCAAGTCCGAACCGGAGGGCGTAGGGTTGAAACCCAATGCAGTGTGAGATTTTCCGGTCACTGTACCCGACCGCAAGGGCGAGGTTAGCTGGTTTTACGGGTGGGCCGTCGCTGAGTGGACGAGTCCAAAGAACTACGTTGAAAGGGGATGACGTTAAGCCAGAGGGAACGTTCTCCACAATGCCTGTGTGGCAGCAGCAGTGCGTATGTGCGCTATATCTGGCGCGTTTGCTGTTTCAGAGAGCCCGTGTTGTTGGTTTTTCGGGTGCGCGTAAAGGCTAAGCTGTTAGGCTTAGAAGTACGAGGTAAGAGCACAAGAGTTCCGGTTGATAAAGGCTAGGGCAGTGCCTAACAAACGGATGCCCTTTGCCGCTACATTGCGGAGTATTTATACTACAACAGAAGTGATCTAGAATATTCTACAAAGTTCAACCAAGCTGACTAAGTAATGAATAAGCAGTCTCTGGAATATTCTCCAGCAGACCAGTTGGAACACCAAGAATCTCAACACTCCCCCTCAACTGGGCAGCTGTCGCAAACTCCCCCTGAAGCGTAGTGATGAGCTGCGGCTGCCGCTGACCGCCGAAATCCGATCAACCTCCGATACAAACACGACCACCCGCGCCAAATTTACCGTTCAACGCGCCCTCCGCATGCTCATTTCACGCGTCGTCCGCGATTTCGACCGCCCTTTCGCAATGCATTCGCCATATCTCCGACATCACCGTGTCCCCGAGCCATTTTCCTGGCTTCATTCGTGTTCAGAACTTGTCTCCGCCAGTGTCCGGCTTCTTTCGGGATTTGCAAGCGTACCGATGGACTCGCATGGACCTTTGTACTTACATTTCATTAGTTCGGACTTATTTTCACTTTTACCTCATCTTCAGTATATATTGTGCATGTACTTTACCAACAGAACAGAACAGAATTTGAGAGTTGTTCCCTCGTCGCACCTCCTCTCGGCCCTCGTCGCTGCCGCAGAGCGTCGCATTCTATATACACCCACTCATCCTCTCCACGAGCCATCGAGCATCGCTGAGCCAACTCGTACACCCCCGCACTCTCTACGGCCCTTCGAGCGGTCTCTCCCCCTCATTCCCTGTTGGATTATGGTCACGAGGCAAACTCCAAGTATGTTCTGCTTCACACATTATTGTTTCCCTCTTATTGTTTTTTCCCTTCTTATCGTCTTGTTATTGTCTTCACCTTGCTTCTCTCCTCTTATTGTTTTCATCCTATTGTTTACTGGCTACTTGATTATTTACCTGACTAGTATTTAAGTAGCTCACTTTGTACCTAGTACCTTGTCGGGATTGCAGCAGAGCAAGCAATCGAACCTCCTTGTTTGTCCCCGCTTGTCCGAATCTCACATTCCCCACCTCTGTGTTGGATTATCTAGCTCCGCTCTCCGCTCCCAGCCGCGCCGTAGGCGTATCAGTAGTTACCTCATTACCGCATGTCTTCCGGTGCACGGAGCTACGCGCGGCTTACTATGCGAGCGTGTCACATCTGGTGACCCGTACTTCATCCACGATCCAATGTCGGCACCTCTCGGCAACCTGCAACAGTCAGCAACGGCGATGAAGTGAAAAACCAACAGTACTGTATAGTTTCGCTCAATTCGTATGTCACAGGTCACAGGCCCCCAAATATCAGAAAAAATTCGAACGGGTCACAGGTCACCGAGCGGATATTCGAATGTGACAAAAAAGTCGTGAAAATGGCTCAAAATCCATTTTTTTGGCTCACACAGTGCGAAAGACTGGGGGGACGCGCCGCGGTGCTTGCGGAGTACCGATTTCGCAGAATTTGCGCAGAATGCCCAATTTCACACCAATCCTGCCCCAAAGGTGGCCAAAAAGCATCCAAAAGGGTCCGTTCAAAACAGGCTCGTGTTCGAATTGGTTGAAAACACCTTGAATCCCTTTTTGTATGGTCATTACCGTGGGTTTCACGCTGGCGGGAAGCTGCTATGGCTGTCCGGGTCTTTCCGGGTTTTCGAACATTTTTGATGGTCACAGTCGGTCCGATCTACGAAAATCCAAGTTCGAATTTCCAGGTCACAGGTCACAGCGCTGGAGAATTGAGCGAAACAGTACAGTAAGTAAAGGTAAAGTAAAATGTCCAATAAAAAGAGAAGAAGGAAAAAGTTAGGTCAAATCAAAAGAATCAAAATCCGAAGGCGTAATCGTCATAGTAGTCCTCGTCGTCGGAGTAATCTCCATCCGAGTCGATCGGGACGTGGTGGGCAACGCCGGCAACATCACGATCAGATGGACAGTCGGCAGACAGATGACCGATGCCGCCACAGTTGTAGCATCTGCGACGATCGCGAGATGTGTCGGATGTGAGTTTGGAAGCGGGGGCGGGGGTAGGCTTGGGAGGCTGTGGTTTCTCCCGTGGGGTGGTACGGCGGCTGCGAGCGACGAGAGCAGCCGTGGGATCATTTGGCTCGCGAGCGGTGAGCCGTCGGGCTTCCATCGTGATGGCCGAGGTAACTTTGCTCGGATTCTTGAGCAATGCCTCGTCGAGGGCCATGGATGAAATCCAGGAGTCCCAGCTGTCTGGCATCGAGGTGAGGAGAGCCAGTGACAGGACCTTGTCGTCGAGTGGGTAACCGAATGTTCGGAGCTCTTCGGCACATGTCTTCATGCCGCGGAGATGAATCTCCATATCGGTCTCGTTCTGCGCACGCGTGGAAAACAATTTCCGGATGGCAAGGATGATTCCAATTCCTCCTTGACTCTCGTAGTTGTTTTTCAAAGTGGTCCAAGCCTCGAGAGCGGTCTTGGCATTGCGAACGTCGACAATCAACGGCGGAGCAATCCGAAGCCGAATTTGGGTGAGGGCTCGGCGGTCGGAGGCTTTCCAAGCGCGTCATCGCCAGTGGCGTTGTCCTTGATGTGAGAATCAAGGCCAAGGTCGTTGAGAATATCATCCATCTGGATAGCCCAGGTGGCATAGTTCTCGACACCGGTTAGCGACTCGATGGCGACGCGGTATGCGTTGGGGTGGGAGGTGGAAGTGGAGTCGGACATGGATGATGGCGGAGGGGGGATACGCGAATGGGGTTATCAGGGATACGCGCGAAGCCGGGTTATCGGCGGCAGGAACCGAGATCCGTTTGTGTTGGTTTTTCGGGTGCGCGTAAAGGCTAAGCTGTTAGGCTTAGAAGTACGAGGTAAGAGCACAAGAGTTCCGGTTGATAAAGGCTAGGGCAGTGCCTAACAAACGGATGCCCTTTGCCGCTACATTGCGGAGTATTTATACTAACAGAAGTGATCTAGAATATTCTACAAAGTTCAACCAAGCTGAGTAAGTAATGAATAAGCAGTCTCTGGAATATTCTCCAGCAGACCAGTTGGAACACCAAGAATCTCAACACGTGTGGGCCATGGATACACAGGGTAACTCGTGAGTGTCGATACTCGACAAAGAAGAAGGGTGAGAGGTTATCCTCGAGCGGACAAACAAAACAATAGGGATAGAGGTTGTCCTTGAACGGACGAAATGAGTTCCGAGACTCGAGCGTAGAGGGTAGCAATATCTTGAGGGTAGCAATATCTTGCGGACGATGCAATCTAGTAAGTAGAATGGTCGGTCAGTAGGTCAGTAGGCCAGCAGGAAAACCGCGTTGAAACGTGCTTGGAGCTGAGTCCAGTGGAAACGAAGTATGCTTCGGCAGGCGATTTGAACGTTGCGACAAAGGTCGACGAGTTAGATACCTCGCAGGTCGTAATGAGGATTGCTCCAGCTGCGGCGTCGCTGGTTCAGATTCCGAGTTCGTGAAAAGTCGTAATCAGGTTGCGATTTTTGAGACGGGACAACTGCGTCGAATACAGAAGATACCATCAATATGGGGGGAGGCGGGAATAAGTTTGAGGCGAAGCGTCAGAGTGTGAACACCGAGGCATAAGCTCGCTGATTCATAGGTCGAGGTACGAGGGTGGCCAGAGCGGACATTGAGGAGGCCTGAGCCCGGACAACGGCCAGCGCTCGACAGGATTGGCACTGGCGCTTAGTGTTGCCGGTGTCGGGTTCAGAACCGATTCCGAACCTGAACCGGGCGCCTCGACGCATAGAGCGGACATGCAGGGCTGGGTCCTGGAAAGGAAGGGAGTCGAATGCAGTGATGGCGATGGTAGCAGGATTCCTCTGATAAAATGCTGCAATGGGTTCGGGAGCGAACACATCGGAGTGCTTTACCCATTGATTGTGCGAAGCATCATAGCCTTTGAAGGAGACCATGTACCAGAGGGATTTGTAGCGCACTTTTGCATCTAGGATCGCCTCAACTTCCCATTCAGGAGCGTCACCAGGGACTTCTGGAAGCGCTGGGGGAGGTTCATTGTACCCAGGACGGCCCTCGAAAGGATCGTCTTCTGCAAGCTGCACTTCACAACTGGGAACACCGGGTGGAGCCGTCGAAGGGCAGGCGGCAGCTCCAGCTTGAAAGCGCCACGGCCGATGACCTGGATGACTTTGAATGGACCAAGACGTCGATGAGACAGTCCAGCTGATGGCCGTGTGGTCATGATGTCGGAGGCATCAAGCCAGACACGGTCACCAACCTTGATCTCCGGGGCTGGGGTGCGCCGGCGGTCATAGTACCGCTTGTACTCCTCCTTAGCCTTTACTAGAGCAGATTGGGCTTCGGAGACGCCAGAGGCAATCCGGTCGCGGAACTCGTTGACTGACTCCACCTTCGAACGCACACCATTAGGCTCAAACCCCATGCGAGGGAGCCGACCGGTGTCAGTCATGAACGGGACCTGCTGCGTGGAAGAGTGGACGTGGTTGTTGTAGGCAAACTCGGCGGCAGGCAAAAGGTCGTCCCAATCGTTCTGCTTGTAGTTGGTGAAGATGCGAAGGAACTGCTCCATCTCCTGGTTGACACGCTCAGTCTGGCCATCGGTCTGCGGATGATACGCAGTGGACGTTGCAGGAGCAATCCCGATGAGCCGCCAGAGCTCCCGGGTGAACTCCGCAATGAACTGGGGGCCTCGGTCAGAGATGTACTTTTCTGGTGTACCGTGGTGCCTCCAGACATTCCGGTAGTACAGCCGGGCGGCGCCAACAGCGTCGATCCGAGTAGTGCACTCATTGAAGTGAGCACGCTTCCCAAGAACGTCAACCGCAACCATGATTGCATCGTAGCCGTGGGCTTCGGGAAGCTCAACGACGAAGTCCACGGACACGGTGTGCCAACGCTCAGGAGGGATCTCAGTTGGGTGCAGCTCACCAACTGGGAGCTTCCGAAGCGCCTTGGTGCGACAGCAAAGGTCACAGGTCGCAACATACCGGCCTACATGACGGGACATCTGGGGCCACCAGTAGTTCCGGGAGACAAGCTCCAGTGTTTTGAACCGACCAGCATGCCCAGCAACCTTGGTGTCGTGGTGCTGCTCTAGGATTCGGCGGCGAAGGTCCTTGTTCCGGGGGACAACAAGCTTACCGCGGAAGTAGAGCAGACCAGCGTCAACATGCCATTCAGCAGACCGAGTGGAGCGTGACCGAGTGCCCCGAACCTTGAGGAGCTCACGAGCTGCGAGGGCAACGGGGTCCTCAAGATCTGGTTCACCAGCAAGGGCCTCCCGGATGTCGCGGAGAATGTGGATTTGAGGGCCAGCCACAACAACACCTTCCAGTGCACGGACATGGAACAGCTCAGGAGTCAGCAGGTTGATGCTAGCCAAGCTATTTAAGGGCTGGCTGCCGGTAAATAGCTGGGGAGCAAGGAGAGTGACATCCTGGTTATCCGAGGCTGCTCCATGGTCTGGTCTACGAGAAAGCGCATCCGGACGACCCATCAACCGGCCAGGTTTATGGTGAAGCGTGAAGTCAAACCGAGACAGGTACAGAGACCATCGCGCCTGTCTACGGTTCAAGTTCTGCGACTTCCGGAAGTACTCCAAGTTCTTGTGATCAGTCCAGATCTCGACTGGGTGCTCTGAGCCTTCGAGGAAGTGTCGCCACTCCTCAAGAGAACGGATGATTGCGAGCATCTCCTTGTCGTGTATCTCGTAGTTGCGCTGGACTGGGCTCAAGCTCTTGGAGAAGAACGCTATTGGGTGCCACTTGCCATTGGAGCCCTCCTGTGAGAGAACAGCTCCAGAGGCAAAGTCGGAGCTATCCGCCTCAAGCCGGTACTGTTGTTATTTTGGTATTTCCCATGGTTCAACTTTTCGCCGAGCATGCTCGCCGATGTTCTGCCCGACTCTACTTATTCAGCTCTTACTCAGCTTTCCTCTATATTCCATTGACTCATACTCTCTAGTATTGGAGAACATTCTAGATAGTTTCTGAGTAGTATATAAGCTGTACATCTTGCCTACTAATAATTATCCTCTCTTCTCTTTACCACCAACTCAGTGTGCTATTCTCAATAGGTTATGGGCCCCGGCCGTAACTGATCTTCTCCCGTCATCTTACCTCGCATCTCGCCGCACTCTCGCGCGCTCGGCCCTACCCGCCCAAACAGGTCTACTCCGACTCCGACTTCGGATCAGCAGCTGCGACGCACACTCGACGCCTCTCGCACTCTCGCCCGCGAAGCTCACTACACGCCTCTCGCACCCCCGCACGCGACGCACACTCCACGCCTCTCGCACACTCTCGCATTCTCACGTAGCGACGCGCACTCTAAGCCTCTCGCACCCTCCACGTCGCGACGCGCACTCGAAGCCTCTCGCACGCACTTCACACAATAGCCACCGCCTCACACGATATTCCCCATGTCGTCGTTCATCACCCCGCACGCGATGTCCGCGTACCACATCCAGCATCTCCTTGGCGAGGAGAATTATCCCACATGGGCCGTCAAGATGACAGACATCCTGACCGATCAAGGTCTCATCGACTATGTCACCGGCATCATCCCGCGCCCGCAGCACACGCTCAACGCGGACGGTCCCGTCGTTGACCCACAGGGCACACAGGCCCGAGTTATCGCCGAATGGGTACGGAAGGACCGGCAGGCCCTCTCCCAAATTCGACTACGCGTCTCGGACGATCCACTCGTCTACGTTACGGACGCCACCACATCTTCGGCAGCGTGGAGTACCCTGGCCGACACCTATCAGCCGAAAGGCGTTATCACGGTTGTTCTGCTCCGCCGTCAACTCTCCCGTCTCCAGTGTGAGGAGGGAGGCATCGTTGAGGAGCACATCCGCACACTCACCAACCTCGCGGCGCAAGGTGCTAAATTGTCCGAGGAGGAATATTCCATCACCCTTCTCACGTCACTGCCGGACTCCTGGGACACCTTTATCTCGGGCGTTGACACGGCATCGTTGACCGACTCCACGAAGCTCGTCGCTCGTATTCTCGAGCAGGATCGCCGTCGCAAAGCCAAAACTTCCTCCGACGAAGTAGCGCTTCCGGCTTGCTCGCATCATCGCTCCACCGACAACCACTCCCAATTCAATTCCGATCTCACCTGCTACGGCTGTGGCAGAATCGGACACATGGTCAAAGACTGCCGCGACACCAAGGCAGGCAAGACTTTCTCAGCCGCCGAGAAAGAGCGCAACCGTCGCGCCTCTCAGGCTGGCCATCACCGTGCCGACACGGAACAGGCGCACTTTGCCGAATCCACCTTTACCCCGACCACCGACTACGCCTTCTTTGCCGAGGCTAGCTCACCATCTACTCCGAGTGCCTGGATCACCGACTCTGGAGCCACTTCCCACAATCTTCACTCCGCCGATTCGTCGCTGTCCAATCCGGCCATCATCAGAATATTCGGCAACCACGGTCACAACACCGTCGCCATCCCGTACATCCCCGAATCACCTTCCGTCCATCGGCCCAATGACTGCGGCCGGACTACAGGTATTCCCGGGGCACTGAATCCCGACCCGCACGCGGTCCAACGGCAGGAATCCATCGACGACAATCCACTGCACATCACACCTCCCACGCCTGCCAGTCCCGACACACGCACATACGTTCCCCGCTTCGAGCATCGACCCGTTTCCGCCTCGGCTCAAGGGGGAGAGAATCACAACCAGCATCATTTCTGAGCCCGAGGCTGCAGCGCCCGCTCACATCTCTCCATCGCGCAACCAACACGCGCCGCTTGATTTTGATCCGCTCACCGTTACCGAGGCAAAGCGCCGCCCCGACTGGTTCGAGTGGAAAGCTGCCATCGACCTCGCAGTTTCCAATGCCAAATCATCTGGTCTTCTCTCCATTTCTTCGACACAACTCCCACCCTCCTATCACTGGATTTTCCGCACCAAACGCAACCCCCGCGGCGTTATCACTCATCACGCCCGCATAGTTCGACAAGGACACGCCAACACACGCGGCAATCACACACCTCACCCTCTTCCCACTCCGCATCCTACTGCTACATCTCGCGCACCAGGTCCATCACCGGACTCATCGCCTCCCGACTTCACTTTTTAATCCCCAACTCACTCGGGAGAATCAGCTCCTCACAGAGCATCAGTCTCCATCTGCTATATTCCATTCCGACACACCCTCGCTCGCTTCACCCATTTCAATCACGAGTCTTCAGACTTCCGCCTCGATACGACTCGTGCTTGAGGGGGAGTGTTGTTATTTTGGTATTTCCCATGGTTCAACTTTTCGCCGAGCATGCTCGCCGATGTTCTGCCCGACTCTACTTATTCAGCTCTTACTCAGCTTTCCTCTATATTCCATTGACTCATACTCTCTAGTATTGGAGAACATTCTAGATAGTTTCTGAGTAGTATATAAGCTGTACATCTTGCCTACTAATAATTATCCTCTCTTCTCTTTACCACCAACTCAGTGTGCTATTCTCAATAGGTACATCCGAGACTCGTCAGGGAGGATGAGGACGGGATCAGAGGTGACTGCGTCCTTGAGGGCTTGGAACGCAGCAGCCTCCTTCTTGGTCCAGATCCAGGCCTTGCCCTTGGCCGTGAGGTCAAAGAGGGGGCGGGCGATGTCGGAGAAGAGGCGGATGAACCTGCGGTAGAAGTTTGTGAAGCCAACAAACTGCTGCACATCCTTCTTGTTCTCCGGTGTTGGCCAAGCAGCGACACCGGCAAAGACTGGGTCCATCTCGACGCGGTTATGCGAGATGATCACCCCGAGGTATTCGATTGATGACTTCTCGAATTCGCACTTCTCCGGACGCAAGTAAAGCTTATGCTCCCGGAGACGTCGGAGCACTTCTCGGACAATCTTGCGATGCCGATCGATGTCCGAGTGCGCAATGAGGATATCGTCGAGGTAGATCATGACATCGCCAGACATGATGAGATCTTGAAAGATATCATTCATCATGGTCTGAAAGGTCGCGGGGGAGTTTGTCAAGCCAAAGTACATCACCAGGGGTTCGAAGAGTCCCCTGTTGGTGCGGAATGCTGCCTTCCACTCGTCACCCTTCCGGATACGGACATTGTTGAAGCCCCACCGCATCAGGAAAAACTGAATCCTATGTAGTCAAGGGCAAATACCAGTAGCTCTCTGGAGTATATGTAGTCGCCCACTAGTGTAGGTTGTCGTATGTCGTGCCATGTAGCCGGCTGGTGGGAGATATAGCCACTGTAGTCAGTACTGAACTGATGTCGTCAATGTAGCCGACATACTAAGATATAGGCAGGTCACTGTCTACAGAGGTGGTGAGCCAAGAAGAACTGCAAATTTTGTGCATCTGTGATAAACCGGGGAGGGTACGGATGGATATGTGAAATCTTGGGAAATTCACTCCACCTTGCTGGCACTGTGCGCAGTTTTGGTCAACCACTTGATATTTTCCCTGACCAGACTCCAGAGGCATGAATGATTGCAGAAGCATTGTGTTGAACTGACAAGTTGACGAGCCACACACACAATTCAAATTTGTCGGGGTGGACCTGCAATGTCCCGAGTCCATTCAACTCTGATCTAACCAGTCTGTTAGTCTACGTGTCTTTCCTCTGCTCTAAATTTTATTGTGTTCTCGCGAGATCCCCAGTTCGAATCCGGTAGTCTGTGTTTCCTTCCATTCCAGTTCATTCTCCCTTCACCTGCAGCGAGCCTTCAAGCAAGTACTGTATCGTGTATTGTGGTTGGCAAATAGGGTCATTAGAGCCCCTTAGAACATCCTTTTGGGTGTTGCCTGCCTCTAAAAAGGTAGCCTCACGGTTCGCTATGGAGGACTACATACGGCTATAGAACTTTCGCGGTTGACTATGGCGGCTATGTAAAGGGGGACCTAACGACAGGACGACACCGGCTATGTCGACTACGTAGTGCACTATCGTGGTGGCGGTTTTTCCTGATGCGGATGTCGAGTTTTGTGAAGAACCGAGCGCCTTTCAAATGATTGATGAGGTCGTTAATCAGCGGAAGGGGGTACCGATTCTTCACAGTCATCGCATTGAGCGCGCGGTAGTCCTGCACAAACCGGAGTGCTCCATCCTTCTTCTTGACAAAGAAGACTGGAGAGGCCATTGGGGATTTTGACGGGCGGATCCGTCCAGTCGCCAATCCCTCTGCGATGAACGCATCGAGCTCACGCTGTTCAAGAGGAGAGATCGGGTAGACCTTGCAGTTGGCCGGTTTCGAGTCGGGAACAAGTTCAATGACATGGTCCCACATCCGAGTGTCTGGAAGCGAGTCGAACGACTCCCGGTTAAACACATCCTCAAACTCACGCGCCCACTCAGGAATGGTATCCTTACTGGGTGCGGAGTTCTTGGCAAATGCTTCCGCCAGCCATTGTGAAACGGTACTGGTGGCCCGGAGGTGCTCCGGGGGAGAGAACGCGGCGCAATTCCGTTGTGTCATCTTGTGGTTGCCCAAGTTCATCAAAGAATGAGCGTAGCCAGGCTAAATGTTGTCCAGCATTGGCAAGGCCAATATATTCACTCTCCGTTGAGGATAAAGCGACCATTGACTGTCTGCGACTTGACCAACCAATGGCTCCACGGCTTGCAATGAAAACATAACCGGATGTCGAACGGGAGGTATCCCGGTCTCCATTCCAATTTGCATCACTGTAGCCATAGGAGGTCATGTCCATGCCTAGGTCAGCTCCATCGTAGTGCAGTGCCCAATCCTTCGTGCCTTTGAGATATCGAAGGAGGCGTTTGGCTGCGGCCCAATGAATCTTTTTGGGATTTGCACTAAAACGTCCGAGAACTCCAACTGTGTGGGCAATATCTGGACGAGTCCCAAGCATGGCATACATGGCAGATCCAACAACACTCTGGTAAGACACAGAAGGACCACCCTCGACGATAGACATTTGGGGGATTGACTGGTCGTTCTCAGGGTCAAAAGCGCTAAGATCGGTGCCTGTTGCCATTGGAGTGAAAACTGGCTTGCAGTCTGTCATGCCATAGCGAGTAAGAACTTTGTCGATGTATTGACGCTGGTTCAAAGCAATTGTGCGCTTTTTGCGGTCACGAACAATCTCGATGCCAAGAAGATATTTAGCTGTACCCAGGTCTCGCATTTTGAAGCTAGAAGAGAGCATTCCTTTGATTTTCTGGGAGAACTCCTTGGAAGTGGCAGCGAGAAGCAGGTCATCAACATAAACTACAACGAAACATGTTTGGGTGCCCTCTTTGTAGACATAGAGGCAAGTTTCGGAGTTCAGTCGATGGAAACCCAGCTTCAGAAGTTTGGAGTCAAGAGTTCGATTCCAGGTTCTTCCTGCCTGCTTCAGACCATATAAAGATCGCTTCAGGTGCCAGCAATGACCTTCTGGGATCTCAACAGGGCTTGCAGGCATCAAGTAGATTTCCTCTTCTAGTTCCCCATTGAGATAAGCTGTGGAGACATCCATTTGCTCGAGTTTAAGATTGTACTTTGCAGCAAGTGCACATATGATGCGAACAGACTCCAGGTTGGCAGTAGGAGCAAAAACCTCTTTGTAGTCAATGCCCTCCTTCTGGGTGTCTCCTCGAGCAACGATCCGAACCTTGTACCATGCTATCTGACCTTTTTCATTGGTCTTGACTTTTGGCACAATTTTGGACTTGATAGGCTGTACGCCCCAGGAATTGGAACAATGTCATAGACCTGGAAAGCTGCAAGTTCTTCGTTCAGTCCAGCAACCCACTCATCAGCATTGGGTCCATTCATGGCTGCGTCCCAGCTGACAGGATCGAGTGGGTTCTGCTGTGCAGTGAATGCTTCTGCGATGACTTCATCAAGACTTGCAAGGAGGACAGCTTCTGTGGGGTCATCAAGTTCAGATTCAGATTCGGATGAGGATGGAACATCATTCCGTGCTTCCTTTCGTGCTGCGCGCTCGGCTGCACGCTGGGCTTTAGACTGTGTCTGTGGCCCATGTGCAATTCGCTCATAATGGCTGCTCGGATGCTCAGCTGGCACATGAGTGCGAGTACTTCTCCGAGGGGGGTCAGTTCTGACACCAGCAATTTTTCGGAGTGGTTGAGAGATAGTTGAACACCTGGTGAACACATGGTAAAAGAACATTGCAGAACATTCCAGCACTACATGTTGCAGCAGGATGGTTTACGCACCGAGTACATACACGATTCATATTCACACGGTTCACAGAACAGTATAAGTAGAGTAGTTAGTTTCTTGTATTCCTTAGTCTTTTATTCGATTCATTACTCGAAGTCTTGCGCATCTCACTCCCCAATCCGCTATCTCTGTATAGTCGGACGAGATAAGGCTTTGATTGTGACAGCACGAATCGATTATGTACCTCCCTTGCTACGAAGTCTCTCCGTCTGCACATTTCGTGTGCCTCCACCTACACCGCCGTTTGAAATCAATGTTCTGAAAATGTTTTTGGTCAAATGTCTGGTCAATGTTGTCTCAAATATTCGCGTATTCCGGGGAAGCAGTATTTGAGTAGCGCGGTGTGATACCTAGGCTTGAAGCAATATATGGGCCTATGGGACCGTCGGGTTTGTGAACACCAATTTTAATGAGTCTGGGATATTTGTCGTCCGCGAGGCAAAGATGGGGATCATTGTGGGCCAAAGGAGTTAGATGCGATATTGACGGGTCAAGTGATTAGTGAGCCCGGTGGGTGAATATTCATTTCGGGTGGTCTGCGCAATGGTGCAAGTCAATGGATCTTGCCCATGATTTGAGTAGGATGCTTTCATATTCTCCAGATGCATTGGCGGGAGTACCGGAAGACATTCTGTATGCATTCCTGGTGGCAAGTACACAGTGGCAGCAGGTCACACACACGGTCCCAGCGGCTTGGCTTTGCCGTACTCCCAAGCAAGACGTGCACATTTCCAAGCACTAGTGGAGAGCGGGGTTATCCAGCTGATGAAGCAGTCTACGGTCCCAGCCGCTTCTACAGGTGGTGGACAATCAGTGGCATGGGAGACTGTGCTTGCAGAACAGACCCAGCTCTTTCAGCAGGGGCTCAAGGCCAGCACTGCGGAAATGGTTGCAGCTTTGCGCACAGTGGAACAAAAGCTGGAGGTCTTGCCGGTTTTACAGCAAGAGATTGTGTCTCTGAAACGTCTGCTGTCGGAAATGCGAACGGGTCAGAATGCACCTGCACTATGAGCCTCACCTAGCTTCATAGGATCACAGCCTAGGCTCGCACTTGGCCAGTCTCCGGAGCCAGACTACGACATGAGCAATGAAAACTCTGTCGACTCTATAGGCCCACCGCCTCCGTCTCCGTCTCAGGAAGACGACCGGGTGGAGGTAACAACCCAGTTGATCTCTCCACTCCGTCTCCGGTGAAAAAGCGGGTTCGCCGGACTTTGTCCAGCGGTGAGTGTTCCTGCACTATACCGCAGCTGTAGTCTTATAGTTCTGCTCAGCCCCACTGATACGCCTACGGCGCGGCTGGGAGCGGAGAGCGGAGCTAGATAATCCAACACAGAGGTGGGGAGTGAGGGGGAGAGACCGCTCGAAGGGCCGTAGAGAGTGCGGGGGTGTGCGAGGTCGATTTAGCGAAAGCCGAAGCTCGCGCAAGGTGAGATGAGGGAAAATGGCCAAAAGACCAGGGTGAGAGAGCGCAGCAACGACGAAGGCTGCGAAGCGGCGACGAGGACAGCGGGGACGACGAGTGGCGACGATG
This sequence comes from Mycena filopes, assembly GCA_029281495.1. Taxonomy (NCBI): domain Eukaryota; kingdom Fungi; phylum Basidiomycota; class Agaricomycetes; order Agaricales; family Mycenaceae; genus Mycena; species Mycena filopes. Next base: position 423,658 of record JARIHR010000053.1, on the reverse strand, counting down.
GGCAACGAGAGCAACGAGAACAGCGAGAGATTGCTTAAATGCGAGCGTATACACTCAAATTCAAGCCGAATTGCGAAGGAAAGCTTCGTTAATTTGCAGGTTGAACTACACAGGTTTTATAGAGCTAGAGAGTCCGATTCCCAAGGTAGCAAGGTAAGCAAAGCAGTCCAGAATGAGTCCAAGGGTACGACGCGCAGAGAAAAGGTAACCAAGTAAAGAAACTGAATGAATAAGCACGACGGCGAGCGGAGTCCAGAGCACACAGAAGATGCCAAACGAGCCAAAGTTTCATCCCCGAGCCAAACTCCAGAGATTTGAACGAGCGGCGAAGTCGGCGTTGAGCTAGCAAGAAGACGCGGTGGTGGTGAGAAGCAGAAGTAAGCGCGTTGTTTGTTTCGGTCCTTCGGAGGTGCGCCAAACTCGGTCCGACATTGCCGTGTTCCGAGCTCGGCGAACAACGCTGCTCATCACCACCAGCGCCCACACCTGGAATCGGCTCCTTCTTCAGTGGTCGGGCCCGGTCTATCAAGGCAGAAGAACTGGACGTCTTTGAGTCCCAGCCTATTGTGTATTCCGCACCTCCTCCTCGCCGACAACCTGCTCCTTTGCCTGTTCGGCAATCTGCAGCGGTACCTCTACCTGCACGCCACCAACCTGCTGTGTTTAGGCTCGTGACCAGCCTGCCTTCTACGGCAGATCTTCAATGCAAGCATTGTGCCGTAGGCAGGCTGGTACATCTCGGTCTCGGCATCTGGGCTGGGCCGGCATGATCGCTTTTTGGCAGAGCCATCACTCACATCACAAATGCCGACAATGCCGATCATTGGCCTGCCATACTTTTCCACAGCATCCGTAGCGAAATAAAATATTCTGGCACATTAGAATTCAAGTTCAGGGTAGTTACATGACCGATTTGCAAGAAAAATGACAGAACCCCATTGAATTGAGTGAAATATAGCCCAGGGGAAATCTGGTTTGATGGGCCCGCCCAGCCTGGTAATCAAGCCCGAGATGTACCAGCCTGCCTACGGCACAACGCTTGCGTTGAAGAATTGCCGTAGAATGGCAGGCTAGTCACGAGCCTATGCTGTGTTGGCAGTCCCGGCCAAAGTCCAAAAGACGGATCTCCTTCTTTGTCTTTGCCAACTGCTAGGTGACGGTGCCAACTGGAAAGATGTCACCCAGCATGACGCAGTGAAGGAGGTCTTTGCCTTGAAGCGGGATCTCATTGTTCGGATGCAAACAGGAGGAGGAAAAACCATAGTCGCCAGCCTCAGCTCTAGGGTTGAGAACGGATACACGGTCATTGTGCTGCCGTCCATTGCCTTGATGGATGACTGGAAGCGTCGCCTCAACCGGCTTCACGTCAATTTCGAAGAATTTGAAGGCACCATTACATACACGATTCATATTCACACGGTTCACAGAACAGTATAAGTAGAGTAACTGTAGCTGTGAGAGCCGCTACACTCAGTCTCTCCTGGCTTTAATCGCCTTCCGCTCCTTACCTTCTATCGCCTTGCTCTCTTTCCCAATCCACGCAACCCTGCCGCTACCCTCGCTTCCTCTGGGTTCCTTGCAGACCTTCCTCGACCTCGACACAATGCCCATCTGGATTGTCGTCCACTGTCAACTCGTGCCTGTTCATCATCGGCGCGATCCTCTACGCATCAGCAACATCTTGAGCTTCTCACAGCTCGATGTATCATCCTCCGTTGGTACTGCCAACCCCAGCACACACCCATCCATCTCCTCGATGTCCTTCGCTCACGGAGCTCCGCACGGACCGCATTCCCGCGCTGATTCCCACGGTGTCACCACACTGGCAGCGGGAATGCCTCGGGAGCGTGGCTGCATAACAGGAGAATATAATTTTGTGTGGAGGAGAGGCTAAGCCTCCCTCGCAGCGAGCGCTCTCGGGCCGAAACCCAAGTCGGCGCAAAGCTGCAACTAAGTAACTGAGACAGGTAGATAAGAGCTGAGTGAGTAGTGAGAAATTTGAGAGAAAGGGGATGGTGGGTGGGAAAAACTAGGGATGACGAGTAAGGTAGCGGAGAGGACGCGTACTGCGTTCGAGACGATGGTGGTCGAGGAAGAAAAAAGAATGACAGCTGATGGCCGTGCTCGCGTGCATTCCCCCATGGGTAACCCATACCAGGAATGCCTCGGGAGCGTGGCTGCATAACAGGAGAATATAATTTTGTGTGGAGGAGAGGCTAAGCCTCCCTCGCAGCGAGCGCTCTCGGCCCGAAACCCAGGGAGGCAGGCAGCGTGAAACGGTTGCCTGAGGCGACACGGAACGTGTCGGGGCCAGAGAGCCGGAGTTTTTAGAGGGCGTCGTCGCCGCGCCAGACGTCGGAGGGCGCGACAAGCATTGCAGTTGCAATAACCACAGGGGGGTCCGTGTGAAGACGGCGGTTGAGTGCGACGATCACATCGGGCTGCGTGTCGATGTACAGCTTGAAGCAATCCGAGGTCCAACGGCCGAGCCGTTGAATGTCGAGATCGGAAAGCCCCACCATTCGAGCCCAGGTCGCCGCGCCGCGGCGGAAGCTGTGGCCTGAGTAGCCCGCCGAGGCGATACCGAGCGAGGTCAGGCAGGACTTCAGGCAGTCAATGAAGATTTTCCGGGTGAAAGCTCCGTGACCCCCGCCAGACTGTTTGCGGCGCCCGACGAAGAGGGGGTCGTCAGGGTTCCCAGGGCGTGCGAGGTGGGTGACGAGGTGGTTGTAGGCGCAGGTGGATAGGTTTGTGCGCGCTATTGTGATGCGGACACTTTTGCGGAAGGGGTCGGTTTTGGAGGCGGGGAGGTCGACAGTGAGGTAGTCGCCGCTCTGGATGATAACGTCTCGTCGTTTCAGATCGAAAGCAGGATCGAACACGTCGTGTGTGACCTCGCCGCAGCGAAAGAACCCCGAGAACGACAGGGCGTAGCTTGTTTTGAGTGTCTCGGCAAGCTCCTTCGAAATTCCTTTCGGTAGAATGGGTGCCGAGAGGATGGCAATAATTTGCTCGAGGATGGGGTAGGTGATGGGAAGGCGCTCCTTGCGCTCGGCGTCCCCGTGGAAGCGCCGAATCCCCCGAATAACGCGCTCCAACACGCGGGAGGAGAACTGTTCCGAGGGGTAGCCAAGGTCGGTGTGAAAGGATTTCAACGCGCCGACGTAGCGCTTGATGGATTTGCCGCTGACCGCCGGGGGAAGGGACGCGGCCCAGGCGAGAAGGTGGGCTTCCGATGCAGGGTATGGGGAGGCGACTGAGTTGCCATACTGCCGGCCCACGAAGCGCTCGAACGACTTGCAGGCAGTATCGTTGACTCCTCGAGTGGAGCTGGCCAACCCATGCCAAAGGTAGAAGGCCACAATGTCGGGCTGGTTGACCCGTGCAGCCCAGTCGTCGGGAGGTGGGGGAAGTCGGTGCGCTGGGATTTGAAGAATTGCGGCAGGAGGTTGCGGAGGCGGTACATGTCAAATCGAGAAAGTGCGTCAGCAAGGTAATTTGACTTTGAATCGATCCAGATGCAATGAATGGAAAAATTGAGAGAGAGTGCGACGAGAAAGATCTCGCGCAAGAGAGATTGGGACGGGGCTTCTCGGAGCGACCCGCCGTTGAGGCCGTCAACGGCGCCGGTGTTATCTACACGGAGAGTAACACGGGTCCCGGCCCAAGCTGGTGTCGCCCAACATCGCAGAGCGTGGAGCACGGCCCACAACTCCTTGAATAAAATTGTCTTCTTTCGATGACGTCGGGGGACGCGCGACGCAAAGAAGTCATCCGGGCACTCCCGGGAGCCAAGATGTCCACCAATACCCTTCGATGAGGAACCACTCGCGTCGGTGAAGATGGTTACACCGGGGGTATGGGCATGTATAGACTGGATACCGTTCCAGTTGGGCAGGAAACGTTCCCACCAGTCGAGGTCACGACGCGCCTCGCGTGGGATGCGTCGGCGGCCAAATCGGTGCATCACAGAAGTGGCGTCGTAGATCCGCCGGATGAATGCGCGGCCAGCGGGGAGGATCCTGGTTGCAAACTGGAGCAGACCAGCCACGGACTGTAGGTCGAGAAGTGTTGCGGATGGGGAGGAGAGGAGGCGACGAAGGACTGAGAGGGTGTGGACGAGCTTTTCGGCCGGGAGCGAGACTGTGAATTTAACGGTGTTGATTTCGATCCCAAGAATTGTTCCTGAAGTCGCGGGAGGAAGGTCCTTGCCAGGTTTACCCTCGGCGTGTGCGGAGAAGCCGATCGCAGCACAGACCGCGCGCAAAATTTCACGGTCATGGTGGGCGGCTGCGAGGCAGTTTGGGCCTTGGGCGCCGAAGAAGTCATCGAGGAAATGGTCCAGTGATGCCCCGAGACGCTCGGACACCCAGTGCAAGGCCTCTGCGAAGAGGTTGAAGGTGAAAGGCGAGGATCTCGAGCCGAATGGGAGCCGCAGATCAACATAACCGATCCCGTCGAAGAAGAAACCATAAAGCAGGGTGTCGTCCGGGCAGACCACAATGTGGCGGAACGCACGCTTCAGGTCCATCTTCCAGATGAAGGCACCCGGGCCCAGTTCTCGAAGTCGATGAAAGAGCGAGTCGAGGGTCGTATAGACCAAGGTGACGGCGGAGGGGGAGATGCCATCATTGACGGACTGACCATCGGGGTACGAGAGGTGGTGGATGGTCCGACATCCACCGCCAGACTTCGGTACGGACCCGATGGGGGAGTAAAAGACGCGGCTCTTGAGATGGTTGGGGAGGTCAACGACACGGCGAAGCTCCCCCAACTCCAGATTGGTTAGTATATCAGCCGCTGTTGCAGCGTGCTCGGACGGCGTAGCAGGAAGATTACGACTAAATACACGACCCTCCCGGGGGCCGGTATAACCAACAGAAGCACCAAAATCAATAATATTAACCAAATGTCGTACAAAGGACTGGTCGGGGTACTCGCGCATAAGGTAGGCCAGGGCGGCGCTGTGGAGGGGGCCGGCGACCTTGAATGTCGGCGGCCCAGCGACGGGGAACGAGATGGTGGTGTTGGGGCGGATGGGTGGTAGACGCGGTGCGAGTGTTACGACGTCGCACAAGTTGTGAAGGGGGTCCGAAAGTCGAGGAGCCGGTTGACGAGGTGCCGAAGGCACAGGAGGGTGGGGAGCTGACGCGGCAGACTCACCCAGCGCATCCTATCTTTTGTTGGGGCAGGCGACGTTGGCGTGGGCCCCGGCGCACGAGATACAGACATGGCTGCGGGCACAGCGGTCACCCATACGGCAGCCGTCCGCGCCGTTGAACTTGAAGCACACCTCGTCCACCTTCGCGCGCGCGGCAGGGACCTGAGGGGCCGGCGCGGACGTCAGGCGTTCCGCAAGCGGTCGCTTCTTGCTGGCGGAGGACGATGGCGAGGGGGAGAGGAGGGGGTAGCGCACGAGGCACGTCGCCATGAGGCTGGGATCGGGGATGGTCAAGCGGGTGGGGCGGAAGTTCTCCTGCAGGCGGATGCGGGTGAACTCGTAGTGGTAGAGGAGGACCGCGTTCCATTCGTACTGGGTGGAGAATTGGAGGAGGATGGTGGTGTAGATGGCGAACGCTGCCGCCACAGCGCCGCCGGTGGGGTCGATTAGGGCACGGATGCCCGCGTAGGTCGTCCATGCACCCAAGAGGGCCACAATGGACGAGAAAGCCTTCTGGAACTGGCGAGGGAGACCCGGCTCCAAAGCGTCGTCAGAGTACGACTCTGGGGCGACAACACCCGAGTCGGGGTGCCACACCATAGGACGCGCAGGCTCGCGAGTCCCCGCGTGCAAGCTTAGCTTGACGAGGTCCTCCGCGTCAAATTTTCCCTCGATGATGGAGTCCAGCACGGTGGACCTCACCCGAGGGAACCACATCGAAAGGGATTTGGAGGTGGGGGATTGAAGATTGTCAATCTCACCGGCGGTGTTGTCCGTCTGCACGGAGATGCCCCCATTCCCATTTCCAGCAGTTTGCGGAGGCGCCGCGCCGGCGAGAAGAGCGCGGATGGCCGTAGTTTCAGCGGGTGTGAAGGGGACGGGATCGGCCATGCCAGTGTGGTGTCCAAAAAACTAGGGATGACGAGTAAGGTAGCGGAGAGGACGCGTACTGCGTTCGAGACGATGGTGGTCGAGGAAGAAAAAAGAATGACAGCTGATGGCCGTGCTCGCGTGCATTCCCCCATGGGTAACCCATACCATGTTGTTCTTTACATGTCGCGCTCCGAATCCGTGTCTCTCATCGATCTTCTCGTGTCGATATCTCCCTGCTGTGCTCCCGCGCCGTGCTACAGCTCTGGGTTCAAGCACAGCTGCACTCTCGAATGTGCAATGATCTTCTGCACATCCGTTTTGGCTGTCTCCCCTGGTCCTGGACACACCGAGTTATTCAATTGGGTGGGAGCATCTACTGCCAGTGCTCCTGCTGGCTACCAACAACTTTGCTGCCATTCACCATTATTGCCTGGGTCATCCACCGAGCTCTGTACAAGCTCTGTCTGGACCTCACAGTTCTTCCTGCATCACACAGGACTGGCCACACTCGTCCTCCCCGATCCATCCAATTCCTGTGGATGTTTTCTTCACTCCGCAGCTCGCTCGATGCTCTCCGGAGTCTTTTGGGTGTTTTCCTGAGTCAAGAACTCAGGTCCCACCATGCATTGGCACATGCTATACTGGTGCACCTCTGCCGAGCTGTATGAGAGTCCAGCTCGTTCACAATGCCCCATCTCTCTTTGGCGGCTTTTCAGCGTTCCTAGTGGTGGTTGAAAGCCGACCTGGCTTGGTTGGGTTGTTGAGTTTGCTCAACAATCTGGATATTAGTATCCCTCCTCTGGATCTCCTGGTGACGGAGACTGTAGCCAAGATTTGGTTCAGATTTCTTTGGTTCTGGGTACGCTTTGGTTCTTTCGCTTCCTTTCGTATGTTCCGTCTGGTGAGAGCCTGCACACACTCTTTATTTGTCTTTTTCCCTTCTGTCCAGGGTGTACTCTTCCTTTGTGAAGGTGGGAGTGTCAGTATATGATTGTTCCCGTCAGTCCAAGTACAGCTATATACATCTTGTATCTTGCTTCTTTGATACATGACCTACCTTATATACCGGTATGTAGCTTGTTGTCGGCAGTTCTAATCTCTACCCCCTTCGACATCTTTGTCCTCTGCGTCCTCTGTGCCCCCTTCCGTGCTCTTGCACCTGCACACGCAGCTCGTGGTTCCTACCGAGCACCTCGGCCCTTCGCCATCCCTGGCTCATATTTCTGACAAGCAATTCGCCGATTTTGAACGATTTTGTCGGGATTGACACAGGCCTAGCGCGCAAAATGGGACCAAATACGAGAGCATGTCAAAATTTCTGCTCCCACGGTGTCCAAATTCGAAAATTTTCCGCCGCCCTCGCGATTTTGTCGGGATTTGACGCAGCCTGGCGTCGATTTTGGCTGAAAATGTCGGGATTTGACACAGGCAAAATCGAAAAAATCTCCCAAACTTGTCGGGATTGGGATCAGGCATTTGGCCGGATAATCAGGGGTCCTTCAAATAAGCGGCGCCGCATATAAGGGCCTGATCGGGTGATCAGAATCCTTTTCTAAGGAATCTGCCTAGAATCGCCACTACACCTCAATTCCCACGAAATTCGTCCCTAAACTATCTCAGAATGGGAATTTGAGGCCTTTTCTGAAATCCCAGTGAGGTGAGGCGGCGGGGAAGCCGCAAGCAGAAACGTTCAACCAAGTCCGGAGTCCAACCCTCGATTCCAAAGGTTGATCTTAGAATGTTGGGGAAATTTTCAACTGCTATTTTCCCGCCACTCTCGCTGCTTAAATCCTCAAGAAATAGGTGGATAATGGATTCTTAGGTAGTTTAGGAACAAAGTATATATCGGGCCCAGATTCTAAAAAAATTCTAACCGGATTCTCGTGCACCCGATCAGGCCCTAAGCGTTTATCGCTTATGAATCCATAAGCGGGGGTAAATGCCCCCTGTGACATATAGAGCTTGTCTGATTTGTCGACTTCTTGCTGCAGCCAGTCCTCAGCGTTTTTGACCACGAGTTTTCGATATCCTTCAACACTAGCCTGAGCGAAATCGAACGGATCCACGGAGAATGGCAATTTCTTTGCGGCAGTAAGTACGTCTCCAACCCAGACTTTTTTCCCCCTAGCCGCGAGTTCAATAGAGCTATTGAGACAGGTGGCGCCCGTGTCGAGTTTCACCAATGCGACGAGGGCTTGATCCGCAGCGGAGAGCGACTCGCTAGGCATCGCTGCATGCGAGCGCGTCGTCCAATCCACAGATGAAGTCTCAATGACTTGGGCAATAAATGAGCGGTCGTCAGCTTCGCTATCGCTGCTCTCCACGGCGGCCTTGGCCTTCTCTTTGCTCTTGCCTTTACCGCCGCGTCCCGCCTTCCCACGAGCTTTGGCGGCCTCGGGGCGCTTCACGCGACCTCCGGGCGCAAAGCAATGATCCCAATCGTGGTAGCGCTTTGCCGACCCTGTGCATTGCGGATTGGCGCAGGGGCCTTTCCCGTTGCGGTACTCGAGCTGCGGAGCAGACTCGGTCTCTAACCTCTTGGAAAAAGCGGCGTATGATGCCTCCCCCGCCGCAGCCTCCGCCTTTTCTTTGTCGATACGAATTTGCTCGTGGTTAATGCGCGTGATGATCGCAGTGGAGGTGATTGTTCCAGCGCTGAGCAGCCTGGTGTCGAGAGAAGAGCGGGTATTGGCAAATTCCTGGCCGTCCATCGCGTTGAGATAAAGAATGGAGGTCCACTCGTCAATCGTAGGCGGACGGACTGCGAAGAACTGATCGATGATGGTCTGCAGCTTCTGGCTGGTGTCCTTGAGCGGGATGTCGCGATCGTAGCGTATACTGAACGCCTCCTGAAGAAGAGTGAGTCATTGGGTGGATGACTTACTTCTCTTCAGCAACAGCCCCACTATGCTCTCCGCCACCGAAATCGCGTTGAAGCAAGAAATCAATGACCTCGGGGAGCCCAAGAAGATCATCGGTATCGAGATCTACCGAGACCGCGCCGCGAGGACCATCCAAATCTCGCAGGAGCACTACATCGACGGTGTTTTGAAGCGGTTTGGAATCTGGATACGACCAGATGTCGCCAGTCAAAACCCCGATGGACCCGAACATCGTGCATCAGAAGAATGACAGCACCGGGAGAACCATCGATGAGCGAGGCCATAGTTATGCCGAATATATAGGCTCACTGATTTGGCCAGCATCGGTCAGTCGTCCAGATATCGCATATGCAGTCACCAGAGTCGGAGCCTACGCGGCAAACCCGAGTGCAACACACTGGACTAGGGTTATGTGAACAACCTCCCAGCAGGTTATTCACATTTGTTACTAACATACGGCCCTCGTCGGGGTTATTCACACCTGTTAATTACCGTGAATAATGTTGTAACTCAAAGAAATTGCATTTACGCCCGAATGAGGCCTAAAAATCGTATTTACACACTACCAGTCGTTCCAGTCAACAGCGACCGTCGTCTGCGTCGCTGTCGGACGGGGAAGTGCTCTGATCGCCTTGAAACCTACGCCGCAACTCGCAGGGAATGTCGGAACCACGTCCAACAACGCGGGGGCGGAAATATTGATATCTCGGTCAATTTTCAACGCTGGCGGCAGTCGAGTGGGTTGAGTTGATTACAATTCCCTGGTCTGACCTGAGAGGCAATTGGGCGGGTGTAGCCTGTCTCGACGTTGAGGATCTCGCACGTATGGTCACAATCGTGACACCGACCGGATTCAGCATGCACTGCCATGAAATGTGGGTTCCAACAGCTAAAAAATGCCGTGGAACCCTCTTCTGCTGGCCGGGTTGTTCACAGTTATTCACATCGTTTTTTCAGGTCACTTTTGGGCCCCTTGTTATCAACGGTTATTAACTGTTATTAACACCATGTTATTAACTGGTGTTAGTAACATGCCAGTTGTTCACATAACCCTACACTGGACGGCATTCCGATACCTAAAGGGGACGCGTCAGCAGCGGATCACTTTCGGAGGTTCGGAGTTTCAGTCCGATTCGAACTCAATCTTCAACCACTACGGCGCGTATAGCGATGCCGACTTCGCATCCAATCCGGACGATAGCAAATCTGTCTCGGGCTACGTCTATCTCCTCGCTGGTGGACCGATTGCGTGGCATTTCAAGAAACAAGCAACAGTTGCGCTGAGCACCGCCGAAGCTGAATACTCAGCTCTAACCGCCGCAACGAGACACGCGATCTGGCTTCGATATTTATTCGAGGCACTCCCGTTCGATTTCCACAGTGAGGAATCAACGCTGATTTATTCCGACAACCAGTCAGCAATTTCGATTGCTCACGACCCGCAACATCATGCGCGATCCAAACACTTCCGGATAGAGAATCATTTTATTCGTGAGTGCATCGAACTTGGCCTAATCAACGTTGAGTATTGCCAAACCAATGAGATGGTTGCAGACATCTTTACCAAGGTATCCTCTGGTAGGGTGCTGAGCAGAATGAGGGGAAGGCATTGGCCCGCCCCAAACACGAGCAGTTAAATTCCAACATGGGCCTCCTGCCGGCTTGAGGGGGAGTATTGGCGTATGAGAACGTCCCCGTACATCGTAGAACAATCCGTCAGTATGCCCGAGGCTATGCCCGAGGGAGGCTATGACCGAGGCTCTACCCGAGGTACAGTCTGAAATTCAATATGACTCTCACGGTTTCCTCAGTAGTATATAAACCAGTGTACAGTGGCGAACCGGGAAGCGCAACATCACGTAGAAGCGCAACACTAGCGGTTTACCCCATTTCAGGGGTGCAATAAATCCGAGAAAATTCCTGGACACTCGGCTACATTGCCTGAGAGAGTCTACAATAGGCCGAAAAAATCGTGAGTGTTTGTGCAGAGATCACGCGGGCTTGTTCGCGCCCAAAACTCAATGATTAGAGTCCCTGATGACATTCCTGATGATTGGAAGTCAAAATTTCCCACTGGCGGTGCCCAACTGCGGTCCGTCAAGTGTTGCGCTTCGCCGGTATTTGTGCAAATTTGATGTGCCACAAAGATTGGTCTCGTTCTCCACCGCCACTCCACAGAATCACTGGGGGTGAGTTGTGTCGTCAACTACGGATACAAGAGATGAATATGTGTGCTTGGATCCAACAGTTTTGAGCAATACTGCCCGAGAAATTCAGGAATCAACAAGATCGTTGCGCTTCCCGGTTCGCTACTGTATCCGGATCCGAAAAATGTGGAGGAGTTCGTCGTAATCGCCGCTGGCGGGTGCCCCCCTTTGTATTTTACTACCGTGGACCGCAGGATTTTTATTTTATTTCTGTCTGATCCCTTTGGGGTTCGATGGATCTCCCCTCAACCGTGGGTTCGTTCTTTCGAGAGCGGATGGTATGCATGCATCTGCAAAGGGAAGCCCTGCGACGGCTTCTGTGTGCTGGTGAACTTCGGGAGAGTTATCCTCCCGTACTCCAGCATCTATTTGCTATCATATATTGATTTCACCATACGAACGCCCACACCCCACATACAGTATTCCCTCACTCTGCCCCACGCGCCTCCCAAAAATCAGCGGGCCGTTCTATACCATCGAGGTGCATAAAACATCCGAGGGGCGAGAAGTAACGTTCTTAGCCAAGCCCGTTTTTTTTTCCTCTCCGAAGTCTACCGGAAAACCACACACATCTCATCTACACCATGGTCTTCGACGCATCCAAGAAGACTTGGGAAAACCTCCGTGGCTCTCCGAGCAACTACAGTTCGTGGAAGCTCAACGTCGAGGCCGCCGCCAAAACACACCGGCTGTGGCGCTCCGTCCAGGGCCGCCAAATCGAACCCGAGTACGCTGACGCCGAGGATCCGACGGCAGCGGAGCGCACCGCTCACGACGACTGGGAGGACCTTCGGGACCAGGCCGCCGGGATGCTGTGGCTCTGCATCGAGCAGGACCAGCAGGAGCACGTCAAGAACGTCCGCGCCGACCCGGTGAAAATGTGGGACGCGCTCGAGGAGCTGCACCAGGCTAAAACCGCCGCGCCGCGCTTCACTGCCCTCATCAACCTGCTCGACATCTCCCGCGACGAGGACGAAACGCTCATGAAGTTCCTCGCCCGCATCACGCTGCTCGGCACCGAGTGGCGCGAGCTCCTTCCCCATACGCTTTCCCTCAACCAGCTGGCCGAGGAGCTGCAATGCATCGCCGCCATCCGCGGCATCTCCGAATCCCACGGAGGCCTGCAGCTTCTGCGGTCGCGACGGGCATGTCGAGGACAACTGCTTCTCCAAGCAGAACGCTGCGAAGAAGGCTAGGGAGCGGACCGCTGGAAAGCGAAAGCCGAAGGAAGAGAGTGCAAATGTCGCAAGTAGACTCACCTCGTCATTCCGTGCACTGCTTGACTGGATCGTGGACACAGGCGCTAGCCGTCATATGACGTGCTTCCGACAATCCTTCACATCGTACGAGCCCTGCACGGTTCCAGTGCGCCTGGCTGACGACTCGGTGGTCTATGCGGAAGGGAAGGGGTCTGTGAGGTTTCGTCTCGAAAGCGGACGAGAGGTGGAGTTAACAGAAGTCCTGCATGTACCTGCATTGCGAACCAATCTACTCTCTGCCTTGTTTCTTGTGCGCGCGAGGGGATTCGTCATCCGAGCGGACCGAGAAGGAATGGACCTCACACGCGGCGAGTTGACGCTGTCCGCCAAATACGGCACCAACTCGGCCACTCTGCGTGCAACCGTCATCGAGCCGGCACCTGCATTTGCAGCCTCGCCAACAGACGTCCGGGCCAACTATGCAAGCCAGAAAAGCACACTGCCTTACAATGAGTCCCTATGGCACCGCCGATTTGCCCACCTTCACGTCAACCGTGTCCGAACTGCAATCCAAAATGGTTTAGTCACAGGCGCGAAGATCTCGTCAAGCGATCGCGCAGACCCAATTTGCGAGCCGTGCATAGCTGGCAAGCAACACCGACACGTCTCTCGGGAACCACGGACACGCGCGTCACGACCACTGGAACTCGTCCATTCCGACTTGAAAGGCCCAATCACGACCAAAAGCCGCGAGGGACACAAGTACTGGATAACCTTCATCGACGACTGCACTGAGGAGTGTTGGAATCGGTCACGCGGGCATGTGACCGCGTCAGCCCAGCAAGACCGCGGCCACGTAGGAGCATACGTGGCCCAAACACCTCGAGTTGAGTTGGCATGGAGCTGGCTCCATGAAACACTTCTTGAGACATGTTCCAGTCATCTTGAGACGCGTTTCGGACGCGTCGCTGCCTCGCGTTCGACGCGTCAACCATTGTTCTTTCTTGTTTTTGGGACTCCGCATAGTCGTAGCATTCCCATTATTCCTAGTAGCCATTGTTCTCCTGGGGGGTATAAATACAGGTCCTGTAGACTGCCGAAAGATACCCTTTTCCCCCCATTATTTCTCAATAGGTTATGGGCCCCGCCCTTAACTGATTCAAACCACATTCACCACTTTAACCGCTACTATCTCACAAAACAACAACTATGTCAACTACCACCACCGACAACACTCCATCGTCGTTGTTCCGGATCGAACAACTCAACGAGACGAATTGGATTCCGTGGAAGCGCCGCGTTACTGCCATATTTCGTGAACGAGCGCTCTTGAAGATCGTCGAGGGCGCCAAACCGAAACCTGTCGCCGCGGATCGGAACAAGCCAACGACGGACGAGAAGAAGGAGTTGGAGCGATGGGAGGAATTAGATGGGAAAGCGCAGACGCAGATCGAGCTCACCTTGAGCGACTCGCAGATGGTTCATATTGCGGGCGCCAAGACTGCAGCCGAAATGTGGAAGCAGCTGAAGCAGGTCAAGGAGAGAGGCGGAAAATTGGGGATTTTGTCGCTGCGCCGCCGCCTGTACCGCACAATTGCTGATGACGCGACGGACATCGCGGAGCACATCACGGAGTTGCGTCGGATTCAGGAAGAGCTTGCGATTCTCGGTAGCTTGGTCTCGGATGAAGATTTCTTGCTCATGATAATCAGCTCGCTCCCCGAGTCCTGGGACAACTTCACGTCGGCGTACCTTGGCGCATCAAGCAATACCACAACCATCTCGTCGCACGAATTTATCTCTCTTGTTCTAGAGGAGTATCGTCGCAGACTTGAAAAAACTGGTGATGGGAACACACTGGCGATGTACGGGCGAGCGAAGGACGGCGAGAGAGGGAAAAAGGATAGAGTGGAATGTTACAATTGCCACAAGACAGGGCACATTGCCGCCGATTGCTGGTCAAAAGGTGGTGGGAAGGAAGGAAAGGAGCCGAGGAGCAAGAAGGAGAGGGCAAATAACGCTGAGGACGCAGGAACTGACTTCGTGGAAACTGCGTACGCGGCAAAATCTAATTCGTCTTCGCCCTATACTTGGCTCGTGGACTCCGGAACCACCTCCCACATATGCAACGACCGCAGCTTGTTCACCGAGTTGCGGGAGGCAAATGTAGCCGTCGCGGGCGTTGGAAACACACCACTGCAGGCTCTGGGACGCGGGACCGTTCTGTTAGACTGTAGAGTCAACGGAAAGGTTGTTACGCACAAATTACTCGATGTTCTACTAGCGCCAACTTGCGCGCACAATTTGTTGTCCATCAGCCGACTTGACGATGCTGGTTTGGAAGCCAAGTTTAGTCACGGAAAGGTGGAATTCGTGCGACGCAGTGACGGTCGAGTAATGGCTACCGGGATCAAGACAGGACGTCTGTACCCCTTGGCAGCGCGAGCCCAGATGCAGGTGCAAATGGAGGCGCGTGAGGACGCGCACGCCGCCGCAGAGGCGAGCAACACGACGTGGGATGCCTGGCACCGCCGGATGGGCCATTTGGCGAAGAGTGGGTTGGAAAAGCTTGCAAGGGAGGATCTCGTGGAAGGACTCACCGTGGACAAGGATTCGCCACCGCTCAGCCAATGTGAGGCTTGCGTCAAAGCCAAAATGACGACGAAGCCATATCCGCAGGAAGCAAAAAACCGACGCGAGGAACCGGGGGAGTTGACACACAGCGACATCTGGGGCCCCGCACGAGTTGAATCTTTGCAAAAATCAAAGTATGCAATCCTGTTCACGGACGACGCAGCGCGGCATTGTAAACCTGATTTCTTGAAGCGCCGGGACGAGGCCTTCGGAAAAATCAAGGACTACGTCGCCTGGGTCGAACGTCAGTACGGATACACACCAAAGGTCCTCTGAGTGGACAATGCCAAGGAACTCACTAGCGGAGCTGTGAAAACATGGTTGAAGGGCCGTGGGATCACGCTCCAGAACCCCGCACCATATGCGCATGCATCGAACGGAGTGGCCGAGCGATTCAATAGGACGATCGTCGAGCTTGCCCGCGCGATGTTGATGGCGCGAAATTTACCGGCATTTCTTTGGGAATCAGCGATCGAGTATGCGGCATATATCCGAAACCGCTCACCGACACGCGCACTCCAAGGGAAGACGCCGTTGGAGGCATGGTCGCAAAAGAAGCCTAGTGTATCGCACCTTCGGGAGTTCGGATGCGAAGTCTGGGTTAAGCGTGAGCCAGTGCAAAAACTGTCTAAGCTAGGAGGAGACCACGAGAAGGCGGGGAAATTTATCTTCGTGGGCTTCGGAGACCATGCGGACATCGTCAAATATTATGACGGCAAGAACCGCAGCATTCGCGAGTCAAGGAACGTCGTATGGGCGCTGCCGAGCACCCAACCCCCGGTCGATGTGCAGCTCGAGGGGGAGTCGGGAACGCCGAGCAAGCAATCTCCCGCAGAAGAACCTGCACAACCCGCTTCCGTGGAGAACCAGCAGACAGTGCCAAGTGAGGGGGAGTCACCGGCGCAGAGAGGATCGCACCAGCAGGCGCAGACGACGTCGCAGCAGCGGATGCAGAACCAATCGCAGTCAACGAGCATACCCCCACGAGCAACCACTCCATCGACAACTCCATCAGCGCAAGCAGAACCAAGGCGCACGTTGAACACGGACAGAATGGATGGATGGCGCCTCAGAGCCTCGGGATCCTGCGGTATCGCTGCGCAAAGGATCGATGGTGGTGGTCTACGACAAGCTGCGTGATGATCTGACCTAACGCTACAGCCAAACACTCGCACACACTGAGTGCCTCTGCACCCAACCCGATCTCCCCACTACATCTGCCCACCCAACAAGAAGCGACGTCCCCGTCGCGTCCTCACACATCCCCTCTCCCCTCTCTCGCCCATCCCATCGAACGTAGAACTCGGCTCAAGTCGGAAAGTCGGGGGTCGTGTTCCCAGTCGAGTGCGGCGGAGCAGGAGGGTCGCGAGGGGGCGGGGTGGAAGGTAGGCCAGGTCGGTGTCGGACGCCGTCGCGAAGACGTAGAATGCCAGGCGGTAGTGCGGGGAGGTCGGTTCGATTTGTGTCTGCGGTGCGCGCGGTACTGGAGGGTACTGAACGGTGGGGGACCGACGTCGGAGCGCAGGGCGGAGAGGTCGCGGGACGGTAGCGTCGAAAGCGCGGGGAGCTGAGGCGGCGCGTGGGACTCGTGTACCTCGCGGAAGGGCGGTAGGGGAATAATGTCGTCTCCCCAGCCAAGGAGTGGCGCGATTTCGGGGGAAGAAGGTTCGGTAGGGAGGAGGGTAGGTGCGACCGGTGGAGTGAAGTCATTGCCCCAGCCAAGGAGCGGCATAACGTCGGGGGAGGATGGTTCGTCAGGAGCGGCAGCATTGGTTGGCGTGAATACAGCGTCGACGTCAATCGGGGAGGGTGGGTGTATGACGGACTCGAACACGAGGAGATCGGTGCCGACATCGACGAGGACGCGGTTGGGAATGAGAGGTTTACTCAGCTTTTCACCAAATTCCCTCCCAGCGACGAAACCCAATCGCTTCCCCTCGCTCATACCCTCCTTCTTCCCCTTCTCGAACCCGACCGTCTCGCCTTCCTTCAAGCCCTGCAATTTCCCCGCTTTGCGACCTTCTTGCTTCCCATCGCGCAAGCCGCCCGTGCGTCCCTCCTTCAGCCCAAGCTCGCGCCCCAGAGCGTAGTCCTCCGAAGCCTCTCGCACGCGGACGCTCTCGGTCGCGCCCCCGCTACCGGCCCGAAAACCGATCTTGAGGGCTTGCTGCCACAGGAAGGCGGCGCGAGTCTCGCCCAGGAGGGCAGTGAATGCGGCGGCGCGCTGGAACGCAGCCTTGAAGTCGTCGGAGGTGTCGGTTTCAGCCCGAAAGAAGTCGTCGAGGCCGTCCGGGAAGGGAAGCAGCAGCGCGGGTAGCTGTTTTGCGGGCCAGTCGCCAGCGGGGGGTGGCCTGTCGTTTTTGCCCATGTCGGGGATCGTGGTTGGGCAGAAAGCGGAATATTTTTCGGCAGTCGGAATAATCGTTTGGCGGGTTTCGGGGAAGCGGAGGAAAAAAAGTCGGCGGATGACGTGGCGTCGGAAAGGCAGAAAAATCGGGGTGCGGAGTGGCTGCGGTTCGAATCACACTCTGATCACCAGATGAACACGGACAGAATGGATGGATGGCGCCTCAGAGCCTCGGGATCCTGCGGTATCGCTGCGCAAAGGATCGATGGTGGTGGTCTACGACAAGCTGCGTGATGATCTGACCTAACGCTACAGCCAAACACTCGCACACACTGAGTGCCTCTGCACCCAACCCGATCTCCCCACTACAACGTCACGCTCAATCCCCAACACTGACTACCGCAAGCTCAACAACCCAGCTGCCCGATTGCCAGGTGCACGGAACCTACCCCGGAATATTCCGGAGGGAGACGAAGAGGAGAGAGCAGACTACGCACTTTTGGGTTGCGCGTTCGACGCCGCCGGCACACCGCGCACGTACAATGAGGCGTTGAAGTCGAGCGAGCACTTGGAATGGAACGAGGCGATGAGAGCGGAAATAGAGATGTTGAAAGATAAAGGGACGTACGAGCTCGTGGAGTTGCCCAGGGAGCGCCAAGCGATAGGAAGCAAATGGACATTCGTCAAGAAGTTCAATGAGCTCGGGCAATTATCGAGACACAAGGCCAGACTTGTTGCTCTTGGATGCTCGCAGATCCCCGGGGTAGACTTCACAGAGACGTTTGCTCCTGTGGTTCGTCTCGAATCAATGCGCGCCGCACTCGCTATTGCGGCCCTCGAAGATCTTGAGATAATCCAGATGGATATTCGGGGGGCATACCTGAACGGCGAGCTCAAGGAGGAGATTTACATGCGGCAGCCACCAGGGTTCGACGACGGGACCAGGAGAGTTTGGAAGCTCTTGAAGACGATTTACGGGTTGAAGCAATCAGGCCGCGAATGGAATCGCGAGTTCGACCGCAAGCTCACCTCGATCCAGCTCATCAAGACAGCCGTTGACCATTGTGTCTACTTTCGGGAACGTGACGGCGAGCGGACTTGGGTGACGGTGTGGGTTGACGACTTGCTCATCTTGTCGACGTCGCGGAAGGAGGCGGAGAAGACGAGGGCGGAGATTGATGGATTGTTCGAGACAAGTGATCTCGGCGAGCCGCGTAAAATCATCGGCATCGAGATATCCCGCGATCGCGAGGCCGGCACGATCACTCTTTCTCAACGCCACTACATCGAGACATTGCTCGCGAAATACGGCCTCACCGACGCCAAGCCGCTGACAACCCCGATGGACCCCAATGTCACGCTACGCAAAGTACCAGCCGATGCCCCTGAGGTGCCAGCGGATCTGCGCGGGCAATACCAATCCATGATAGGTGGACTCATGTACGCCGCCATCTGTACGCGCCCAGACATTGCCTACGCCGTGACGGCGCTGAGCCAATACTCGTCAAATCCGGGACCAGACCATTGGAGTGCTACTAAACGTGTGCTGCGCTACCTCTCTGGCACTCGGAACTACGGGCTAGTCTACGGTCAAACCAATCAAGAAGGCGCTGTTTCCGCAGGCTATAGCGACGCGGACTACGCCGCGAACCCGGATGACAGGAAGTCGATCTCGGGATATGTCTTCATGCTCGGAGGAGCCGCTTACGCCTGGAGTTCAAAGAAGCAGACCACCGTCGCAACTTCTTCCACGGAGGCAGAATACACTGCACTCGCACACGCAACTCGGTTTGCAGTCTGGAGCAGAAACCTCTTGGATGAGATGGGATATGCCCAGACCGAGCCTACAGTGATTCACGAGGATAATCAGGCAGCGCTGGCGCTTGCACGAGACCCTCAGTTTCACGCTCGATCAAAGCATTTCGATGTGCAGAATCATTTCATTCGGGAGAAGATTGAGAACAGGACGGTTGAACCCGTCTATTGCACAACAGAGGACCAGATTGCCGACGTCTTTACCAAGGCCCTGGCCAGGCCCAAGCACGAGAAGTTTACGCGCGGACTTGGGCTCTTGCCGGTCTGAGGGGGAGTGTTGGAATCGGTCACGCGGGCATGTGACCGCGTCAGCCCAGCAAGACCGCGGCCACGTAGGAGCATACGTGGCCCAAACACCTCGAGTTGAGTTGGCATGGAGCTGGCTCCATGAAACACTTCTTGAGACATGTTCCAGTCATCTTGAGACGCGTTTCGGACGCGTCGCTGCCTCGCGTTCGACGCGTCAACCATTGTTCTTTCTTGTTTTTGGGACTCCGCATAGTCGTAGCATTCCCATTATTCCTAGTAGCCATTGTTCTCCTGGGGGGTATAAATACAGGTCCTGTAGACTGCCGAAAGATACCCTTTTCCCCCCATTATTTCTCAATAAGGAGAAAGCCGTGGCCTTCCTACGAAAGAAGAGTGAAGCCAGTACAGCGATTCGGGCTTACAAGGAGCACGCGGAAGCGACACATCCCGGGCACCGAATGGCCTTTCTCCAAAATGACGGCGGAGGCGAATATATCAGTACAGAGCTGAAGCTGGAACTGGCGAATTCGGGGGTGGTCTTGCGGGTAACAGAGCCCGGAGAACCCCACCAGAACGGTGTGGCTGAACGAGCGAATCGCACACTCGAGGAAGGCGCAACAGCCCTTCTCCAGGAGGCGAAGTTGCCGGATTATTTGTGGAATTACGCTGTTTCTGCGTTGACTTACTGCTACAACCGCCTCCCAACTTCACTATCTCCATCCACCACTCCGCACGAGGGCTGGAATAACCGGAAGCCCGAGGTCGGCCACCTCCGCATTTTCGGTTGCCTCGCGTATGTTCTCATCCCCAAGAAGAAGCGCAAACCTCTCCAGTCAAAGGTGCAGCTGATGATCTTCATTGGATATCCTGTTGGGACAAAGGGCTGGCAGTTCTGGGACTCTCGGCGCCGGCGAATCGTCATTTCGTCACACGCGACGTTCGACGAACGCGTATTCCCAGGAAACCACTGGCCGCTCGCCAATCCGTTCGGTCTGACACCGCCCGTGGCCCGAGCCGATGCACCCAACACAGAAACAGAGGCACCCGCCTCAGAATTCGACGATTTACCTCGTCAAGGGGGAGTGCTAGCCATTGACACCGGAAAATCACCAAATTCTTTGGAACCAGCACAAGTTGATCATCCACCCGCTTCGCCATTACTTCCCGAAATCTCCTCACCATCGCTCTCACCTTTCAGTGACCTCACAGACCTCCCCTCATCCGATGACGAGCCGCCGTCCGCGCCACCGATTTCATCCCGGCCATTGGCACCTCAGGAATTCGACAATTCCGGAAAAGGTGGCCTGTACAACATGCCCCCAGGTCTCGGACGTGGCCAACGGATCCGCAACGTCCAGCAGAACCAAAAGGCACCATGGAACTTCCACGGCGCGTGGCCCGGCAACACCGCGCACGCCGCAGAAGCCGACCTCTGCTATCTGGGCATTGACGAGGCAGTTGAGCTCGCCTTCGAGATCGTTCACGAAACGGCCTATGCGACCACCATCGGCGGCCCAAAGACATATGCAGAGGCAATGAATCGCCCGAAGGATGAAGCAGAGAAGTGGCACGCGGCGGCAATGCAGGAGCTGCAGTCACTCATGGAGATGGGTGTCTTCGAGCTGGTAGAGCTGCCCCGCGGCCGAAAAGCGATAGGCAACCGATGGGTGTTTCGAGTCAAGCTCAACGGCGATGGCTCGGTGGAGCGCTACAAAGCCCGGCTCGTCGCGAAAGGCTACGCGCAACGCCCCGGCTTTGATTTCACCGAAACCTTTGCCCCAACGCCAAAGTGGGCGACACTGCGCTTCATTCTCGCCTTGGCCGCACTCGAAGATCTCGAGCTCTGGAGCGTCGACATCTCGTCGGCTTACCTCTACGGCGACATATCCGAGGACGTCTACATGGAGCTGCCCGAAGGATCCACGCGCATCCCAGCCGGTCAGGCTCTCAAGCTTCTCAAATCCCTCTACGGATTGAAGCAAGCCGGCCACCAGTGGCATCTCAAACTTCACGAAGTCCTTTCATCGATGGGCTACGAGCGAGTCCGCTGTGAACACAGCGTCTGGGTCTACGCCACCGCCGAATCGGGGACGCGTGTCATCGTCCCAGTCTTCATCGACGACATGACGATAGCGGCGAAGACCGCTGCGGAGGCGCGCGCGTTCATCGACGAGCTCAGCAAGCATTTCAAGCTGCGTGACCTCGGTCCGACGAGCTGGCTGCTCGGTGTCGAGATTGAGCGCGAACGAGGATCACGCACATTGACAATGTCGCAAAAGCAGTATATTTTGGACGTAATCGAGCGCGCAGGCATGTCCGAGTGCAATACCGTAACCTCTCCGATGGATTCCAAGGTCAACCTTTCCGCTAAAGACTGTCCCGTATCAGCCGACGACATCGCGCGCATGAGAGACGTGCCATACCTCCAGATCCTTGGCGCCGTCGCATACCTGGCAATCGCGACGCGCCCCGATATCGCCTACGCCGTCGGTGTTCTGTCGCGTTTTTCCAAAAACCCCGGCTGGATACACTGGTGCGCGCTGAAGCGCGTGCTGCGTTACCTGAAAGGGACGATAGACCTGAAGCTCACCTTCAGCGGGGATACGCAGGAGCAGGGGGAGCTCTTCATCACGTTCAGCGACGCCGACCACGGTGGAAACCTCGATAACGGGCGATCGACTTCAGGCTATGTGCTCATGATGGGCGGCGGTGCGATTAGCTGGTCGAGCCGGCTGCAACCTTTCGTGACTCTCTCGACAACCGAAGCCGAATATGTCGCGGCCGTGTCAGCGGGGCAGGAGATCCTATGGTTGCAAAATTTGCTGGAGGAGCTGGGGTACAAGCGGGACGACGGATCAACCCTCTTCATCGACAACCAGTCAGCAATGTCCGTCGCGAAGAATCCGGATCACCACGGCCGCGTTAAGCACCTCGATTTGCGTTTCTACTGGCTCCGAGACGTTGTCGCTGCGAAAAGCATTCATATCAAGCATTGTGGTACCGCCGACATGGTCGCGGACGTGATGACGAAAGGGCTGGGTCGAGAGAAGGTGCAGAAGTTCTGCAGCCTTTTGGGATTGAAGTGAAGGACGCGTCCTGTCGAGGGGGAGTGTTGAAGGACGACATAGGACGCGGTGGAAGTAGTTAGCAGGGAGTGTCACACACCCCATATATAGACCCTGCGTCGTGACAGTCAGGCTTTGGCACTGACTGTATCGACGCAGGTATGTATTATCGTAGTTTATTTAATACATTGGCACTGACTGTATCGACGCAGTTCCGGCAAGAACCTTCCAGCTCACAACATTTTGAGCAATACTGCCCGAGAAATTCAGGAATCAACAAGATCGTTGCGCTTCCCGGTTCGCTACTGTATCCGGATCCGAAAAATGTGGAGGAGTTCGTCGTAATCGCCGCTGGCGGGTGCCCCCCTTTGTATTTTACTACCGTGGACCGCAGGATTTTTATTTTATTTCTGTCTGATCCCTTTGGGGTTCGATGGATCTCCCCTCAACCGTGGGTTCGTTCTTTCGAGAGCGGATGGTATGCATGCATCTGCAAAGGGAAGCCCTGCGACGGCTTCTGTGTGCTGGTGAACTTCGGGAGAGTTATCCTCCCGTACTCCAGCATCTATTTGCTATCATATATTGATTTCACCATACGAACGCCCACACCCCACATACAGTATTCCCTCACTCTGCCCCACGCGCCTCCCAAAAATCAGCGGGCCGTTCTATACCATCGAGGTGCATAAAACATCCGAGGGGCGAGAGAATTTGGCCGTGAGCCGGGTGAGCGAGTGATTGAACCGCGGGGAAGTCGTCCACTGAAATGCCAGGACGCCGAGTAAAGCAACGACAGAAATACCAGCGGCAAATTTGGAACCGAGGTGCATAGCCAGCATGTAGATGCAATTCATGAAGAAGACGAAGATGCCCCAGAGATTCAACGCATGGGGGATGGCGTATACCGAGGCGACGAACTGGAACTTGAAGGTTGGTGACTGGATCGATTCGAGGTATTCCATCTGTATCAAGTTGGGATACGAAATCGCGAAGATGGGGATGGGAACTCACAGCTTCTGTGACACAGATTCCTTGCAGCGGGTCAAATCTGTGGATGAGGACCGTAGAAGCGAGCAAGCTGGCGACAAAGAGCGATGCGGAAGCGATGGTCAAAGAGATACTGGGCGTCAAAGTAAGAATGAACATGTGCAGCCTATTGGGACGAGATGGTCAGTACTGTTGGCGCGTACAGGACCATGCGAGCTCACATCAATGCGAAGAATGCTGTGTGTGAGGTTGAGCGCCAGTCCCGGAGACAGCCAGTCACCATCGATTTCCACTCTTCAATATAGACCATCCGGTCGACAAATACATCATCCAGTCTTGCGAGGTATCGGTTCGAAGTCCCGAATGTCAAACGGGACGCCACAGCCGAAACCCATCGATGCTGAGTGCTCGGATCGTAAAGTACAGCCTGGTCTCGGGAAAGCCGGGAATATTCTTGGCCGTACTGGGTCAGGTATCTGTTCCGGCCTAATCCGGTTGAATAGAGATCCGGGTGGCGAGGTGAGACGGTACATACAGATCAAGCTCCATATCCGGGCTGCATACATATGACACATTAGATGGGCGGAACATGAGACAGGCAGCAAAATGGCTCACCGACAGTGCTAACGATGTTGCCATTCCCAATATGATCTGGGATCACACGGAATTAAGTCGTCTGTGCAAACTTTCGAAGACGTGTGAACGGACCTCGAGAATTCTTGAGAAGACTCACAAACGCCTCGCATTCCTGTTGAGTGTAGGGAAAGGTCGAGACGCGGGAAGTCATTTGATCTGCCAGTGATTCAGGAACGGACATCTGGCAGACGTTGATTTAAATACCGCAGATGGCATGTGTGAGGACGCAAAGGAGGGAATCCAGGGCATTCACAGGAAGAGCCTTGTGCATCGAGAAGAATTCGACGTGTCCCCAATACAATTCCTCGAGACAGAGATCTGGCCAGCAAATTGAGCGAGGGGATAGCACTAGAACCGGAGATAGCTTACTGAGTTGCGAGACCGAAACGACGGCAGGGAGGCCGATAACGTCGGTGTCAACATTCTCCATCCAAGACTGTGCACGAGCGCCATGGTCGACAAAATAATATGCGCAATCGTCGCCCTCAAGCTTGATAAAGAGCTCCAACTCGTCCGAGATCGGAAAGTCCTTTTCGGCAGCGATGTTTTCGATTTTCTTGATCCAATGGGTGACTTTGTCGAGCGTTTCCGGCCGGTACAGATACGCCTCCGTAACGACGGAGGGAGACCCCTCGCGATGAAAGTATATCTGCCCTTCCGGATGAATGTGAGCAGACCAGTGGGCAGGAAGGTAAGCTGGTCTGGGAGTGAACCAGTACGAGAATGAGCTTGCATATGGCCAGCGTACTCAGGAGCTCGATTACCGATAAACATTCCCGGCGAGATTGTCATGTTGAACGGGACCGCCCTAACAAAACCGAAAAAAATGAGGGACGTGCAGTTTTCGAGGTAGGGAAATACCGACAATCCAGTCCGGTCATAGCGGCCAGTACTGTTCGATGTAGTGGGACGCAAAACTCCCTCGGATTTGGTGTCGATCACCACTGAAGCGAGTCCGTTCAGAGCAAATTTGTCGGAAATTTGGGCTGCCATTTGTGGAGATCGCGAAGATGCAGGGAAGGGTGTAAGGGTAGGTAAGGGTCTCTGAGTTGGAGTGAATCGTCCTGGGCTGCCTGGGCTTCCTTTATACCTTTGGGTCTGAACTCAGGGAGCTGTTGAGTGCAGTGCGAGTCCGGTTGTATGATGCAAGGAAGGCTCGGAGTGAACAGCTTGGAACGCTCGATGGCGCCAGTACCGCGGAAGCAAAAAGAAACGTAAATAAGCTGTTCTCAAGTAAAATCAGAGCGCACTTATATATAAGCGCTACTGGCGCCGTCCGGCATCTCGACGCAGAAGACGCAGTACTGTAGGCCCCCGGTCACTACCTATGAAGTACCTCCGCTTTTTTTCGAGGATTTCCACTGATTTTAAATTACTCTATCTTTTTGACGGGAAGGCGCAAAAAACCCGATTTTTCCTCCTCGACACGGGGAATGTGACCATCCGCATCGCTCCAGGTGGTTCAAAACTTCTTGGGCCCACTGGTTCGAGAAAAATACCTCTCAAAACGGGTCGTTGATTTACTTTATGGGCGGAGGTAGTTCATAGGTAGTGACCGGGGGCCTATCTTTCTCCCTGGTCTAAGGCTCCAACCGTTTCCTTTTATAAACGTTTTTAAACGATTAAAACCGTGTATTTTTCCGTTTAGTTTACGAAGGGTCGCAAACGATAAACACACGGAAAATAAACGGTTAAACGGTTATCTCGGCAGGGAGTTGAAACATTGAGCATTTAAAGACCTCAAACTTCCAGGCTTGATGTAACGAAACACCATAATGTTCGAGACTCCATGATAGCTGCTTGTGGTTGAGGCTGAGTGACACACACCCATACTTTGAACACCGCCGAGATGCCCGAGGTATTTCCCACGGTTCACTTTGCAACACCACCGGCTGCGGTCACTCGACGGGCCTTGACACTGGTCCCGCACCCTTCCAGACCCTGTTTAAATCTCTCAGGGGGCAGTATAGCCTAGGAGAACACTGTCAAGGTACATACACGAAGTTGTATGCGGAATACCAAAAATGTATGAACCATCTCTCCCTGTCAATTTGTCCTCGCATATGCATCACTACAGAACTTGATTCCCAGAGTTGATAATGCACTGAGCCAACTAGAGCCCACTGGGACGGTCACACTGGGAGTTTGAATCGAGGTTAGTACGGATTATGGCATTTTGGCTGTTATCCATCGACCCCCCCGAAACTACCGTTTATAAACTGTTTAAACTGTTTTTAAACGTTTTATTACCTTTTCCGTTTAGTTTACGCTCCGGCGCAAACGAAAACTAAAAGGTTGGAGCCTTACCCTGGTCTCCTCCCTTCGTCAAGACTCACCGCCATCCCGCGTACTTTCACAGGTGCACAACATCTGTGACGCCGGCGAGGGTCCCTGCTACGAGGAGCTGCGCAAGTCCGCGGCGTACGTCGCCCGCATAAGCGGCGTCCCCCCCGTCGGCCCCCCGCTCCCCAGGACCCAAGAGACCTACCCTATGTCGGCATCCTGCCTCGTCTGCAACAACGAGGCGAGCGAGTCGCGCAAGAGTCTCAAAAAGTGCGCGCGGTGCGAGTTGACGCGTTATTGCAGGTGCGGTATCTTGTTTGCTTCGTCTTTCCTTTCTTTGTTTCTTTGTCGAGGACACGAAGGCTCATCTGATCTTCAGCGTCGACTGCCAGCGCCAGGACTGGAAGCGACACAAGGACTGTTGCAAGGTCGTAAAGGAGGTCAAGTGGGTTTGGAATTGAGCCCTGGCTACGTCTGTTTCTTCTCTTGCTTCTGCTGTTCTATCATCTATGTATCTTTGTTGTACACTTGGGAATGCGACCGTTTTCTTTGAAGCATCTGTACCTCCCTCAGTTCTCCAACGAAGCTCTTTGGCTGGTATCTCACAATTACTTTGCCTATATAGTAACTATTGCAGTAACACCAGCACACACGCCCACTAGTACTCTTGTATACCATACATTCTTTCATTTCTCTGCGCGCTCAAAACTCCTCGATCTCATCCCCCTCCAGCCACCCCCCATCCCTCTCCCTCTCCCCCTCCCCACCCCACCCGCCCGCCAACCCCTCCTCATCCCCCTCCTCCCCCGGGACCTCCCCATCCCCATCCCCAGTAACGTCCCCCTCCCCAAGCGGCCGCGCCCTATTCTCCGCATTCGCGAACGGCAGACTCGAGAACAGCCTATGCGACGCCGGCGCGCGCGGACCTGCGTTCCCGCTCTTGAGGTCGCGCGCCTTGAGCACGGCACCGAGGCCCGTGACGACCTCAGCGCGGCTCCACGTCCCCAGCGGCGCGGGGTCGTCGGATCCCTCTTCCTGGATACGAGTGAGTACGCGCATACGAACAAAATGGTAAGGAGGGGAGGAGGGAGCTGAAAGGGAGACGTACATTTATGGTTGTAGAGGCGCCATCGCCCACAATCCACCCCCTCACGTCCCTTACCGCCTCCCACGCGTCCTTCTCCTTATTCAAGTACTCAAAGAATTCAGGCTTGAACATCTTCTGGCTCCGCCGCGGCACGGGCGACGGCAGCGAGTGCAGCGTCCCCAGGGTGAGGAGGTGGAAGCGGTGAGGGTTGGCTTGGTACCACTGCAACATAGACGCGGATTAACATGAGATTGACATCGAGGATGGATTGACTTGCGGCTTCGCCCCCGCTCGAATCAACCCAGCTAAGCCACTCGGCGACGCCCTCGCACTCCTCCGTCTGGTTGCAGAACTGGGTGTAGTTCTGGTGTACGTAGAGGGAGAAGAGTGACGAGTCGATGGGCGAGTCGGCGTAGAGCGCCTGTGGAAGGACGTCAGTGAAGCGCGATGATGACAGAGGAGAATCGTGGCGAGCACTCACATCCACATTCACGCGACTCGTCCTCCGCTCCTCCGCCGCCAAGAACGCTGGTAACTTCGGCGGATCCTTGAGCGTCGCATCGAGCGCCTCGTCCCGCTTGATGTCCTTCGCGGACGCACTGGGATTCGGCGGATCGCCTTTCCCTGAATGGTCGTCAGGTCATGGAGGCAAGAAAGTGGGGTAGCAGAGGACACGTACGCTTGTTATACAGAACCCTGCCCATGAAATGAAATAGCGCCAGACTCTGCTCTCGCCGCGTCACCGCCTCCAACACCAGCTTTGCCCCTCCCGCGCCCGCGCCTCCGCCCTTCTTGCGCGCACCCTTCCCGCTGCCGCCGGTAGCCAGGGAGGAGAACTGCAGCGCCATGATCGCGCTGCGGATGTCGCCGTTGGACGTCTCCACGACGATGTCGAGCATCTCCTTCGTTGGTGCGGAGCTGGTGCCTTTCGGCGCGGAGGCGAAGTGCGTGGACACGAGCGCCTGGAGCGCCTTCTTCATTAGCGTTGGTGCGATGGGGTTAAATCTAGTAGGGATGGGCACCGTCCCGTTAACGGGCACGGCCGTCAAATTTACGGCCCGCATCCGTCGTTTTTTCGACTCCAGACGGCGCGGCGCCGCAAAAGAACGACCGTAAATCGTAAATTGACGGGGCGGCGCGAGGAAATAGAAAGTCATGTCCCTGGGTCCTAAGTCCGCGTCAAAAGTGATGAGTAGCCCACCAGTGTCCTCTCACAGCCGACTAGGAACACCCTGGGGGTTCAATGACGAGTAAAAAGCATTTTCAACATTGGTTGATTTTATTCACATGAGCAGATGCTGTCCTGAGAGGGTCCGGAGGGTCCACCGGAAGTGCTTTGGGCCCGAATTACCCTTCCTCCATATCTAACAATCATTAGGTCCCAGTTTAGGGTGTGGTTGGGGTGTTTTTGAGCGCGAAAACCGCCATCAGCGCATCAAACCCGTCTACGGTCGTAGACGGCTGCCCGTCCCCGTCCCGCGCATGGAACCCACCGAGGTCTTGACGGCGCGGGACGGCATGCCGTTGACGGCACCCGTCATACCCGTAAAGACGGTGACGGTGGCCATCCCTAAAATCTAGGTAGTCAGGGCATGAGTAGGCGTCGAGGTGGAGAGAAGGGCGAAGCCACCTACCCAATCTCCCTGACGTACGGCCCTCCCAGCAAATCCCTCCCCAGCACCACGCGCACGTCTAGCGCCCCGTCACCCTCGCGCCCCCCGCCCCAGACACCACTCGCAAGTCGCTCGTCCCGCGCTTCCCCGCGCGTGCCTGCATCGCTCACAATCACCACGACCGGCACTGGGTCCACCTGAGGCGCGCCGATGAGCGACTGCAGCGCCGAGTGGAAGCGCTCTCGCGTGGCAGCATGCAATATATTCGGGAGGTCCTCCAGGAGGATGATCTGGCGTTTCCGTTTTTGAGCGGCAGGGGTGGACGAGGAGGAGGATGGGGAGTAGTGTTGCCGGGGTTCGGTTAGGTTCGGTTTTTTCCGGAATCTCCCGAACCTCGAACCTAACCGTCACCGAACCCCAGGTTCGGTTCGTACAGGTTCGGTTCAGGTTCAGGAAGGGTTCGAACCTGAATGAACCTGAAAAAAATCCACAGGCACTTGGTGGTTGCAGGAACATTTCAAAAGACACTACTCACCTGTACACTGATTATATGGCCTATAGAACACACTCAAGTGAGGTATTACTGACCTCAAGTGAGTATTTTCCACACCGGTCAGCATTACAACTTACCTCCAGCCAACCTCAGCAATGTTGAAGTCGTCCGCAGAGGTCCCTGGGCATGATTGTCCTCAGCTATTTCAACATGACTATTGTAGACCAGGTCCGGGGTTAGGGTGGGTGAGCTTTGCAGCAGAAAATCTTTCAAAATTCCTCTAAAACTGCCTCCATTTGCCCCCCAAGGCTTCAGGTTCGAACCGGTTCGCACCGGTGCGCACAGGTTCAGCGAAAACCCAGAATCTCCGAACCTCGAACCTGACTTGAGGTTCGGTTCGGGTTCGGTTCAGGTTCGGCGGAGGTTCAGAACCTAACCGCGGCAACACTAATGGGGAGGACGAAAGCTTGGTATCGCGCGCGCTGGCGTCGGCGAAGATGGTTTGGCAGGTCGAGGCGCGCGTCAGGAAGGCCTCAAATTTCGATAATAGGCTTTCGTGGTCGGAGGAGTAGAAGTCTGGGCCATCGTCTACGGATGTTATATTGAATAGCCCACGGGGCAGTGGCCGACATACCTCCAACCCGACTAGACCCTTCCTCCATCGCATTTCTCCATTCTAGGATCTCGCAGTCAAACTCCCGAGCAAGGACTCTCATCGTCGCCGTCTTGGCAGTCCCTGCGGGACCTGTCAGCGCGAGAATCCGCTGAGGACGCGCAGGTTAGCGCAGAGATATCAGACTTTGTGTGATGACTCGCTCGATATTTGCGCAGCTTCCCGGACGGTCCGCCTACAAACGCCTCGTCTAGCCACCTTCGAACGTCTTGCACTTTCTTGACGTGCACGGCTAACTCAGCCTATACAGCCGTCACATAGATTCCGGCGATAATTCCGGATAGTTTGCATACCTCCGTCGTAGGCTCGTAGATATCCACCCAAAGTCGGTCATCTGGCGAGGGATTGAGACAAGGTATCGGTCCAGTCGTCCGTTACACACCTTCCGTGGGCAATATGGACGCGGCATATGTATCCTTCGACTTCTCCTTGCCCTTTGCGTTGCTGCTCTTCGTGCTCTCACTCAGCTGACTCGCTTTCTTAGTGGTCGTTTGTGTGTTAGCAAACTAGCATCGACAAATCTTGAGCTCCTCATTGTGTTGTTGGCAGAACAGACGAGCTCACAGCGGTGAGTGGGTTAACCCTTGGTGAGCTCGACGGCGGACGGTCGGAAAATCTCACGGTGGTGGCCTTGCTTGACGATGCCTTTGATTTTTTCGTCGCGGTCTTTGCACTGGAGCTCGGGGCCTGTGAGGACTTGGGTGGCATTAAGATTTCCCGCAATCCGTTGGTGGAGTGGGAATATTTGAGGTTAGTATTGCGACTGAAACGCGGAAACCGGGAATTCGTCGCGTTGGTCGGGGGCAAGGGCGCGGCGGTCACGTGTCGCGCAAGCATGTCGAAACATTGTGTCAATTGTCTCAAAAACAAAAAAAATGCACGCCTGGGCGAAAGTACATATCCAAGTCAATTCCGTCTACACCAGCTACACTTCATCGCGCCAAAGTACTACATCTCAACCGCTTGTCCGGTGGGCGGTAGAGGGACTCCGAGCCACCGTCTGGTGAAGAGTTCGCTCGAGGGCGCTTACGTCTGGTCGAGGGATGAGTCCTCGGTGATATGGTGTCAATTGTCTCAAAAACAAAAAAAATGCACGCCTGGGCGAAAGTACATATCCAAGTCAATTCCGTCTACACCAGCTACACTTCATCGCGCCAAAGTACTACATCTCAACCGCTTGTCCGGTGGGCGGTAGAGGGACTCCGAGCCACCGTCTGGTGAAGAGTTCGCTCGAGGGCGCTTACGTCTGGTCGAGGGATGAGTCCTCGGTGATATGGTGTCAATTGTCTCAAAAACAAAAAAAAATGCACGCCTGGGCGAAAGTACATATCCAAGTCAATTCCGTCTACACCAGCTACACTTCATCGCGCCAAAGTACTACATCTCAACCGCTTGTCCGGTGGGCGGTAGAGGGACTCCGAGCCACCGTCTGGTGAAGAGTTCGCTCGAGGGCGCTTACGTCTGGTCGAGGGATGAGTCCTCGGTGATATGGTGTCAATTGTCTCAAAAACAAAAAAAATGCACGCCTGGGCGAAAGTACATATCCAAGTCAATTCCGTCTACACCAGCTACACTTCATCGCGCCAAAGTACTACATCTCAACCGCTTGTCCGGTGGGCGGTAGAGGGACTCCGAGCCACCGTCTGGTGAAGAGTTCGCTCGAGGGCGCTTACGTCTGGTCGAGGGATGAGTCCTCGGTGATATGGTGTCAATTGTCTCAAAAACAAAAAAAATGCACGCCTGGGCGAAAGTACATATCCAAGTCAATTCCGTCTACACCAGCTACACTTCATCGCGCCAAAGTACTACATCTCAACCGCTTGTCCGGTGGGCGGTAGAGGGACTCCGAGCCACCGTCTGGTGAAGAGTTCGCTCGAGGGCGCTTACGTCTGGTCGAGGGATGAGTCCTCGGTGATATGAACTTGCTTAATTTCTACTCACACAGATCTGACTATCCGCTCAATCAATACCCCAGCTCCGGGGCGACTGGACGGAATATGTGACCAGCACATGGTGATGACTTGCTGGCACCACGCCGGAACGAGGGGGTCCTGGGTAGGGAACTCGGGACGGTGACCCTTAATGACCTTGAGGAGCACTGCGCCCTCAGAAATGATTTCTGAAAAAGGAGGCTTCCCCGTATACAACTGAGGCGCATCGTTAAGCCAAGCACAGCACGAGCTGGAAAGAGTACCTCGAGGCATACGCATCCAAATGAATAGATGTCGCTTGCGAAGGTCCTTTGAAACGAAACCAATTCGCATGACTCTGGATCGATGAGCTCTGGCGCCATCCAGCGAAGTGAACCACCACGCTTAGTTGGCACCAGTGGTCCATCGGAGAAGGCAGCAAGACCGAAGTCTGCTAGACGTGCATGTCCTTGATCATCAAGTAGGATGTTCGCCTATGACACATCCGTTATCGGCATCGACGAAAGAGATACAAGATACCTACCCCGGGCCCACGGAGGTCACCGTGAACGATGCTTTGGGAGTGCAGATATTGTAACCCGACGGCGATCTCGTGGATCTAGAGTGATTCATAAGGAACAACGATAGTGAGAACGATATGCGGACAACGCAAACGGGGATGGTGTTTTCACTCGGGCCACCTTTAGGTGTAACCAGTGCGCCTTTCGCCATCCATGGTGAAAGCATGCAGAGGTAACCAGGAAAGGAATCCAAGTCCATCAGGAAAAACCACCCTAGGTAATTGGGTGTAATTAGCAGTAATTGGGAGGAATACTGTCATTACGGGAAAATACCAAATTGCGCAAGTCCAAATAACTCTGAGATAATTCGCGGTAATTACCTGACATTACCAGCCATTACAAGCACAATACGAGACAATACAACAGGTTTATGAGAACTCAGCACACACAGCTTCAGAATGGGAAAGAACATCATTGCATTACAGATGATACAACATACAACAGCTTATATGCAACTCAAACGACATACGACACGAACCGCGAACATACGGAAGGTCACACGGTCCTCGAGCAATACGGGGTCACGATGTGGAATCGGAATGACGGGAGCACTGGTTGAATGTTGAGGACGCTGCGGGCAGATTGTCTTGATCTCGTGAGAGTTGAAGAGAGCGTTCGCAGGCGAGGTGCAGAGTAAGGTTGATTTGCAATAAGCGATGCGCACAAAAGAAATGGTGAATTTGGGAGGGGGTGGACAATGTTGAGCGGGGTGAGCGAGAATGACACAATCGTCTTGGAACGTGGCTGCACACCGTCTTGAAGCTTGAAGGCGTGTGAAGGATGTTGAAAATGAGCGGGGTAGGGAGAGGTCTTGAACCGCACGGCATCTTGAAGGCGTGGGAATGACTTATCGGGGGCGTGAGATGGCGCGGCGAGTTTTGGCCGCTTGACGACACGACGGAGGGTTGGTGGGGCTCGACGGCTCGACGCAGTGTCGGTAGGGCGAGAGCGAGAAAAGAAGATGGGCCCGGGGTAGGGGGTTCTTGAGGTTATTGCTTGAAGGGATGGCGCGTCTGGTTCGTCCTGACGTCGCGTGAGATTTTGAGTGGGCGGTGATTGGGGCCGATAACCATTCGCAAGGCGAGGGAGGCGGAAGTGGTGGGGTAAAGAAGGGGAAGAGGAGTAAGAGGGGAGGGGAGAAGGTGGGTTTCGATGGGCATGGACACATACAGCGTTGAGAGCCCCCGAGGATTGGGTCGACCAGTGACGTGGCGCCGTTAGTTGGACGGCGGAAGAGGAAGGAAGGTGGCGGGGTGCTAGGTAAGGATAGACAGGGCCATTTGAACGGCACAAGCAGGATTTGGGCGGATTGGAGGGGGAATGGCCTGGGACGGTGGTGGGGGAAAGGAAGAAAGAAGTGTCGTACGACATCAGGAAAATGTTCCTGTTTGGTTGATTGATGTCGGAAACCGGTGCCGGATTGATGGCTAGCGGAGTTTAAACGACTTCGAACAGGAACCCGAACTTGAAAAAAGTTTGAATGTCAATTCCAGTCAGTATAACTGCAATAGTGGAGTTTGAACACCCTCATACTGAGTTCTGCAAGCCTAGGGTCCTTAAAAAGCGTGACTGAGGAAAAATATGGGGGAATACCTCAATTACTTGAGGTAGCAATAATTACCGGTAATTGGGAAGTAATTATCAAAGGAGGTTTTTCCTGATGTCCACGCCAATAAAGGGTAGGACGTGATCGTGATCGAGATTTTTCCATATGAGGGCCTCTCTGCAAAATTTCTGCTCTACTGTCAGCACGTGAAAGGTCGTAGTTATGCTGAACCTTCCTTGCAAATGGGGAGAGCCTCCTCATTTTCGGCTGAAAAAATCCGCAATCGTTTGAGAGCTACATCCTTCCCTTGATAATCCGCCGCGAACACGTCACCAAAGGTGCCACTAAACGGTGTCGCCCTTGTGTTCTTGACGCCGTGAATGACCAACGACAATGGCAGGAGATCGGCCACCTCCGAAAGCTGCACAATGAGTCGACGAGCGTCGAAGTGGGCCGCGGCTCGACCGACATTACGCAGAAGCCCGTGCTCAAGAGCGTTCTTCAAGAAGTTCTTTCGCGCGCCGCGAATGCGTGGAGAACCACCCCGAAGGAGATCCCAAAGGTTGATGTGAGCTTGAATTGCCTGTGGAACGGTCGTTCAGGATAGACGAGAAAGATATTATGGATGCTGGAAGCACGTCTTGCATAAGGTCCAACATAAACTGAGCTTTGGCTCCCCGTAATTTCAAACCATCTTCGGAGTCTCTTTTGGATGTGAGCACCTCATAAAAGACAAGGATTATTGTGAGTCTGTCTTCCCAGACTGCTTCTTTGAACCAGGGCAGGTCAGTAACACCCTCCTCGGACGCAATCTCCATAGTTTGAGTCAGCATCAGAGGAACAAGTCACGTCAGCAGCGAACCTTTCTCAAGCGCTCATACCGACTCCAGCTTGTTGTGAGCTGGAAGGTTCTTGCCGGAACTGCGTCGATACAGTCAGTGCCAATGTATTAAATAAACTACGATAATACATAAGGTAGGCGCCATCCGCATCCATCGAGTCACGTGAACGTGATGTAACGCGTGACAGTAACGTGGGAAAGCGCCAAATTTTGGATTTCACAACCAAAAACTTTTTATTTCCGCCATGGGAGGGTTGCAGGCCAGAAGAAAAATTACACCCGGTATGCTAGTAGCTCCCCAGACATTCCAACAAGGCTTCTGGCTAGATAACAATGCTGTTCTGGCTCTTCGGCACATATATGCAGGTGGATTTTCAGCGGTAAAAGTGTTGCAACTGAGGACCAGCCTTGAGGACACTTCAGATCCTTTCTTTGAAGCAGAAACAGAGGAATTCAAGGCTTACCTGGCACTTTCCTTCAGGAAATTGAGGTTCATGGCCCTTCCGCCGGCCAGGTAGCGTAGATTCAGAGCCCGGAGTCCCAGGATAGGGCAAACAGGCCTCTGTAAACAGTCTGAAAGTGGGTTCCCACTCAACCATGCTTGGAATATGGTTCTGGCCACGATTTTCACCTTAAAATACGGGTTCAAGTACGAACGAAGATCGTCGGCCCGGTCACGTGGCCGTGGGAATTGCCTTTTTGGGCGCGCCAAATTTTTCGACAAAAACTTGAAACCAATGCCAGGATCGCTGGTCTCTCATTTGGAGCAGTTGAAAAAAAATGTGCATAAAACTTTTTATAGGAAACATAAGTTGCAAATCTGAGACCAAGGGATTGTTCCCTTGCTCAAAACACACATTTCCTTGGTTGAGAATTATTTTTTATACTCGGGGGCCCCGACTAGTAGGGGCGGGAAGGCGCGTCACGCTGTGACAGCACGTGACTCGATGGATGCGGATGGCGCCTACCTTAGTGGTGGTTGAAAGCCGACCTGGCTTGGTTGGGTTGTTGAGATTGCTCAACAATCTGGATATTAGTATCCCTCCTCTGGATCTCCTGGTGACGGAGACTGTAGCCAAGATTTGGTTCAGATTTGGATCTGATTTCTTTGGTTCTGGGTACGCTTTGGTCCTTTCGCTTCCTTTCGTATGTTCCATCTGGTGAGAGCCTGCACACACTCCTTATTTGTCTTTTTCCCTTCTGTCCAGGGTGTACTCTTCCTTTGTGAAGGTGGGAGTGTCAGTATATGATTGTTCCCGTCAGTCCAAGTACAGCTATATACATCTTGTATCTTGCTTCTTTGATACATCACCTACCTTATATACCAGTATGTAGCTTGTTGTCGGTAGTTCTAATCTCTACCCCCCTTTGACATCTTTGTCCTCTGCGTCCTCTGTGCCCCCTTCCGTGCTCTTGCACCTGCACTCGCAGCTCGTGGTTCCTGCCGAGCACCTCGGCCCTTCGCCATCCCTGGCTTATATTTCTGACATTGCGTGGCATTTCAAGAAACAAGCAACAGTTGCGCTGAGCACCGCCGAAGCTGAATACTCAGCTCTAACCGCCGCAACGAGACACGCGATCTGGCTTCGATATTTATTCGAGGCACTCCCGTTCGATTTCCACAGTGAGGAATCAACGCTGATTTATTCCGACAACCAGTCAGCAATTTCGATTGCTCACGACCCGCAACATCATGCGCGATCCAAACACTTCCGGATAGAGAATCATTTTATTCGTGAGTGCATCGAACTTGGCCTAATCAACGTTGAGTATTGTCAAACCAATGAGATGGTTGCAGACATCTTTACCAAGGTATCCTCTGGTAGGGTGCTGAGCAGAATGAGGGGAAGGCATTGGCCCGCCCCAAACACGAGCAGTTAAATTCCAACATGGGCCTCCTGCCGGCTTGAGGGGGAGTATTGGCGTATGAGAACGTCCCCGTACATCGTAGAACAATCCGTCAGGGCGATGGGGATGCACGAGAAATGAACCCCAACGCCCTACTCAACAACTGTCTCTGGGATTGGACATGCCAGGTATACTACGCGGTGAATACGCTTGGAATAAACACGGTTAGTTATCTGAGGTGCGGGTGGGTGGGAAAGAAAAATCCGGAGTGTTTTGAGGTAAGCTTGACGTTGTAGTTCATGTCGAGATGGCGGAGTGTCGTGGGCGGAGGAGAGAGAGATCCGATCGTCCCCTCACTCCGCTGTCACAAGACATTGCACCGCCTCCGCGGGCTTCTCCGGTGCGCCCATCTTGTTCACTGCTGTGTTCTCCCACTGAAGAGACAGCCGTGTATATTTTGGGCTGTGGAGGACCAGCACAGTCTCATTTGCTGCTGCTGGCTCCAGGTCGCAGGGCGATGGGGATGCACGAGAAATGAACCCAAAAGTGCCGCCCAGACAAGGGCAGACCCAGAGCCCATGGCTAACCCAGAAATGAAAGGCGGCCTTGCACGAGTTTGACCCGCGAGGAAGTAATAGATCGCGAAGTGATGCGAGGTAAAGGTTCGATGGAAGGATTTGGCCGCGGGGTACTTAGTAGCCACCGGCTGAAGTTGAACGGCAGTTGGGGGAGTACATTAGCTTTCAACCCGACGACTCGGATCGATTTTGAACTGTATGTGTTGGCGAGGTTTTGGGAAGGTTGGGTCGAGAGGTAATATATGAGCGACAATACGTCGATTTGAAATGAGTTGCCTCCTAAGTGGATAACCGTGTGACGGGTCAACTAGAATCCCCGGCCGTTGTAGTTTTTTCTTGCAGGCACAATTTACCGAGTATTCAGTATCCGTGTATGGTGTGTCGACGAGGTCCAAGTTAATACTAGATGCCATTATGGCTGAATATGAACAGCGGTAGGCCGCTGATGCGGTGGAGTAGTTCGAAGGCATGGTGTTGAATATTTGGAGTAAAGGTCGATGCCTCACGTCGGTTAGGACGGGTTATGCACCCTGCATATGACACGAGGAACTGGCGCTGTTTTCGATGAGAGCAGAGATATTTCCAGGTAATTGGTCGCAACGCGAGAACGGGAACAAAATGGCCCATGGCCGTAGGTGGCATGGGTCGGAGAGAAATGGTGGGCACCACCTCCTGAATCCGTGGAAGCACCCAACGGATGGTGAAATGGCGGGTAGCCCGCAAGCATTGTGGATGTGTTCCATCTTGAACAAAATGACCTATGACCCTAGATTGGATGGTTCTGAGTAATACCGGGAAGCGCGCAACGGATGGCACAATGGCGGGAGGCTGATTTTACTGTGCTCTCAATGGTGGCGAACACGATGTAAGTGATTCGTAGTCCAACTGGGATACCTCGTTCCCGCGGCTCGGGATTATTCCCACAAATGTGAGGATAGGTAGGTGTGGCATAATTCGACACAGGTGCGTCTTCTCGATCCAGTCCAAAATGGTGGGATAGGGTTTAACAGTCACGCAGTGGACCCAATATGCATATCGATAATCAATGTAACAGTGTTGACAAACTGGATGCCATGGCTCCAAAGACCTGGAAGTTCTTGCCATGCTGTAATTCGACTCGTTTGAAAATCGAATTTCATGCCAGTGGCCGAGGTTCACGAATGTTATTTCCGCTATATGGAGTGGGTGACAGCTACTCTTATGGCATATTTGCCAGACTATGTGAATTGTGGTCGGTTAACTGTCCGGTTATCGAACATCATTCGCCACAACGTGAGTGATTTCAACCGTGGGAATCGGCGTGGGAATATGGATGACACAGTTTTGGCGGCGCCGTCCAAGCGCCGTCTCATTTGTCGTCTATGCACTGTAGGCGTAAATGTTGGACAAATACAGCCAATCATTCTCGAGGTGAGAATATCAAGGGTAATATCATCATCAAGGGAGCTCCATAACTTTCCGGACGCTCGCGACCTCCCTTCCCGATTTGGGATTCAACTCGTGCCAGTTGGCGCATCTTCAACTCGGGTCAGATCCTCGCAGATAAATTCTTGCGGCCCGGATTCCCCTCTCTTTGGGCTCAATACCCATCCTTCTTCACCTCCTCATTTCCCTGCGTTGCATTTCTCGTCGTCGTTCGCACAGATGGACATTTTGCTGATGTGTTCTTGCTCGGTATTCAACCAGCGGAATTCTAGCTTCAGGACCATCGAGAAAATTCTCGTGGCTTGTTCCTCCATCCCGAGACATCGTACTAGGTGTCTTGCAAGTCATCCGACCTTCTTTTCCCCGCGCCGTCACCTCGCAGACTCGGTATCCTCAATCTCACGTCAATTCAACATCCACGGAATTTCGACTTTCGGACATCCACAAAAATTCCCATGGGTTGGATTTTGGCCCTACCACTCTCTGCGACACTCTTCGTGTTCACTCGCATCGCCTCCGGGATTTATTTCGGTGTCGGTGGCCTTACCTCGACACAGTTCGGCCGAATTTGCTCCAGGCCGGAATCAGTCCCAACATCGCTCGAGAAAATTCTCGCGGGTTGCTCTCCTGGTTCACCCTGTCGTCCATCGGCCTCGCCTCCCTCCTGGC
This sequence comes from Mycena filopes, assembly GCA_029281495.1. Lineage (NCBI taxonomy): Eukaryota > Fungi > Basidiomycota > Agaricomycetes > Agaricales > Mycenaceae > Mycena > Mycena filopes. Next base: position 384,056 of record JARIHR010000053.1, on the reverse strand, counting down.
TGCGCCTGATGCCCACATTCCTTTGTCCTCCGGCGCAACCGTTTATTTGGCTTGACCTCGCCAATTTAGGTCAACTGTTCAACTTGCGCAAGCTCACTTGAGGAAATTCTCGTGAGCCTGGCGTGACTCTTCGTCAATTCTCTCGGTCGCTCCGCTCCCACGTTCCTTCCACTTTCCTTCGCCCTCACTTTCTTCGGCTCTCGACACGCGATCTCGTTGTCGACATCACATTCCTTTGTGCTTCTTCTTTGGACAACTCGACGTTCCACCAAGTCGTGTAACCGTCTCGTTGTGGGGGAGTGATGAAGAACTCAGCATCATCGGGCTCTCACCGAGCTCAATCGACGCGTCTTTGACGCGTCCCTCGGCGCGTATCCCTTTCGGGGATTCGCTGTGATTGCCGCACCGTAGATCAGTGTGCGCTGGCGCCGCCCGCCAGTGTTGCGGATTAAGGCCTTATTAAGGGTCAAGATTATTGTTAAGCCTTAAGACCCTTAAGAAGGCCTTAATAAGGGTACCCTTAATAATCCCTAATTTCCTAAAGCGGAAAATGAGCAAAACAGAGAGATGAACCAAGGCCTAGCACTAAAAGGCCACCCGAGGCCGGGTGAGTGGATCAGTATGCATTGTCCGAATTTTGTAGCTTACCCTCTTGTTTCCACTCTCAGGTTGTCATGTTTGGGACTTTCTGATTCTTCCAGCTGGGCAGACCATCCTGCCAATGTTCCGAATGCCAGCAAGGCCTCATTCTTATCACACAAGCATAACAGAAGGACATAGCACAATACTCACATGGATTCTTGGGCTTTTTAACCACAGTGATGGCCCATCATTAACCTTAATAAGCCCTTAACAAGTTTCTCGGCCACCGTTAAGGGTTAATATTAAGGGCTTATTAAGGGCGACCCTTAATTAACCCTTAACCCTTAACCGCAACACTGCCGCCCGCTGCTTTCCTCAGTCGTTGTCACTATCGTGCACGTCTGAGACCATACTGATGTCTTGTTCTCATTAGGTACATATTCTCCGAATAGAGTCGTTGTCACTATCGTGCACGTCTGAGACCATACTGATGTCTTGTTCTCATTACAAGCTTCATCCGATTTTTCCGACAGCTCCTCGTGGGTCAGGTCGCCACTTCCGGTTTCGGGCCGTTCCGTTCGCGGGACCTAGTGCCATTATTATTATTATTATTCAAACATTACAGAACATTATGCATAGGTCACTTTAGGGCTCCTGTAACGCTTAAAAAGGAAATGGAGGCTCTGGGCTCCTGCAGCACCTCCGTCGCGTTCTGGCTTCGTGTGCGGCTGCCAGGATGCGTTCGTTAGTGTGCCATCGGCTCTCGAAGTCTGCCCATTGTGACTCTGATATAAGATCCGTGACGTCAATTGGTAGTTGGGCTTTGGGTGGTGGTTTCACTGTGAACGCCCGGCTCGGAAGTGGCGGTAATGGTTTATTTAATCGACCAGCGATGGTAATTTCTCTGCGGGGAGGGAAAAAGCTGACGATGGAAACCGTGTGGCTTTTCCTTCCTGTTCTGGACACTGTGTGTCCCATTCCTCCCTGCACTTTTCTTGGGACGGCTATGTGCATTAGATGAAGGCTGTTAGCCGTACTTCCGGGCCCATTGTGAATGCTAGTCCTACCTCCTGGCCTGGCACTCACAGAGGGGAACGACAAGAACAACTCAACGTCCACAACGGTCGCGTATTTAAGCCCAACCGGACAAACAGCTCAGGTCGCCCGAGGCCCTACTTACAGTGTTGCACAGTTACTGTAAGGGTTAAGGGTTAACAAGCTGAGCCCTTAATGTAAGGGTTAAGGGTTAACCTTGTACCGCCCCATAGAAAAAGTCGATGCAGCCCTGGACATGTGGGAGTTGGGCCACCCCACAATGGAAGGACGGCGGTTGATTGTCCTCATGGTTGTCGGAGGAAATGACACACTGGCAATACCTAGCCAAAGTCCAAAGAATGCCCAAAGATGTTGAAGAAAAGCTCGAGAAACGAGTTCGGAAGTTCTTGTGGGCAGACAAAACCAACGTGACCATTAATAAGGAGACAATCTACGCACCGCGAGCGGCAGAAAATTACACGTGGAACAGGATTTCGAACGCACCCACGGAAGGATGAAATGCGGTGGCAACATCTCTACGACCTTCGGCGGCGGCATGGTAGTCTATTAGTTACCACGCCCACTTACCCGGTATCCTGCGTTGTTATGTAAGCCGTCCTTTTCGGGACTCATCTCCGACGCGACTTGACGCGTTTCTCGTGTTCCCCGTGGCCTTCTGCAAACAATAGCCTTTGGGGCCCAGCCTAGTGCTCCCATGAAACTCCTGTGCAGTTTTGGGAGACTTCAAACCCTGCCCTCCGTCGAGTTGACGAAAAACACCCAAAACACAGCATAAATATTCATCTCGCAAACAGCAGGGCCCAAAAAAGCCTGAGGAAAATTGTATACTGACCATTTCACAAAAGGAAGATAACTGGCCTCTCAACTCGGTTCCAGCCCCCAGAGGCATCCCACGACGCGTCAAGTCGCGTCGGAGGTAAGTACCCAAAATGGAAAGCTTATATAATAACGCAGGATACCGGGTAACTGACGCGGTAACTAACAGACTCTATCATGCGAGGTACGAGCTACATCTGATAGAGCGTCTGTCTAGAGAGACTACCTGTGGACCACGCGAGTATAATAAAATCCTCCTTACAGGCCTGGTTCTTGCTTAATTCGGTGTGTAGCTTGTCATCGAGTAGTCCTCGGCACACCACACACCATTCCGACCCAGACAATCTTCGTCCAGCGGCTTCAAGCTGGGCGCTTCCAACGACGTTCCCACGGTTGTGATATTGAGAACCAACATGTAAGTATGTGTATGTCCTCCCTTGTTTGGGATGCCTCTGGGGGCTGGAACCGAGTTGAGAGGCCAGTTATCTTCCTTTTGTGAAATGGTCAGTATACAATTTTCCTCAGGCTTTTTTGGGCCCTGCTGTTTGCGAGATGAATATTTATGCTGTGTTTTGGGTGTTTTTCGTCAACTCGACGGAGGGCAGGGTTTGAAGTCTCCCAAAACTGCACAGGAGTTTCATGGGAGCACTAGGCTGGGCCCCAAAGGCTATTGTTTGCAGAAGGCCACGGGGAACACGAGAAACGCGTCAAGTCGCGTCGGAGATGAGTCCCGAAAAGGACGGCTTACATAACAACGCAGGATACCGGGTAAGTGGGCGTGGTAACTAATAGACTAGTCCACAGGCTGAACAACGAGTTTACGGAAGACAAAAAAGTAGTACTGTTAAGGGTGTCTATCCTCACAGAAATCTCCAAGATGCCGACCGAGCACAACATCATTCCAGGGGATCGGTATCTGCTAGCAGGCATTCTGTGTACTGGCCGGCCTGTTTTTGTTCTGCAAGCTGGACTCGGGGGCAACCTCGTGGGCCCTCACCTCCTAGCAAATAAATGTCGGAGTACGGGAGGATTCCTCCTCCCAGGGATAACTCTCGAAGAGTATTTTATGTCAAACATTATTACTGAATCAAACACCCTCTGGATACCATCAGTTAAACTTTGGGCCGGGCCTCGTTGAACTAAGGTAGGGCGCATGGACGATCCGCTCACGTCACCTGATCTTGACACCGCCAGAAGTGTCACCATCAATCCTGGTTTTGGCCGACTCTGGCCTTAATGGCGCCTGGTATGGGACGAAATCAAAAATTCTGGTCCCACAGAAACACTTTTGGACATCTTTAGCATAGATCTGTGGGACCGCTTTTTTTGATTTCGGCCGAAACAAGGGGCCATTCGGGTTTTGGCCTCAAATCCCTCAAATTCACGTGACGTGAGCGGATCGTCCACGCGCCCTACCTTTTAGCTGCCATCTGAGGTTGACAATTTGGTCCGCCTGCGAATCACTTCCAGTGATAGCCATGTGATATTCCTGTCACGGCGCATCAAAGATCCCGCCATCACGATTTCCCCTTTCGGTTAGATTCTGATTGCATTCCTGTCATCCTTTCCCCGTAGCGCATCAGGCACCTGGCCAATCCCTTTGCCTCTGGTACATATCCTGCTTGGTTTTCTGTGAGGAGTCTGGGAAAAATACCAGTCAAGCCCTCAAGTGAGTATTTAACATAATATCCGGCACACGCTCTCGAAGCTCTGACCAGTGGGTTTAGGGAGAATCTGCATTATGTGAGTTCCCAGACCGCACGTTTGAGATCCGCATCGAGCCTTGGCCCTGCCGAACTCCCACCAGACCGTGCTTATCTCGGGTCGAAGTCCATTCCAGAGGGTTTCCCACGGTTCGAGCTTTCCTCCCACGGTTCAAATGCTAATCTCGCCGAAGGAATCAAGCGTGAACCCAAAGCCACACCTTCCGCTCCTGAGAGCGCATCCAAAGGACACCTGGAGCAGGTTGCATCTGGGTTCATTATCATTAGGTACTATTCAAACTCGGTCCTCGGTCGAAGAAATGACGGTTGTTTATAACCCAGTCTTATAACAGGACCTTGTGGCTTGTTGTCACCAAGTTGGAACACCAGAAACCGTCCCATGAAGGCTAACGTTGTGCGAGACAACCACCCAGAGAGCAGAGAACCCAGCAAATTCCAGTAGCAAATTCCGGACAGCCCTGATCAGCTGAGCTGGTAATGTACATGTCATGGTTTGCCTGTAGAGCACCAAGAGACCCCCATCTGTGAGGTATACGCTAGTGAGTCATGTGGGTACGGTCCCGCAAGCTCGAATATCTGGTCAGGCCAGCAGGCACCGTCGGAAGATAATATAAACATAATAGGTTAAGGGAGGTTGTTGGGCCAGGAAAATTTGTTGTGTATTTTTCTGAGCCATTACTATGCCTTATGATACCGTATGTAGTATACTGGATGCCAATATGGAGCCCCGGACGTACCACGGAAAAGGTTGACAGGATGGCCATCCCTCGGACCGGATGTCCATTCCACGGACCGGAAAGCGATCTGATTTGACAATAAGCATTTTTGCTTCCAGTTCATCATCCACCGCAACTGTGAGCGGATCATTGGAGATGGGATCAGCGACGGCGGCTAGCGCGTAGGCGGGAAAAGCGCTAGTCCTGTTTTTATCAAGGGGCTCTGATGGGGTCAGAAAGTTATTATATAATCATCGGAGTTTCAAATTTGACAGGGCCTTCTTTCTCCTCGTACGACGCGTCTTTTGTGTCTTCCTCCCTCTCCCGCACGCGCAAACTCGAATACCACGCGTATGGACCCCTAATCTGCTCACCCGAGTCCAGAGGGGCCGCCACAACCACCCATAAAGCTTGTCAGGGCATACAAAAAGACACTGACCCTCACCGTTAGTCTCTTATAAACAGACGCTACAACAGTAATCTCGTACCTCGTTTGTTGTACCTCACCGTGCCCACTCTTCCACTCCCTCTTCCTAACACAGATGCCTACCGCTCTCAGGGACAGTCAGACGTTCCAGCCGCGCCTTCGCTTCCCCATCCCGACACATTTCCTCATCAGCAGGCACGCATTCGCAAACCTAGACTCTCCGCGGAGCAGCGAGCCGCAGCCAACTTGGCAGAAAAACTAGCGGCGATGGAGACCTTTCTTAATGACCTCGCGCCTTTCTCTTCTCTGGGGGACTTTTTAGCTATCCTTTTCCTCAACCGACCCCACGCTGAGAATGATCCTCGCGGCAGGACTCATGCCAAGGTGGTCTCGCGATTCCTTTCCGGCCGTTCTCGTGTTCGCATGGCCAATATCATGCCGTTAATCTATACAGTAAACACCCTAACTCCTTCCCTTCCATCAACTCACCGCGCGTCGCCGAGCAAGAAAAGCTGTTCTCCACGTCTGGCCGGCTCGAGGAGGTCGTAGCGCGTGGTAGCCGGCCGCGCATGAAGAGCCCAATCCGCGCGAATGAAAGCCGGAAGTTCAGTCCCCACTCATTTATGAGGTGGACTTCGTCCGTCACAACGAACAGGATCCGAGTTCTGAAAAGCGGCCATTCCGTGATGTTCTGCCACTCCTTGCCACACAGATGCTCGGGATCTACGCAGACGACCTGCCATTCAGTGCATTCCTTCACCAGGGTTGTCAAGTTGACCCCGTTACGACGCGCGGCGGCTAGACTTTCGCGAGAGTAAGCGAACGCGGAGACACCAAGTTAAGTTTTGTCAATTCCAACACCTTGCGCCGCCGTGAGTGCGAAGAATATCATGAACCATGACACACATACTATGTTATTTGCAAGTCCCTCGGTCGGAGTCACGACCATACCAACTGGGTGCGTACGGGTCGGCAGATTGGCGGGGTACAAGGCGCTGTTCTTGTTGTATTCGTCCAAGACCAAGATCGGGACCGAGAAAGCTGAGGACTTGCCATCCCCGGTTGCGGTACAGCACAGTATGTCGTCGCCGTCGAGAATAGGCACAATGAGCTCCTCCTGGAATGAACGAAGTGCGCCGGTCCATTGGGGAATAAATTCTAGTGATGTTTTGGCTTGGCTTGGCTTTGAAACCCTGGCTTTGGCTTGGCTTCGTCCGGCTTTGGCTTCGTATTCCTCAAGCCAAAGCCAAAGCCACCAGAGCTGGCTTGGCTTGGCCTGGCTTTGGCTTAAGCCGGGGCTTTCGGTAGGTTTATTCCCACGGTTCAGAATATTCTGAAGGTGTTTCAAGCCGCATAGCACACCGGGAAAGGTTGGATGATGCCTAGATCCATATGCAGCTTGAATGAAGCAGTTGGAGAGGTAAACAGCTCAAGGTATATTTTATTACATGCTTGGCTAGTCGAAACACTACCGAATCTGAACCTGGTTGAAGGGTTGATATATGGTGGGGAGAGTTAGAAGTACGGAAATGGACTTGCAGTTGGGATTTCGAACAAAAAATCATGTCTCAACAGGTCCCCACTCTAGTCTCTCGTAGACAGACGCTACAAAAAACTATCTCGTACCTCGTTATTTTGTATCCCCACTCACCGGTGCAAAGCCACGGCTTAGGCCCCGGCTTTTGGCTTCCCCACCCCGAAGCCAAAGCCAAAGCCGTCTGCAAGCCAAAATTTTGGCTTGGCTTGGCTTGATCAAGCCGGGGCTTTGGCTTCTTGGCTTTTGGCTTGAAGCCAAGCCACGAGCATCACTAGGAATAACCTTCTTCACGATGGAATTTAGAGTTTTGCGGCCGTCAGGATCCTGCCAGCGGAGTCTACGGGGCATGGTAGGAGTGTTGTATCATAGAAATAGCCAAGAATGAGCCTGCAGCGCGCAGAAGGACGCGACGGCGTCGAGGCGCTGAGATGGAAGACGTGACGTCACGATTGAAACTCCGACGATTATATAATAGCTTTCTGACCCCATCGGACACCCGCGCTTAGCGAGTGTGACTGCCAAAAAAAGTTCGTAAATCCGGCAACGCCCGGGAAGCCGTGGAAACTTCCTGGCGGCAGGAAGTGAAGTGGAACTGCAACAGAAACAGGAATTGGAGGTACTTAGTTTCAATCAATTTGGTCCTAAGCCTGCTTAAACTGACCTAGTTTTTGCCGTTTTAACCCTTTTTGGTGGCTTTTGAACCCAAATCAGGCAGCCCCCAAAGCCCTACAGAAATGTGAGCACACACAGTATCTCCGAGCCCACAGCACTGTGTGTGGGTGAAAAATTGGATTTCAGCGATTTTTTAGCGATTTTTGTGTCACATTCGAAGATTCTCTCGGTGACCTGTGACCTGTTCGAAAATTTTCGTATTGGCTAAGGCTGCCACCCGTGCCCGTGACGGGCACGGCCGTGCCATCGACGGTATTTTCACGGCACGGACCGTGGATTCGACGGCCGTGGGTTGAGCTCGATGACCTCTAACGGTACGGCACGGTCGACGGCACGGCCGTGACGGTGCAACGGTCAGTCTACAATTTAAAAATTGTCAAATACTCACCCCAGCAGGTATTTGGACCTTCTTGACGCCCTCTACAGCAGGCTGAAAGGCAGACCTGCAAGAACAACATAAATCTCGGCCATGGGAATGAAAATGAGCAACATACCACACCTGGATTGTGGGCAGTGCCGAATTGTATGCTTCAGGGACGTCCCTCAAGCATTTTTTGTTGGCTGGAGAATGTCGAGGAGGAAACGGTGGTTCAAGTTCACATATTTAAACTCCGCCATCATCACCGGAGATTGCCGGCAGACTTGAAATCCAACCGTTCTGCGGGGTGAGCGACCTTTAGAATGATCTGCGGGGGGTTGATGACTTACCAGGAACCCAGTTGTATCGTTCCAGGCCAGAAACACCCCCAAAATCGTTATCTGGCGAAGACCCGTCGCACGGCCGTCACGGCCGTGGTTCGACGGGTAGCCACGGTTCAAACCCGTGCCGTGACCGTGCCGTGGGAGGGAGTGAAACATTCCTGACGGCACGGCACGGCACCCGTGTCACGGCTCCCGTTGAACCGTGACCACGGGCACGGGCGGCAGCCCTAGTATTGGCGCAGATGCTTGAAGTTGAAGCAAACGAACTTACAATCACACGAGATGACGGTTAGGGACAAGATGGAATGATTCATAGATACAGAATGATGACCTGCAGATTGGGAAAAATCGGTCATTTCGAGGGTTTCAAATCGCCGGAAACGGCCTCAGATTGCCGAGGGTTTACCCCGCCATTCCGAGGGTGATGGCAAATCGGTCGCAGACCGATTAAACCCGACGATGCCGACGAGGGAAACCCTCGGCAATCGGAGGCCGTTTCCGGCGATTTGAAACCCTCGGAATGACCGATTTTTCTGGGACCAACACGGCGGACAAGAGGATCGCGCTTTTGAGTTTCTGGTGTCACTTTACAACCGCCTGGCATGTCACTTGCATAAAGCCGGCAACTATTCAGCTTCAACCTGACCACCCAGTTGAAAAATCACTCATATGGAAACTTCAAGGTATTTTCAGCTCTGGATACCAAACTGTATACTGAGGAGCGTCTATCGTGCCATTTTGGCGGTTGGGAGTCTTACTTCCACTGAGATATGCGCAAAATTCAAAAATGTGCGCCCGCGAGTTTGAACTTCAACTTGCGCACATCAACAATCGCTTACATCATTCGAACTCCGCTCAGTATCCAGTATCGGCCACTGACATAATGGTATTCCGCCAATATCGCTCCAATATAGCTCACCATTGGGGAACATTGATTGGCCGGCGCGTATTTGGCTCAAACTCAGGTGTGTAGGTGTTACTTCAAGGCTGCACATTTGAACTGCGTGATATGAATATTATCACAGCCCTCGGGACTTGGACTTACTTACCCAAAATCGCCCTGGATATTTCCCGCCGGATAATACTCGCAAACATAAAACAGTGCATCCTGACAATTTCACAGCTCGTAAAGAACAGAGAGCTCAAAGGTACTTACTTGACCATTAAATGGGGGACTCATAAAGTTGCACGTCGTTCGTGCACATCCTAATAATTTTTCAACTCTGTAGGAAGAGAGTTTGTTCAATTGGGTACCCAATTGAGTCGTGCCTTGCCAAACAATTTGGGTCCAATGTGAACCCTTTGGATCCAAGGAATTGTAACTGGCTTGGGGAAAAAAAATTGTCAATGGCCAGACCAAACTGAGACGGTGCAAAAAAAACGTTTTTCGTTCGGACCATCCACGAAATCACCCATAACCTGAACTATTGAGTAGGCCCCTGTCCCGGCAGCGATGTTTTCTACAATTGCAACCGCGAGTCAAGTTTCTCCGACAGCTGAACCACTACCACGTACCGCCCACGGGATGGCGGTTCACGGTGAATCGGCCGCCCGAATGTTCATCGACGCATTGATGTGCCCACACAGCAGCGTCATTAGCGAGTTCCCTATTCCACGTCAGATTTGCGGCTCCGTGCGCGGCACGCTCTACATTGTGCAGCTCGATGAAGGTTGCAGAGAATTTCGTATCATTGTCGTCGACTCCAGCGCTGGAATTAAAGACTGTGGGAGCACAGGACTTCGTGGTCGTTGCTTTTAATGCCATTGCGTCCGGGTGAGGTGGAACTGCAATGGTCGTGGCCAGCCACGTGAAGGCAGCAAGGTGTTGAAGAATCATATATCAATGCCAAGTGAAGTGATAGAATACTTATATGCTCAACGGCGCTCCGGGAGTCACCCGTCTCATTCTAAGCCATTGTATAGGACATATTTACCCTTCAGGCACAGAGTTGGGGACTAAGCTCATACTGGAACTATATTCAGCTCTTGTGGCCACTGTAAAAAATCGGACTGGGCCTCTACTTGCGTGGTTCTATGCCTATTACTGTTTTTTGCTGCCTTCAAGAGTCTTACAAGTGCCGCTTCTAAGCCTCATGGAGGAAATAAAGCTCATAACTCACCCACAGTGTGCAGTCTTGCCCCGATACATGATTTGCGAGGTGAAACAAATTTTGAAAAAAAATCCCCGAGCTCTGTGTCGCAAAAGTCCGAATTGAGTTATAACCCCTTGGAGAACCTTACAGACTTGTAAGCGATTCATAGCCATCTTACAGCCGGGTTACAAGTCCCTGTAAGTGTTCATCCAGGCGTTCGAGTTGAACGCAGAGGAGGCGGGATACGACCCGCACGACGACTTGCACGGGCACCACAACCAGTTCCTGTGCGAGAACCTAGAGAACCTCGTCAACGAGGAGGTTCGCACGCAGCTCTATGCCGAGGCCGTAGAGATCCCGGAGGATTATGCCGGGATGAAGGCCAGGATGATGACGATCAGTCGCATCCTAGAGCGGCAGAAACTGCGCAAGGCGCAGCAGCCGAAGGCGGCCGGGACTCCGTTCTGGGTCCCCGCCAAACCTCCCCCACCCGCACCCAGCGGTAATTACTGGGGAACTGCGCCAAATTTGGCGAAGAAGCTCGGTCCAGGGGAAGTAGCCCCTATGGACGTGGATGCTTCGAAGTCGAAGGGGAAACCCTTCAAGTGTTACAACTGTGGCGATGAAGGCCACATGGCAGGACACTGTCTACGGGCGCGGAGGGTCTGGTGAACGGTGCAGGTGAGTGTGGTAGAAGGCGGGGAGAGCGATTCGGCGAGGGCGAGCGAGACATTCGAGAACAATCTTGCGGCTCCGAAAGTTCGGGAGTCGAGACAGAAACTCCGCAGCTGAGTCACCCATGGAAGGTTCCAGTAGCCACGCGCGATGGCGGCAACAGCATTGAAGGAAGGACCACAAGGGGTCTTTGAGGACGTCGAGGTCGTCGTGGTGGGAAGAAGGAAGGGAAGCCACCACGTATCGGCGTTACGATATCTGGCCGAACGCGGATCAGTGTCGGTGTAGCGAAGCCAACGAACCGACGGCGAGGGGGATGTTTGTGCGCTCGAGTGGAGGAGGGCAGTTCAAGAGTGTGGTACAGAAGGAAACTTCGCAGAATGTATCAGCATAAAGCACCGTGCGGCGACGCGACGACAAAAATATAATATGGGAGCTTGTAGTCTCTCAGCGGGGTAGCTTCTCAGCTACACGGGTGGGGGGGGAACCCTTGGGCGTAGGCCCTGGCTGCAAACCCACTCGAGGATCCTCAGCCACCGCAATCCCTTCCTATCTCACAACTGGAAAACTTCCAGCGTGAGAAAGTAGGAGATCATGGTGGTCGCGGATCAAGGAGGCCCCGTAATCTCTGTGATCCATTTCCACAAGGAAAGAGCATTCAGGCCTTAAAGAATGGCTCATTATCCTTAGCGGATGATCCCAAGCCACTAAGGACTGCACCCGAGTGATCGGGTTGATCTCGGAACAAATGTCATCGCCTCGTGTGATCCTCGAGGCTCATATCAGCACAAACCTTGCTCTTGACTGCTGCACACCGTCTTCCTCCCATGTCTTCCTCCCGTGCGAAGCCGGGAAAGCCCCCTTATAACTGCAAAGTATTTTCCGACGACCTCCGCCACCCATTTTCTCGACGTGTGGCCGTTCACAAACAGCGCTTTCATCGATGGCAAAACCACATGCGACACGGTCGGGCTCATGCCCTGCGGAGGGAATCTAAACCATGGACTTTCAGCTTACTGGCAGTTCTCTCTGTCCTTTGTGTTGCAACAACCTTCTGTACCGCCACCAGCATCAATGTCTTCATGTCGATTCCATATTGGACTATGCCGCTTGACTTCGCTGGTTTACTTGGCTGTTTAATGGGTATCCCGTTCAATCGCTGAAGACTCAACAGTTTCCTGATTTTTCTTAGTGTGCCGCCGCGTCCAATGCCAAAATAACCTCCAACCCCCGCCGCGATCCCGTAGTGCGCCGGGTGAGTGTTCGGAAACAAAGAAAATGCGGGTCTTTGTCCACGGACCTTTCCCCCGGCCGGTTCTCCTCAGTAACAATTCAATACCCGTGCTGTGATCTTTTTTCTGATGTGTTCATAGATCTAGGGTATAATAGCACAGCACAGGATGTCGTACGGGAATTACGCCGCCGGCGGTTGATCCCAAACCTTTTACGCCTCGCGCACAGCATTGTCCATCGATACCAATCCCTCGAGTACACTGATATCCTGCGAGATGTTGGAGTGGAAGACCTTTCAATTCTCCATGTTCGTGTATCTGTGCTTGGCGGCTCACAATCGAACTTTGGTATTAAATTTGCTCCTGTTTGGAATCATGGCTTACCTTCTTGCCAGTCCCCTCCACTTCTGGCTCGAACGAAGCTGGTCCTTCCAACTCCACTGATGGCCGCACACCCTCGGGTACGCTGAATCGTTTGTCGATAGCTTGAATAATAACTCAGATAAAATTCCAGCTTCAGTAGCCTCGATTCCACCCACACAGAACCGAACCGGTCATGGGGGCCGCAGGCCAGGTGCCGGGCGTCCCCGTATTCACCCTGTTGCTGAACCCACAGTGTTGAATATCGACAAAGGTTCAGCGCCACATGCTACTACTATTTCTCACCCCAGTTCTATTTCAACTCCCGCACATCCCATTTCCACCCCGGCTTTTTTTCGGACCCGTAATACCAACCGTCCGGTGCCGTCGAGTGCCACCACAGCTCAAAATATAGTGTCCTCAGCTGCAGTGTCTTCCTGTGTGTTCTATTTTCCAACTACCCGCTGCAGAACCTGGCTAACAAATATTAAGTATCATCCCAAGAGTTTGAAGAAGTCAATGACGAGCTGCAGTACGTCGAAAACAACGACGAATATGCCGACATTGCAGCAGGGGATAGAGTAATTGACGAGAGTCTCGCCGACAATCTCTCAGACAATTCCGAGTCAAATGCAGCAGCAGCACAAGCCGAAAGCCAGTCCTCCCAGCCTGCCAAAAAAACTGTTCTTCACAACTACCTCACAGAGGTCCGCAAGCGACTACAGCAGGAGGAGCTCCAGCACAATGAGCCCCTTTGTTACAAGCGTGGTGATTTCTTCGACCGCCCGCCGCACCCTGTGTTTGCCATCGAGAAAACCAAGGATACTGTTGGCCTCGATCCAAAAACACTGTATCCTCCGGATGTTTTCGTTTGGTTACCTCACCTACTCCCTGGTCACCCGGACCAGTTCAAGTGCACATGTGGACTTAGACTCACAAGGAACGGTGTGTATACATCATTTTTTCCTGCTGCTGAGAAGTCTTATCAAGCATGTTCAGGGATCCCGGACGAGCCCGTTGCTCGCAGAGTTCGAGCTATGCCCTCCGATTACTTCCTGTACACCAACCGTTTCATTTGCAATGACCGGTTGGTCAACAAGGCCGGATGTGGTACACAGATAAGAGGGACAGACCCCCATATCATTGCTCAATTACCCTGCCACGTGCAAGCAGCCTTCCCGGGTACTAGTTCTTGCTCTTTCAACCATTACTCAATTCAGGCTAACAATTCACCAGCATATATCTCAACTCGCGGGGCGATTTCAACCCTCATGATGCGGCAAATGGCTAACACCTTCTCCACCCGATTTGGACCTGCTCCGTTCTCAGAGCTTGTTTCCGAAATTCAACATCGTGATCATGCCGACCGGGAGCTAATATACCTGGCAGCTGCCCACTCTTATGGCCTGCCAACGGTCGAGCAATTCTCCACCTTCAATGATCCAAATGGGTATGCTGGATCTCCACCGTCGGTGAAGTATCTCAAGGCGATGTTCACGGATTATATTTCCGCACATCGAATTTTCATCGAGCGCGACATCGCAACACTGCCCTTGGATGTCGCGAAGGCAGATCATACATTCGAGGTTCCTATGTCAATTATGTCCTTGTTTTCACATCCTTACACCCAATTTAAACAGGTCCTCAAGCATACTGGGCGAGTCAAGGGCGAAAAGATTTTTGCCGCCCTGTATACGGTCGTGAACCAGTACGAAGAGATCCGAGGAACCTCCTTGACATTCTCCAAATCTCTACAATTTGTCAAGGAGATGTATGATCGAATGAACCAGGGATTGAAGGACTCGGGAAATCCACCAACCCAGATCATCTACACGGATTCCCCGCAAGGTATGGCATCCCATATTTAGTGTTCTGATACTCAACAGATTTTGCAGCTGAACGCAGCTTCCATGAGTCAATTAACAGTGCCCTCCGCAAGGATGTCCAACCAGTTACCAAATGGACAGATTGCGCACCATTCCAACAGACCCCGGATATTCCAACCATCTCCATCTCCGACTCTATGCTCATTGAGGATAGGGCGAGTGATATACTCTCGGAGGCTAATTTGATGTCCTCAAAATCTCAACTCTTCTTTGTTGCACTTGCAATAAAGACTCACTGTGATCTTGCTGGTACCATCCGCCCAAAGATCATCCAGCTCCGGACAAGGGACAAGCTATATATATTTGATGTATGAGTGTACTCCCACCTGTTGATTCATGTTCATTAATCGGCTTGCCTCCAGGTTGCAGCTCTCACATCACCAAGCCATTTTCTTCCATCGCTGCGCGCAGTTCTCACCAACCCTTCCATCATCAAGGTTGGATACTCCATTCGTGAAACCCTCCAAACGATCTCCGACATCTTCTCTGTTGCCGAGCTTCAAAATATTCTGAAGGTCAAGAACCCACCCTTCCTTGACCTCGGAAAATACGCAAAACTGAAAGGTGCTGTCGACAACCCTTCCAGCTCACTCCATGAACTTGCTGGAGCTGTTCTTAATCGAGCATTCTCTGTGCCCGACCACTCTCCGATGACTCAAGTGCATAATGAATTCCTCCGCGCTGAAATAGACTGCCAATGGCAGATTTTTCTGGACCTTCTTCGGCGCAATTCGATTGGAATACCCCTGCAGCGGACACAGGCTTCAACCGATGGCCAACTCGTGACCCTTCTTCATGGGTGTAAGCCTGTTGCGGAGGGCTGCATTGTGGCCAACCATCCCGGCTATATTGACGCAGTAATGGACCCCGAGACTCACGCAAAACGTATCAATGTGTCGGAGTCGCGCTCACTCATTCAAATCACCAAGGTATGTGGATAATTCTTTTTCTTCTTCACTTCCAAATTAAACCAAACATAGGTCCTTGTTCCGGGGGCCATTGTTACACTGCACAACCAGACCCTGGAGTGGATATTTACCCACGGGAAACAGGCTGTCGTTACAACCTCACAGCTTCATAGCCGGGGCGACATTCCTCCCAGCCCTGCCAATCCTCTTCGTCGCGGGTTTGCTGTGCCCCCGCCATTTGACTCTCCCGATGGCGACAATGATTTGGAGATTACATACTCGTCTACCCAGCAGCCACCAGATGATTTGCAGGACGAAGAATCCGATGACGAGACAGAGGCCGATGAAGAGGAATATGGCGGGCAACTAGCGTTCCAAGTTCAACCAGTAATATTCATATTAGTTTTGAGAGGAATGGTACTGACCTTGTTCACGCAGACCTCTGATCCAGACGAACATGACCCTGAGGCGATGCAAGGAATTGAGAGTGAATTCCAGACCTATAATGTAAGTGGCTCTTTTGTTTTGACGGCGCAGTACCGACTGCACACAGGACACCCAAATGGATCCAATCGAAGAAAGCCTTCAACACGCTTTTGCCCTGCTCAGCAACGCTGTTGAATCCGAGCAGCTCCCTAGCCGAGTCCTTGATGATGCATTCCATTTCATGGACCGCCTTCTTCGCCTCCTATCGAAGAAGCATTCTGCGTTCAAGGCGTTCTCTCACGATTTCAGTGAAGCAATTTTCCTCCGGGACAAATCGGATGTTGCTGCTGTGCAGGAGGTCCTCAAGAGGCACGGCATCGACTGGGGGTATGCGAAGCGAGCCCACTCACGTGCCCTCAATCGGCGAATCCGACGTGTTATTCCGGACCGCAAAACACTTCTCAGGCGGCTGGAAACTCTGTTCAGTGCTTATTCAGACATCCAGTGCTCGACGAAAAAGAGCCGTGGATCATTCTTCTCCGACGAGGCCAAGGAGATGGTTCAACATCTCCTTGAGACGGTGCGGCAGGGGTATCTGTCAGATCCAGCCGGTATTTCCCTCTATTATCTCATGGGGAAGGACCGTGACGGCCTGAACATTTACCGCACCATCCGTGGCACGAACTCTGTTGAGGGTGGTGTTCACATGACCATTCGGCGAATTTTTGGGTCGTTACAAGCATCGCCGGAACTGGCGGAGTGTTTGATCGTGAATTGGATTTTGCGCCGCAACAAAAAGGTTTCTCCAGCTCTGCTCTCTTTTTTTTCCACCAGTTCTGGCTGACAATTTTGATGTGCAGGTTGGGTTTCATAACCGCACGGGACAAAAGTACAGAGGTCATTACGACCTCTGGATCCGAGACGAAATTGTTGAACTTGCCGTTGAGGTTGGATCCAAGCCGTCCTTCCCGACACCTCGAGTGCTATCTACTCGGATAGCAACCTCGGAAACTATCGGAATTCTCCCCATCTCGACAACACTTGCTGAGGATCTAAATATCACCACCCTCCCCCGACCCCGCATTACCAGTGTACCACATCATCGGGATATGCCGGTACATACATTGACTCGTCTCTCCACCAAACCAACAAACCTCTACCGGTATCTCCAGCTCCGACAACGTGTCCTGTACGCGGTTCTCCCGGTCCATACCCATATGGAATACTCCACCTTCAAGATCCACATTGGTGACCCTCAATTCAGGAAGGGGGGCAAGACCTATCCGCCGCACGAGCACTGGAAGAATATTGACTTCCAGAAACTGACCAAATTTTGGAATATCCTCGTTCATGGACAGTCACAAACAACGACGGACTCTAATCAACGTCTGTATTACAAACTCCCACTCCAGCTCGAGACGCACCACAAGAAGACAATTTTGTGGCGGTCCGAGCTTTCAACTCTCTCAAGTGGCGCAAATTTCACCGCTCGAGCGCCACTGCTCGCTTTGCTCAATTCATCCGACAATTCTGCAGATTCACTTCCCGCGCTTCCTCTCCTGGACGGTGAGCTTGATCTCTCAGTGTTGGGCTCAGGTTTGTGGCATTTCTCTCATCAGTACTCTTTGTGTACTCATTTGTGTCCTTCAAGCCTCCTTGGACCCTGACTCATTTAATCCTATGGCGACTCTCCCAGCACCTGGTGAGGCTCGTGACTCGAATTTCGAACCAAGCACTTTCGAGGGCACATTCAGCAATTTTTTCGGGGACGAAAACGATCGGGGGGCATCCAACATGGCAATTGATCCTCCAGGAGTCATTCAGCCTCAACTCGCGCCGCGGGTCTTTCATCAAACAATGCTACCAGGTTCTGGACCAGCCCCATCTGGGAGCTCGAGGACGTCCACTGCAGACCGCTGTGCAGTCTGTGTGTGGAGCTATTGCGCAAGACGGCACGAGTGTCCCGGGAAAGGGAAGCGGTCACTTTGTCGATGTGGACATCCTTCTGCACCAGCCAAGGCACGTATATCCGAGCAGAAAATCTTGGAGCACCTCGAACAGCAGCGGAATGGGACAGGAGGGAGTTAGGCCAGATATAGAATACAACCATTTCACCTGTAGCTTCCACTGTGGCAAGTTGAACGTTGAATCGAAAAACGCCGAAATGGCCGAGTGTTTTCCCACGGTTCAATTTCAACCGAAATCAGTTGCGCCAAAGAAGGTAAAGTTCCAACTGTGCAAAGTCTTTGGAGAAATCACCAGATGTTTTTGGGATGCATGAGTACAAGTGGAAACTGTTCTATAGGCAGCTCACAAGGCAAAATTCGCGAAAGGCCGGCACAGTTGATGCAGATCGCGGCAAGATATGTATCTTGAAAGGTAATTGGCTGTCCTTAGTCCAGTTGAGGATTTGACTCCGGTAGGACTAGGGTCCGTCAATCAGCGGTTCATCAATGCCGGGCTTGGGATCTGAGAACATTCAAGCGGTTGTATAGCATGGTATCGTACATTTGGGGTCTCAAATGTTGTCGGTATGATACACTATAAATTCTGAACTCTCTCCCCTTTTCCCCTTTTTTTCTTCTCTTTCTCAACTTGATTAACTTGTTTTTGGCCCGCCGTCATTCGGCTTGGGCCATGGGCCTAAAGAATACTGTAGTGTTTCGACCAAGTGTTCACATCACGGTCACAACCGATTTTTTTTATGAAGGGCCACAACGGAGTTTCACCCTGCCGTATGTGCAAGATTATCGGCCTGCGAGTTCCGAACTCCCGGGCGACAACGCACTACGTGCCGCTGGACCGAAGGTGCCATCCAGATGTCCAGGCCGATGAAACTGCTGTTCAGGTCTACGACGCGGAGGCACTTCCGTTGCGTTCGCACGACGAGATCCGCTGTTTCTTCTTCCACTCTGCAAGCGCGGTAATTTCGGCCGCGGTTGCCGTATCTCCCTTTGCTACCGGCTCTACTGTCTTCGAGCCATTGACATCATCTTGGTGGCCCAAGCTGAGTAGCCGTGAGCACCTTCGAGCTGCTTGATTCGGTATGCAGAATTGCTGTCCGACATCGTGTGAGCGTCTAGATGGATAGCGAGTGGTGATGTGTGTGCGAGGTAAGGATGGGAGGATGATTAGGCTGATGAGAGTTTGTGGTTCAGTTCAGGCGGGCGGGGCCCATAACCTGTTGAAAGAAGCGAGGGTGAAAGAATCAGAATTCAATGTTTAGCTACGACAAAACTCGGAGTATTTATACTGTACAGAATATTATCTAGAAGATTCTCCTGAGGTAGAGAGAATGAATAAGAAGGAATGGGAACATAGTAGAATGTTCGGGGGCGTCGGCGCATCAGCGTCGGGATCAGTTCGGCATTACGGCAAATTCTGCCCGACTAATCTCACTCAGCGCATCAAAGTCGGGCTCGGTGATGGCTCGGCGTTCGCCATTGATCCCAAATTTCAACATGCAGAAGCTATCGAAGCTAGGAGGCAATCATGAGAAGGCGGGGAAATTTATTTTCGTGGGATTCGGAGACCATCCAGACATCGTCAAATATTATGACGGAGGGAACCGCGCAATTCGCGAGTCGAGAAATGTCGTATGGGGACAGCCGAGCACCCAGACCCCGGTCGATGTGCAGCTCGGGGGGGGAGCTGGGAGAGCCGAGCAAGCAATCGCCCACAGAAAATCCTGCACAACCCGCTCTCGTGGAGAAGGAGCTCCAGCCGATAGCGCCAATGCCAGGTCAGCCACAGGCGCAGAATGAATCGCAGCAGCGAGCGCAGACGAGGTCGCAGTCGCAGGCGCAGACACCATCGCAGCCATCAAGCGCACCTGAGCAGGCAACCTCTACATCGTTAAATCCACAACCCACAGCAGCAGGAGACGCACCAGCAATTCGCCGTTCAACCCGTTCAACCAAGGAGGTTGACTACCGAAAGATGAATAACCCCCGCGCAAAATCATCCAAAGATTTGAACGAGGGCACGGAGGAGAGGTTGGACGAGGAGGCGACGGAGAGGGCGGAGTACGCACTGTTGGGGGAGCAAATCATCGAAGTCATGGGCGCGCCACGGACCTACAACGAGGCGTTGAAGTCCAGTGAGCAAATGGAGTGGAAAGAGGCGATGAGAGAGGAGATTGAGATGTTGAAAGAGAAAGGGACTTACGAGCTTGTGGAGCTACCGAGAGATCGGCAAGCGATTGGGAGCAAGTGGCCATGCCACTATGAAGCTGAATAAGGTTGAAATTCAACCAACCTTAGGTTGAATAACACCTTTCAACCTAATTTGGGTGCAGTTTAGGTTGATCTTGGTTTCAACCTGCACGATAGGATGAATATCCCACCGCCGTTTCAACCTATGACCGGTTCAACTTCAACATGCCTTCCGTGGCACAGAATCAACCTATGGGTGATCAACCTATGGTCGGTTGAAAGTCAACACTGTCGAATCATTCCATGTACAACAAGATATATATAAATCAACTCTCAATCTCGTCACCATCCCTTTTCCAGTCCGCCCTAGCTAGCGCGCCGCTGCGATCGATAACTGCCCAATTTCCACCTGTGTCTTGAACGCGCCCGACAAGTGCTTGGACGCTGGTGATGTCGATGACATCGAGGGCACCCTGGCGCTCGATGTAGTGTACATCCAGTCCACGAAGGTCGGGGTCGTCTGGTTTCAGGACGCAGGCTCGAATCGCAGCAAAAATGAAGGTTGTTGGAATGTTGATACTCAACGCCGGACACGCCGCGGGGAAATGCACCCGATAGATATGCGTCAGTTGGCCGTAGAAGGTGTTCAGTTCGAATTCAGGGTCGCGCCGCGGGAAACGGGCATTTTTATCAACGAGCATCTCGTACTGTCGGCTCAAAAGTGAATATAAAGTGGTGAAGTAAATGAGAAGACTCACGCGAACATAGGTTGCATCTCTGGAGTCCTCAACTCTCGTTCCCAGCGAGCAGGACGACATGGTGTCCCCTGCATCGGAATCAACTCTACGAACTTTACCCCATTCTGTCACATCTGCCCTTGAGAGCGGCGCCAACCGCACGCATTCCGGCGCCGGATCGAGTGCATAGAGCGGCTGCAATACTCTTGAGTTGCTGTTTATTCGGCGCGATTTGAGATCTCGGCGGGAGGAGAATGCACGACGGATCTGAGACCTGTCAACATTTATTAAGCAGAAAAGAATGCGGCGTACAGAAAGGGTCCGAGAGCGATCCAGGCACTTCATTGCGAGGTTCTGTGAGAGAAAGCTCGTCGAAGATGTTGTACACGGCCTTGATTTGGGTGAGTTGTGCATTCTCGAGAACATACACGCCTATCCCGGGAGACATCGGAATTTGACAGGATTTGATACCCGTTAAAATCTAATGGTTTTTGTCCTGTAATTCTACCATCCAACTTTTGAGTACCTTCAAATATGCAGACCGGTAGATTTCAATCGTCCAGCTATGCGATATCAATGATTTCCCTCCTGGCACGGCCTTTTCCTGTTGAAAGCCGATGATTTTGCCACGTGCCTCGCTTGCGCGCATCAATTACGCATCAAAGCGTCTCGACGCGTCCTCCCAAGCCCGCCGCTCTCTTGTGCGGAACAGGGGTCGATGCGTACTCTGCCGGGCGTCTTCCTCGCCTTATTCATCCTTCTTCTGCTGCTGGAAAAGACTCTCCTCCAATTCAACGGTTCCATGGCGCAACTGGTGAACCCTCAGCGCGAGTTTTTTTCTCGATCTTAAGCTTCTGCAAACTAATTAGATACTTGGGAAGTGTTCAACAAAAACCGGGCCAACTTGTATCAATGTCTCATTTGCCCCGAAGCCAAGCCCGCCAGCCTCTCAAGAGCCGTGACCCACGAAGATATACAATCTCATGTCGCTCGTGTGTGGGGACTCTTGATCGCGAGGCTGCTCCGATGTCGAGCCCGCTGCGTAGTCCTTCGAAATCAGCAGCCTCGGCTAGCTCCCGCTCGCGGTCCCCGTCCCCGGCCGCATCTGATCCTGGCACACCCATCGCTGGACTTGCGGCGCTTTTGATCTCTTTGGAGGTCGACCCTCGGTCCATGGCCCGGCCCTTCCTATGGACGACCCAAGTCAGATTTACGATGACTTTGCAGGCGAACTGGTGCACAATAGACCTCATGAAGAATCTGACGACGAGGACGGAGAAGAAGACGAAGATTACGATACTTTCCGAGGACCTGCAAGTGACGACACAATTCCCTCTGAACATCCAGAATCGGAGGGTTTATTGGGTCTATACGATAACCAATTTGCCGAGGAACAACGAAGTACGCTTCCGCCGCTCCCCGTTATTTTACCTGACGTGATTTGCAAAGATCTGGCTCCTCTTCATTCATTGGTAGCCACGGACGACAACGACTGGTGGTGCTGGCGTAGCAAAGAGGTAATCTCACCTCAATTATCCAGATGCTCGATTAATATTGTCTGCAGGAATGTCTCTTGGATGTCATGACGGGGTTTCCTCGTGCGTGTTTTTCGGAGAAGGAACTCAATGCGACGAGGTGGTATGCGAAAAAAAAACGGGGTCTCAACACAACCGACTATCAAACAAGTCAAGAACCATCGCGCTGATATCCTGAGTGTCGCGGGGCTCAACACCAAATTATTGGACGGTAAACTCGGCAACGCCTTCGCCATAAATGACTGGTTCACAATCTTAAAACATGTGAGTCGCTTTTTCCAACGGCGGCTACGCTCACAAATAGGGCGCTGCAGGAATTCGCAAATCCGCTTATCCGCCCGAAGCTCCACCTATATCCCGAGGATACTGGGAAAAGGCTGGGAGAAGCGCGGCAGGCGGCCAAATGGAGAGTCGAGGTCGACGGCAATATTTCCGGACCCATGGCCCGTGGCAATGGCGGGAAGGATTATTACGTCGAAGAGGTCTGCTTCGCGCGGTTGGATGTCGTTGGGAATGTTGGGCCGGTCATGCCGATGCGATGGTTCGTTCGAGATGGCAAACTCCTGTCGACGGCACACCCGTTACGCTTGACAGAGTCGCAGCATGCCTTTGTAATTGACGGCAGGGATGTGGCCTGCATTGAGCTTCCCCTCGAAAGTTATTTCCTCAATGTTTCTGATCTTCAGGACCCAGATTGCCAGATTCGCTACGGAATTCCGCCGCCGTCGCAAATCGCAGGTGCGTAATCTCGAGAACGGACTATTGGCGCCCATGTATCCCTTACAAATTTCGACCAGGAATCCTTCGAAACGACACATCGCCCCTGGAGAAGTGGACGCAGCCGAGCATCAATAAATGGCGCACCAAGGCAGCTGGTCGTCGTGTTCACTCGGTGCCGTTATGGACCTACTGTGACGACACTTCGGGCAACGTCTCAAAAAAGTGGAATAAGCACAATTCCATCCTATTCACGCTCGCGGGTCTTCCGCGCGAACTTACTCAGATGCTGTACAACATCCATTTCATCGCTACATCGAACCTCGCGCCGCCGCTCGAGATGATTGAAGCCGTAGTCACGATGTTAAGGTCCTTTGTCTTTTCATCACTTTCGAGACCTATTCTCATCTCACATCTTCGCAGGGAGGCCCAAGAGGACGGGATCGAAGTCTGGGATTGTGTTTACCAGGACTGGGTCGTAATTATTCCCTGGATCTTGGCATTTCAAGGCGACAATCCAATGTCGAGTGAATTTGCCTCCCATGTCGGGATGAAGGGCAAGCACTTTTGTCGTATCTGTAAGGCCAAATCGGACAAGGGCAATCGTGCCCCGGGTCACGCAGGGGAAATCGATCGGTTGACTGACTTCATGACTGTGCGTGTATTCGCATTCATATGCCTCGAAAATTCTGAAATAATCCGGAGGCGGGCGTGGCGCGCACCAAAGAAGGAACAGTTGCAGACCTCA
Source organism: Mycena filopes (assembly GCA_029281495.1). Taxonomy (NCBI): domain Eukaryota; kingdom Fungi; phylum Basidiomycota; class Agaricomycetes; order Agaricales; family Mycenaceae; genus Mycena; species Mycena filopes. The sequence goes on along the minus strand of JARIHR010000053.1, from coordinate 360,353 downwards.
CTGCTCAACTCCAGCGCGCCATCGACGGAGCTCCGAGCGCGGTGGATGAGATGGCAACTGAGAGCGGCTCAAAAGACAAGTATTTTCAGCACTTCCTCGAGAAACTCCAAGCTGCTGCGACGAAGTTAAGAGAGGAGCAAAAAGAACGAGGCTCAGGTCCATCCGAAGCCGGCCTGTCGAAAGCAGAAGAGGTCAAGAACATGCTACATCAGCTTCGCGCGACGATGCCCGAGGAATTATTCAACCCTGTCCTCTCTATTCCCGGTACGTGCACCTTTAAACTCAAAAATCAAGGCGCAATCGTTGATACGAGTCCCTCAGATTTCGACGCAAACAGTGATACCCCAGTTGAGATTCTGCATGTTGTGCTCCTGGGTGTCGTCAAGTATTGGTGGAGGGACGCAGTTTCTCGGCAGAACTCGAAAGGAAAGGAGGAGCTCAAGGCGCGCCTGTCGAGTGTGGACCTTGCGGGGCTCAATGTCAATACCCCAACAATTCGGGGGCACACTTACGTCCAGTACGCCGGCTCGCTGGTTGGTCGAGACTTTCGAGTCATCCTCCAAGTCGCGCTGGTTGTTTTGCACGGTTTAATTCCTCAGGCCCACTACGAGGGATGGGTTGCCTTGTGCAAGCTCGCCCCGTTGATGTTCCAACCTGTGATCGAGGACATGACGTTGTATCTGGTGCGTTGAAATATTGAGGTTCTTTTCGGTGTTGACGTCTCAACAGAAGAAGTTGAATGAAGCTGTCTTCGATTTCTTGGCTGCAACTGCTTTGTGGAACACACAGTGGTTCAACAAGCCCAAGTTCCATTTATTCGTTCATATTGTTGAGCATATTCGTCGTTTTGGACCGCTCATCTTGTTTGCGACAGAGAGCTTTGAATCCTTCAATCTGGTCATCCGCCTTCGGAGTATTCATTCAAGTAAACATGCGCCAAGCGTAGATATTGCGACAGCATTCAGCCATCTGCACGCCGTTCGGCATCTAGTCAGTGGTGGCTTTGTTCTGTCCGATGAAGACGGCAATCGCATTGCGCCGCGACAGGCAGGCCCGGAAGTTCTTGCCCTTCTAGACGACGAAGAGTTTCGGGGATTCATGTCCATGACCGGACTTGCGGAGGCGTCGAAGAGCGGTAAGCCAGTTTATTTTCCTGCCAATTTTGACCGCAAACTTACCAACGAGGGAAAATGCAGGTCTTCACATGCCACTTGTGGGTACCCCACCATGTTCATGGACAGACACGGTGGCTGGTAAATTCGGCATTCAGCCTCTTCTACGAAACGAGCGTAAGGTCCAAAGATGTCGGAGCCTCGTTCTCGGCAACGGAGACAAAGCTCAAAGTGCCTTGACGCGGCAGGAGATCGATGCCGCCACCGGCGGTGTCGACGGGAACAACTTCGACGACGGAGACGATGATCGACGCGACGGGAGGGACGTCCACATATCGACAATGGGTGATCTTGCTTCTCTTGCTACCCCAGCCGGCCATAGATAGGTTGATAGACACGAGTACATTGCGAACTTTGAAATATGAATATACATTCCCCGATTCCAGTCGGGATACGGGCTAATTGAAGTCATTTCACCCTGTGTGGACTACGGTATGACCGGGCCATCGAAGACTCAAGACGTGTACATTGGAATTCAATGGTCTGCGGATTTGACGGATATCAAGAACGTACTCATTGAAATTCTATGGTCATCAAACCCGTCAAATTTCGATGTCTCCCGGGATAGGCGTGTACCGATCCAGCGATGCCCATGGGAATCTACGACTCCGAATGCCGGGCTGGAGACTTCCGCAGTAACGCTCGGTTGGGAACGCCCAGTTGCACCAGACGGGTCCGGTGAATTTAATCCCTGGCGCGACATGGAGAAGGGCGTGAATTGTGAGCGGGCACATCGGCAATCGTGCGAGGTCGAACTGGAAGTACATTCTGGGGAGGAAATCAGTGAGGAATCAACATGATATCAATGCTGAACCACGCACTTCTCATAAGCCTTGACCCAGTCGATAAAACCCACCCGAACGATCTCGACTTCGTCGTCGGTGATCTCAAATTGAACACAAATGTTCAAGAGCCGAACCAGCTCAATGAAATGGCGGTAATACTTGATGTTCCGGAATTTGCGGCGCAGTAGAACTGGACCTAGATACATCGTCCAGAAGGCCCACATCTCTGCAGAGACGTTGGGGCGATCCTTGGCGATGTTTGGGACACGACTTCCATAGGCGGACGGAATAGTATCGGCAGCTGCGGATGTGCGGGAGGCGATGGCCTCCCAGATCGCCTTGGCCAGTTCGTATTCACCTTCACCCTCGTTGAGCCCTTTGAGATCGCCCGTCCAGAGCAGAATCAGGTTTTTGATCAGATTCTCCCAGATGAGATGCATGAAATCGTGTGGGAACGAACTGTACCGTGGGAAGAAATGAGGTCTCGACGCCATTCGCATTCTTTTCGTTGGTTTCATGGCTCAGAAAATCACAGAAACTCTAAAAAAAATCACATTGCCCTCAAAAACAGGTTCAGAGAGCTGATGGTGGGCACTGTACGAGACACATTGAAGTACCTTGGCCTTCTTCCCGGTTCCGCGACGAGTCTTCGTCAGCAAAGCATTTGGTGGGGGCCCGTGCCCGCGTCGAAGTGACAATGTTGGGTGGGTTTTTGTTACCTCCAGATCCGACTTGTAAGCGCGCGGCTTCATATCTTCGAGGAGTTGCGGTAGTCCGACTGGCTGGGCCTCCGTCTTGACGGTAATTGACACCAGTGGAATCGAGGGAGTCGCTGGAATTGCTGGTTCTATTTTCACAAGTATCGGAGTGGAGGTGTTGGACGCTTCGATAAATTGCCCAGATTGCGTCGCGTCGAGTCATTCATGGTTGATAATTTTTTGCCACGCCAACCATGATGAATATAGGAGTAAAGACCTGTTTGAGCGCGTCAGTACACGCCAGAACGCGTCGGGAAGACGTGAAGTCGGCCCTCGTACATAGTTCTCGACATCCATCAATTTACGCGCTGACAGACGTATTCCTGGGCAGCGGTCGGGTGTTTGGATACCAATGTGGCGCTGGATGCCCTGTCGACGCGCTTTTGGACGTTTCCGGGCAGCGCTCGGGCGGGGTGGTGGTAGTTTGGGAGAAAGAGCTGAGTGAGGCTGTGCATCAGATGAAACGGCATTGATTCACGCGTAAAAATGTGCCTTGCTTACTCAAATGTGCATTGCTTGCCCGAATGTGCAGTGTTTGTTAATGTTCCTGCCCAAGGGGTACCCGCCGGAGAATGCCGAGACACCGGCTAGGTGGGTGGGTGGGTCGGCGAAGGTCTTAAGTCACTTTTTGGAAAAAGTTTCCCAGCGTCTCGAAAACGCGTTTGCATGGGTCGAGATTTTTTTCGGTTTTTTTGTGCTCGGAAATGGGGAGAAAATCAATATTTTCGGGAAGAGCCGCTGTGTTTGTTGATGATCCTTTCGCCAAATAACGCGTAGCGCGAGACGCCACGTCACACTGAACACGGACAGAATGGATGGATGGCGCCTCAGAGCCTCGGGATCCTGCGGTATCGCTGCGCAAAGGATCGATGGTGGTGGTCTACGACAAGCTGCGTGATGATCTGACCTAACGCTACAGCCAAACACTCGCACACACTGAGTGCCTCTGCACCCAACCCGATCTCCCCACTACATCTGCCCACCCAACAAGAAGCGACGTCCCCGTCGCGTCCTCACACATCCCCTCTCCCCTCTCTCGCCCATCCCATCGAACGTAGAACTCGGCTCAAGTCGGAAAGTCGGGGGTCGTGTTCCCAGTCGAGTGCGGCGGAGCAGGAGGGTCGCGAGGGGGCGGGGTGGAAGGTAGGCCAGGTCGGTGTCGGACGCCGTCGCGAAGACGTAGAATGCCAGGCGGTAGTGCGGGGAGGTCGGTTCGATTTGTGTCTGCGGTGCGCGCGGTACTGGAGGGTACTGAACGGTGGGGGACCGACGTCGGAGCGCAGGGCGGAGAGGTCGCGGGACGGTAGCGTCGAAAGCGCGGGGAGCTGAGGCGGCGCGTGGGACTCGTGTACCTCGCGGAAGGGCGGTAGGGGAATAATGTCGTCTCCCCAGCCAAGGAGTGGCGCGATTTCGGGGGAAGAAGGTTCGGTAGGGAGGAGGGTAGGTGCGACCGGTGGAGTGAAGTCATTGCCCCAGCCAAGGAGCGGCATAACGTCGGGGGAGGATGGTTCGTCAGGAGCGGCAGCATTGGTTGGCGTGAATACAGCGTCGACGTCAATCGGGGAGGGTGGGTGTATGACGGACTCGAACACGAGGAGATCGGTGCCGACATCGACGAGGACGCGGTTGGGAATGAGAGGTTTACTCAGCTTTTCACCAAATTCCCTCCCAGCGACGAAACCCAATCGCTTCCCCTCGCTCATACCCTCCTTCTTCCCCTTCTCGAACCCGACCGTCTCGCCTTCCTTCAAGCCCTGCAATTTCCCCGCTTTGCGACCTTCTTGCTTCCCATCGCGCAAGCCGCCCGTGCGTCCCTCCTTCAGCCCAAGCTCGCGCCCCAGAGCGTAGTCCTCCGAAGCCTCTCGCACGCGGACGCTCTCGGTCGCGCCCCCGCTACCGGCCCGAAAACCGATCTTGAGGGCTTGCTGCCACAGGAAGGCGGCGCGAGTCTCGCCCAGGAGGGCAGTGAATGCGGCGGCGCGCTGGAACGCAGCCTTGAAGTCGTCGGAGGTGTCGGTTTCAGCCCGAAAGAAGTCGTCGAGGCCGTCCGGGAAGGGAAGCAGCAGCGCGGGTAGCTGTTTTGCGGGCCAGTCGCCAGCGGGGGGTGGCCTGTCGTTTTTGCCCATGTCGGGGATCGTGGTTGGGCAGAAAGCGGAATATTTTTCGGCAGTCGGAATAATCGTTTGGCGGGTTTCGGGGAAGCGGAGGAAAAAAAGTCGGCGGATGACGTGGCGTCGGAAAGGCAGAAAAATCGGGGTGCGGAGTGGCTGCGGTTCGAATCACACTCTGATCACCAGATGAACACGGACAGAATGGATGGATGGCGCCTCAGAGCCTCGGGATCCTGCGGTATCGCTGCGCAAAGGATCGATGGTGGTGGTCTACGACAAGCTGCGTGATGATCTGACCTAACGCTACAGCCAAACACTCGCACACACTGAGTGCCTCTGCACCCAACCCGATCTCCCCACTACAACACCAGCGCCCGGAGACCACGCATCGACTTCTGTGTCAATAATGTCAGACACTGGGAAGGTAAGGCCGTCCGGCTTGCCCCGGACCCACCTAACCTTGCTCCAGGAAACCAAGCGCTACTGCGATCTCTGCAAAAAGTGGATCAATTTTGGAGACGGCGGGGAGAAGAACTTCAAGCGTCACGAAGAGACTGCTGACCACAAGAAGCTACACAAGGCCCAAAATTCCAAGGGCGGGATCACCAGCTTCTTCGCGCGCAAACTTCGGCCGCCGCCACCTCCAGCTAATTCTACCCCACCCGCAGCGCTGCTTTCAGCTCCAATTCCTGGTCCCTCCGCCACACCTTCCCTTGCCCCGGCAACTGCGTCGCCGATTATTGATGTCGACGAAATTGACGACCGGCCCGCGTCCGTGGTGGGCACAATCTCTGATTTACGCGGCGAAATTCTTGCCCGGCTGCGTAACGCAATCACCACACTACCTCAGGGTGTCCCGGTCGCGACCGAGACGGACTTCCTTGCCCTCTTCGCCGTCAACCCGCTGGAGCTTGTTCGGCCCGACACCGACCCATGGGAAGACTTCGTTCACGGCAATTTCGATTCATTTCTTCTCCAAGGGCCGCGCCATAGGAGCACCATCGAATTGTCAGAACTCATCCGGCGCGGTGAACTCGGAATGGACGGCTTTCTAATCTGGCTACAGCGCTGCTTTTTTGAACTAAAAATCTCACCCGCCATGGTGGAAGATCGCGTCGACCGGATCATTCACGCGATGGTGTTTCTGTTCGTATTTTATTTCTTTGAGGGGTTAGATTACTGACCAGCTCATTTCAGTGGCTCGACCACTGTTAATCCGCCTTCTGTGCCCCTGGCTACACTTCCATCGTTCAAGTCCGTCAAAAAGATCCCCGCGGCGCAGGTTGGTTGCGTCGGCCAGACACTGCCTTTAGAACCCAACGAAAAACCCGCCCTCGCATACCCCATTGGGATTCACGCGGAACGCGAGCATCCTTGGAGCGTCCAGTTCACCAAGCAGGCCGTGGTTCTTCGCTCCGATGATTGCCTCATGCGGGCGCAGAAGGTGGGCGTGTGCTCTGCATGCGCAAAACTCCTCCGCCATCCGGTCATCAAAGGCATCATCGAGCGGAACCATGACGGCGCGCGAAGCAGTACCCCATATGCGTATCTAACTATCGGCCAGCTGGTCGTCCTGCTCCGCAAGAAGAACGAGCAAATCAACAAGTTGAAGCTTTCCGGGCTCAACCTCGCCCGTACACTGACAATTCGCGCGACGCATCTCAGCGAGCATTCGCGGTTTGTCATGGCTGTTAGCAAGGGTGATGTGCCTCGCATCGGATGGTGAAGATTCAACCAAAACAAGAAGTGCTCATTCGGACGACGAGTCATCGCCTCCGGTGGAGCAAGATATGCCGAGTCTCACTCAGGATCACAACGCTAACGGCGATGAGTCGGACAGCGACGAGGATGTACTGCGTGCCGAACGACGAAGGGTGAGACTTGCAAAACAAAAGCAGGTTTCTAGCGCTGCAATTCGTCGCTCCATGTCGTGGCACGACGACACCAACAGTGCCCCTCCCCCAGTGCATAGTTCGGCCTTTCACCTGCGACCATTGGCCTCCGAGGACTCCGACGATGCGGAGGGAGGTGCGTTTGTTCAACTTACTCGGTTTTTATCTTTCTCTGATGACGGCGGCCAATTGAACAGCCGGTATGCTCGACACAACCCCTTCGTTGCCTGAGGGCTCAACTCTCGCATCACCCACGCCTGGAGCCGAGCTCACCGGGGTCACTAGCGATATTGCACCTGCCGCCGCGGCCGCGCCAGCGCCGTTGGACGAGGAGACTGTTCCCCGAACCCGTCGGTCCTCGAGGCAGAAGCGCCCGAGGGTTGTAGTGTCCGATGACGAGGATGAAAGCCACTGCGCGGCAGAGCATTGTGCGGAGGTCGGACAATTGGAAATGGTAGCATGTTCGGGACCGGCGTGCGGTGCAAAGGTGGGTTTTCTCCTGTGTACCGGTGGTTCCAAACTTATCATCCGTACAGTTCCACCTTTGTTGTGTTGGTTTGAAAAGGCACCCAGGTGTGTCCTGGTTTTGCGACGACGTCTGCCGCGAAAACTCGACTGGAAGGGCGCGTAAAAAGCAGCGCATGTAGGGATGTTACTGTATACTGGAGAATAAGCTGATACAATGCAATTATTTTCATCCTCCGCAATAATATACTGTACTGGTGTGAACCGAATCAGGGAGGTTGCGACGGGCCTCGCAGTGATGGATAATCCTCGCAACAATCATTTACCTTCTTCCTTTCGTCATGTCACCCACCGCAGAATATATTCTCCCAGCCTGAATATGCCCGACGCCGCAGACAACTCAGGCAACAATATCAGTGTGGATATCGATTGGAAACACCTGGCTCGACGCCTACAGGCATCGAATGCCAAATGCAGTGCAACGAACTGCATCGCACCTGGCCCAGGACAGACTGTGAAATGTGCAGTACAGAGCTGTCGCTTGAAGGTGTGTCAATACCCCGACCATCTCTTGACCAACACCGCTCACAGCTTGAAGTTCTGGCACCTTCAATGCGTCGGGCTGCAGACTAACCCAGCTACTGCATGGCTTTGCATGGACTGTCGTTGATGGAGGGGGCCAGGGCGATGTATAGACATAGTAAATCTATGAATTCAACCTCCGTAGCAAGCCTGAGTACAGATTTGGCTGGGAAGAGATTTATGGCGGCGGTTAATTGAAAATTCCCTTTTGGGGATGCTTACGTGAGCATTACGACAGTGTGTCTGTCCCTCGCCGTCCACTAATTCAGTTTTTGGACCCAGTGTAGCAAATTTCTTAGGTGGGTACCCCTTGTTCCTGCCCTACGGGTTCTGTATAGCCTCGTTTCGTTTATCCCGGCGACGGCGTCGATTTAGTGTCGATTGTGGTCGTATAGCTGGATGTACAGCGCGAGAGCGGCGTGTAGTGGGGACCAGAGATGGCAGGAGTCCATCAAGAGAGAGGGAGGACGCCCATAGGACGAGAAGCCACCGTCGCGCTCCCACGATGCATAGGCTGAAATGATGGAGGAGAACGCTGGGCAAGAAGGAGGGGCAGAGGGCCCGTGCCGCGGGGCGGAGGGCACGTTGTGGTCGCGGTCATGGTGGTCATCGCGTGGCCGCCGTTGTCGGAGTCGTCGCCGTTGTCGGGGTCGTCGCGGCCCAAAAAGGGTGAGAAAATAGTAAGAATATTGTACTCCTTCACCAGGAATGAATATTTTCAAAATCCAAAACCAGGGAGGTCTTCAGGGTGTCAAAATACACCATTTTACGGTCTTACTTTGTGTCTTATGGTGTTGTGGCCGGCGTTTAACATGGTCACACTTTTGTCACACCTTTGTCATGTGACCGCTTGCGGGGAGTGACTGACGCCTACCTTACTTCCCCCGGACCGAGCTTCTTTGCCAAATTTGGCGCAGTTCCCCGGTAATTACCGCTGGGTGCGGGTGGGGGGGGGCTTGGCGGGGACCCAGAACGGAGTCCCGGCCGCCTTCGGCTGCTGCGCCTTGCGCAGTTTCTGCCGCTCTAGGATGCGACTGATCGGCATCATCCTGGCCTTCATCCCGGCATAATCCTCCGGGATCTCTACGCCCCCGGCATAGAGCTGCGTGCGAACCTCCTCGTTGACGAGGTTCTCTAGGTTCTCGCTAGTGCTGTTGGCAGATCTCTGCCATTCTGCCCGGCAGAATGGCAGAATGGCAGGCAGAATGGCAGAAGTCGCCCGGTGATGGCAGAAATCGGCAGAAATTCGGCGGTCGAGAACTGCTTCACGGTCAGGTGGCTGATGAAAAATACGTAGTTTGAACTCCCATTGTCCGTAGAGACGCGAAACTATTTCCTGGTCACCCATGGTCGTTAATCTCCCTTTGCTGGAGGCAGCCGGAATGCGCGTGAATGGTGGGAGGATGTCACTGCCGAGAATCACGAAGGCATACGCGACCTCGGAATTGTCCTGGCCAGTATTGTGCCTCATTCCGCCGACGTGGAAAGGCTCTTTTCGGATCTAGGTGGAATCAACACGCCGCGGCGCAGCACCATGACCGTGGCAAACATGGAGAAGACAGGGAAAATTCGCAGTCGTCTCTCCTATGAACTCTATCTTGCTGCGAAGGCAAAGGCTGCAGGAGCTACTGTGCATCGAAAACACGAACACATGCACACTCAGCTTAGTCCTGGCATTAATGCCGAGCTTGCGAAGGACCTCGAAAACCCAATCACTTGGATACCTCCGCTCGATGGCAACAACGACTCGGAGGACTCAGAGAATACAGTTCAGAAGGCATACCAGGATTTGGAGAGGACCATAAATGACGAGGAGCCTGCTGTGCTCGTTCCGGGTTCGGTAATCAACGGGGAGTTGGTGGATTTTAACGAATTGGCGCGTATGGATCGCGGGGAATCAGTCATTGCAGATGAATATCGCGTCAATGTGGTCGGGGATGGCGACGCGGGCGGTTGGAGTGTCGAGGACCTGATGCAGAGCTGAAAAAAGGCCAAATTTGTATTATTTAGTGTGAAATTTACGACCCGGATTCTGCCAATTCTGCCTCATTCTGCCGGTATTCTGCCCTGCCATTCTGCCATTCTGCCTGGCAGAATTGACCGAAAACTATTCTGCCCACAGCACTACGGGTAGCGCAGTAACTACACAATAAGTAAAGAACTAAAGGAAAACTAAGTAAGAGACTCACCCTCAGTCTCCCGCTATGTGGGATCAAAGACTGAGGGAGAGGAACAGGATGGTACGGTTTATATCTACACTGTTATACAGTTGCGGCCCAATCAAATGTCTTACCATATATGGAAAATACGATCAATTCCGACCTGGGGGGAGTTCTGTTGAGGTCTTGTGAGACGAAAACGCCCGGAGTACTATCTTAGTGACCTGCTATTGTGTCTGGGACAGAAAAAGGCCCGATATCTGAAGGGCAGGCACAAATTGTGCAGCACCAGACATTTACTATATATACCTTGGGCTTGGCCCAGGATTCAGGTTTTTTCAGAGGACAAATGGTGTAGAGGCATTCCAGGGCTATCCTTTATGCATACCAATTTTCTCCAATTTTTACCACCGGAAAGTAGCTCATAAAGCGGGAATTGATCGTATTTTCCATATATGGTAAGACATTTGATTGGGCCGCAACTGTACATCTGACAGCTATTGCTATCACGGGCCGTAGGCCGGGGCGCGCCGGAGAAGAACTCATATTCTGACAGTGACCGTGATGTGAACACTTGGTCGAAACACTACAGTATAACCATGGAACGGCTTCCAACCGGTTGAACGCCGACTAAAGCCGACTGGGTTTTTTCCGACAATGGCACATATACTGTCCAATAAATCAAAACTAGTTGAAATGGCTGAGATTTGGTTGAAAAGGCACCGGTGGCACCAATTGTTTTTGAAATCACACTTGGCAAGGTAAATATTTCTCAGATGACCACGGAGTGAAAACCCTCAAATGTGCAGTGCCCGGGATAACAACTCCGGTTCATGGCCCAAAGAAAACAAATCACACCATTCCATGCCTCAGTCGAATGGGGAACCAATTCAAGGCCTAGGGAAGATTGCTTCCACCGCAAACCCATACTACTGTAGTATTTCGACCGAGTGTTCACGCCTTGTCACCCGTCACCACAGGTGTTTATGGGCGATATATTGTCCAAAAATTACCACTTTTTGGCAGGGTTTTTGACCGCAACTTACATCTCAATCTTGGGTGGATTGCAGATTGATTCTTCTGGATGACATCTTCGACCATGGGTTGCATCTTTGAGACGGGTGACACCTTCCTATGTGCTTGTACCTGTTTGGCCATGGGCCGACGCGTCGGCAATCGGCCATTTCCGTCGGGATCGTTTTCTGCCCGTTTACGCTAAATATGCGGCTCCGGCTGGTGCTCATATACTATTCATACGTCAGCGGCCACCAACAGTACCGTTTCCCACCTTCGAACACCCAAATTCCTCCTTGGACCCACCACTTTTGGCGAGATCTGAATGGGTTCACGAATGGGCGGGACTTGAGTCTCGATATCTTCAGAATGGTTCATAACCATTATATTAACCTTTTCCGTGTATAAATACCCCTCCCGACGACGTAAATCCACAAAATCATCGGTGTTCCATTTCAACAAGTCGGCAGCAAGTCGGCACGCACTTTGTTCCGCCGATAGGATCACCGCCATCAGAATCTGTTCCATTTTTCTGTCCTTTAGTGAAGGAACCTGATAAAGCAAGCCTTTTGTGAAAGTGCAAACCTGGTACGAAGTTGTGACGTTTTCGGGACTTGACACCAGTTGCAACCCAAAATCCCTGTTTCCAGTTGGTGTTGTAAGCCAAGATAATTTTTGTACAGTATATGTGCCATAGGTGTTCACTGGACAACGCGTTCATTGACCCTAAACTGTTCCTTATGCCAAATCCCGTGCAGGGTCCCTTGTGGATAGGCGAAAATAAGTTGGGGGATGGTTTTCAAAACTACCCGAATGGACCGGCAGGTCTCAGGGCACCCCACGCCTCGCACCTTGTTCGCTCCATGTGCGCGGTAGTTAGTCGTTTCGGCGGCGAGACAGGGAGTCTCCATGGATGCGGATCCGTACGAGGTGCCAGTCCTCAAACGAAGCAGCCAGGGAGACAATGGGAAACTGCCTTAGAGTCGGTGGGTGGTGGGCCGTGGCGTGTGATGGTTAGTAGCTTCACACGGCCTGAGAGTACTAAATCCTCTGTCGGTCTGTGCATCTGAAACGGTGTACAGGCTTATGTTGATTCCTGCTGACTCTTACCCGACAAACTCCCCACTGAATGACCCTACGAGGCACAGATGGGGGCGCCACCGAGCGTCATGGGGAAGAGGTGGGCCTCGAAACAGAACCCTTTATGGTGGCACATCTGGACTCCTAGTGGGCTAATACTCATCTTACAGAATGCCCCAAAAAATACTCCCCTTCTGATTTGCGCATCTGCTGACTACCTACTGCGCATCTTGGTAACAGAGAGGGAGAAATATGAAAATGATCTACTGAACCCAATATTCCCGCTGATCAAAAGTGCAATAGCACTACTGAACGAGAGAGTAGCGCCAGTGTTCGCCCCAAGCCCAAGGCCTTGGGGGTCAAGGCCTTGGGTCAAGGGCTTGGCCAAGGCCTTGGAATTTTTGAACTTCAGGTCCACCCTTGGCCAAGGCCTTGGGCATCACGTGTAAACATACCGTAATTTAGAACAATCCGTCTTTTCCTTCTCGCTCGACCATCACCACCTCGCTCCGACCATGGTGGAGAACCCGTTGGGGGCATGGTCCCGCTACCGCGGTCTTCTTGAGGACGGTGAGAACGAGGATCCTAGCAAGCGGGGCTGTCTGCTTGTCTCCGGCGTCAGCGGTTGGCAAACCCAGATGGCCAAATGGGTTGCTGAGTCTAAGGAGGCAGAGGCGGCGGAGCGGCGGGAGGTAGCAGAGAAGGCGGCACGGAAAGCGCTACGGCAGACGCTAAGTGAATCGAACTCCGATGCAGACTCGGAGTCGGACGAGGATGATGAAGACGCCCCCCGCCTCCCCAAGAAGCCAACATGGACACCCATCACTCTCGCGTTATTATTCGGCGAGGCGGAAAAACCACGCAAACGCAAGCCGTTGGCGCGAGTTTTGGCAGGAAGCACAATTGATGGAGACCTTAGCTGAGATGGAGGCGCGGGCAGATGCAGCGGAGGATGCGGTTCCTGATGACGGTGCTATTGAGATTGATTCAGGCGAAGAATCTATATAAGAAAAGAGGTGGGTGTCGAGGACAAACGTCAAAGTGGGGCTGGGTGGGGCTCCGGGGAAATCCGGGTAGCAGTTCACGCGAATGTTGAGTTCTTGTCGCTGCTCCACAGAAATGTCAAGATGTTGAAGTCGGTCATTGGTACTTACAACGGTCCCCGGCCCAGTGGTTGGAAGACGAGGTCTCGCAACGGCAAGTAGCCGAGGAGCCTGAGAGCCAAGCTTCAGAGGTCAAGTACTGAACTGGCCCACGCCTCCCCCACCTCTGACATGCCTGATTTGGACGACGATAAGATGTCATCAAAGATAAGCCCGAAATGGAAGTCTCGGCCGGTGGGAGCGCGTCTAGGCAGCATCACAAGTACTGTATGGGACTTCGCCTGGTCTGATTGTACCATGAAGATTGAATGTTGAACCGTGGGAAGGTGGAATTTATAAGCGGCGGGTACTACCTCAACCACGATAGTTTGTTCCGCTGTGAGCTTCCAACGCAGCACAAACCAACTGTCTAGATCAGATGCTTTCTGGCCTCGACAAACAGAAGACTCACTCGAGTAACAAGATAACCTTGCGCGGATTGACTCGACGTTCGAGGAACCTTGGAGGAACCCCTCCGTTATCCCTTCAATAAGTTGCAGCCTGAGTGGCGGGGGGAAGAAGAATCGCCTTGGGTGAAGCCATAGGGATCATAGATTGACCAATTCTCAGGATTTTGGCTGCAGCCGGGATCTCGGATTCTGAATTGGATGCGATGTTGACTTGAAGGTAAGTAAGAGCAAACTTTATCTCATGTGAGTCGGGATGTGTTGAGTCTGAACATTGGCATAAATGTTTCCGGTAAGAAAATCCTGTATCGATGTTTCGGCCAACGGGACATCCCGAACATGATGGAGGAGACTAAATCCTTTGTATTGCAATTGGCAGTTGGCGCGAAATCAACGAATAAGCAGGCGTTCGGAATGTGAATCAGAGATCGGACCACTTTCTAAACCGTTCAAGTCCGTGGCGAAGACACGGGTAACTGCTAGTATCAGTAAATTACGGTGGAATTCGATTATTTTCTTGTGGTTCAGATTCGTGGGCAAAATCGTGGGAAAAATCGACCAAGGCCTTAACCGTACCCTTGGCCCAAGGCCTTGACCTTGGCCAAGGCCTTGGGGTTTCCTGTCACGATTCGATTCCAATCTTATCGCGACAACGCCTATCTCGGAGGCGCCTAATGAAGCGCCCACAGATGAGATAACGAAGGGATTAGATATGGACTTAGATTAGATAGTTGAACACCTGGCAAACACATGGTAAAAGAACATTGCAGAACATTCCGGCACTACATGTTGCAGCAGGATGGTTTACGCACCGAGTACATACACGATTCATATTCACACGGTTCACAGAACAGTATAAGTAGAGTAGTTAGTTTCTTGTGTTCCTTAGTCTTTTATTCGATTCATTTCTGAAAGTCCTGCGCATCTCACTCCCCAATCCGCTATCTCTGTATAGTCGGACGAGATAAGGCTTTGATTGTGACATAATAAAAGACTCCCCTTCGTACCCACCCGTACCGTCATACCTCGCTCTCACCCCACTTCACCTTACCACCACCCACGCACTATTTGCGTAAGCATTACCATTTCACCATCTCGCGCGCTCGCGCACTCGTTCCAAACCTCCTTTCCCTTTCCTCCATTTCCGACAACCCGTATCGGACCACTATAACAGACAGACGCTGTACCACGGGAAACGTTGAGTCCGTCCCAAGTACAATAGCAGTCGTAGGGGTACTGGGCAGATCCTCGGAGAGGCCCATCCCGCTATCGCCGGGGGTGTTGTAGAAGACCCGGGATAGTTCTGTTCGCAAAAGACCGATACGGACCCCACCAACCGTTTAGTGCGGAAGAAGACCAGTCGCGCTGTTCCGCGCACCCTCTAGCACCGGCTCTTCGGAGTCATCATCGTCGTCGTCTTCCTCCGCGCACCCACCACCTCCTCCTCCTCACGGCGTACCTACACATCTACCGCCTCTTCCCTTGATACTCCCCACACCTACTGCGCCACCCACTTCACCGTCCCCCGCCACACACCTTTACCACTTGTTGAAAGAAGTGAGGGTGAAAGAATCCGAATTCAATGTCTAGCTACGACAAAACTCAGAGTATTTATACTGTACAGAATATTATCTAGAAGATTCTCCTGAGGTAGAGAGAATGAATAAGAAGGAATGGGAACATAGTAGAATGTTCGGGGGCGTCGGCGCATCAGCGTCGGAATTAGTGATGGCCTCGGCGATGGCTCGGTGTTTGCCGTAATGCCGAACTTCAACACTCCCCCTCAAACTCGAGTCATCCCGAGTTTGCGAACTTGCTCTTCGTGCTGAGCGCGTGGGAGCGGCTTCGTGAATATATCGCTAAGTTGTCGCCAGATGCGCAGTGGTGAACTGATACCTCGTTAGAGGCAACGGTATCACGGATGAAGTGATGGCGCATGTCGATGTGCTTGGAACGGGCGTGATAGCCAGCGTTGAAGGTGAAGTCGATGGCGCCACGGTTGTCGACGAAGATGGGAGTCGGTTGCGTGGGAGGAAGTTCGAGTTCCGTGAATAAAGAACGCAACCAAAGGTTCTCGCGTGCGGCGTGCGAGAGGGAAATATATTCGGCTTCCATTGTAGAAAGCGGGACGGTGGCTTGTTTCTTTGATGACCAAGTCGTAGCTCCCCCTGCAAGCATAGAGACGTAGCCGGAGATTGACTTGCGGTCGTCAAGAGAATTGGCCCACAATAGAGTGGGTTCGGAGTAATTGGCGTGCATATCAATGTCCGAGTCGGATGCCGACGAGTAGGTGATGCCGAGGTTTGTGGTACCGCGGAGGTAGCGATAGACGCGCTTCACAGCGGTGAGATGCGTGGGTCCGAAATTTGTGTTGAACTGGGAAAGGGTTTGAACGGCGTAGGCGATGTCAGGACGCGTGCTGATTGCAGCGTACATCAAGCCGCCAACCATAGACTGGTAAACAGCCTTGATTTCCGGATGGGACTCGTCCTCGGGGAGCTTCTGAAGCTTCACGTTGGGGTCCATGGGCGATGCAGCGGGGTTACAATTTTCCATGCCATGCTGGGCGAGGATTTTGTTGATATAATTGCGCTGAGTGATGGTGATCTCCCCCTGCTCGCGGTTGCGGTGGATTTCCATTCCAAGTAGCTGCTTTGCGTCGCCAAGACGTGTAATTTCGAATGCGCGTTCGAGCTGGTCCTCGGTACGCGTGATAAGGTCGGAGTTCGACGCGTAAATTGACATGTTGTCAACGTGAACTGCAACAATGATTATGTCGGTTTCCGTGCGCCGTATGTAGACACAGCGGTCGGAGAGGAGGCGGGAAAACCCGATCTTCTTAAATTGCCTGTCTAGAGTCTCGTTCCACACGCGGCCGGATTGTTTGAGGCCGTAGAGCGTTTTGTGGAGCCGTAAGACGCGGGAAGTTCCGTCGGAGAAACCCTCGGGCTGCTTCATGTAAATTTCCTCCTTGAGTTCTCTATTGAGATAGGCGCCCTTCACGTCTACTGTGCGCATCTCGAGGTTATATTTTGCTGCGAGGGCAAGTAGGAGGCGGTTGGTTTCAGCGCGGACGACGGGAGATGATATTTGGTCCGGATCATAATCTGTGCCGGGTATCTCCGTGTTTCCCATGCGATCTCCCCCGTCTCGTCTTCTTTGTTCCTGTACACCCATTTGTTCCCCAATGCCTTCCTGCCCTCTGGTAATACAGCAAGACTGAAGGTTCCCAAGTCCCTGAGCTGCTTGAGCTCAGCCTCCATCGCTTGGCGCCAATCTTCGGCTCGCGGATGCTGGGTCGCCTGTGTGTACGACGTCGGCTCGGAGTCTATGGCAACATTGGCGACATTGGCGGTAGTGCTGTGGGCAGAATAGTTTTCGGTCAATTCTGCCAGGCAGAATGGCAGAATGGCAGGGCAGAATACCGGCAGAATGAGGCAGAATTGGCAGAATCCGGGTCGTAAATTTCACACTAAATAATACAAATTTGGCCTTTTTTCAGCTCTGCATCAGGTCCTCGACACTCCAACCGCCCGCGTCGCCATCCCCGACCACATTGACGCGATATTCATCTGCAATGACTGATTCCCCGCGATCCATACGCGCCAATTCGTTAAAATCCACCAACTCCCCGTTGATTACCGAACCCGGAACGAGCACAGCAGGCTCCTCGTCATTTATGGTCCTCTCCAAATCCTGGTATGCCTTCTGAACTGTATTCTCTGAGTCCTCCGAGTCGTTGTTGCCATCGAGCGGAGGTATCCAAGTGATTGGGTTTTCGAGGTCCTTCGCAAGCTCGGCATTAATGCCAGGACTAAGCTGAGTGTGCATGTGTTCGTGTTTTCGATGCACAGTAGCTCCTGCAGCCTTTGCCTTCGCAGCAAGATAGAGTTCATAGGAGAGACGACTGCGAATTTTCCCTGTCTTCTCCATGTTTGCCACGGTCATGGTGCTGCGCCGCGGCGTGTTGATTCCACCTAGATCCGAAAAGAGCCTTTCCACGTCGGCGGAATGAGGCACAATACTGGCCAGGACAATTCCGAGGTCGCGTATGCCTTCGTGATTCTCGGCAGTGACATCCTCCCACCATTCACGCGCATTCCGGCTGCCTCCAGCAAAGGGAGATTAACGACCATGGGTGACCAGGAAATAGTTTCGCGTCTCTACGGACAATGGGAGTTCAAACTACGTATTTTTCATCAGCCACCTGACCGTGAAGCAGTTCTCGACCGCCGAATTTCTGCCGATTTCTGCCATCACCGGGCGACTTCTGCCATTCTGCCTGCCATTCTGCCATTCTGCCGGGCAGAATGGCAGAGATCTGCCAACAGCACTAGACCGTGGAAGTAGTTAGCAGGGAGTGTCACACACCCCATATATAGACCCTGCGTCGTGACAGTCAGGCTTTGGCACTGACTGTATCGACGCAGGTATGTATTATCGTAGTTTATTTAATACATGGGCACTGACTGTATCGACGCAGTTCCGGCAAGAACCTTCCAGCTCACAACAGCCACGGGAGGAGACGGAGCCTCGGGCTCAACCGGTGCCTCGGGCAAAGTTTGCAAAATTTCCTGACTCTCCCCCTTGAGCTGAGGCGGAGTCGGAACAGATGTGGATGTGTTGTTGATAAATGTGATGTTCCGTGAGGTAAGGACCTTGCGGTTGGCGGGATTATGGTACCGCCAGGCCTGGGATTCGTCGGAAAGTCCAACAAAGATGCAAGAGCGTGTCTTAGATCCAATTTTGGAGTTCTTCCCGTCCTGCTGTAAAACTTCGCATGGCGAATTCCTGCAGTGCGGCGATGCAACGGTGCACCTGGGTGCGGCCGTGGAAACTCGCAGCGCTCTCTCTGACCTGATATGAGTGGATAGCTCTAGTGTCAACTAAAACCAAACCAAACTCAAAACCAACTCAGAAGGAACCTGAAATCCCACAAACCACTTTCTCGAGGTGTTTCGCGTGTGTGTGCTCGGGGCGGTAGGGTACGTATCACCCGTCAGGAGGGGTTTTCAGCTCAATTCGAGGGCAACGGGGCAACTTGACACAACGAGCGCAACCGGTGGACTCAGGGAGTTTCAGTTCAAAAAGAAAGTGCGCCGAGAGGTTTAGTTCCGCTGCTTAGCAGGCGGTGGGATTTCTTCGAGCTCTCAGCTTCTAGAATACTCTCCGGGACCAGAATGCAAGACGGCAGGCTTTCTCAACGGCAATTTGGGACGATGTTCGAGTTCTCAGGTTTCCCGAGCTCACAGCTACAAGGGTTCGCCTGGAGCGGGTTCAGTTTCGCGACGGAAGTTGTCCGAGCTCAAAGCTTCTAGGAATGTCTCCGGAGTCTCAAAATTAAGGTTTCACTGTTCGAATACCAAGCCCCGAGCTCAGAGCTTCTAGGGTGCAAGGTGCTGTGTATCACCGCAGGCTTCTAGTCTTTTATCTGTTCGACGAGCACTTATGCAGATCTCAGTTTGTTCCGAAGAACCAAGGTCCCGAGCTTACAGCTTCTAGGGAGCGAGGTCCTGAATCACCGCTGGCTTCTAGTCTATCTGTCGACGAGCTCCTATGCGGATCTCAGTTTTCAATGTCCTTGGGGACAATTATGCGGCCGCTCGTCTCTAATAATCAATTCACCAAAAACACTTCTTATTCGGATTCTCTCTGAGCCCTTTGCTCTCCGACCCGTAAAACGGGGACCGGGGAGGGTAAACTACTGTACAACGAGATATCCTACGGCTTATATACACTTTACAGTAATATGCGGGGATAGAGGAATGGGTATTTTTAGCTTTTGGCTCAGTCATCTAGCAACCTTCATCAGTCTGGACGCTGTCTGGACTCGAGCATTGCATATCCCATCTTTTGGGCTAACCCTTGTGTCTGTTCAGCAAATAACAAAAGCCGGATACAAGTGTATCTTCCAGGGCGATGAATGCATTGTTCGGGACCCCAAGGGGAAGCGCATGATCGAGGCGACCCAAAAGAAAGGTCTTTATCACATGGCATGCACTCCGCTAAGCCAAGATCCACATGCTTTGTTTGCAATGGACATCAACCACCTGCATAAAATCTCGGGACATACAAATTTCCAGTTGCTTCAGAGGTCTGTAAGCAAAGGCCGGCTTGGTGAAATCACTTCCTTGACAGGCATGCCAAAATTCTGTGAGCCTTGTGTGATTGGAAAAATGAAGAAGCTACCATTTCCCAAGAGCCGGACCCAAGCTCGTGGTCCTTTGGATATTGTCTCGAGTGATGTAGGTGGGCCTGTTACACCGGAAGCCCCAGGCGGATATCGCTACTGGGTGGTGCTTGTTGATCACTCTTCTAATCACGTATGGGTTCTGTTTGCAAAGGAGAAATCTGAAGTCTATAGCCTACTAAAGGCATGGAGAAAATATGTGGAAGCACATTTCCGCAAACAGTTTGCAAACTGGGAGTTCTCTGAAGGTTGGACTCGATTCTTCCGCACAGATGGAGGAGGAGAGTTTACTTCCAAGGAAATGGAAGCAGAGTTCAAGAGGCTAGGAATCATACACCAAGTAACAGCACCATATACACCTGAGCAGAATGGTGTTGCAGAGAGGATGAACGAAACCCTCGTTACTCGAGCTACTACGATGCTCATTGATTCCCGTCTACCTCAGAAATTCTGGAAACTAGCTCTGCTTGCAGCAGCCTACACTATAAACCGAACTCCTACCTCTGCACAGAGCTTTCGCATCCCACACAAAATATTGTATGATCAACCAGTGAACATAAACCACCTGCACCGCTTCGGATGTCCTGCATATCCCCTGATTCCAAAGGAGAAGCGGCACAAACAGAAATTTGGTGATAAAGCCAGCCGCTGTGTCTTTGTTGGATATCATGAAGGAAGTAAAGCTTATGACTTGCTCGTGATCAACAAGGACGGTACCTATGGTAAAATCATAACCTCGAGACATGTGAGGTTCAACGATGATGAACCATTTACTACGGTACAACCTCCAATGGAGCCAAAAGCAACTTCTAGGGAACAATTTGAGAGAGTATCCCAAAGTCTGCTCCCCAGATCAACCTCATATTACGATGAGAGTGACGACACAGACATTCCACTACAACCTAATCCAGGTTCAGTGGGGGCTCCTCCAATCCCTGTTGCTCCACCACCAAGAGACAGTCCACCTCAGGCTGATCCTTTACCATTGCCAGATGATATTCCATCTGTTGCACACCCATCCGAGAGGGGGAATCCACCACTCCGAAAAATTGCTGGTGTCAGAACTGAACCCCCTCGAAGAAGCACTCGCACTCATGTGCAAGCTGAGCATCCGAGCAGCCAGTATGAGCGAATTGCACAGAGGCCACAGACACAGTCTAAAGCCCAGCGTGCAGCTGAGCGCGCAGCACAAAAAGAAGCACGGAATGATGTCCCATCCTCATCCGAATCTGAACCTGAACTTGATGACCCTACAGAAGCTGTCCTCCTTGCAAGTCTTGATGAAGTCATTGCAGAAGCATTCACTGCACAGCAGAGCCCACTTGATCCTCCGAGCTGGGATGCCGCTATGGATGGTCCTAATGCTGACGAGTGGGTTGCTGGACTGAACGAGGAGCTTGCAGCTTTCCAGGAGAATGATGTCTACGAACGTTGTTCCAATTCCTGAGGGCATAAAGCCTATCAAGTCCAAAATTGTGCCAAAGGTCAAGACCGATGAAAAAGGTCAAATAGCACGATACAAGGTTCGGATTGTAGCTCGAGGGGATACCCAGAAGGAGGGCATTGACTACAAGGAAGTTTTTGCTCCTACTGCCAATCTGGAGTCTGTCCGCATTATCTGTGCACTTGCTGCAAAGTACAATCTTGAGCTCGAGCAAATGGATGTCTCAACAGCTTATCTCAATGGGGAACTTGAAGAGGAAATCTACTTGATGGTTCCAAGTCCTGTTGAGATCCCAGAAGGTCATTGCTGGCGCCTGAAGCGATCCTTATATGGTTTGAAGCAGGCAGGAAGAACCTGGAATCGAACTCTCGACTCCAAGCTTCTGAAGCTAGGATTTCATCGACTCAACTCCGAAACTTGCCTCTATGTTTACAAAGAAGGCAACCAGACCTGTTTCGTTGTAGTCTACGTCGATGACCTG
The DNA here is from genome assembly GCA_029281495.1 of Mycena filopes. NCBI lineage: Eukaryota > Fungi > Basidiomycota > Agaricomycetes > Agaricales > Mycenaceae > Mycena > Mycena filopes. The sequence goes on along the minus strand of JARIHR010000053.1, from coordinate 338,671 downwards.
CTTCTTGCTGCCACTTCCAAGGAGTTCTCCCAGAAAATCAAGGGAATGCTCTCTTCCAGCTTCAAAATGCGAGACCTGGGTACAGCTAAATATCTTCTTGGCATCGAGATTGTCCGTGACCGATCCCACGAGCTTCCCCGTGCCCCACAGTTGGACAGAGAACAGCGAAAATACCTAGAACTCATCAGCTTCGACTCAGACCTGATCCTCTACGGACGTTGCAGCGGAACCGCGTAAAATTCTTGAAGGACCTCGTGCACGTACTTCCCTACTAACACAATGGTTGAGCGCTCATATATAATGGCCTTTAGCATCTCAACACTTGTGAGTTGCACCATTTTTGGCCGCAGTTTCGGCACCGCGCGGAAGAGTTTATCCAAGAACGTTGCACGCAAGCTCATGACCGCAGGCGATCCTTGGCAGCTAATGAGTGCATGTTCAGGGCTTTCAACCTCCGTTGTGCAAAATCTACAGACGCGCTCATGGCGTGGGACAGGTTGGTGTGCGTTGATGAGTTGGTGCGTTGATGAGCAGCGTTTGAGCGGCGTTTGCCGCTGAGCGCCGAATCCGATCAACCTCCGATGTAAACACGACCACCCGCGCCAGATTTATTGTTCAACATGCCGAACCCACGCGACCTCCGTGATTCTCGAGCTTCTCCGACGCGTTCCCCGGTCTTATTCATCGACCCACGTCGTTTCCAGCCCCGAGCCGAATTCCAGCGTATTGTTTCAATTTAATTCGCCCTGCATGTTGACTCAGCTCGCGCGGCCGCAGCATGTATTCCGACGCCATCGCGTGTAGTTGGTAAGACTCGAATAGCCTCCAGGGACTTATTCCCCTTTCTTTCCTACATATAAATACCACCACAACCCACATGTACTTAAGTTACGCAGTTACGCCTCCGTTATCGATTTCTTTTGCCCCCGAGTCTCGTATGCCGCCTTAGTCCCTCGTCGCCACCGATGCTCGCTCTCGTCCACGCCTCCGTATTGTCCCTCGTCGTCCGCGCCTCGCTCATCGCCGTATTCCTCCTTGTCTTCCTCGTCTTCCCCGTCGCCGCTGGCCGACTCGCCGGCAACACCTCCCATATTTATCCCTCCTCCTTCACTCCCCGCTCCGCCGACCCGAGTATTGGACATGGATTGACCACCTCGCACATTACCCGTCTTCCGGCTGCCCTCGGAGTGGCTGGCAGCGCTTCTCTCGCCGTAGTAGCTGCAGCGACCATCTTGCTTTATTGCTGGGTGGCTCGTCACGCTGTTGCTGCTGTTGGTGTTGGTTGTAGTGTTGTCGCCGCCGCTGTTTCCGCTTCCAACATACCGCCACCTTTCTAAGGCCAGTAGATGGGTCGACAACATAATTGAAGTCAACGCTTCACGATGACTTGGTGTTTTGACCATGGAGAGATAGGTACAAAGGGTTTTGAACGGCAGATTTATCCTTCTGGGGCTCTCGTCTTCCGTGCAACATGTAAAGTTTGTCTGACGCGTCGACTTCTTGCTGTAGCCAATTTTCTGCGCTTTTTTCGACCAATTTTCGATAGAGATCAATGCTCTTTGGCGTAACATGTACAAAATCGAGTGGTGGGAGTGCGAATGGCATTTTCTTCCCGGTATTAAGTACTTCTCCGGCCCAGGATTTTTTCCCAGCGGTTGCAAGTTCAATAGAATTATTGAGGACAGCACGAGCAAGGTGAGATTCAGGGAGGGAAAGAAGGTACTGCAGATAGCCCAGAAGAAGCAAGAATCGGCGGATTCGAAGCGGCATAATTCCGGTTTCAGTGAAGAGGGTTACGAGCATCGAACGGGAGTGAACATTCAAAACCAATATCATGTGTGAGGCGGTGGCTACTGTGTGAAGTGCGTGTGCGAGAGGCTTAGAGTGCGCGTCGCTACGTGGGGATGCGAGAGTGTGCGACAGGCGTGGAGTGTGCGTCGCGTGCGGGGGCGCGAGAGGCGTGTAGTGAGCTTCGCGGGCGAGAGTGTGAGAGGCGTCGAGTGTGCGTCGCAGCTGCTGATCCGAAGTCGGAGTCGGAGTAGACCTGTTTGGGCGGGTAGGGCCGAGCGCACGAGAGTGCGGCGAGATGCGAGGTGAGGTTACAGGAGAAGATCAGTTACGGCCGGGGCCCATAACCTGTTGAGATGAGAGGTTTGATGTGAGGACTCGAGGTGTGAAACCTGAATGATAGAATTAATATTGGGAGGCTGGAATAGTATCTAGAATGTACTACTGTACTATTTCGTTCAATTCGACAGGACCCCCGATGATTTTCGGAAATTTTAAATCCCATAAATCGAGAAAAAATTATTGCCGCAATAAAAAGGGTCCCGCGTGACGCGTGACTGTCGATTTGAACGAAATTGTACAGTACTAGCAGAAGGAATAGAGGGAAGCTGAGTAAGAGCCGAATAAGTAAAGTCGGGCAGAACATCAGCGATGCTCGGCGAAAGGTTGAATCGTGGGAAATACCAAAATAACAACAGGATACTGCAAAACGACGTGACATACAGGTCAAAGATCCAGGTAGGTAGGTAGGTAGGTAGGATTACACGGCACGGTCCCGCTCAGGAACGCCGGGGCCCAGAGAGTATCTGAATGTACATGGCACTAGATGTACATTACGGTCCCTGGACTCCCCCATAACCCCGTAGCCGAGCTCACGGTCGCAGTTGCACACTCGCCGCGGTAGAACTAAAGGAAGAATGGAGAAGTAAGTGTGGAAAATGGAACCTCGAAACAAACTCAGGACAGGAACAACCCCAAACCTTGAAGAACAGAATACACATACTGAGGCGTGCGGAAATTCAACGACAGAGCGAGATGGGCACGGAAGGGCCGAGCCTCTTTGTGCTCACGATCATTTGGTCGTGCCGAAGTGAATTGCGCCAACAGTTATGGCATCGTTATCCAACGAATAAAGCCGTCCTGTTGCAAAAAGAGCCTGTCATCCAGGTCAAGCGATCCCTGCAGCTATTCCCATAACCCGTGTCGTAGGTTTCCGACAAAAACTGACAGGCGGGTTGCGGAATAGGTGTCGTAAAACAATAAATACAACGGTCGATGATCTGCCGTGCTGATTGTTGAGATGTTGTACGACAACGATGGAGCGTTCAACTCGGAGAGGAATTAACCCACCTTCCGGGTGTGGCGGAAGATTTTTCAGTGAGGAGGGTCATTGAACTCAGCGGCACCTCGGAGACTGTTGTCGATTTTCGTGATCGATACAGCTCAGCAGGTCGCGATTGTGAGGCAATTTTGATGGCCAGTCCTCTCTAGCATCGGCCGCCTGTGCCAAATAATGAATAGAAAGTGTTAGGTGAAGCACTTCTTGTGTTGAATTTATGCTGCGAGGTTTTTACGGTTTGCAATTGGCATCGCGCGTGATGGTGATCATGAAACAAGCAATGAATGCACCACGAAGCCGGGAGATGTGGTCTAAACCGAGGCAGCAGAGGGGTCAACAAAAAGAAGGGAAGCAATTATGTGCAAGAAGTGCAAGCAGACGTCGTGCTGAGCGTTGCGCGGGGTAAAAGGTCAGACTTTGACTCTCGGTGCCAATTTGCAGCATGGCAGGGACATGGGTCCCACTTAAGCAAGGCAGACAGAGGGAGGAAGTCTTCACCAAGGTTGCTCTCGCGAGTCGCAGGGGTGCACCTTGTTCAGCTTAAGGCTCCAACCTTTTAGTTTTCGTTTGACCTTAAGCGCAAACTAAACGGAAACGGTAATAAAACGTTTAAAAACAGTTTAAAAAGTTTATAAACAGTATTTTTTGCGGAGGGAAAAAGTTATATATTTCGGTCGCGGCGGGCGGGGTAATTAGTACTCGAGGTATCCAGCCTTGATCCACATCTTCGTTAGCATTGCTCTCATGATCGTCTCCGCCTTCATAGAACCCCGGGCCTCATGGCACAGATGCCGCGATCGTGAGAAGAGGCGCTCGACAGAAACGCTGGTACCAGGAATCGCCAAAAAGTCCCGCGCCATCCGCGAGATAATTGGGAAGTGGTGTCCGTACTCCTGGGTCGAAATAAGAACTCGGAGTGGAGGAAGAGGGATGAGAGACACATACCTTCCACCACAACAACGGTCTGTCACGGTCCCCGCGCCCGTGCGTTCGGTAAGCCGCCCAAAACAAGGTGAGCACTTCTTGTGTTGAATTTATGCTGCGAGGTTTTTACGGTTTGCAATTGGCATCGCGCGTGATGGTGATCATGAAACAAGCAATGAATGCACCACGAAGCCGGGAGATGTGGTCTAAACCGAGGCAGCAGAGGGGTCAACAAAAAGAAGGGAAGCAATTATGTGCAAGAAGTGCAAGCAGACGTCGTGCTGAGCGTTGCGCGGGGTAAAAGGTCAGACTTTGACTCTCGGTGCCAATTTGCAGCATGGCAGGGACATGGGTCCCACTTAAGCAAGGCAGACAGAGGGAGGAAGTCTTCACCAAGGTTGCTCTCGCGAGTCGCAGGGGTGCACCTTGTTCAGCTTAAGGCTCCAACCTTTTAGTTTTCGTTTGACCTTAAGCGCAAACTAAACGGAAACGGTAATAAAACGTTTAAAAACAGTTTAAAAAGTTTATAAACAGTATTTTTTGCGGAGGGAAAAAGTTATATATTTCGGTCGCGGCGGGCGGGGTAATTAGTACTCGAGGTATCCAGCCTTGATCCACATCTTCGTTAGCATTGCTCTCATGATCGTCTCCGCCTTCATAGAACCCCGGGCCTCATGGCACAGATGCCGCGATCGTGAGAAGAGGCGCTCGACAGAAACGCTGGTACCAGGAATCGCCAAAAAGTCCCGCGCCATCCGCGAGATAATTGGGAAGTGGTGTCCGTACTCCTGGGTCGAAATAAGAACTCGGAGTGGAGGAAGAGGGATGAGAGACACATACCTTCCACCACAACAACGGTCTGTCACGGTCCCCGCGCCCGTGCGTTCGGTAAGCCGCCCAAAACAAGGTGAGCTCACCAATCATATCAGTCGGTAGGAGGTCGTCGTCATTGTCCTCCGGCCCCAGCATGCAGACATCGTCGAGGAAGGAGGAAGCAGGACGTGCATGGGGGTGGGAATTAGGGGCAGCGGTCCGCTGAGCAGCCCGCTCATCGTATCCCGACTCTCCCGACGCACTTCAACATCGAGTCGCCCGGGCTCAGAATCTCAGCCAAAAAATAATCGTTTTAACCATTTTTAAACTGTTTTCATATCGTTTGCGACCCCTCGTAAACTAAACGAAAAAATACACGGTTTTATTCGTTTAAAACGTTTAAAAAAGGAAACGGTTGGAGCCTTAGTTCAGCTTGCAATTGTTGTAAGCTCGGCTGAAGTTCGTGAATGCCGTGAGTGCCAACAATTTGATGTCCGGCTAAGTCAAAGGCCGAATGCCGGGCACCTGCGCAGCGTGCAAGTTGACGGCAGCGGCGAAGCCAGTGCATTGGGGAGCAACTGAGGGACACGGATAGGAAGAGGGAGCTCATGGGTCACTGTACGTGGTAGAATCGGTCGATGGGACCCAAAACTGAGCTGGATGCTCGACAATGAAATTGGATTTTTTTTTTTTTTTTCCTGTCTCTCCCCAGCGACCAGCCATCTCTTGGAAGGGCACGTTTAGACTGCTCTCAAGACTACTGCAGCACTTTGTGGCATGTCAGTGAAGTCTGGGCGTGCTAACGGCGAACTTCGTTTTCGAGATGATGGTGGTGAGAGACGTAGGTAGGTAGGTAGGTAGGATTACACGGCAACAAGGGGTACCCATGATTGAAATGTCAGACACCAACTACCGTGCGACCACAAAGTCGATGGCATCACAGATTTACTATATATGGTGTGACAGGCGCCATATATGGGCATTGATGCGATCATTATTACGGAGTCTGTCTCCTCGAGCCTCAATATTTTTTTCTGAAGTTGCGCAGAAAGGTCCAATTCGTTCAGGAAAAACTTCGGTTTGAGGCTTTCCTTTTGGGGAAAAAAATCTTCCCACGGGAACTCCGTGTCTGGCATTTCAATCGCGGGTACCCCTTGCACGGCAAGGTCCCGCTCAGGAACGCCGGTTTCCAGGAATCATCCCGGTGTACACGCACTAAAATAGCTACACCTTCGTCCCTGGACCTCTCCATGCCCCGGCAGCCAAGCTCACGGTCTCAGCCGGCCATCGAAACGACCAACCCGCCGCGGTAGAACCACAAGAACACCAAGAAGCTAGAAAGGATTAAATCACGTCAGTACTGGGCCTCAAGCGTCTACACGAAACACGGGAACAGCGTAAAAAACTTCCAGAACATCAAACGCAAATTTTGCAACCAGTGGGATTGTCGAGCGCGGATAGATGATGGCTTTGAGAAACTCCGTGTTAGAGAGTGCCGCCATCTGGAAGCGTAGGCCTGGGAGATCTGTGAAGAGTTTCGCCAGGAAAGTAGCCCGTAAATCAACCACCGTCGTCGACGACTCACAGGTGATCAGGGCATGTTCCGGCGACTCCACCTCACTCCGACAGAACCTACACAACCGTTCCGCTCGAGGGACTGGTTGGTGCGCGTGATCGACGTAACGCAAGACTTCGAGGGCGAGGAGATGGGTGGAGAGTAGCACCGAGGTGATGGCTTCTCGGTGCTTCTGCGTTTTTACCATCGTCAGGTAGTGCCTCATACACGAAGTGACTTGAGTCGGTCCTTTGTCCTTCTGGGGTTCACGACGGCCGTGTAACAAATAGAGCTTGTCCGACGAGTCAATTTCACCTTGCAGCCATTCCAGCATAAGCTTCTGCACCAATTTTGAGTAATCTTCGACGTCTTCAACCGAGGTTAGTCGTGTTAGAATTAGCTCTGGGCATTGGAATGGAAGTCTCGACGCAGCCTTGATTATATCTTTGACCCAGGATTTTTTGCCGGCACGCGCAAGCTCGATCGAGCTGTTCAAGGCGGCGCGGGCATAATGACCGTTGGATAGGCCTAAGAAATAACGTAGGTGACTGAGGCCAAGGAGGAGGCGACGAACTCGAATGGGCATTATCCCAGTCTCAGTGAACAGAGGGGCAATCATGGACCTCGAGTGCAGATTGAGCATTTGACGAACGAAGCTAACCTGAACTTTACACAACTGCTTGACGTGCGAGTCTTCACTATCCGGAGCAATTTCGCACCCGTGGATCAGATGACAGTCTACGCGGGCCATATACAGCTGCTTCAGTTCTCGGGGGGTTAATCTTCCCGTCATATCTTCAATCGCCAGGATGCGGTGTCCACAAAAGCGAGCGGTGCGAGCTTTGGCCTTGTAGTGGTCGGCAAAGATGTTCTGCGTGTCGGTGCGGATGTTAACGCCCACATACTTCTCGGTTGACGTGACTGTGAGCTGTGTACTGCCCAGATGGAAGGAAGGGACCGGGAAGAGTGCCTTACCAAAGATCAAAATGATCGTTTTGATAAGGTTGACGAGAATAAAGTTCTTCGCGCACCAGCGTTCCAAGGTGGACAGTTTAATTTGCAGCCCCAGGGCGGACAGGGAGACGATGAGTAGGTCATCCGCTTGAGCCAGCAGAGAAATTCGGATACCCGCGAGGAAGACATCTTCGAAGTGCGGCAGAAGTACCAGATCCGACAGGAAGAGATTCCACAGAACAGGCGAGGCTGGGTCACCGGTGAGTAAGCCAATGAATGCTTTGAATTCTTCGGATTCCATATCTCCGTGTCTTACATAGTAAGCCATTCGCTCGTACAGCATACGCAGCCAGTCGAAGATTTTGCCGCCCATGCCCATCCGGAACAATTTCAACCAAAGGGTCGGTTGATCCGTCGACGGGAACGCGTTCGTAAAATCAACGCATGCGACGTAGAGGGTGTACCCATGAGCTCGTGCCCACTCCTTGAGACAGCGCAGGATGAAGGGATTATTGTTGGTGCGATAACCTGGTCTAAACCCGTTCTGGCCTGGTGGGATCAGACCTCTAGCCTCGGCCCAGTCAAAAATGCGCCAGTGAATCAAAATGGTCAGGGCCTTGAGGAAGCAACTCTCCAGAGCAATTAACCTATAGCTATCAGGATTGTCCTGGGGCTTGAGCCGTTTCAGAATTCCAATGAGTGCGGATCTGAACCAGATAGAGGGTCCGTCGCCGCGCGCCGTGCATTCATTGCATAGAAGAGCAAGGTCCTCATTTGGAATCTCCAGAAGTTCTGCGTACGATGTCTGGTCATCGCCGGCTGAGCTATCGAGCGAGTGCTGCCGCAGATGATCCTTGAGTCGGCCCATATCGGCGTCACCCCATTTCTCCGAGAAAAAACCCTCCGGTGTACTGTCTTCGGTCTCCTCAGGCAATAGTTTCACCAAGATCTGGTTGAGCTTGTGGCGCGCAGCATCAAACTGGGTGGGAAGCACCGCAGGTGGGTTGAGGCGCTTCTCAAACACATCTTTGAGACTTGCCGCGGTAACGGAGATAGGCCCCGGTCTGGGATCGGCGAGTCGCTTGACCTCTTTCCAGAATGCGCCGCTTGACGGTGCGTCCATAACCTTCTTTCGATTCAGCTCTTTCAGAGCTACCAGCCGGTCTCTGCCTCTGTGTGTTGCAGGAAATTCGGACCGAGTTGGGAGCCGTTTCGGTTCTGGTGCGACGCCGTCGGACTCGATGTCGGCACTGACCTTTGGAACCGGCTCAACATCGTTGGTGTTCGGATTGTGAATGGGGAAGTCAGTTGGTGGGTCGGGAGGAGAGTTGTTTCGAGGGAGGGAGCACGCCAGACGAGCCGCCGAGATGGCGTTGAGGAGGTGGTGATTTTTCCCCGCAACATCTTTCTTGATGTGGCAAAAGTGGACCGGGGCGGAGCGAGATTTGATTAGGGCGATGAGAACCTTGAGTAGATCCCCGTTTGCGCACCTCCATCCACAGGCCTCGTTTCGCGCGGCATAATAGACCACAGATCTGATGGCGTACTCTGACCGGGTCGAAATTTCAACCGACTTGAAGGGCGGACATTTCTGCAGAGCCAGTATTACGGCCATTAGTTCTGCTCGAGCATTTGTTTGTGATCCGTTGACCCTGCAAGAGGTGTTGAGATGAGAAGCGCCGCCGAATGTGGCTGCACCGGCAGCGGCCGAGTTTTTCCCCGCGTTGATACATACGCCGTGAACAGTGAGTTTGAGCGTCGGGGTAATTGAGGTTACGGCGCCATAGAGGTTGAAAAGTTTTTTGTTCTCGTCTTTTCCCGCCGCTAGTGTAGCGATGAACAGTTTATCCATCTCTGTTTCGTTTGGGAGGGAGAAGTCAATCTTCCGTTTCTTTCTTGAGCTTGCACCCGATACAGATTGGGCTGCGAAGTTCAACTTGATGCAGAGTACGGTTGCCGCATGATCATACCCGGCTTCACGGTCGCACACGGTGAAGCTCGTGATGTTGTTGAAGATAGATTTGCTGCATACGACGTAGTCGATAACGGTTCTGCGCATAGTTGCGTCGGTTTTCCCTTGGAACGACGTAAAATTCCCGCTGTTAGGTCCGAAGCATTTTGCACCGCTGACAATTGCAAGACCGTAGTCCCCGAGCATGTTGCACAGCCAGTTTCCTCGAGCGGACGAATCAGCAGTGTCCAGTGAGCACCGAGGCGGGTCTGTAGGATAGGCCAGCTTTGATCTAGTCCGAGCATTGAGGTCGCCGTGCTTGGAGATTTCAAAGCCTGCACTATATGCGAGGGCAAGAGAGGCCGCCAGAGCTTCAGATGGATCCTTCTCAAGCACCCCAGTCCATTGGGAAGATTCAGGGAGAAGGTAAACATTGTAAACGAGGTGTCTGTCGATTTGAATCACCATGAAGTCAGGACCAGAAAGGTCTTCGCGGTATTTGAACGGGATTGATGCACGCATCACAATTGCAACGCCGCCCCACGACTTGTTGAACGAAGCCCTGGGCCGTCGCGTGCGGGAGAGGAGAATGTAGCCGGGAGGTGGCTCGATAGCCTCGTGCTGCTGCGGGCGGAGGTGAGTTTCTTGAAATAAATTAATGTCGTACTTTTGGATGTTTTTGCGGAAGACGGGGCAGCTCATTAACCGTTCTTTAACGAAATGGCCCTCGTTCGTTGGGGTTTCTTTGGTTCCATCCCCATGCAGACCTATCCCCTTCTTTCACTCTCTCCTCTTGCTTTGAAGTTTGATGCCGTCTCGTCGCTGTCCTATGAAAACACGATCCCAGCGTCCACACGCGCTATGCAATGCCCCGATTCCATGCTACTGCTACCTTCGGCTTACTGGCCTTCACTACGGGCCTATCAATTAAATAAGTGTCTTCGTTCTCTTCCCAATGCCAATCAATTTGAACGGAAAAACCTCTGGGTATCACTCTCGCAACAGGTAGCTTGCCGGAGCGGAGCGAAGGGATGATCTTGTTTGCAAAGAAAAAGACCCTTTGATATTCCAACTACGTATGGAGACTATTTGTGTCCTATCAAGTGTGGGGGTAGAAGGCGTAGCCAAGGATAAAGTATTAGATGGGGGCGGGGCGGTAGGTAAGGTCACGGTAGACCAATTTTGTATGGAGGGGGGAGGTATGTAAAACAAAGGGGGAGGGTGCAGCGCCGGTCCGTTTTGGGGGATGTGCGACGAGGGTAAAGAAGGGAGAGGAAGTAGGATAGGTAAAAAAGTTGAAGCGGGGGACTGAGCTGCCCTTACACATTTAAACGCGCCACGACGATCTCGTAGGAGAGGCGGGGGTTGTTGTTCCACGTGGTGACAAACCACTGGGCGACTTCGTCCGCTTCGAAGACGAGGATGGCGGTGAAGTCGTCGGGGCCCCGGCGCGACGAGTAGCGCACGGAGCGCATGAGGGAGAACCCAAGGACACTATTCACCAGCTGGCGAGGCTGCTGGTGAATGTCCTTGGCGTCCTTGCCCCAGGTCACTGGACCGAATAGCGCCTCGCGCGAGGGGACGGACTTGGGGCGAGGGGGACCCGGCTGGGGAGGGGCTGGGTATGGGCCAGATGCGAGCGCGGGCGGCGCGGGTGGCGCGGAAGGAGGGGCGCGCGCGGGCGCGGGCGCAGTGAACGCGGGGGGTGCGGGTGCAAGGAAGGCGGGGGGTGCCGGCGCGAGCGCAGGCATCCCCGGGACAGCGAAGGCGGGGGAGGCGAAGGTGGGGGCAGGAGGGGGGGTGGGGAACGCGTACGTGGCGGGGATGTTCACGACGAGCGCCGCCTGACGCTTGGATGGGTCGTCGACGGCGGGGTCCTCGAGCGTGCGCTTGCCGTTCTCGTTGAGGACGTCGCGAACAGCTGCGCGGAGCGCCTCAGCGTCGAGGGGAGGGGGGGCCATCTTGTAGGCCGAGCCCGAGGAGGCGCTCGCATGGGACATCACCGCCCCGAGGGCGTCCTTGAAGGAGCCCACCGTGGCCGTGAGCGCCGCGATCTGGATGCCGGTGTCCTCCACGGCCTTGAGGCGAGGAAGGACGTCGTTGAGGGTCGCGGACATGCCGGCGAAGTTGGAGGTGTGCTTGTTGAGCGCGGTGATGACGGCGGCGGCCGTGGAGGTGTCGAAGGGCTCGGCGCGGCCACGGGGGAAGTCAGCCTGGTCGGCGGAGATGCCCACGAGACGAGCCTCAACGCCTAAAGGGTGCGTGAGCGGGTGTGAGTTGTGAACAAATCTGCACGCACCTTCGAGCAAGTCCTTGAACTTATCGTTCAGAACGACCAACCCCATGGCGGCGGTGTCCACCAGGACGCGAGTTGCCTTGTGCTCGGGGGCCGCCCAGCGCTTGGGAGTGTCGAGGATGGGGTACCCAATCTCCTCGAGGAATGCCGGCGGCGCGGTATGGGACGGTCCCGCCACAGCGATTTCTTCCTCTGCGGGAGGAGGGGGAGGAGGGGGTGGCGCAGGGGCTTTGCCTTTGCCCTTGCTGGTGGAGGCGGGGACGAAGAAGTCCTCGAAGTCGGGGGAGAACGCGTCATCTTCGATGAAGGAGGGGTATGGGGCGGCTGGGGGGCGGGTGCGCAGCGAGGGTCCAGTCGCGTTTTCGGCGGGGGTCACGGCCGCGGCGTCGACGATGGAGGCGAGCGCAGCCGCGGCGACATTGGGAATTGGGGCCAAAGGGGTGGTGTCGATGGTAAAGGAGGGGATGGTAAGGAGGGTGGGCGCGAGAGCCAGCCTGAGCGCGGACGGATCAGTTGTCATTTTTGGAAGGCGGCGGTGATCAAGTCAAGATGAATAAGGTAGGTCGTACCCGGGCAACACCGCCATTCCAAGGGTGATGGCAAATCGGTCGCAGACCGTTCATGCCGGTCGGGAAAACCCTCGGCAATCTGAGGCCATTTCCGGCCAAATGAAACCCTCGGAATGACCGATTTTTCGCATTGCGAGGGATGAAAAAAACGGGCAGTCACCGTCTGTGACAACGTTACATCTATGTACTCGCACAAATTACCTGGCTCGCTTTCTTGCTCAAATAGATTTCTTTCATCCTAAATGACGCTGTTTGCACACGGTGAATCTTCGCCCGTCGTAAATAGAATCTTATCGATATCTTATCTAACAATCTCGGCCCGGATCCTCTTGCATCTCTCTTTCATGTCCCACATCGCAGACCTCAAGCTCGACTCCTTCAAGCTCGAGGCAGATCTGCAGAGAGAACAAGCAATGGTCGTGTTGTCCAATTCTACGTCGACGACGTCGGGACACCCACTCCTTATATCCTGCGTGGAATCGTCCTACTCTAGATGTCGTGGACATCCCCTGGGAGGGAATAAAGGTGCCCTCAGTGTCTCTGCAATTGAATCACAAACCAATCTTAGCTCCAGGTGGCCATCCTTGGGCCCCCTTCCTTGGCTTCACCAATGAACCGGGAATATTATACCAAAACCTACCGAACGCTCTCGACCCTCAGTGCATGCCGCGATCGGGCCTACGAAAAAGAGAACGACTTCACTCGAGTAAGCACTGTACCGTTTGCCAGTACCCTTCTGAGATCTGTCTATCCAGCGTATTTACCAGAAAATCAGCTGGTGCCAGGCCGGCGACACAGGCTTGCTGTTCCTCCGAATTGGGCCCCGGGCCCCCAGTGCGAGTTGATGGTCTTAGAGATGGCCAGTGCCCTCGTTGAAAAGGCTGTCGACCGACACGGTGCATCTCGAGGGACGGAAATTCCGCTTGGTGAATTGGGGGAGGGCAGTGTTCTGCCGGAGGGTGCACTCATTGAATGTGTCGTTGAGCTGTATCACGTTGATCTTCCCCTGGTGACCGGGGATGATAAGACCCCCCAGCTCTACTCAAGGGTCAATCTTGTTTTCAAGTCCATCCCGCAATCGACTCACGCACCTCTGTTCCTTCAGGTCCAAGGCATCCAGGCGAACACTGTAACTCGCCTCATTCAAACTCGGGGAGGGGACCCCGGAACTCTCATATATCGCGCTCAAGTTTAAATGAACATCTTCATTGAAGCCTTGTAATGGTGGATACGAGAGTACAAAGCAATCGAGCATATGTACCGACTGACCATATAGTATTGCCTCTATTCGAGATGGGTCAGAAACATTGAGGATGCAATCGGCCATGTTGTGCAAGATGAAATATTCGGAGACCTGCACACGAATGTCAGCGGGAGTGGGGACGGGAGGCAAAGACACCACATACCTGCATCATGGTGATGATCGACTGCTTGGCATCGGAAAGCTGTGTCTCGCCGCAAATGCTGAGCGGTTTCTTGTCGCGAATCATACTGGGCGAGAATTGGTCGAATGCAGGATAAGATAAAAAATGAGAAACATACAACGAAATGAGGGGATTAACCGAGTACTTATTCACGGTCGTGTCAGTAACACATACTCGTATGATAGAACGTCGGGTTCACACCAATCACATTCTCGATCTGGTGGTACATCTCGAGCTCGAGCGGGTTTATCGGCGAGTTGAAGTGCACCTGGGGCCGCGTCAGCGTTGTCGCGGAGAGAGGATACAGAGACAATTCACCTTGTTCAAGAAATGCATCAGCAGCATCTGCGACTCGCGCTTGCCTCTATTCCTAAGCCGCGAGCGCTCGTTGGGTTTACCGACCTTGGCAATAACGAGGTACGGCACAACGTGTCCCTTGCACTCGTACAAGCCCGAATGAACCTTGCCCGTATTTGTTCTGCTTTGCGCCCTCGCCGAGCCCCACTGGTCCGCTATCGAGCTTCACACCCGCCGTGTCCTTCTCCTTCTCCTTTGCGACCGCAGCGTCGGCCGCCCTCCTCTCCCTCGCAGCCCTCACCCTCCGCGCCCGCGCCGCCTTACACTTCAGCTTCATCTCCGCCAGCGCGCGCTTCTCCTCTTTCTGCGCCTCGAGCCACCGCCCCACGCCCTCCACCGCCCCCGCCGGGATGGGCGCGAGTTTGGAGTAGATGTAGGAGAGTGTGCGCCAGTACTGCAGCCACACCCGCCTGAAGCACTCCCACAACTGCGTCGACAGCGGCATCGCAAACGCTTCATAGCCCGCTGCCGAATCACCCGCGTCATCAATCTGCGAAGGGTGCGCGATCATCGCGTCATGGGGTGAGCGGGGCGGGCTGAGGGATACCGACGACGACTTACGGGTGGTAGAGGGCGTAAGCGGTGTGTTTTTCGACGATAGGACGTTGCGCGTAGAGGGCAAAGATCTGCTCAGGATTGAAAACCGCAGCTTGGGCGAGTAAAAGCACAAGACGAACCTCAAGAGCACTGGCAAAAGCATTGATAAGGACGGCGTAGAATAGCAGAGCACCGCCGCTGTAGAAGCTCGAGGTGTTGAGGGGAAGATTATAGAAGACACTGGAGATAATTAGGGTCATGATGAAGTTGCCGAAAACCTGAGTTATTCCGCGTCAGCGCTGGATAGACAGTGTAAAGCGGGACACAAACAGTAGTATAGAAGGTCGTCAGGTCGCCCTGAAGCCGTTGGAAGCCGCGCTCCATGCACAGCGCAATTTGTCGGCGCACGGAGATCGTGTACGGGGACTTGGAGCTTCTACGAGGGCATCAGCACCATATCTCAGCAAAGACAACACGACAACACGGACATCAATTTCGGCTGCTGCAACTTCCGCGACGTCCTGAACGCCGTGAGCGCCTCGCCGCCAAGTGGGTACTGCGCATTGTACGCGTCGATATCCTTGAGCAGCGTCTGGTACTCGGCGCTCTCGTGCCACACCTTGGCGAACTCGTCCAGGGTGCGCGGCACGCGCGCCGCCCAGCCGTCCGCGACGATGTGCTCCGCGGGGTTGGTGAGCGAGGTGAGGAAGTCGCCCGTGGTCTGGCGCGGCGCGCAGATGAACCCGCGCGAGGTCCAGAACTCGTTGGCGCTCTCCGTCGGGCCGAAGTAGATCTGGCGTAGAGTACGATGACCTTGTCGAACAGCTGCGGGGAGGGATTGTCATTACATGGTAATTGAAGGCACGGCAGACACGACGTACATCGTAACATATGCGTTTTGGGAGGCCTGGTAGATTCTCTATCCAAGAGCATCATGAGTAGCCTGGTCTCGGACCAGGAATTCCTCATCGCGTTGATCACCTCACTTCCCGAATCTTGGGCTCAGTTCACGAGCTCGTACCTAGCGGCCAACAATGGTAAGCTTACAAGCAACCCTGCGGCGACAGCGACGAACGAACCTTCTCCCGGTGGGCCTGCGAGCCCCGTCACCATCAACTCGTTGGAGTTGGTTGCCCTCATTCTCGGGGACGTCGGAAGGAGAAAGCCGGAGAAACTGGAACGGGATCATCAGCACTGTTCGGAACGAGTCATAGTACACACCAGCACAGCCAGTCGAACAACAACACCGAGTGTTTCAATTGCAAGAAGCAAGGCCATATGGCCAAAGACTGCTGGAGCAAGGGCGGCGGCAAGGAAGGCCAAGGACCGAGAAGTGGTGGAAAGGGTAAAGGCAAGTGGAACAGCAAGAAGAAGGGGAACTCGGCGCACCTTGGTGATAACCAAGAGGAATCCGACGTTCAGTCCGCTTTCACGGCAGTCCACGACGACCGTCCCCACTTTGACACGCGTCTATCGAGAACCGCGTGGCTTGCCGATTCCGGTTGCACAGTCCATCTCGCCAACGACCGGGACATCTTCACGGATTATACCCCGCTCGATGGTGAAGTTATTAAAGGACTTGGCGGCAATGTTGTTAAAGCCCTCGGGCGTGGGACCGTAACTCTTGAAAGCCGAGTAAATGGCAGGAAGGAGACGGTGAAATTATACAACACATTGTACGCACCGACAGCCGTGAATAACTTGTTGTCCATCTCTCGCATCGACGACGCAGGTGGAGCAACTAGCTTTCAATCAGGCACAGCAAATGTCCGTAATCGAGACGGACGGCTCGTCTTGCAAGGCAAGAAGAAGTTCCGATTGTACTGGTTTGACAGGTTAGACAAGGTCAATGCAGTAACGATCGGGAACCGAGCGCATACCGGGAATGGACCCAAACAGCTGGGCAGCATGGCATAGAAGGTATGGCCATGTCTCCGATTCAACATTAGAGCTCATCATCAAGAATAACTCCGTTGAAGGCAGACGCGATGCCGCGGACTGCGAATCGTGCATTCAAGCAAAGATGCACCGGCGGCCATTCCCGCACAAGGCCCTTCACCGGTCAGAGAACCCAGGAGAAGGTATCCACAGCGACCTTGGGGGTCCTGCACGCACTAGATCCACTGAAGGGAATTATTATTACATTTCCTTCACCGACGATGCCAGCCGAAGATTCACCGTTTTATTCATGCGGACCAAGGATCGGGCTAAAACCCGAGTAATGGAGCACGTCGAATGGTTGGAGCGGCAGCATGGCTATAAGCCAAAGTGGATCCGCATCGACGAGGGAAGGGAGTACATACCTGAATGAAAAATTGATGTCAGCGCTCGCAGCGAAGGGCATCGAGGTACATCAAACAGCACCGTATTCCCAGTCCCAGAATGGAGTATCCGAGAGGATGAACAGGACACTTGTTGAACTAGCGAGAGCGATGCTGGCGGAGAAGAACTTGCCCAAAAGCTTGTGGGAGTTTGCCGTCTCTCACGCCGCATATATCAGAAATCGCTCGCCAACCAAGGCCCTACCGGACGGTAAGACACCACATGAGGTATTCACTAATCAGAAACCAGATGTCTCACATTTTCAGGAGTTTGGAGCACCCGTATGGATTTTTCGCGAGAATGTCGAAGCACTTTCCAAGTTGGAGGAACGGGCAATCAAGCATATATTTCGCGGCTACCTAGACGGACCAAAAGCAATCCGGTACTACGACACGTGGACGCACCGCGTTAAATCTCCCGCAACTACAAATTTTCCGACCCCGCCGTTGAGTTCAATGAGATTGACGCCAATGTGCCATCCGAGGGGGAGGAAAAAAGGGGAATGCGCCTGGCACATCAGCGACGAACGCAAATCAGCCAGAGCGAACGCCATCAGGAACAATTCACCCACCAGATCCCGCGTCCGTACCACCATCACCCGCCGCGCCGCCTAAATTGGCAGGCAAGCCTGCACCGAAACCAGCATCCTCTGCACCATCGACACCGCGCATCGCGACAGAGCCCGATCCTAAAACCAATCAGCTCAACCCAATTCCACTCCGAAGATTAACGCGCACCGTCAGGGACCACAACTACGTATCGCAACCTCGGAAATCCTGATGCACGCCCCCGAAGGCAAAGCGCACCGCACGCGAAGCGTCCAAAGAGGACGAATCCGACGCCGAGGATGAAGACCATCCAAACGCACACTTCGCGTTCATGGCAGCAGCCGGAGAAGTCGACCCGGGGAAGCCGAACATCCCCCGAAGTATCGCAGAGGCAAAGGCCTAGCCTGAATGGCCGCAATGGGAGCGCGCCATCAACTCCGAATTGGAGAACCTAGCGACGATGGGTACGTGGGAGCTAGAGGAATGCCCCGCGGAGCGCAAGCCCGTCGCATGTCGTTGGGTCAAGACAGATCAGCAGGGGCACATTGTCCGCTACAAGGCGAGACTAATAGCCAAAGGTTACTCACAGGTTTCAGGCATTGACTATTTCGACACATTCGCCCCAGTCGTTCGCCTCGAATCCCTGCGATCCCTCCTTGCAATTGCTGCAGTCCAAGATCTTGAGATGAAGCAACTTGATGTGAAGGGAGCGTACCTGAACGGAGACCTGCAAGAGGAAGTGTTCATGGAGCAGCCTCCGGGCTTCGACGATCAGTCAGGGCGCAAATGTCGACTCAAGAAGACCCTGTACGGTCTTAAGCAGTCAGGGCGCGAATGGAACAGGAAGTTACATGGAATACTCACCAAGCATGGCTTCCAACGCGTCGAAGTCGACCACGGTGTCTATACGCGCCAAATCAAGAATCAGTTTGTCGTCATCACAGTATGGGTGGATGACTTACTTCTCTTCAGCAACAGCCCCACTATGCTCTCCGCCACCGAAATCGCGTTGAAGCAAGAAATCAATGACCTCGGGGAGCCCAAGAAGATCATCGGTATCGAGATCTACCGAGACCGCGCCGCGAGGACCATCCAAATCTCGCAGGAGCACTACATCGACGGTGTTTTGAAGCGGTTTGGAATCTGGATACGACCAGATGTCGCCAGTCAAAACCCCGATGGACCCGAACATCGTGCTTCAGAAGAATGACAGCACCGGGAGAACCATCGATGAGCGAGGCCATAGTTATGCCGAATATATAGGCTCACTGATTTGGCCAGCATCGGTCAGTCGTCCAGATATCGCATATGCAGTCACCAGAGTCGGAGCCTACGCGGCAAACCCTGTCAGAATATGAGTTCTTCTCCGGCGCGCCCCGGCCTACGGCCCGTGATAGCAATAGCTGTCAGATGTATAACAGTGTAGATATAAACCGTACCATCCTGTTCCTCTCCCTCAGTCTTTGATCCCACATAGCGGGAGACTGAGGGTGAGTCTCTTACTTAGTTTTCCTTTAGTTCTTTACTTATTGTGTAGTTACTGCGCTACCCGCGCATTTACAGGTATTTAATATATAGTCTTTGATCCCACATAGCGGGAGACTGAGGTTACTGCGCTACCCGCGCATTTACAGATCTTGACAGGTTATGGGCCCCGGAGCGCTAGTGCTCTGAGACGTACCTTCAAGAAAGACTCACCGCTCGCTCATCAGAGCTAGAAGCACTGCCGAGCATTGCCTCGCATCAATCACCCGACCCACTGCCGATTTCCCCTCGGAGTTTCTCACAGATGACAGATACATCCGCCACTCTCTCTACTGCTGCCGACTGGACATCATTCCGAGTTCAGGCTCAATCGGAACTCCGGCGGGAGGGGGTTTTTACCCTCCTGGAGCCTATCATCACAGCTCCCTCTGCTGCTGATGCTCTTGCTGCTGCAATAGCGAACATTCCTCTTCCCAGTACTCCTGGTTCTACCTCAGCTGTTGGTATAGCTTTCAAGGACACACCACCCGAGCGCAACAGCCGTGCTCTGGGTATAATCACCAAGTACTTGTCTACCGAACTTGCCCTCGAACATCTTGACGAGTCCAATGCTGGTGTCCTCTGGGCTAAACTGCGGAAGCGGTTTGAAGAGGAAAATGCTGCAGATACAGCTATGGGTGTCCTCACATCTCTCTTTGCCACCAAGCTTGCGCCGGAGGTTGAGGGGGAGCCCTTTGACAAGGCGAAGCTCACTACCCATATTGGAGTTGTCAGATCTCATCTCGACACTTTGACGCGGCTGAAATTCCCATTTTCTGCCGAGCTTCAGCCTCTCATCTTGCTTGGCACTTTGCCGGACAACAACAAGTGGGCCTCTATTAAAGGGAATATCATCTCTTCCCTTGGCACAGGGTTGAATTGGGACAAAGTCCGAGCTCGCATCATAGGGCTTGGAAAAGAGCCCACTCACCCGGATGATGAAGTTGCCATGGTTTCCAAACCACAGAGCTCCAGTAAAGCCCAGTCATCCTCCAGCAGTGGCGACAAGTACTGCCTTCGTCATGGTCACAATAAATCCCATGACTCTGACCACTGTTTTCAATTGAAGAACCTGGTTCAGGAGGACAAGAAGGGTAAATCCAAGTCTGGGAAGCAGCCCAGAAAGCGTAGCTCAAAGGCAAATGCCTCTGCTGCCTCTGAATCTGATTCTGAGGATGATGATAGTGCCCATGTAGCTTCTGTATCTTCCAAATCCTATGCTGCTATGTCCGCTTATATCTCGAGTGACTCAAATGGCTCAAAACTGGTCATTCTCCTCGATTCCGGGGCATCCCGGGTAATGAGCCCAAATCTGGATTGGTTTGAGACAGGGACTTACCAGGTTCTCAACCCCCCTCGAAGGGTTCGCCTAGGCAATGATACATATTGTGATGCCATAGGCATTGGGACTCTTCGTTTCTCTTGCAAAACAAAGCGAGGAATGACCCAACTATCTCTAAAGCGAGCATTGCATATCCCATCTTTTGGGCTAACCCTTGTGTCTGTTCAGCAAATAACAAAAGCCGGATACAAGTGTATCTTCCAGGGCGATGAATGCATTGTTCGGGACCCCAAGGGGAAGCGCATGATCGAAGCGACCCAAAAGAAAGGTCTTTATCACATGGCATGCACTCCGCTAAGCCAAGATCCACATGCTTTGTTTGCAATGGACATCAACCACCTGCATAAAATCTCGGGACATACAAATTTCCAGTTGCTTCAGAGGTCTGTAAGCAAAGGCCGGCTTGGTGAAATCACTTCCTTGACAGGCATGCCAAAATTCTGTGAGCCTTGTGTGATTGGGAAAATGAAGAAGCTACCATTTCCCAAGAGCCGGACCCAAGCTCGTGGTCCTTTGGATATTGTCTCGAGTGATGTAGGTGGGCCTGTTACACCGGAAGCCCCAGGCGGATATCGCTACTGGGTGGTGCTTGTTGATCACTCTTCTAATCACGTATGGGTTCTGTTTGCAAAGAAGAAATCTGAAGTCTATAGCCTACTAAAGGCATGGAGAAAATATGTGGAAGCACATTTCCGCAAACAGATTGCAAACTGGGAATTCTGTGAAGGTTGGACTCGATTCTTCCGCACAGATGGAGGAGGAGAGTTTACTTCCAAGGAAATGGAAGCAGAGTTCAAGAGGCTAGGAATCATACACCAAGTAACAGCACCATATACACCTGAGCAGAATGGTGTTGCAGAGAGGATGAATGAAACGCTCGTTACTCGAGCTACTACGATGCTCATTGATTCCCGTCTACCTCAAAAATTCTGGAAACTAGCCCTGCTTGCAGCAGCCTACACTATAAACCGAACTCCTACCTCTGCACAGAGCTTTCGCATCCCACACGAAATATTGTATGATCAACCAGTGAACATAAACCACCTGCACCGCTTCGGATGTCCTGCATATCCCCTGATTCCAAAGGAGAAGCGGCACAAACAGAAATTTGGTGATAAAGCCAGCCGCTGTGTCTTTGTTGGATATCATGAAGGAAGTAAAGCTTATGACTTGCTCGTGATCAACAAGGACGGTACCTATGGTAAAATCATAACCTCGAGACATGTGAGGTTCAACGATGATGAACCATTTACTACGGTACAACCTCCAATGGAGCCAAAAGCAACTTCTAGGGAACAATTTGAGAGAGTATCCCAAAGTCTGCTCCCCAGATCAACCTCATATTACGATGAGAGTGACGACACAGACATTCCACAACCTAATCCAGGTTCAGTGGGGGCTCCTCCAATCCCTGTTGCTCCACCACCAAGAGACAGTCCACCTCAGGCTGATCCTTTACCATTGCCAGATGATATTCCATCTGTTGCACACCCATCCGAGAGGGGGAATCCACCACTCCGAAAAATTGCTGGTGTCAGAACTGAACCCCCTCGAAGAAGCACTCGCACTCATGTGCAAGCTGAGCATCCGAGCAGCCAGTATGAGCGAATTGCACAGAGGCCACAGACACAGTCTAAAGCCCAGCGTGCAGCTGAGCGCGCAGCACAAAAAGAAGCACGGAATGATGTCCCATCCTCATCCGAATCTGAACCTGAACTTGATGACCCTACAGAAGCTGTCCTCCTTGCAAGTCTTGATGAAGTCATTGCAGAAGCATTCACCGCACAGCAGAGCCCACTTGATCCTCCGAGCTGGGATGCCGCTATGGATGGTCCTAATGCTGACGAGTGGGTTGCTGGACTGAACGAGGAGCTTGCAGCTTTCCAGGAGAATGATGTCTACAACGTTGTTCCAATTCCTGAGGGCATAAAGCCTATCAAGTCCAAAATTGTGCCAAAGGTCAAGACCGATGAAAAAGGTCAAATAGCACGATACAAGGTTCGGATTGTAGCTCGAGGGGATACCCAGAAGGAGGGCATTGACTACAAGGAAGTTTTTGCTCCTACTGCCAATCTGGAGTCTGTCCGCATTATCTGTGCACTTGCTGCAAAGTACAATCTTGAGCTCGAGCAAATGGATGTCTCAACAGCTTATCTCAATGGGGAACTTGAAGAGGAAATCTACTTGACGCCTCCAAGTCCTGTTGAGATCCCAGAAGGTCATTGCTGGCGCCTGAAGCGATCCTTATATGGTTTGAAGCAGGCAGGAAGGACCTGGAATCGAACTCTCGACTCCAAGCTTCTGAAGCTGGGATTTCATCGACTCAACTCCGAAACTTGCCTTTATGTTTACAAAGAGGGCAACCAGACCTGTTTCGTTGTAGTCTATGTTGATGACCTGCTTCTTGCTGCCACTTCCAAGGAGTTCTCCCAGAAAATCAAGGGAATGCTCTCTTCCAGCTTCAAAATGCGAGACCTGGGTACAGCTAAATATCTTCTTGGCATCGAGATTGTCCGCGACCGCAAAAAGCGCACAATTGCTCTGAACCAGCGTCAATACATTGACAAAGTTCTTGCTCGCTATGGCATGGTAGACTGCAAGCCAGTTTTCACTCCAATGGCAACAGGCACTGATCTTAGTGCTTTTGACCCTGAGAATGACCAGACAATCCCTCAAATGTCTCTTGTCGAGGGTGGTCCTGCTATGTCTTACCAGAGTGTCGTTGGATCTGCCATGTATGCCATGCTTGGGACACGTCCAGATATTGCCCACACAGTCGGAGTTCTTGGACGATTTAGTGCAAATCCCAAAAAGATTCATTGGGCTGCAGCCAAACGACTCCTTCGATATCTCAAAGGCACTCGGCATTGGGCACTGCACTATGATGGAGCTGACCTGGGCATGGACATGACCTTCTATGGTTACAGTGATGCAAACTGGAATGGAGACCGAGATACCTCCCGTTCGACCTCTGGTTATGTCTTCATTGCAAGCCGTGGAGCCATTGGTTGGTCAAGTCGCAGACAATCCATGGTCGCACTATCCTCAACAGAGAGTGAATATATTGGCCTTGCCAATGCTGGGCAGCATTTAGCCTGGCTACGCTCATTCTTTGATGAACTTGGGCATTCACAAAACAACCCAACAGAGTTGCGATGCGACAACCGAGCTGCCATCATCCTATCTCAGGATCCGCAATATCGTGCACGGACTCAGCATATACAGCGCAAATATCACTTCGTGCGAGATGACTTGGTCCGTCATGGTGAATGTGTTGTACTCTGGTATCCAACAGAGGACATGGTAGCAGACATTTTCACAAAGGCTCTACCTCACGACAAGCATTCAAAGTTTTGTCTTTCAATGGGACTACGGCCTGGGTCGAGTGGGGGTGTCAGAATATGAGTTCTTCTCCGGCGCGCCCCGGCCTACGGCCCGTGATAGCAATAGCTGTCAGATGTATAACAGTGTAGATATAAACCGTACCATCCTGTTCCTCTCCCTCAGTCTTTGATCCCACATAGCGGGAGACTGAGGGTGAGTCTCTTACTTAGTTTTCCTTTAGTTCTTTACTTATTGTGTAGTTACTGCGCTACCCGCGCATTTACAGGTATTTAATATATAGTCTTTGATCCCACATAGCGGGAGACTGAGGTTACTGCGCTACCCGCGCATTTACAGATCTTGACAAACCCGAGTGCAACACACTGGACTAGGGTTATGTGAACAACCTCCCAGCAGGTTATTCACATTTGTTACTAACATACGGCCCTCGTCGGGGTTATTCACACCTGTTAATTACCGTGAATAATGTTGTAACTCAAAGAAATTGCATTTACGCCCGAATGAGGCCTAAAAATCGTATTTACACACTACCAGTCGTTCCAGTCAACAGCGACCGTCGTCTGCGTCGCTGTCGGACGGGGAAGTGCTCTGATCGCCTTGAAACCTACGCCGCAACTCGCAGGGAATGTCGGAACCACGTCCAACAACGCGGGGGCGGAAATATTGATATCTCGGTCAATTTTCAACGCTGGCGGCAGTCGAGTGGGTTGAGTTGATTACAATTCCCTGGTCTGACCTGAGAGGCAATTGGGCGGGTGTAGCCTGTCTCGACGTTGAGGATCTCGCACGTATGGTCACAATCGTGACACCGACCGGATTCAGCATGCACTGCCATGAAATGTGGGTTCCAACAGCTAAAAAATGCCGTGGAACCCTCTTCTGCTGGCCGGGTTGTTCACAGTTATTCACATCGTTTTTTCAGGTCACTTTTGGGCCCCTTGTTATCAACGGTTATTAACTGTTATTAACACCATGTTATTAACTGGTGTTAGTAACATGCCAGTTGTTCACATAACCCTACACTGGACGGCATTCCGATACCTAAAGGGGACGCGTCAGCAGCGGATCACTTTCGGAGGTTCGGAGTTTCAGTCCGATTCGAACTCAATCTTCAACCACTACGGCGCGTATAGCGATGCCGACTTCGCATCCAATCCGGACGATAGCAAATCTGTCTCGGGCTACGTCTATCTCCTCGCTGGTGGACCGATTGCGTGGCATTTCAAGAAACAAGCAACAGTTGCGCTGAGCACCGCCGAAGCTGAATACTCAGCTCTAACCGCCGCAACGAGACACGCGATCTGGCTTCGATATTTATTCGAGGCACTCCCGTTCGATTTCCACAGTGAGGAATCAACGCTGATTTATTCCGACAACCAGTCAGCAATTTCGATTGCTCACGACCCGCAACATCATGCGCGATCCAAACACTTCCGGATAGAGAATCATTTTATTCGTGAGTGCATCGAACTTGGCCTAATCAACGTTGAGTATTGCCAAACCAATGAGATGGTCCTCCACAGCCCAAAATATACACGGCTGTCTCTTCAGTGGGAGAACACAGCAGTGAACAAGATGCCCGAGGCTATGCCCGAGGGAGGCTATGACCGAGGCTCTACCCGAGGTACAGTCTGAAATTCAATATGACTCTCACGGTTTCCTCAGTAGTATATAAACCAGTGTACAGTGGCGAACCGGGAAGCGCAACATCACGTAGAAGCGCAACACTAGCGGTTTACCCCATTTCAGGGGTGCAATAAATCCGAGAAAATTCCTGGACACTCGGCTACATTGCCTGAGAGAGTCTACAATAGGCCGAAAAAATCGTGAGTGTTTGTGCAGAGATCACGCGGGCTTGTTCGCGCCCAAAACTCAATGATTATATTGGGCCTATGTGCAGTCGGCCGGCGGATATTCAGGTGCGTTAAGGGCTCTTAGAGTCCCTGATGACATTCCTGATGATTGGAAGTCAAAATTTCCCACTGGCGGTGCCCAACTGCGGTCCGTCAAGTGTTGCGCTTCGCCGGTATTTGTGCAAATTTGATGTGCCACAAAGATTGGTCTCGTTCTCCACCGCCACTCCACAGAATCACTGGGGGTGAGTTGTGTCGTCAACTACGGATACAAGAGATGAATATGTGTGCTTGGATCCAACAGTTTTGAGCAATACTGCCCGAGAAATTCAGGAATCAACAAGATCGTTGCGCTTCCCGGTTCGCTACTGTATCCGGATCCGAAAAATGGGGAGGAGTTCGTCGTAATCGCCGCTGGCGGGTGCCCCCCTTTGTATTTTACTACCGTGGACCGCAGGATTTTTATTTTATTTCTGTCTGATCCCTTTGGGGTTCGATGGATCTCCCCTCAACCGTGGGTTCGTTCTTTCGAGAGCGGATGGTATGCATGCATCTGCAAAGGGAAGCCCTGCGACGGCTTCTGTGTGCTGGTGAACTTCGGGAGAGTTATCCTCCCGTACTCCAGCATCTATTTGCTATCATATATTGATTTCACCATACGAACGCCCACACCCCACATACAGTATTCCCTCACTCTGCCCCACGCGCCTCCCAAAAATCAGCGGGCCGTTCTATACCATCGAGGTGCATAAAACATCCGAGGGGCGAGAGAATTTGGCCGTGAGCCGGGTGAGCGAGTGATTGAACCGCGGGGAAGTCGTCCACTGAAATGCCAGGACGCCGAGTAAAGCAACGACAGAAATACCAGCGGCAAATTTGGAACCGAGGTGCATAGCCAGCATGTAGATGCAATTCATGAAGAAGACGAAGATGCCCCAGAGATTCAACGCATGGGGGATGGCGTATACCGAGGCGACGAACTGGAACTTGAAGGTTGGTGACTGGATCGATTCGAGGTATTGCATCTGTATCAAGTTGGGATACGAAATCGCGAAGATGGGGATGGGAACTCACAGCTTCTGTGACACAGATTCCTTGCAGCGGGTCAAATCTGTGGATGAGGACCGTAGAAGCGAGCAAGCTGGCGACAAAGAGCGATGCGGAAGCGATGGTCAAAGAGATACTGGGCGTCAAAGTAAGAATGAACATGTGCAGCCTATTGGGACGAGATGGTCAGTACTGTTGGCGCGTACAGGACCATGCGAGCTCACATCAATGCGAAGAATGCTGTGTGTGAGGTTGAGCGCCAGTCCCGGAGACAGCCAGTCACCATCGATTTCCACTCTTCAATATAGACCATCCGGTCGACAAATACATCATCCAGTCTTGCGAGGTATCGGTTCGAAGTCCCGAATGTCAAACGGGACGCCACAGCCGAAACCCATCGATGCTGAGTGCTCGGATCGTAAAGTACAGCCTGGTCTCGGGAAAGCCGGGAATATTCTTGGCCGTACTGGGTCAGGTATCTGTTCCGGCCTAATCCGGTTGAATAGAGATCCGGGTGGCGAGGTGAGACGGTACATACAGATCAAGCTCCATATCCGGGCTGCATACATATGACACATTAGATGGGCGGAACATGAGACAGGCAGCAAAATGGCTCACCGACAGTGCTAACGATGTTGCCATTCCCAATATGATCTGGGATCACACGGAATTAAGTCGTCTGTGCAAACTTTCGAAGACGTGTGAACGGACCTCGAGAATTCTTGAGAAGACTCACAAACGCCTCGCATTCCTGTTGAGTGTAGGGAAAGGTCGAGACGCGGGAAGTCATTTGATCTGCCAGTGATTCAGGAACGGACATCTGGCAGACGTTGATTTAAATACCGCAGATGGCATGTGTGAGGACGCAAAGGAGGGAATCCAGGGCATTCACAGGAAGAGCCTTGTGCATCGAGAAGAATTCGACGTGTCCCCAATACAATTCCTCGAGACAGAGATCTGGCCAGCAAATTGAGCGAGGGGATAGCACTAGAACCGGAGATAGCTTACTGAGTTGCGAGACCGAAACGACGGCAGGGAGGCCGATAACGTCGGTGTCAACATTCTCCATCCAAGCTCGACAAAGTCACCCATTGGATCAAGAAAATCGAAAACATCGCTGCCGAAAAGGACTTTCCGATCTCGGACGAGTTGGAGCTCTTTATCAAGCTTGAGGGCGACGATTGCGCATATTATTTTGTCGACCATGGCGCTCGTGCACAGTCGTTTCCGGCCGGTACAGATACGCCTCCGTAACGACGGAGGGAGACCCCTCGCGATGAAAGTATATCTGCCCTTCCGGATGAATGTGAGCAGACCAGTGGGCAGGAAGGTAAGCTGGTCTGGGAGTGAACCAGTACGAGAATGAGCTTGCATATGGCCAGCGTACTCAGGAGCTCGATTACCGATAAACATTCCCGGCGAGATTGTCATGTTGAACGGGACCGCCCTAACAAAACCGAAAAAAATGAGGGACGTGCAGTTTTCGAGGTAGGGAAATACCGACAATCCAGTCCGGTCATAGCGGCCAGTACTGTTCGATGTAGTGGGACGCAAAACTCCCTCGGATTTGGTGTCGATCACCACTGAAGCGAGTCCGTTCAGAGCAAATTTGTCGGAAATTTGGGCTGCCATTTGTGGAGATCGCGAAGATGCAGGGAAGGGTGTAAGGGTAGGTAAGGGTCTCTGAGTTGGAGTGAATCGTCCTGGGCTGCCTGGGCTTCCTTTATACCTTTGGGTCTGAACTCAGGGAGCTGTTGAGTGCAGTGCGAGTCCGGTTGTATGATGCAAGGAAGGCTCGGAGTGAACAGCTTGGAACGCTCGATGGCGCCAGTACCGCGGAAGCAAAAAGAAACGTAAATAAGCTGTTCTCAAGTAAAATCAGAGCGCACTTATATATAAGCGCTACTGGCGCCGTCCGGCATCTCGACGCAGAAGACGCAGTACTGTAGGCCCCCGGTCACTACCTATGAAGTACCTCCGCTTTTTTTCGAGGATTTCCACTGATTTTAAATTACTCTATCTTTTTGACGGGAAGGCGCAAAAAACCCGATTTTTCCTCCTCGACACGGGGAATGTGACCATCCGCATCGCTCCAGGTGGTTCAAAACTTCTTGGGCCCACTGGTTCGAGAAAAATACCTCTCAAAACGGGTCGTTGATTTACTTTATGGGCGGAGGTAGTTCATAGGTAGTGACCGGGGGCCTATCTTTCTCCCTGGTCTCCTCCCTTCGTCAAGACTCACCGCCATCCCGCGTACTTTCACAGGTGCACAACATCTGTGACGCCGGCGAGGGTCCCTGCTACGAGGAGCTGCGCAAGTCCGCGGCGTACGTCGCCCGCATAAGCGGCGTCCCCCCCGTCGGCCCCCCGCTCCCCAGGACCCAAGAGACCTACCCTATGTCGGCATCCTGCCTCGTCTGCAACAACGAGGCGAGCGAGTCGCGCAAGAGTCTCAAAAAGTGCGCGCGGTGCGAGTTGACGCGTTATTGCAGGTGCGGTATCTTGTTTGCTTCGTCTTTCCTTTCTTTGTTTCTATTAGAATGAGAGGTCGGTGAACTGAAGGGAAATAGAACAGGATTCAGATAATTAATACTGGCTAATTACAAGGGCTTTTATACTCTACAAGTTATACTAGAATGTTCTGCATAGTGAGTAAGAAACGTCGGGCTTGGTAAGTTGAACCTCGGGGATCCCGGGCGGATCACAAACCATCGGTGATGGCGGCTTGTATGTCCAACACTCCCCCTCAAGCCGGCATCTTTACCAAGCGGCATCGAGCTCAGTAACGGCGACATTCGATTTGTCGGGGCAATCCGAACGGTAGTGACCTTTCTTCTGGCAATTGAAGCAGGTGATCTCGGAGAGGGGACGGCGGTTGTGCGAGCGGTTCGCATCGGCGCGGAAGGCGGCTTCGCGTGGGGAAGTCGGGGATTTCCGTGATTCCTCGTTAAGGAGTCGACCAATCACATAGTCGAGGGTAAGCGATGATGGGGCGGTGGAGTCGAGTGCGACGATGAATGTTTCGTAGGTCTCGGGAAGGCCCATCGTGAGCACGAGAATAATATCTTCATCGTCAACAGTGATGCCGCTCTGTTTCAAGCGGAAGGCAACGTTTCGGACATCTCCAATCCAAGAAGCCATCTTCTGGTTGTCATCCATCCGCATCGACATAAATTTCCGGCGTAACGACATTTTCGTGGCAAATCCGCGGGAACGGTGGACGCGTTCGAGTTCCTGCCAAACTTCGTAGGCGGTCGGCGCGGACATATGCGCAAGCTGATCGACCTCGACGGCCAATATCATTTCGGCGCGGGCTTCGGCACTCTGCCGATCCCAGTCTCTGACGCCCTTCGAGTTCGGGCCTGTCAACGGTCGTGGGGTGATTCCGAGGGCGACATCGTGAACATTTCGGCGAGTAAAAACTGCCTCCATGAGGATACGCCAAATTTCGTAGTTTTCATTGGTGAGTTTCGCGACGCCTTTCGCTTCGGCCATCGTGGTAGGGATCGGGGTACGGGGGTTCGGTTCGTCGGTTACAGGCGCTTTCGGATAGGCGCAATCGGTGCCGCTTTACGGGGCGGACTTCGGGGTACAAGCGCTTTCGGCTAGGCGCTATCGGTTCGTCGGGACACACGCTTTCGGATAGGCGCGATCAGTTACGGGGTTACGGGCGCTTTCGGATAGGCGCCTTCGGTTCGGTTACGATGATATCGGGGGGGGACGACGCGTTGGGATTCGGCACCCAAGAAGGCCACAAATGAGAGCGAGGTAACAACAAAGCAGAGGTTAAGCGTCGGGGGCCAATAACCTATTAGAATGAGAGGTCGGTGAACTGAAGGGAAATAGAACAGGATTCAGATAATTAATACTGGCTAATTACAAGGGCTTTTATACTCTACAAGTTATACTAGAATGTTCTGCATAGTGAGTAAGAAACGTCGGGCTTGGTAAGTTGAACCTCGGGGATCCCGGGCGGATCACAAACCATCGGTGATGGCGGCTTGTATGTCCAACAGTTTCTTTGTCGAGGACACGAAGGCTCATCTGATCTTCAGCGTCGACTGCCAGCGCCAGGACTGGAAGCGACACAAGGACTGTTGCAAGGTCGTAAAGGAGGTCAAGTGGGTTTGGAATTGAGCCCTGGCTACGTCTGTTTCTTCTCTTGCTTCTGCTGTTCTATCATCTATGTATCTTTGTTGTACACTTGGGAATGCGACCGTTTTCTTTGAAGCATCTGTACCTCCCTCAGTTCTCCAACGAAGCTCTTTGGCTGGTATCTCACAATTACTTTGCCTATATAGTAACTATTGCAGTAACACCAGCACACACGCCCACTAGTACTCTTGTATACCATACATTCTTTCATTTCTCTGCGCGCTCAAAACTCCTCGATCTCATCCCCCTCCAGCCACCCCCCATCCCTCTCCCTCTCCCCCTCCCCACCCCACCCGCCCGCCAACCCCTCCTCATCCCCCTCCTCCCCCGGGACCTCCCCATCCCCATCCCCAGTAACGTCCCCCTCCCCAAGCGGCCGCGCCCTATTCTCCGCATTCGCGAACGGCAGACTCGAGAACAGCCTATGCGACGCCGGCGCGCGCGGACCTGCGTTCCCGCTCTTGAGGTCGCGCGCCTTGAGCACGGCACCGAGGCCCGTGACGACCTCAGCGCGGCTCCACGTCCCCAGCGGCGCGGGGTCGTCGGATCCCTCTTCCTGGATACGAGTGAGTACGCGCATACGAACAAAATGGTAAGGAGGGGAGGAGGGAGCTGAAAGGGAGACGTACATTTATGGTTGTAGAGGCGCCATCGCCCACAATCCACCCCCTCACGTCCCTTACCGCCTCCCACGCGTCCTTCTCCTTATTCAAGTACTCAAAGAATTCAGGCTTGAACATCTTCTGGCTCCGCCGCGGCACGGGCGACGGCAGCGAGTGCAGCGTCCCCAGGGTGAGGAGGTGGAAGCGGTGAGGGTTGGCTTGGTACCACTGCAACATAGACGCGGATTAACATGAGATTGACATCGAGGATGGATTGACTTGCGGCTTCGCCCCCGCTCGAATCAACCCAGCTAAGCCACTCGGCGACGCCCTCGCACTCCTCCGTCTGGTTGCAGAACTGGGTGTAGTTCTGGTGTACGTAGAGGGAGAAGAGTGACGAGTCGATGGGCGAGTCGGCGTAGAGCGCCTGTGGAAGGACGTCAGTGAAGCGCGATGATGACAGAGGAGAATCGTGGCGAGCACTCACATCCACATTCACGCGACTCGTCCTCCGCTCCTCCGCCGCCAAGAAGCAAGTGGCAGCTCTCAGCCTCCACTGGTACAACAGGATTTTGTATCTCAGGCTCTCAGCACGATTCCAGTGGTGGAAACAGTGTTCAAAGACAAACCATCTCAAAACCCAGACGTTCCGAGGGGTGAACTGGACCTGCCAGAAATGTCACAGCAGCTTGAAGCAAGTGGCAGTTCTCAGCCTCCGCTGGTACAAGAGGATCTTCAAACTCAGGCCCCCAGAACAATCATGGAGGTTCCAGTAAGGGAAACAGTGTTTGAAGAGCGCTCCAAGTTATACACAGCCATCATTGCTCGAGTCTTGACTGAGAAATGTACGCCATTGATTCATGCTGCAGAGATTGTGTCTCAACCCAGGTCACAGATGGTCAACAAGATGCTCTTGACAACTCGAATGAAACAGAACAGGCACCGGAGAACTCAAAAGCTCTTGGAGTGCTGTTCTGGATTGCCGATGCTGCAAGCCTTGGCTCCTTCCTTCAATACCTGAGGCGGTTGGATGAAGTGCGCACCACAATGCTCACAGATGATCAATGGCGAGATCATATTCTCCGTTTGGTCAAGGAATGGGAAGAATTTAATCTGATTGTAAGTCTCTGCCCTGCCCTCTCAGTGGATAACAAATGTTTATACCTTCCCTAGTCCACTGTACTTTTGTCGTATGTGTCTTTGCTAAGATTGTTTCATTCAAGACTCATGACCTTTTCAGTGCATCTGCGGGTATCCTTGCTTTGGAAAATATTGGGGGTGTTCCACGCACTGCAATCTTGATATCCATCCTAGCTTCCTTTGGTAGTGTAACAACTGGGCTGTATTGCATCTCGATGTATCAGCTCCGGGCACCAAACCAACGGGATTCTCCTGAACGCACACATTCAAGCATCATTGTCTGTCACCTGTTTTTGTTGAGTGAATTTTTTTCTGACTATCCAGGTAGTTCTACTACAACCACTACACCTTGACCCACAAAGGCATTGCCCTTGTACTGGGTCTACCAATGGCATTCTTGGTCTGGTCCCTCATATCCTTTATGGTTGGCATACTGTCGTTCAACATTGTGGGCACGGAGATCTCTGGACATGTCTCTGGTGCTGCCTATGCTGTAGTGGCAGTGGCTGGTGCCATCGTCTTCCTCATCGCTGCTGCGTTCTATAGTCTGTCCAGACTTTGGGGATCTGGTGCCAACATCTTCAAAATTGCTCAAGTTCTTGGATTACATCTGGTCCAACACTGGTGGTCACCACACAGATCACAGTCTGAGGCCATTGCTGTCTGAGAGTCTATGTGATGGCCAACAAGCAGTCTCTCGTTCAACCGAGCGGCCTAGTACTATGTCTTACCACTATTTGTACCACTATTATTCTCTTACTTACGTTGACCCAAGGAGCACGCGCCCAGGTCTCATTCTCGCACGACTTGTCAGTATATACATGCAGAGTTATTCCCATTTGATCTATCACACTTACCACTTACCCTATTACATCAAAAGCCACTGAGCTCCCTTGCCCTCTGAACAGCAAACAAGCCCGGAGGCCTTATTGTGAAGGTAAGCTTCCTTGACCCAAGTAATTTATTGTCCTACTCTAGGAGTCCAAGGAACTCCTCAGGAAATCCATTTGAGGCAGAGGTATGAGGTTCTAGAGAAACCCTGTATGTAGCCAATAACGGTCAGGTAGGTTGTTAAAGCTTCAACTTCAGGGTGTTGTTGATGGAGACATTGCAACCGAGATGATTTCACACCGTACCAAGTCAGTCAAATACGGCAGATAATTGCCCCGCGCAGACAGAGGGACCTATAGAATCGAGTCCTCCGGAACTACGGGGCTCAACCAACGGCGACACTCTCACACTCAGACTCACCTGGCGCGCGGCCATCAGTCGCGACACTGTTGCACAAACCTCCTCCAGTCTGATGTCTTGTACCGAGACGCGACACTGTCGGGTCTTGTCACATGCTGCGCCGCGACTCGTGCTTTGTGGGATCTCAATGGTATGTTTCTAAGTTCAATATGGTACGTCAACCACTTCTACATATTCAACTACGGTGCGCATGCTTTTACTGCTGAAACCTCGAGGTCAGAATATTTAAACCGGGAGGAAATGAGGCTCTCACCCGTTTGCTCCTCGGCTTCTTCGCGGGGCCTAACCCAGACTCGTTCTCATCCCGGAGGCGCTTCGGCGCGGTGCGTTGCCGAGATGAGCTCACAATGTTACGTGTGTCCAGTTCCGCGTTCAGAGCCTCGATGCGAGGCGGTGAATCAAGCTGTGTTGAGTTATAAGGGGACGGAGGTCGTTGAAGAGTGGGAGGATCGGGCGCGGGATATGTAACATGATCCGCAGCAGATTTGAGGGAGGGCAGGGCGGCATTTTCCACTGGTAGACTTCCCGAGGCGTGGGTGTCATTGGTGGCCGGGTCGAAGAACGTAAACGCGTCGAGGGTGAAGCCGTCGGATAATTCTATTGAGAAACCCGGGTGCTAGCAGAAACCCTTCCGTTTTAGGCAATTTCATGGAAACCCCCGCAAAAAGTTAATGGGAAACCCACTTACGGCAACAACTGCCGGGAGCTGAGTTCCAACACCGGTATCACTCCTGACTCCTCTGTTCTGGGGGGAGGGACCATTTGAAGACTCAAATAAGGCCTGTGAGACGCATAAAGGCTGATCACATTGACCCACAGTGATTCTCCGGCCGACGCCGAGATGCCGGGGTGTGCCGATAGGCCGTGTTTGTGATGCCCCCGCTGTATCGGAGTAAGGCACAGCGTGGATGGACACAAACCTGTGGGATACACTCGTGTTGCAGACTGGTGTATTTCTACCAGTCGGGACTCACTGTAGATTCAGTGTGGAATATTCCGGCCCTTATTTCGTGGATCTGATGGGAAGTGATGGACGATGGCGACCTGCGCCGGCGGATACCTTATATTATAATATATAATTCCAGAGGTCAAAGCAACATGAAACAGCCACTTTCTGTGCTACCAGACTCAGTTTACTCTTCACCAAACCTCCAACCCTTTCGGCACCATCGGCAGGATTGGAGAAGCCGGGTTTCTGAATAGAATTATCCGAGCCAATTCGTCGAAAAAAAATGACCAAAAAAATATTCATTTTTTTCAGACGAAAATGCCCATATCTTGTGAACCACTGACTTGACAAACATTTGGACTTCAGAAATGGATTGCCAGGCCTCATTTCCGTCCGAAATCGGCCCGATGTCCAAAATTTCAATTCCGGTGCACCCTTGGCAAGGCGACGGTTTCGGCCGGCTTGAGTTTATTGTCTTCGGCTGCACGTCGAAGGTGCGCCTGAGACTAATTGTTCTTACCCATCTGATGATGCAGCCGAAACTATGGGTTCAAGCTCCAGTTTCAGCCGTGCCTAAACAGTGTCCGAAACCTGAAGAATCCTGCGGGCTGATTTTGCTGCTGAAGCCGTCGGTTTCGGCAACAAGTTTTCCAGGCTGAATCTCACGGTTTCACGCACAGTTTGAGTCGGATTCTATCTGAAGCCTAAACTACTGTTTTCAGGAACGGTTGTCAACCCGGCCTGTTTTTCTTTTTTTGCGGTGTGGGTAGAACAATCGTTCTCGAAGTAAAACTACTCACATATTCTCCCATCTGCGCTGCAGAACCCCAACGGGTAGGAAAGTCATCCGAATCAATCTGGTCATTCACAGATACACCATCTTTCTTTTTCTTCGACGCGTTGGTGCACGGTCGGAACTTTTCTGGTTTTGGCGGCGACGCCTCTGCGTCTGCGGCCGTGTATACCACCGTCATCGGGCAGTACCAGAAGGGACCCCCGCATACACGTTCCATCTCGGATTGCGTGAAGGGTCCAATTAAGTGGCCAGCGGCCTTTTCGTCGAACAAATACTTGTCGACCTGTGTCCGATACACTTCGACGGAGGGATCATTTGCGAATATTGTCGTCTCCCGGATTGGGCCGAAGTCGCCCATGGGAAACCCGTGTCGAAGGTGGTGGACAAGATTAGGATATTGAGGAGTAAGGTGGAAAGCTTCGAGCGCGCCCTCAAAGGCGGCGGCGGAGTAAGGTGTGATTATTGTGTTGTAGTCCGATAGAATATTGGCGGGCCCGGCGTGAACGAAACGAGAGTGGAGTGAAGTATTTACAGCATCCGATATGAATTCGGCTGCCCGAAGTCCTGGACTATGATACAGTGGTTTGGTGGAACCTGTTCTGGCACTTTCCGGAAGCTGTGTGGTGCTTGGTGGTGCCGCACAAGGTACATGCATGGCAGTGTAGGTGGGCATTTCTTCCCTCGCACTTCCCGTACAAGTTTCACGCGACGCAGACCTGTGTTTTTGGCTCCGAGATCCAAAAGATCTTTCCCGCGTCAACAAAGATTTTGATAGGCCCTCCCTTGACTGTCTTTGACGCTCGACATTCACGCGACATGTGTCCGCTGTCCCCGCATCTGAGGCATATTGAACTGGTTTCCTTCCGAAAGGAACGCTGTGGCTCCCGGTCAGTCTTCTCGCGCGCCGCGCGGTGCGCGTAGGGCGACGTCCTCTCTGGGTAAGAGGAGGAGGAGGACCGTTCCGGGTACGCAGATCGCGGCCGTGAATCGTAGCGGTCATGGTCGCGACTGGGCTGCTTTGCCTGGCGCTCCAGTTCTGCCATCTGCACTGCCATTTTTTTTTTTTTTTTTTTTTTTTTTTTTGTGGAGCGCATCATTGTGGTAGTTTTTCGAGGTATCTCTACCTTCCGTCCCCCCTCTGCTCAAGGTGCATGTGCTCACCCATCCCTGCAGATAAGCTTCCGGACCGACCAAGTCGTCACTACCGCGCTGTTAAAATGGCGTGGACTCAGAAACCCCGCCGACCGACCGATATACCACACCGAGGAAATGCGCTCTCGCACTTACGCCATTCGATAGGCGCGTCGTGTGGGGCTTCTTCCAGCGAAACTCGGGGCGGCTTCCACCGCCCTTCATTGTCCGCTATCCGATACCCACTACAACCCCGGCCTCCCGTGTCCAGTTCCTAGGGAGTTGGTCCTCATTCATGATAACTTTGCGCCATGTCCTCAGTACCAGTGATACCGAAATTGCCTTTGAACCATATCTGTTCGGGTTCGTGAGTAGGCAGTCTAGGCCGAGCTTATCGTTCAATGCCTTGAGCCACCGGTTCTTAATTTCATTTATATCGGCTGGGCCTGTTTCTTGAATCACCCTCTCGTTGCGCAGGCGCCAAATCAGGTACGCAGATTCAGATATCAGGATTCTGAGGAAGCGGCTTAATCCTGCTTCCGGCTTCTTCCCGGGGGGCGCGCACTTGATGGCTCCGCACGCCATGATGTCTCCCATGCTCGGTCGCATATCGGTACCGTTCTTCTTTTCCCATATCTCGCTGACCAGGTCCCAGACCTCCTTCTGTCCGGGGGCATTACATTTCATCAGTATGTGTTGCATCGACTCCGTGCCGCCACACACGGCGCATTTGCCTCGGTCCTCAAAACCCGCTATGTTCTCCCAGTACCTGCCGACTTTGTAGTAGGGATGGGCACCGTCCCGCAAACGGGCACGGCCGTCAAATTTACGGGCCGTTTCCGTCATTTTTTCAACCCCAGACGGTACGGCGCCGCAAAAACACGGCCGTCATTCGTAAATCGACGGGACGATACCAAAGTGTGTCTCCGGGCCAGAAATCAGTGTCGAACGCGGTATGCGACTTGCAATTGTCAATCTAGATCTAAAATGAGTGCCCCCGAGTACTAGATTGGTCAATAAATGCACTTTCAACTCGGGTTGCAATCAAGGGGCCTTGGTGCATGTGATAAGCTGGGGCTTCAAGTAGGTTTGCGACGTCTACAAGAAAGTCTCGAAGGTTGAATTACACACTGCGGACACCAAACAATTATTAGGGAGCATTTTCAGCCCAGCCACGGCGGTATCGACAGGAAAAAATGGAAAACACCTCATTCAAACCGTCTACGGCCGTGGACGGCCGCCCGTCCCCGTCCTGCACATGGGATTAGGGTGAGGTTCGACGGCGCGGGACGGCATGCCGCTAACGGCACCCGTCACACCCGTAAAGACGGGGACGGTGGCCATCCCTACTTTGTAGCTGTCATGGATGAGCATCCAAAGGAAGAATCGAATGTTCTTGGGTATGTCTTTGTGTCTGATTGAGTTCCAGATTTGACCTCGAGACGGCACACTCCCATCCTGGTTCACCGCGGCACTTTGTGCCTCCTTCATGTTCCGGTCCGTTGCTCTCCTATCGAGCAGCTCCTGGTAGCCCGGGTCGTCCATCTTCTTCTGTCTGATGATCTTGTACGCTAGAGACTGTGTCATGCATTTCAGCTTCGCTCCTGGAAGGATCATCTTCTCGTCGATCCGCATGTCAATTAGGTCTGGCTGGTCTTTGTTACATCCTTGTGCAGCCATTTTATCGGCGCCCTCGTTTCCGTCGATTCCCGAGTGGCCCTTTACCCACTTGAATTTGGTTCTGGCCTTCCTGGACCTCAGTTTCGCTGCCGTGGCTTGCATCAGTGGGCCGTTCGACGTTCGGAAGAATCCTTCGTCCTCCCATTTCTTTAGGTGTTTTGTCATTCCGTCTATGGCGTATTTCGAGTCGCTAACACATTCCAAAGGCACATCGTTCGGGCAGGCTGTTACCGCTTCTTTTATTGCCACGACTTCACCAACCTGGTTCGACGGCCCCAGTTCATCTGGGATTCGTAGCGCGCGGTTACGTGTGTCCTCTTCACCGAAGAAAATTCCCGCCCCCGCTCGGGCGTCCGCGGTCCCGTTGCTGGTTGCCGAGCCATCTGTATATACCGTTATCGGTTCTTCATCTGGTTCTGGTTCCAGTCTTGTGTCCGGAGCAGTGCTGCTTCCTTCCAATCCATCCCCGAAGATCCGGAATGTGTCCGCCAGCGTACCCGTTACCGTAATTCTAGAGTCGAAGGCCGCCTCATCGTCCCCAAGGGGCTCTATCTGGTTCTCGTTCTCGTGGTCCTCAGGCTGGGCTTCGAGCGGATTCCACTTGTCTTGGAGTGAGTCGAGCATCGCCCGTGCTTTCAAATAACATCTCCACGGGGATTCGCATTCCGGGCATGTTCTTCGTACTTCCCTGCACTCCTGGCATCGGCAATTTCGTCTGTTTGTGTGCCTAGCCGCTC
The DNA here is from genome assembly GCA_029281495.1 of Mycena filopes. Taxonomy (NCBI): domain Eukaryota; kingdom Fungi; phylum Basidiomycota; class Agaricomycetes; order Agaricales; family Mycenaceae; genus Mycena; species Mycena filopes. The sequence continues at coordinate 299,742 of JARIHR010000053.1, read as the reverse complement.
CTTGTTTTCTAGCAAGTATCTCTGCGTCACCCACGGTCCGGATTCGATGGTTTAACTTCAAACATTTGATCTGTTCCCCGCGGTTGAATAGGTCCCTCGACGCCCTGGACTTGATATGGTACCATATAGGTGCGTCCCTCTGTATTTCTCTGGATATGGCCAGTCCATCCATTCGGAGGTCGTACTTATCGGCTACTTTGATCATTTCTTTCAGATCCTTCGGGAGTTCCGCGCTACGTGTGTTTGTCCGCCACGTTTGTAGGTACATGTTGCGGCGCAGGGCCTCGTCGACGCTTAGGTCACCTGCGCGGTCGTTGCGTGCCAGAATCTCGTCTGCCACGAAGGCCCAGAGTGGGCGTTCATCTCCAAAACTCAGGTATGACTTCAACCATGTAACTGTAATTGCTTCATTTCGCGCGACAATATCCAGTAGATTTCTTCCCCCTTGGTCTGCGGGTGCGTATATTGTTTCCTTATTGACCGTTACACTTGTTTTTTCTGCCCACAGGAAGCTCCGGATTCGCTTCTCCAGTTTACGTTCAACTTCCGCCGGCATTCCTTGCACTTTTGTCAGATATTGTGTCATGCCGCCTACCACCATTAACACGATGAGTCGGCGGCCTTCCATTGTCGGATGCCCTAGCTCCCACTGATCGAGAGCCGCATCCACTTTTTCCAGGGTCCTCGCCCATGTGTCTATTTGGTGAACTCCGTTACCGACCCACGCGCCCAGGCTGCGAATGGGCTCTCCTTCGTCTGCAATCTTGATGTGGGCAGGTACTGCTGTCCCGTCTATTCCATTTATGAACCGTGTCGCCCTGATTCTGTCTCTTTGGTCAATGTTTCCGATAGGTATCATCTCGGTTTTTCCGATGTTGAACTTGGCTCCCGCGGCTATACACCACTCGTCAAGGATCTTGACTAGGTCCCCGAAGTCATCCTCACCCGATAGATACACGATGGTGTCGTCTGCAAACAGGGTGGCTATCAATTTCTCTGTTTTATCCGGTATTGAGTACCCCTTCAGGTCGGATTGGCGGAGTGATTCCGCTAGTGGCTCGATCGCGAGGTCAAAAAGAAGGCAGGACAAGGGGTCGCCTTGCCTCACTCCTCTTGTGACTCTGAAGGGCTTGTCGCTCATCATGCCGTTCACGACGACCGTGGTATATGCGTCGCTATACAGTGCTTTGATTGTGTTGATGAATTCATCAGGTATCCGGTAGCTTTCCAGCGCCTTCCAGAGGTAATCATGCTCGATCTTATCGTAGGCCTTCTCTTGGTCGAGTGCGACGATCATTCCGTCCTGGTCCGTTGCTTCTGCAAGTTCAATAATCCTTTTTGTGAGCCAGATTTGGTCGTGGATATGTCTCCCGGGGACAAATCCTGCTTGGTTAGGGTGTATCAGCCCCGGCGCGACCTCCGCTAGTTTTATTGTGAGTGCTTTGGTGAAGATCTTGTAGTCAGAATTTAATAGGGAGATCGGTCTGTAGTTTGCGATATCCGCTTTGTCGTTCTTTTTATATAAGGGGCACATCCAGCTCTCCGAGAACCTGGTGTTCATCACCATTCCATTGGACTCTATATCGTTGAATACGCTCTGAAGCGCGTTGATTATGTCGAATGCTGGTTTGTTCAGTTTTGTATCCGTCTGGAACCGCGAGTGTAGTATTTTCCAGACCTCGTAGTTAATTCCGTTGAGCCCCGGGGCTTTGAAGTTGGATGATAGTCGGAGCGCCTTCTGTATTTCTTCGCGGGTAAGTGGGCCTTTCAATTTATCGGCTTGGGGTTGCGTGACTTGGCGTTTTGTACGTTGAAGGACAACTTCGATCGCGTGGTCCCGAATATCTGGCGCGGTTTCACGGCGGTCGCTCTGGATCCTGTTGTGGTAGCTTCGTGCCATCGAGGCCATTCTACCGGAGTTGGTTTCGTATCTTACTTCTCCGTCGTGGTCAAGGCCGAGTTTTAACCTTTGGATAATGTCGCGCGGCGCCGCTGGTTTGTTGACATCGCTGACCAAACCCGGCCAATAACCTCGCCTTCCAGTTTGCTGCGCACTTGGGCGTTATGGTGCCCGCCACTTAGTCACCACCTCTGCTGCACTACTGCCAAATCGGCCGGAGGCATTTTCTTTTTTTTTGCCCTTTTCTGGCCTGTTGGAAGCGCAAATTCTTGTTCTCTGAAGGCTAATACTTGACCTGTGACAATGACCAATGACTGAACTGCATGAGTTCAAGGCTGCAGCAACACATATCGCATGCTACCTGTATGCAGCTTTGACGGAGAATACCCCTGGATGGCTCAGACTGCCAAATCGGGTGGTTCAAAAGATTATCACTCCCCCAGATATTTAGCTATTAAGAATCGGTCTTGGGGATCTGTTCTACTCATGAAAAGGAGTCGTCTGGCAAGGGGAAAGAAAAATAGGTAAATATGTGCGGCAGTAGTTGCAGTTGTCACGCAGAGGTGGTGACTAAGTGGCGGGCACCATAGCTCGGCGTTCTTTATGCCGTTTCTGCTCGAGTCTGGTGAGCTTCTCTGTCAGCACTGCAGCTGACAGTTTGCGTTCTTCCTCATCCAGTCCCTCATCATCCAAGATGCGGTCGAGTTTCAGCTCGACTTCATCTATCTCTCTTTGGAGTCTGGGCACCACGATTTTGGCCCGTTTCCTTGCTTCGTTCCCGATGTCTTTTTTGAATGCTGCCCAGAGGGTTTGTGGGTTACATTTCTCGTCGCGCTCTGGCCATCCATTCACCATTCTGATGTCTGCTTGTAGGGTGATGCCTCTATCGTGGATGTACTTTGTAAGTGTTTTATCCTTCATTATATGTACTGGCCATGTCCATCTTCCGCGCCCGATTTCGGGCGCTTTCGCCCCGGAGACTCGCATCGAGACCATTCTATGGTCCGTGGGTATGCCTACTGTCTTCATTTCCCACTCGTATGTTTGCTCAAATATCGACCGTTTCACGTAGATTCTGTCGATCCGTGACTGCGAGCCTGTCGCGGTCTGGTGGTAAGTGTAGGCTCTCGTGGTTGGGTACGTTTCACGCCAACCGTCTACGAGCTGCAGCAGAACCTTGAGGTCGTCAAACGCCGATACCGGGTTGGCTGCTCGGCTTCACCCTGCCGCCCGACCAGATAGGTGTGCGCATCGAGGAGGACGGCATCCAGGAGTGGGGGCAGGTGCGCTGGGTCATCAAAGCTGCAGAGCTCGCAGCGCGCGCAGGGGACACGGGGGCGCTGATCCCGCAGGTCCTCAAGAATGTCCCGGATTCGCTCCTGCTGCGCCTGGGACCGAAACGCGCCACATGGCCCGAGCTCGTCCAGACGATCAAGGACGTGCCCGCCATGGACATCGCGTCCGTCTTGCGCATCGAGAACCGCTTTGCAGGGCTGGAGGCGCAGATCGCCACCTTGCAGCAAACCCCGACGCGCGGCCTAACGACTGCCTTCTCTAGCATGGCGGCCTCTTCGCCCGCGCGCGCCGCCGACCCCATACGACGCACCCTGTTCCCAGCGACACCGGCTAACCCGACCAACGGCGGACGCCCCTACCGCCCCGACGCGGAACGCCTCCGCATGATAACTGCCGCCGCCGTCACCATCCACCCGCGCACGACAGCCGGACTCGCTGCGTACACGCAGCAGATCGCCGCCTACACGCAGAAGAACGGCACGCGCAAGCCCAGCGAGGAACGGTTGTACCCGCTGACACCGGGAACGGTGGCCGTCGGGTCCGGCGAATGCCACAAGTGCGGGCTCATGGGCCACTACAGCGGCGAGTGCACGACCGCGACCAACCTCCTCGTCCCCGAGGTTGAGATGCGGTGGCGCCAGATCGTCCAGTCCATCCGCACGCGCATCGCCCGCGCGTCGACCGCCATTCCCGTCAACGTTGTCGCAGACGCCGAGGACGAGGGTCACCGCGACGTGTTCGGATCTGCCGAATACGACCAACTCGTAATCGACGAGTACGTGCGCAGCCAGGGAAAAGCCGGGGGGCCGTCCGCTTGAGCGAATGCAGGACGGTCCAGAAATCTAGAGGAGGAGGAAGAGCACGGGTCCCCGGGCGCGAGGAGGAATCGCTCGGGGACGACCAGCCCAAATCTCGCATACAGTGTATCTCAGACGAGCACCTGTACTCGTACTTACAATCTCACATTTTTGACTGGTATAGTGTCGGAGCAAGCGAGAAGAGGAAGAGTGTGCCGTTTATTCAAGACGTGCTACTACAGGGAGAGGAAGGGGAAGGGGAGGAGCTGGAAGCCGTGGTCGACGATGGCGCGATGGCAAACGCCATCGACGAAGACACGTACCTGAAGGTGAAGAGGAGGATTGGGGAGTTGGAGTGGTCGGGGCGTGTACTCCGCATGGCGGACGGGCGCATTGTGCCATCGCGTGGAAGGTGGTGCGGCGCTGTCACCTTCAAAGGTGTACTGAGACGCGGGGAGTTTGAGGTGTTCCCGAGCGGCGGCGCGTGGACGGTGCTGTTCGGGAAACCGCTTCTCGAAGACTTCGGTGCATGGCACGGTTACGAGGAGGACGTGATCGTGCTAGGCGACGAGGGCAGCAAGGTGTGGGTCCACAACAAGCGCCCGAAGGATCACCAGCCAGACACGAACAACGCAGCCCCGCTCATGACGATGACGGCGGGCTCTGCGACGCGCGCAACCATCACGGGAGGTAGTAGCGCACCTCCCGCGAGGCAAGCACCATTTCTCGCACCACCCACGCCTGTAGAATGGATTGACCAGCCACAAATAACAGGGCAACATTCGCGCGGCGTGGACTGCGACAGGAGCGAGTGGTGGAGATCAACACCTCTGAAAAACGGGACAACGCGAGGCTGCGCTGTTAGCATTAGCGTCCTGTACCGCGTAGATAGCACATCATTTATCTCTTGGTTTTCACCGCGACTCGCGTCGCCGCCGTTCCGCCGTTTCCCCACCTTAGCCGACCAGACGGAGATCCAGAGGATCTCACGTCTCCAACACAAATAAACTCGTCAAGAAAACCCTCGCTTTCCGGCATTACCTTCGCGTCAAAACTGGAGAACACCGCCGGGCTCTCACCAAGATGGTTCTTTCTGGCCACTCCCTGGCGATTGAACGTCGACGATGGAAGGAACGCGGGAAGAAGATTGTCCCTCGCGAATGGCGGCTCTGCCGTTTCTGCTACCTATACATCGAGGACCCCGCCCATGCAATGTTCAAGTGCGAGCATATTGAACTGCTTCCAATTCGCGAGGCATTCCTCTCCAATGTGTATGCAAAACTACCGGACCTGGAGGCCCTCGATCCGACCAACCCCTTCAAATTCTTCCATGGCCTACTTCCGCGCCGCGACATCACTCCGTTACTCGCAAAGCTGGCCTACGACGTCCTGAGAATTTTTGATGCTGAGCCAATGCTCTGTGTGGAGCCACCCGTGGTTCAAATTTGATGTTGCGGCCTCTCGCATGCACGGTGCAAAGGGACGACATGCAGCAGTTGTCTGTGGACTGGTGGACTTCGGAAGAGCCATCTCTGGGGGGAAGAATCCTCCCAGGGCCCACGAGGTTGCCACCGACGACTTAGTCCAGCCAGTAAACAAAAACTGGCCGGCCAGTCCACAGAACGCGTGTTGCGTGCTCTAACCCCTGGAATCGGTGTGTGCTCGGTTAGGGTCTTGTAGATTTCTGTACGGATAGACACCCATGCAGTACTACATGTATCCTTTCCGTAGACTCGTCGTTCATCTTGTGGACCTGACGAGTATAATACAACGCCCCCCCCCCCCCCCCCCCCCCCCCAGTGACCATGAGCGGCCAGCCTACTACAGCACACTAATTTGGGAGTGGCTTGCGCCCTTCCTGTAAGATACGGCGGTGGGAGTATAAAGCTCTACTGCCTTGGATTTCCTCTGCGCAGTCAAACTCCCGAGCAAGGACTCTCATCGTCGCCGTCTTGGCAGTCCCTGCGGGACCTGTCAGCGCGAGAATCCGCTGAGGACGCGCAGGTTAGCGCAGAGATCTAGATATCAGACTTTGTGTGATGACTCGCTCGATATTTGCGCAGCTTCCCGGACGGTCCGCCTACAAACGCCTCGTCTAGCCACCTTCGAACGTCTTGCACTTTCTTGACGTGCACGGCTAACTCAGCCTATACAGCCGTCACATAGATTCCGGCGATAATTCCGGATAGTTTGCATACCTCTGTTGTGAGCTGGAAGGTTCTTGCCGGAACTGCGTCGATACAGTCAGTGCCAATGTATTAAATAAACTACGATAATACATACCTGCGTCGATACAGTCAGTGCCAAAGCCTGACTGTCACGACGCAGGGTCTATATATGGGGTCTGTGACACTCCCTGCTAACTACTTCCACCGCGTCCTATGTCGTCCTTCAACACTCCCCCTCGACAGGACGTGTCCTTCACTTCAATCCCAAAAGGCTGCAGAACTTCTGCACCTTCTCTCGACCCAGCCCTTTCGTCATCACGTCCGCGACCATGTCGGCGGTACCACAATGCTTGATATGAATGCTTTTCGCAGCGACAACGTCTCGGAGCCAGTAGAAACGCAAATCGAGGTGCTTAACGCGGCCGTGGTGATCCGGATTCTTCGCGACGGACATTGCTGACTGGTTGTCGATGAAGAGGGTCGATCCGTCGTCCCGCTTGTACCCCAGCTCCTCCAGCAAATTTTGCAACCATAGGATCTCCTGCCCCGCTGACACGGCCGCGACATATTCGGCTTCGGTTGTCGAGAGAGTCACGAAAGGTTGCAGCCGGCTCGACCAGCTAATCGCACCGCCGCCCATCATGAGCACATAGCCTGAAGTCGATCGCCCGTTATCGAGGTTTCCACCGTGGTCGGCGTCGCTGAACGTGATGAAGAGCTCCCCCTGCTCCTGCGTATCCCCGCTGAAGGTGAGCTTCAGGTCTATCGTCCCTTTCAGGTAACGCAGCACGCGCTTCAGCGCGCACCAGTGTATCCAGCCGGGGTTTTTGGAAAAACGCGACAGAACACCGACGGCGTAGGCGATATCGGGGCGCGTCGCGATTGCCAGGTATGCGACGGCGCCAAGGATCTGGAGGTATGGCACGTCTCTCATGCGCGCGATGTCGTCGGCTGATACGGGACAGTCTTTAGCGGAAAGGTTGACCTTGGAATCCATCGGAGAGGTTACGGTATTGCACTCGGACATGCCTGCGCGCTCGAGTACGTCCAAAATATACTGCTTTTGCGACATTGTCAATGTGCGTGATCCTCGTTCGCGCTCAATCTCGACACCGAGCAGCCAGCTCGTCGGACCGAGGTCACGCAGCTTGAAATGCTTGCTGAGCTCGTCGATGAACGCGCGCGCCTCCGCAGCGGTCTTCGCCGCTATCGTCATGTCGTCGATGAAGACTGGGACGATGACACGCGTCCCCGATTCGGCGGTGGCGTAGACCCAGACGCTGTGTTCACAGCGGACTCGCTCGTAGCCCATCGATGAAAGGACTTCGTGAAGTTTGAGATGCCACTGGTGGCCGGCTTGCTTCAATCCGTAGAGGGATTTGAGAAGCTTGAGAGCCTGACCGGCTGGGATGCGCGTGGATCCTTCGGGCAGCTCCATGTAGACGTCCTCGGATATGTCGCCGTAGAGGTAAGCCGACGAGATGTCGACGCTCCAGAGCTCGAGATCTTCGAGTGCGGCCAAGGCGAGAATGAAGCGCAGTGTCGCCCACTTTGGCGTTGGGGCAAAGGTTTCGGTGAAATCAAAGCCGGGGCGTTGCGCGTAGCCTTTCGCGACGAGCCGGGCTTTGTAGCGCTCCACCGAGCCATCGCCGTTGAGCTTGACTCGAAACACCCATCGGTTGCCTATCGCTTTTCGGCCGCGGGGCAGCTCTACCAGCTCGAAGACACCCATCTCCATGAGTGACTGCAGCTCCTGCATTGCCGCCGCGTGCCACTTCTCTGCTTCATCCTTCGGGCGATTCATTGCCTCTGCATATGTCTTTGGGCCGCCGATGGTGGTCGCATAGGCCGTTTCGTGAACGATCTCGAAGGCGAGCTCAACTGCCTCGTCAATGCCCAGATAGCAGAGGTCGGCTTCTGCGGCGTGCGCGGTGTTGCCGGGCCACGCGCCGTGGAAGTTCCATGGTGCCTTTTGGTTCTGCTGGACGTTGCGGGTCCGTTGGCCACGTCCGAGACCTGGGGGCATGTTGTACAGGCCACCTTTTCCGGAATTGTCGAATTCCTGAGGTGCCAATGGCCGGGATGAAATCGGTGGCGCGGACGGCGGCTCGTCATCGGATGAGGGGAGGTCTGTGAGGTCACTGAAAGGTGAGAGCGATGGTGAGGAGATTTCGGGAAGTAATGGCGAAGCGGGTGGATGATCAACTTGTGCTGGTTCCAAAGAATTTGGCGATTTTCCGGTGTCAATGGCTAGCACTCCCCCTTGACGAGGTAAATCGTCCAATTCTGGAGGCGAGGCGGGTGCCTCTGTTTCTGTGTTGGGTGCATCGGCTCGGGCCACGGGCGGTGTCAGACCGAACGGATTGGCGAGCGGCCAGTGGTTTCCTGGGAATACGCGTTCGTCGAACGTCGCGTGTGACGAAATGACGATTCGCCGGCGCCGAGAGTCCCAGAACTGCCAGCCCTTTGTCCCAACAGGATATCCAATGAAGATCATCAGCTGCACCTTTGACTGGAGAGGTTTGCGCTTCTTCTTGGGGATGAGAACATACGCGAGGCAACCGAAAATGCGGAGGTGGCCGACCTCGGGCTTCCGGTTATTCCAGCCCTCGTGCGGAGTGGTGGATGGAGATAGTGAAGTTGGGAGGCGGTTGTAGCAGTAAGTCAACGCAGAAACAGCGTAATTCCACAAATAATCCGGCAACTTCGCCTCCTGGAGAAGGGCTGTTGCGCCTTCCTCGAGTGTGCGATTCGCTCGTTCAGCCACACCGTTCTGGTGGGGTTCTCCGGGCTCTGTTACCCGCAAGACCACCCCCGAATTCGCCAGTTCCAGCTTCAGCTCTGTACTGATATATTCGCCTCCGCCGTCATTTTGGAGAAAGGCCATTCGGTGCCCGGGATGTGTCGCTTCCGCGTGCTCCTTGTAAGCCCGAATCGCTGTACTGGCTTCACTCTTCTTTCGTAGGAAGGCCACGGCTTTCTCCTCAGTGCAGTCGTCGATGAAGGTTATCCAGTACTTGTGTCCCTCGCGGCTTTTGGTCGTGATTGGGCCTTTCAAGTCGGAATGGACGAGTTCCAGTGGTCGTGACGCGCGTGTCCGTGGTTCCCGAGAGACGTGTCGGTGTTGCTTGCCAGCTATGCACGGCTCGCAAATTGGGTCTGCGCGATCGCTTGACGAGATCTTCGCGCCTGTGACTAAACCATTTTGGATTGCAGTTCGGACACGGTTGACGTGAAGGTGGGCAAATCGGCGGTGCCATAGGGACTCATTGTAAGGCAGTGTGCTTTTCTGGCTTGCATAGTTGGCCCGGACGTCTGTTGGCGAGGCTGCAAATGCAGGTGCCGGCTCGATGACGGTTGCACGCAGAGTGGCCGAGTTGGTGCCGTATTTGGCGGACAGCGTCAACTCGCCGCGTGTGAGGTCCATTCCTTCTCGGTCCGCTCGGATGACGAATCCCCTCGCGCGCACAAGAAACAAGGCAGAGAGTAGATTGGTTCGCAATGCAGGTACATGCAGGACTTCTGTTAACTCCACCTCTCGTCCGCTTTCGAGACGAAACCTCACAGACCCCTTCCCTTCCGCATAGACCACCGAGTCGTCAGCCAGGCGCACTGGAACCATGCAGGGCTCGTACGATGTGAAGGATTGTCGGAAGCACGTCATATGACGGCTAGCGCCTGTGTCCACGATCCAGTCAAGCAGTGCACGGAATGACGAGGTGAGTCTACTTGCGACATTTGCACTCTCTTCCTTCGGCTTTCGCTTTCCAGCGGTCCGCTCCCTAGCCTTCTTCGCAGCGTTCTGCTTGGAGAAGCAGTTGTCCTCGACATGCCCGTCGCGACCGCAGAAGCTGCAGGTCTCAGTTTTGGATGTCGACGAGTGCGAGTGCGATGAGGATGAAGGCGAAGTCAGGGAGGGAGTGTATGACGAGGCGCGCATGGCGATGGTCGACGCGGCGGTCCCGCCTATGACGGGACGGTTGTCCTCGGTGTAGAAGGCGGTGCGTACGGCGTCGAGCGTCAGCTTTTGGACATTGTTCTGCATGAGGTTAGAGGCGATGCCTCCGTGGGATTCGGAGATGCCGCGGATGGCGGCGATGCATTGCAGCTCCTCGGCCAGCTGGTTGAGGGAAAGCGTATGGGGAAGGAGCTCGCGCCACTCGGTGCCGAGCAGCGTGATGCGGGCGAGGAACTTCATGAGCGTTTCGTCCTCGTCGCGGGAGATGTCGAGCAGGTTGATGAGGGCAGTGAAGCGCGGCGCGGCGGTTTTAGCCTGGTGCAGCTCCTCGAGCGCGTCCCACATTTTCCCCGGGTCGGCGCGGACGTTCTTGACGTGCTCCTGCTGGTCCTGCTCGATGCAGAGCCACAGCATCCCGGCGGCCTGGTCCCGAAGGTCCTCCCAGTCGTCGTGAGCGGTGCGCTCCGCTGCCGTCGGATCCTCGGCGTCAGCGTACTCGGGTTCGATTTGGCGGCCCTGGACGGAGCGCCACAGCCGGTGTGTTTTGGCGGCGGCCTCGACGTTGAGCTTCCACGAACTGTAGTTGCTCGGAGAGCCACGGAGGTTTTCCCAAGTCTTCTTGGATGCGTCGAAGACCATGGTGTAGATGAGATGTGTGTGGTTTTCCGGTAGACTTCGGAGAGGAAAAAAAAACGGGCTTGGCTAAGAACGTTATACCACGGGGCCCATAACCTGTTGTGAGCTGGAAGGTTCTTGCCGGAACTGCGTCGATACAGTCAGTGCCAATGTATTAAATAAACTACGATAATACATACCTGCGTCGATACAGTCAGTGCCAAAGCCTGACTGTCACGACGCAGGGTCTATATATGGGGTCTGTGACACTCCCTGCTAACTACTTCCACCGCGTCCTATGTCGTCCTTCAACAACCTCCGTCGTAGGCTCGTAGATATCCACCCAAAGTCGGTCATCTGGCGAGGGATTGAGACAAGGTATCGGTCCAGTCGTCCGTTACACACCTTCCGTGGGCAATATGGACGCGGCATATGTATCCTTCGACTTCTCCTTGCCCTTTGCGTTGCTGCTCTTCGTGCTCTCACTCAGCTGACTCGCTTTCTTAGTGGTCGTTTGTGTGTTAGCAAACTAGCATCGACAAATCTTGAGCTCCTCATTGTGTTGTTGGCAGAACAGACGAGCTCACAGCGGTGAGTGGGTTAACCCTTGGTGAGCTCGACGGCGGACGGTCGGAAAATCTCACGGTGGTGGCCTTGCTTGACGATGCCTTTGATTTTTTCGTCGCGGTCTTTGCACTGGAGCTCGGGGCCTGTGAGGACTTGGGTGGCATTAAGATTTCCCGCAATCCGTTGGTGGAGTGGGAATATTTGAGGTTAGTATTGCGACTGAAACGCGGAAACCGGGAATTCGTCGCGTTGGTCGGGGGCAAGGGCGCGGCGGTCACGTGTCGCGCAAGCATGTCGAAACATTGTGTCAATTGTCTCAAAAACAAAAAAAATGCACGCCTGGGCGAAAGTACATATCCAAGTCAATTCCGTCTACACCAGCTACACTTCATCGCGCCAAAGTACTACATCTCAACCGCTTGTCCGGTGGGCGGTAGAGGGACTCCGAGCCACCGTCTGGTGAAGAGTTCGCTCGAGGGCGCTTACGTCTGGTCGAGGGATGAGTCCTCGGTGATATGAACTTGCTTAATTTCTACTCACACAGATCTGACTATCCGCTCAATCAATACCCCAGCTCCGGGGCGACTGGACGGAATATGTGACCAGCACATGGTGATGACTTGCTGGCACCACGCCGGAACGAGGGGGTCCTGGGTAGGGAACTCGGGACGGTGACCCTTAATGACCTTGAGGAGCACTGCGCCCTCAGAAATGATTTCTGAAAAAGGAGGCTTCCCCGTATACAACTGAGGCGCATCGTTAAGCCAAGCACAGCACGAGCTGGAAAGAGTACCTCGAGGCATACGCATCCAAATGAATAGATGTCGCTTGCGAAGGTCCTTTGAAACGAAACCAATTCGCATGACTCTGGATCGATGAGCTCTGGCGCCATCCAGCGAAGTGAACCACCACGCTTAGTTGGCACCAGTGGTCCATCGGAGAAGGCAGCAAGACCGAAGTCTGCTAGACGTGCATGTCCTTGATCATCAAGTAGGATGTTCGCCTATGACACATCCGTTATCGGCATCGACGAAAGAGATACAAGATACCTACCCCGGGCCCACGGAGGTCACCGTGAACGATGCTTTGGGAGTGCAGATATTGTAACCCGACGGCGATCTCGTGGATCTGGAGTGATTCATAAGGAACAACGATAGTGAGAACGATATGCGGACAACGCAAACGGGGATGGTGTTTTCACTCGGGCCACCTTTAGGTGTAACCAGTGCGCCTTTCGCCATCCATGGTGAAAGCATGCAGAGGTAACCAGGAAAGGAATCCAAGTCCATCAGGAAAAACCACCCTAGGTAATTGGGTGTAATTAGCAGTAATTGGGAGGAATACTGTCATTACGGGAAAATACCAAATTGCGCAAGTCCAAATAACTCTGAGATAATTCGCGGTAATTACCTGACATTACCAGCCATTACAAGCACAATACGAGACAATACAACAGGTTTATGAGAACTCAGCACACACAGCTTCAGAATGGGAAAGAACATCATTGCATTACAGATGATACAACATACAACAGCTTATATGCAACTCAAACGACATACGACACGAACCGCGAACATACGGAAGGTCACACGGTCCTCGAGCAATACGGGGTCACGATGTGGAATCGGAATGACGGGAGCACTGGTTGAATGTTGAGGACGCTGCGGGCAGATTGTCTTGATCTCGTGAGAGTTGAAGAGAGCGTTCGCAGGCGAGGTGCAGAGTAAGGTTGATTTGCAATAAGCGATGCGCACAAAAGAAATGGTGAATTTGGGAGGGGGTGGACAATGTTGAGCGGGGTGAGCGAGAACGACACAATCGTCTTGGAACGTGGCTGCACACCGTCTTGAAGCTTGAAGGCGTGTGAAGGATGTTGAAAATGAGCGGGGTAGGGAGAGGTCTTGAACCGCACGGCATCTTGAAGGCGTGGGAATGACTTATCGGGGGCGTGAGATGGCGCGGCGAGTTTTGGCCGCTTGACGACACGACGGAGGGTTGGTGGGGCTCGACGGCTCGACGCAGTGTCGGTAGGGCGAGAGCGAGAAAAGAAGATGGGCCCGGGGTAGGGGGTTCTTGAGGTTATTGCTTGAAGGGATGGCGCGTCTGGTTCGTCTTGACGTCGCGTGAGATTTTGAGTGGGCGGTGATTGGGGCCGATAACCATTCGCAAGGCGAGGGAGGCGGAAGTGGTGGGGTAAAGAAGGGGAAGAGGAGTAAGAGGGGAGGGGAGAAGGTGGGTTTCGATGGGCATGGACACATACAGCGTTGAGAGCCCCCGAGGATTGGGTCGACCAGTGACGTGGCGCCGTTAGTTGGACGGCGGAAGAGGAAGGAAGGTGGCGGGGTGCTAGGTAAGGATAGACAGGGCCATTTGAACGGCACAAGCAGGATTTGGGCGGATTGGAGGGGGAATGGCCTGGGACGGTGGTGGGGGAAAGGAAGAAAGAAGTGTCGTACGACATCAGGAAAATGTTCCTGTTTGGTTGATTGATGTCGGAAACCGGTGCCGGATTGATGGCTAGCGGAGTTTAAACGACTTCGAACAGGAACCCGAACTTGAAAAAAGTTTGAATGTCAATTCCAGTCAGTATAACTGCAATAGTGGAGTTTGAACACCCTCATACTGAGTTCTGCAAGCCTAGGGTCCTTAAAAAGCGTGACTGAGGAAAAATATGGGGGAATACCTCAATTACTTGAGGTAGCAATAATTACCGGTAATTGGGAAGTAATTATCAAAGGAGGTTTTTCCTGATGTCCACGCCAATAAAGGGTAGGACGTGATCGTGATCGAGATTTTTCCATATGAGGGCCTCTCTGCAAAATTTCTGCTCTACTGTCAGCACGTGAAAGGTCGTAGTTATGCTGAACCTTCCTTGCAAATGGGGAGAGCCTCCTCATTTTCGGCTGAAAAAATCCGCAATCGTTTGAGAGCTACATCCTTCCCTTGATAATCCGCCGCGAACACGTCACCAAAGGTGCCACTAAACGGTGTCGCCCTTGTGTTCTTGACGCCGTGAATGACCAACGACAATGGCAGGAGATCGGCCACCTCCGAAAGCTGCACAATGAGTCGACGAGCGTCGAAGTGGGCCGCGGCTCGACCGACATTACGCAGAAGCCCGTGCTCAAGAGCGTTCTTCAAGAAGTTCTTTCGCGCGCCGCGAATGCGTGGAGAACCACCCCGAAGGAGATCCCAAAGGTTGATGTGAGCTTGAATTGCCTGTGGAACGGTCGTTCAGGATAGACGAGAAAGATATTATGGATGCTGGAAGCCCGTCTTGCATAAGGTCCAACATAAACTGAGCTTTGGCTCCCCGTAATTTCAAACCATCTTCGGAGTCTCTTTTGGATGTGAGCACCTCATAAAAGACAAGGATTATTGTGAGTCTGTCTTCCCAGACTGCTTCTTTGAACCAGGGCAGGTCAGTAACACCCTCCTCAGCGGACGCAATCTCCATAGTTTGAGTCAGCATCAGAGGAACAAGTCACGTCAGCAGCGAACCTTTCTCAAGCGCTCATACCGACTCCAGCTTGTTGTGAGCTGGAAGGTTCTTGCCGGAACTGCGTCGATACAGTCAGTGCCAATGTATTAAATAAACTACGATAATACATAAGGTAGGCGCCATCCGCATCCATCGAGTCACGTGAACGTGATGTAACGCGTGACAGTAACGTGGGAAAGCGCCAAATTTTGGATTTCACAACCAAAAACTTTTTATTTCCGCCATGGGAGGGTTGCAGGCCAGAAGAAAAATTACACCCGGTATGCTAGTAGCTCCCCAGACATTCCAACAAGGCTTCTGGCTAGATAACAATGCTGTTCTGGCTCTTCGGCACATACATATATGCAGGTGGATTTTCAGCGGTAAACATTTTTTTTGTGTTGCAACTGAGGACCAGCCTTGAGGACACTTCAGATCCTTTCTTTGAAGCAGAAACAGAGGAATTCAAGACTTACCTGGCACTTTCCTTCAGGAAATTGAGGTTCATGGCCCTTCCGCCGGCCAGGTAGCGTAGATTCAGAGCCCGGAGTCCCAGGATAGGGCAAACAGGCCTCTGTAAACAGTCTGAAAGTGGTTTCCCACTCAACCATGCTTGGAATATGGTTCTGGCCACGATTTTCACCTTAAAATACGGGTTCAAGTACGAACGGAGATCGTCGGCCCGGTCACGTGGCCGTGGGAATTGCCTTTTTGGGCGCGCCAAATTTTTCGACAAAAACTTGAAACCAATGCCAGGATCGCTGGTCTCTCATTTGGAGCAGTTGAAAAAAAATGTGCATAAAACTTTTTATAGGAAACATAAGTTGCAAATCTGAGACCAAGGGATTGTTCCCTTGCTCAAAACACACATTTCCTTGGTTGAGAATTATTTTTTATACTCGGGGGCCCCGACTAGTAGGGGCGGGAAGGCGCGTCACGCTGTGACAGCACGTGACTCGATGGATGCGGATGGCGCCTACCTTACCTGCGTCGATACAGTCAGTGCCAAAGCCTGACTGTCACGACGCAGGGTCTATATATGGGGTGTGTGACACTCCCTGCTACATCTGGAAACTGCCCCCTCACTAGGTAGCTCGGGATAGGCTTGAGTAGTCTTATAGACTGGTAGTCACCCCCCCCCTCTATCGGATGCAGGGTAGTGTGGGATGTCTACGGTAGATCCGGTAGACCGGTAGAGTGGTAGAGTAGTAGGTCGGGATTAGGGCTATGTGAACAACCTCCCAGCAGGTTATTCACATTTGTTACTAACATACGGCCCTCGTCGGGGTTATTCACACCTGTTAATTACTGTGAATAATGTAAATAACTCAAAAGAATTGCATTCACGCCCGAATGAGGCCTAAAAATCGTATTTACATACTACCAGTCGTTCCAGTCAACAGCGACCGTCGTCTGCGTCGTCGTCGGACGGGGAAGCTCTGACTGCCTTGAAACCTACGCCGCAACTCGCAGGAAATGTCGGAACCACGTCCAACAACGCGGGGGCGGAAATATTGATATCTCGGTCAATTTTCAACGCTGGCGGCAGTCGAGTGGGTTGAGTTGATTACAATTCCCTGGTCTGACCTGAGAGGCAATTGGGCGGGTGTAGCCTGTCTCGACGTTGAGGATCTCGCACGTATGGTCACAATCGTGACACCGACCGAATTCAGCATGAAATGTGGGTTCCAGCAGCTAAAAAATGCCGTGGAACCCTCTTCTGCTGGCCGGGTTGTTCACAGTTATTCACATCGTTTTTTCAGGTCACTTTTGGGCCCCTTGTTATTAACGGTTATTAACTGTTATTAACACCATGTTATTAACTGGTGTTAGTAACATGCCAGTTGTTCACATAACCCTAGTCGGGATAGACCTCGGTAGACTCGGGTAGACTCGGCTCTCCGCAATTCACCGGGCATCTTTGATCTTTGATCATCCGTTGCTCTCGAATTCTTGCTGGACCAAATGGACGACGGGGCAAATTATAATGCAGTGAAAACAGGTGTATTGAGCAATTACAGAGGTGGAATTATAGAGGTGAAACTATATGAACAGAGAACGGGAAAATGTTTGAACAGATACGCATGATCCGGCGCAGCGGCAGCGGCGGCGTACTTGGCGCGGGCTTTCGGCGACTTGTAGGCTGTAGCTTGGTCTTGATAGCTTGAGGCTCGAGATGGAGCTTGAGGAGGAGGAAGACTTGAAGTTTGAAGCTTGAAGGGCAATTTTCACCAAGGCCCAAAGACCTGAACTTTCTGCTTGATCATCGGTCGTCTTGCAAGCGGAAGCGGAATCGCTAAATATCTTCTTGGCATCGAGATTGTCCGTGACCGCAAAAAGCGCACAATTGCTCTGAACCAGCGTCAATACATCGACAAAGTTCTTGCTCGTTATGGCATGGTAGACTGCAAGCCAGTTTTCACTCCAATGGCAACAGGCACTGATCTTAGTGCTTTTGACCCTGAGAATGACCAGACAATCACTCAAATGTCTCTTGTCGAGGGTGGTCCTGCTATGTCTTACCAGAGTGTCGTTGGATCTGCCATGTATGCCATGCTTGGGACACGTCCAGATATTGCCCACACAGTCGGAGTTCTTGGACGATTTAGTGCAAATCCCAAAAAGATTCATTGGGCTGCAGCCAAACGACTCCTTCGATATCTCAAAGGCACTCGGGATTGGGCACTGCACTATGATGGAGCTGACCTGGGCATGGACATGACCTTCTATGGTTACAGTGATGCAAACTGGAATGGAGACCGAGATACCTCCCGTTCGACCTCTGGTTATGTCTTCATTGCAAGCCGTGGAGCCATTGGTTGGTCAAGTCGCAGACAATCCATGGTCGCACTATCCTCAACAGAGAGTGAATATATTGGCCTTGCCAATGCTGGGCAGCATTTAGCCTGGCTACGCTCATTCTTTGATGAACTTGGGCATTCACAAAACAACCCAACAGAGTTGCGATGCGACAACCGAGCTGCCATCATCCTATCTCAGGATCCGCAATATCGTGCACGGACTCAGCATATACAGCGCAAATATCACTTCGTGCGAGATGACTTGGTCCGTCATGGTGAATGTGTTGTACTCTGGTATCCAACAGAGGACATGGTAGCAGACATTTTCACAAAGGCTAGAGTCTACCTCACGACAAGCATTCAAAGTTTTGTCTCTCAATGGGACTACGGCCTGGGTCGAGTGGGGGTGTCAGAATATGAGTTCTTCTCCGGCGCGCCCCGGCCTACGGCCCGTGATAGCAATAGCTGTCAGATGTATAACAGTGTAGATATAAACCGTACCATCCTGTTCCTCTCCCTCAGTCTTTGATCCCACATAGCGGGAGACTGAGGGTGAGTCTCTTTCTTAGTTTTCCTTTAGTTCTTTACTTATTGTGTAGTTACTGCGCTACCCGCGCATTTACAGGTATTTAATATATAGTCTTTGATCCCACATAGCGGGAGACTGAGGTTACTGCGCTACCCGCGCATTTACAGATCTTGACAGATCTTGCACGCGACGGCCAGAATATCGAACAGAGACTTGTGAGAGTGCTCCCGAGAACCTTGGATCAGGTGACTGGGGACAGTCACAAGCTCAAAAAGAGGGAGATGTTGGGGAGATGATAAGGCGTGCATTTCAGTAGGCCTGAAAACCACAGTTTCGTAAAACTGTGCACACACCAAAATCCTCCCGAGTGAGATTCAACATGAAAGTACACATTCAGCCCGGGATGGTGTACTACACCGCAGAGAGCGAATCCGGCAGGATTAAGTGCTGAAGTCAATTATGATCCCTCCGGGACCAGAGTTGCGCCTTCAAGCCTACGCCGGGAGCAAAGCTGAAACCCAGCCGAGTGAGCTTGAGGTGATCAAGGGTCGAAGGAAGAATACATCCATGAGCGTAAGACTAGAGCAGAACAAGAAGGTTGAGAATCGAACATGAACTCAGAACTGCTCCGGCAATGATTTAACACTCCCGCCGGAAGGTTTATGAACAAGAAATATCAGAATTGAGAATGAGTTCGTTGGTCTGAAATGGCCCCGGACCAAATTGAGATGAAGCCGGAGCATTTAGGAAAGCATACGGGTCCATGTTTGCAGTGGTCCCGGAGTGTTCCCACCGGCCCGAGAAGAGAGCGGAATGTGAGACGAACTACCAAAAGGGTCCCGGAGTGTTCTTCATTGAGCATAGAAACCCGAACGGCCCAGTCCAGACAGCGTCCAGACTGATGAAGGTTGCTAGATGACTGAGCCAAAAGCTAAAAAATACCCCTTCCTTTATCCCCGCATATTATTGTAAAGTGTATATAAGCCGTAGGATATCTCGTTGTACAGTAGTTTACCCTCCCCGGTCCCCGTTTTACGGGTCGGAGAGCAAAAGGCTCGGAGAGAATCTGAATAAGAAGTGTTTTTGGTGAATTGATTATTAGAGACGAGCGCAGCATAATTGTCCCCAAGGACATTGAAAACTGAGATCCGCATAGGAGCTCGTCGACAGATAGACTAGAAGCCAGCGGTGATTCAGGACCTCGCTCCCTAGAAGCTGTAAGCTCGGGACCTTGGTTCTTCGGAACAAACTGAGATCTGCATAAGTGCTCGTCGAACAGATAAAAGACTAGAAGCCTGCGGTGATACACAGCACCTTGCACCCTAGAAGCTCTGAGCTCGGGGCTTGGTATTCGAACAGCGAAACCTTAATTTTGAGACTCCGGAGACATTCCTAGAAGCTTTGAGCTCGGACAACTTCCGTCGCGAAACTGAACCCGCTCCAGGCGAACCCTTGTAGCTGTGAGCTCGGGAAACCTGAGAACTCGAACATCGTCCCAAATTGCCGTTGAGAAAGCCTGCCGTCTTGCATTCTGGTCCCGGAGAGTATTCTAGAAGCTGAGAGCTCGAAGAAATCCCACCGCCTGCTAAGCAGCGGAACTAAACCTCTCGGCGCACTTTCTTTTTGAACTGAAACTCCCTGAGTCCACCGGTTGCGCTCGTTGTGTCAAGTTGCCCCGTTGCCCTCGAATTGAGCTGAAAAACCCCTCCTGACGGGTGATACGTACCCTACCGCCCCGAGCACACACACGCGAAACACCTCGAGAAAGTGGTTTGTGGGATTTCAGGTTCCTTCTGAGTTGGTTTTGAGTTTGGTTTGGTTTTAGTTGACACTAGAGCTATCCACTCATATCAGGTCAGAGAGAGCGCTGCGAGTTTCCACGGCCGCACCCAGGTGCACCGTTACACCGTTCCCGTACATTCGTTCTAGTAGATTAGTTACATAATATCATCGCATCTTTTCCTGAACCTCGTCAGACCCCGTCTTTCCGTGTATTCGCCGGCTCTCGCGTCTTGCTCCGCGCGGACCGCGCCTTTCCTTCCCTTCGCGCCGACCTCTGTCTCGCTGCGCTCAACAGGTTATGGGCCCCGGCACCTTTTGTCAGCTCTGATCCGCAGTCGCCACGTCATCATTTTCGTCTCTCGTCTCCGCCGCCCTCCATCCACAGGACCTTTCCAGTCTTGCCGCCATGGGTATCCCTGCCCACATTGTCGGCGCCATCGACGCTGTCACCAATCTCAGCCCCGAGAATTTCGGCGAGCACGAGTCGCTCATGAACGAGTTCTGGACCGCCGCCGGTCTCGAATGGGTTCTTCTGGATGAGGAGCCCACCCTTTCCGCGACGCAGAAGAAGCTCGACACCCACTGCGTTCCCTGGGTCGCAAGGCCGAGGTTGCCTTGCTCGGTTGTGCTCGGTCGAGGTACCAAAACAGGCCAAGCCTTGATGGTCTGGACCCAGCACTGCCTTGTTCGGCCTTGATCGGCCTAGACGCCCACGGCACCCTGTGCCTTGCTGCTCACGACCGACCACGACCCCGCTGGTCCTTTACTGCCGCCATTCCCCCTGAACATGACACGACCTTCGTTAGCTGCAACGCCGCCGCGGTGGAGTCGGTGAGAGTGGAGTCGGTGAGAATGCGGTTACACTACTTTAATTCCGATGTCAAATATTCAATTGATGGCTCTCCCTCTCTCCGCCGTCCCCCACCACCCTCAACATCCTTTCAGCTGCACATTGGAGGCCTGCCTAATCTCCCTTGCAATCATGCTATCTCCTTCAATGTATCGAACTCAACTTGAAGCGTGTTTTGGCGCGTCGCCGCAGTGGCGTCGTCGCGTCGACCATCGCAGTGATTTGCGAAAGTTTAAAGCTGATATTGAGCGTTTTTCGCTGCCGACGACGCCTGCAGGCGACCCACGCCGTCTCTGCCTCCCTCTGCCACTGTTCCTCCTTGCCTTTCTCCCCCACCACACCTCTGGTTGAATTATGAACCCCCGCAATCCATACGGTGCTGACAATCCCAGGGCCCGGGGACCTCCCTCGAGTGGGCACTACTACGGCGAAGGCGCGCCCCATGGTGACCCGTAAGAGCCTCTTTCTCATTCGCTAGCTCTCAGCCCACTGAGTCCCCGCAGCTTCGCGCCACCGGAAAATACTGCAGCTCGTCGCTTGGGGCTAGGTCCACCCCCGTAAGCTTTTTCTCTGTGAATGTGTGTCGTACTAATAAGCAACATTCGAGTCGCTCCGCCTATCCCCACAATGCCCGTTCGACATCCCTCAATACCCCAACAGTCAATCGCGCGCGTCCCGATCGCACTTCGTCCCTCAATATGTACACCCGGGCCGCCGTAACAGACCAAGAGTTTTTCTACGACAACACAACTCCCACGCAGCCCCAGCGCTACTCGTCGTCGTCCCGAGATGCCAGATACGAGCCAGCCTCCGAGGACACCCGGGAGCTCCTTCACCGCCTCCTTGGAATGGTCGAGAACTTGAACGAACATACTCAGCAATTCGATGCGCGCCTGACTGCACTCGAATCCCGGATGGCTTCCTCCACCTCGTCCGCACCACCTCCAGCCCGTGGGCTCGCAGCAAGCCGTGGTAAGGCCCGCCGCGGCAAAGCCCGCTCGCGAACTGTTGGCCCACCCAACTCGGACACGTCCGACGCAGATGCAGAGAGTATTGATCCAGCTCTACGCTCAGAGTCTGAGTCGGCGACCGATACAGACGGGGATGCAGATGATGCAGACGACGCTTTTCGGGGTGGTGATCTGTCGAAGGCAGCAAATCGGGCGTTGCAGGTGCGTGGCCATTTGTGGTTATAACTTATTGGATCGTACTTATCTCTCGCGCCCTAGTCGTATGTAACCAAGACCTTCCGCCGTGTATGCCACGTCTCTGGAAAGGACTGGCCGGACCCCGACGTTGTTCGGATTAATCCTGTTACGCATGAGACGTACCCCTCCCCGTTTTTCGCGTTCGAGATCTCAGACCCACGTAATCAACGACTCATCGGCGATGTTGCCCGTCAGGTGGATGTTGAACTGCGTGTAAGTTTGCCTCACTGCGTGGGGCTCGAACACCACTTTGACCTCCATCCAGAATCCGGAGTGTTGGCCGTCTGCTCTCAAGGAATGTGACTCGGACGCATGGGACATCAACTTACTTATCCAGATGGCGAAAAATTCCTTTGGTTCATTTCGCAAGCAGTGGAATGGCAAGACTAATCCAGTGGCCGGACTCAAGGCGGAGAAGAGCGCGCAGGCGTATAGACAAGAGCAACGACGTAACTTGGTTCGTCGTATCTCGTTCTACTGTACTACTCCCCCACCGGCACCGCACGAAACTAACAAGTTGTATTCTCTTGTAAACAGAAATCGAAACAATTGAAGAGCATTTCGGCTGAGTATTTGAAGACCCATGATATCGATCCCGAGTTCCTCGAGGTGATGTTCGATGCGCAATTCATGTCTGACGAGGTATCTGGACCCGAAGATGAAGCAATCGAGGTACCGCACGCATGGAAAGTACGGATGGCGGCAATGGCCGGGATGTCCCTTACACCAGCGTCGCTGTCCAAGGTAAACTTCTTGGAGGTCACAAGTCCAGACTGGCGTTCGGAAACAGTAAGTTGCGGCGTCAGTAACCGTCGCGCATTTCTGACCATTTTTTAGTATTCAGATATCATCCATGACTTCCAGCGCCGATTCTTCAAGTCCCTTTCCGACGCCGACAAAAGGGCAATCAAATATCATCGTGTTGGCACTGGTCGCGTCTCCTCCCGCATCCCCGAATGGGCGCCGTACAACTTCGGGATCGCATCCGACGACTGGCTCAAGTCGAGTCGCCAGGTGCCTGTGAAGCGCAACCTGTTGAAGCAGTGGGGTAAATACCCGGACCCCGACGACCTTCAGCGCGTCTTGGATGCAATCGGTGATGATATTGAGGAAGGCGAGATGACATGATTTTTTGTGCGAGTTCCGAGTTGCGTGGTAGTACATAGAACAAATAGCGTCACAATCGATATCTTCACACCGTCTCTGCAGTCTGTCCGAACCCATAACCCAAAAGAGAAGTGGGAAACTAATGTATGCCGTGTTAGCTTACCGTCGCGGGCAGGATTCGGAGTGGCTTACCCTGTCCAAAGTTGTTGTAATCCATAGAGGCGGGTCGGTGAACCCAATTTTTCCGCGAGCCACTTGGCACTGCACTTTTTCTAGCCGTATTACGAATGGTGGACAGTCGAGGTCTGTGTCAGTAGGCCTCGCATAAGTGTTGTATTGCCAAGTATCAACCCCAAGTTCCGGACTACGAGTGGAAAAGGCAAGTTGTGAGCTGGGTGATGTTGAACCATCGTCACTTACAAGTCGTTCCAAACGAAGCTTCCGTTGTCCAATGGTGTCAGTTTTGACGGCTTCATCCAGGCAACAAGGACGAGCAGACTCGTTTCGGAACTCGGCACACCAGTCTGTTTATGCCGGAAGATCTCGCGCACCTCCCCGACATAGGCTTCACCTTTGAATTGAACCTGGATCAGAGAAGATGCAGCGGAATTGCGCTTTGACCGCCGTGTCGATGTGAGTCTGTGGCCATCGAGAAGAGCGTAATCATAAGTCTCAGCATAGGACCCAAGCATTTCGGTCCCTGGGGTCGACTGGGAATGTTGAAGGTAGACCTTTGGGCCGTTTGCGTTATAGTAGTTGACGAGGCCCAATCGCATAATGTCATTCTGGATCAGTGCTGCTCGTTCAGCAACAGTGCCAGGCAACACTCGGAGACGGGTACGTTCTGCAGGATGAATGATCAGTACGAGTCAGACACTGCAGGTTGAGTGACAATCCCACCGTGGGCGGCTGCATCCTGGATAGTACCCAACGCCTCTTTGTTTTGTCCGGTAGCAAGAAGGAGTTTAATAAATTCGCGCTCAAACTGCACTGGAAGGGGCATGTTGGGCCGAGATGTCTCATCCAAGATACGGTGTAGCTGTCGGTCAATAAATCAGCCCCACTTTCTCAACATTGTAATGATTGACTTACAACCCCGCACCATAGAAACCTCGAGAAGCCCTCCCGACCAATTATTGCTGTTGAGATTCTTGAGAACCTTGTTCAAACGTTCGGTCAAGAACGCCCAAAAGCCGTAGACGGGACCATAGTCTAGAACTTGTGCCGGAATGTGAACGGCCCAGTGGTGGTTGGGTTTCATTTTCCCCTCTCCATACAGCTACGGGGCGCAGGCCCAGTTCAGTCGCAAGTACAAGAAAGTGTGTAATGTGACAAACCTTCAAGAAGTTCAAGAGATACTCTTGT
Source organism: Mycena filopes (assembly GCA_029281495.1). NCBI lineage: Eukaryota > Fungi > Basidiomycota > Agaricomycetes > Agaricales > Mycenaceae > Mycena > Mycena filopes. The sequence goes on along the minus strand of JARIHR010000053.1, from coordinate 275,318 downwards.
AGTAATTTTGTCGCCCTCTCAAGACCGGCTATCGTGATCGAACTGCCAACAAGAATTTTAAGAGCAGTGGAGAATCGGAGGAAGTTCGTGTCTTCTCCAGGTTGCATTCGCTGTACCGGTTTCTTTGGTGGGGTGGGTGGATTTGCTTTCCGGTTTCCCCGTTCCCATGTTTTCTTTTTTGCTTCGTAAACTTGCATTGCATTGGGATAGCGTCGCGAGGCGGCTGTATACTCTTTCTCTGCCTCCGCAAGAAAACGCTCCCAGACGATCGGAATCTTGTGTCCGTCAGTCAGTTCTGTGAGTGGAGGAAGGTGTTGTCAACATACCACCACAGCCCACGGTCCAGTGACAGCAAACTTGTATTCATCTGCGGTCAGTGACCCTCCCGCAGGTTCGCCCACACGTAGAGGAAGTCTGCCCGCCCACAAGGGTGATTCAAACTGAGTTTCGTTACACAAGAGGGGCGCTTGAATAAAGAGACAATAGACGCACACTTTCGAGGAAATCATGGATAATATTGAGCTCTCGACGGGTTTGGCGTGTATTCCCGCGAAGAGTACCATTTTGTATCCAGCATGAATACCACTGGTTTTTTGCGACCCCTTTGACCGCACAAGTGAGCGTGAGGGGTTACAATGATGATGGCTTAACTCACCCAGGAGGAGATTGTGCATCGGGTCGACCACAGTGTACCTGACCAGGTCAAAGTACTTCAACCGAGCAAATTCCGTCCATCGAACCCCATGCTCAGAGAAAAACTCCTCTCGCTCTTCCGCAGTTTCCAGGTCCTTGTATTGATAGCATAATCGACGGTGTTGCTCCCCGTCACGAGCAGGGAATTCTGATACAAAAAGATACATGAGAAGGCGTAAGATATTGCTGCAAGAAGCTTACGGTTCCGCAGGGATTGGCGCGTGAAAAAGTTGTCGTGAGAGACGGTGCATTTGGTACAGGGTGCGGCATTGTGGCCATGGTCGGCAAATCCGCATAGCTTGCACATGGCGGGGTGGTCGGCAATTATTGCCACTAGGGCAACACGCACTCGAATTCCTAACCGCAAGGTAAGCGGATGCGTTCACATCAAATACTCGCATTTACCGTTCGGGTACTCGGGAGTTTTCACGATAATTCCCTTTTCGTGTAACATGACCAGGTCGTCGACAACAATTTTCAGGTAGTGCTGCAGCTGCTCTGCTGTTTGTTCCGTTGGCCCCGGAGGCATTCCGGTCAGAATGAGATTCTCGGCACGGTACCTAAACGAGTTGAGGCTTGTGTCGCTGAGAAGTGAAGATGCATTGATACGTACCGCAGTGCGGTCGTGAGATTTTGAATGCAAAAGGACATCACACCAGACGAATGGCTCGGCCCGAAACTACTCTTCTTGCGGCCAAACCTACGGTAGAATGAGGAAGATACACAGTGCAATAAATCAAGCTGAACATACCAGTCTAAGCTAAAACTCACGCCCAATCGAATTTCTTCCTCGTTTCCGCGCCCGAAGAAGAATGATTCGCCATCGGAGCCTTTGATGGTCTTCCATACTTCTGCGTCCTGCATGGAGTTCAGTTCGCCGGTGGCTCGAGATCGCGTCTTCCACGCATTCACGGCCGATGTCATGCCGGGACGCTTGAAGAACTCCTGCAGTCCGACCGACAGAAGCTGGTTAGGCGCGACAAGATAGGGCTTCTTTTTCTTTGTTGACTGGGATGCAGGTGTATCAGCAGAGTCGGCATCCGAGCCAGAGGCATTTTCAAATTCCTCGTCGTCGTCCTGAACTGGGGCGCCAAAGACTTCTGTGTCGCAGTCGGGGCAAAAGGTATTTGGACTGATGTTCGGGTCGAAGATATGGTGACATTGATAGCAGACTGGGTGAATCACAAATTGGTCCCGGATGTCGAGCCTCGCAAAGGCTGTCTTGAGGGTACGAGGCATCACTATATTCACGCCCAGCACGCTCGAAAGGAGGAAGGCGAGGCAAATGAGAATCAAGCGGGCCGCGTAGAATGTAACACGATGCCTGGTGTGCAGCAGAGCAACCATATAAATGATCGCACGCACATACCAGTTCGGGTGTACACCATCTCGTGCAGTTTCCACCCGCGAGACAGCAGCAGTGCCGAAGGGTGGGGGTGTGTATTCCTGTCGAGCGCCAGCAGTGTCCGAGTCGCTCGAATCCGAATCACCAGGTTGGCCCGCCGGAGTCGGTTCTGATTCTGACGACGAGTGGGACGGCGCCGCAGCAGACGAGCTATAAAAAACATTGAATTATGTTCCTGCTCAGCAAAGACAAGGCAGACCGTAGAGTCCCTTGTTGAGGCCCCAGACGGTAGTCTCCACGGATATTTGCTCGACCCCCCCGCGCTACGAGGGAGGGAGCTGACCCCGAAGGAGCGGCACTCCTAGCTACTCGGGGTTCCCCACGGCCGCTGGGTTTTCCATTCAAAGTAAGAAATTAAAGATGCGTGCTCGTCGGCCCGTGGCTAGAATCAGTGCTGGCGAATAAGTTGTTTCTGATTCGAGGGAACAGGAATAGGACATGGGAATGCCAGTGGAGTGTGAGTGCAGTTGTGGCATGAAGAGCGGAAGCACCCAAGAAGCACCGCTGACTCGCTGGGTGATGGCCGGATGTGGCAGTGTTCGTCAAGGCATTAGCCAAACAGGTGCACATGTTCGTTCGTGCCGTTTCTATTAACCAATTAGGGATGGCCACCGTCCCCGTCTTTACGGGTGTGACGGGTGCCGTTAGCGGCATGCCGTCCCGCGCCGTCGAACCTCACCCTAATCCCATGTGCAGGACGGGGACGGGCGGCCGTCCACGGCCGTAGACGGTTTGAATGAGGTGTTTTCCATTTTTTCCTGTCGATACCGCCGTGGCTGGGCTGAAAATGCTCCCTAATAATTGTTTGGTGTCCGCAGTGTGTAATTCAACCTTCGAGACTTTCTTGTAGACGTCGCAAACCTACTTGAAGCCCCAGCTTATCACATGCACCAAGGCCCCTTGATTGCAACCCGAGTTGAAAGTGCATTTATTGACCAATCTAGTACTCGGGGGCACTCATTTTAGATCTAGATTGACAATTGCAAGTCGCATACCGCGTTCGACACTGATTTCTGGCCCGGAGACACACTTTGGTATCGTCCCGTCGATTTACGAATGACGGCCGTGTTTTTGCGGCGCCGTACCGTCTGGGGTTGAAAAAATGACGGAAACGGCCCGTAAATTTGACGGCCGTGCCCGTTTGCGGGACGGTGCCCATCCCTATAACCAATACTCAATTTTCAACTACAATACTCGCGAAGATTAAACAAGTGCCGCCGCGCCGTGCTGAGCCAGCAAGGCATCCGCGGCCTAGACGAGCAAGGCAGTGGGCGCTGCCTTGCTCGGCCTCATTCGGCCTTGGTACCTCGGCGCGGCCTCGGCCTTGGGGCCCAGGGAACGCAGTGACCGAGGGCAGCTTCTTGCTGTTTTCCAAGGTCGATCCCCAGTACCGCCTGATGATAAAGCCGTACTCCGGCACGCACGCGCGATGGAAAGCCCTCAAGACCTCCTTCTACACCGTCACATTCACCGACCGCCTCATCCTCTTCGACCAACTCATTTCCGTCGAGCATAACCCCGGCCTCCACATCACCCAGTACTGTATCATTTCGACCAAAGGTTCAGGTGACGGGTGACGGGCACCCGTGAACTGAACAATTTTGGCCTTGGTGACAGTGACAAATGACTTTTGTGGCCCAATTAGGCTCAAAAACAGCAAAAATTTGCGTCCGGTACTTGCCGGACGTCCGTATATGGTAATTTTTGCTGATTGCCGATCAATGAACAGTGTGTTCAGTGAACAATTGTGGTGACGGGTGACACCCCGTGAACCTTTGGTCGAAATGCTACAGTACATCGCAGACGTCGAGGCGATGGCGAAGGACCTCAAAGCTCAGAGTCTGGAGATACCCGACAATGTCCTCACATCCATCCTGGTTGCCCGCCTCCACCCCATCATGGCCGCGTCCAAGAAATCTCTTTGCAAGGAGACGACATTCCCCGACTTCAAGGACGCCTCTGCGCGGCTTCGGGCCGACGCTCACGACAACGCGAAGGATGAAGAGATACAGGTGAAGATCGAGGCAGCTATACATGGCATGCAGGCCACGGCCTTTGTGCGCGCCTTCCGCGCCCGCCTTCCGGTGACCCCCCTCCCGAGGCGTTCGAGAAGGGTTTTCGGTGGTGCTCCCCACAGACCGACCGCGACTGCTTCCGCTGCGGACGACCTGGCCATCGGGCTCAGTTCTGCATGGCTGTGATGCACTCGGACATGCCTGCGCGCTCGAGTACGTCCAAAATATACTGCTTTTGCGACATTGTCAATGTGCGTGATCCTCGTTCGCGCTCAATCTCGACACCGAGCAGCCAGCTCGTCGGACCGAGGTCACGCAGCTTGAAATGCTTGCTGAGCTCGTCGATGAACGCGCGCGCCTCCGCAGCGGTCTTCGCCGCTATCGTCATGTCGTCGATGAAGACTGGGACGATGACACGCGTCCCCGATTCGGCGGTGGCGTAGACCCAGACGCTGTGTTCACAGCGGACTCGCTCGTAGCCCATCGATGAAAGGACTTCGTGAAGTTTGAGATGCCACTGGTGGCCGGCTTGCTTCAATCCGTAGAGGGATTTGAGAAGCTTGAGAGCCTGACCGGCTGGGATGCGCGTGGATCCTTCGGGCAGCTCCATGTAGACGTCCTCGGATATGTCGCCGTAGAGGTAAGCCGACGAGATGTCGACGCTCCAGAGCTCGAGATCTTCGAGTGCGGCCAAGGCGAGAATGAAGCGCAGTGTCGCCCACTTTGGCGTTGGGGCAAAGGTTTCGGTGAAATCAAAGCCGGGGCGTTGCGCGTAGCCTTTCGCGACGAGCCGGGCTTTGTAGCGCTCCACCGAGCCATCGCCGTTGAGCTTGACTCGAAACACCCATCGGTTGCCTATCGCTTTTCGGCCGCGGGGCAGCTCTACCAGCTCGAAGACACCCATCTCCATGAGTGACTGCAGCTCCTGCATTGCCGCCGTGTGCCACTTCTCTGCTTCATCCTTCGGGCGATTCATTGCCTCTGCATATGTCTTTGGGCCGCCGATGGTGGTCGCATAGGCCGTTTCGTGAACGGTCTCGAAGGCGAGCTCAACTGCCTCGTCAATGCCCAGATAGCAGAGGTCGGCTTCTGCGGCGTGCGCGGTGTTGCCGGGCCACGCGCCGTGGAAGTTCCATGGTGCCTTTTGGTTCTGCTGGACGTTGCGGATCCGTTGGCCACGTCCGAGACCTGGGGGCATGTTGTACAGGCCACCTTTTCCGGAATTGTCGAATTCCTGAGGTGCCAATGGCCGGGATGAAATCGGTGGCGCGGACGGCGGCTCGTCATCGGATGAGGGGAGGTCTGTGAGGTCACTGAAAGGTGAGAGCGATGGTGAGGAGATTTCGGGAAGTAATGGCGAAGCGGGTGGATGATCAACTTGTGCTGGTTCCAAAGAATTTGGTGATTTTCCGGTGTCAATGGCTAGCACTCCCCCTTGACGAGGTAAATCGTCGAATTCTGGAGGCGAGGCGGGTGCCTCTGTTTCTCTGTTGGGTGCATCGGCTCGGGCCACGGGCGGTGTCAGACCGAACGGATTGGCGAGCGGCCAGTGGTTTCCTGGGAATACGCGTTCGTCGAACGTCGCGTGTGACGAAATGACGATTCGCCGGCGCCGAGAGTCCCAGAACTGCCAGCCCTTTGTCCCAACAGGATATCCAATGAAGATCATCAGCTGCACCTTTGACTGGAGAGGTTTGCGCTTCTTCTTGGGGATGAGAACATACGCGAGGCAACCGAAAATGCGGAGGTGGCCGACCTCGGGCTTCCGGTTATTCCAGCCCTCGTGCGGAGTGGTGGATGGAGATAGTGAAGTTGGGAGGCGGTTGTAGCAGTAAGTCAACGCAGAAACAGCGTAATTCCACAAATAATCCGGCAACTTCGCCTCCTGGAGAAGGGCTGTTGCGCCTTCCTCGAGTGTGCGATTCGCTCGTTCAGCCACACCGTTCTGGTGGGGTTCTCCGGGCTCTGTTACCCCCAAGACCACCCCCGAATTCGCCAGTTCCAGCTTCAGCTCTGTACTGATATATTCGCCTCCGCCGTCATTTTGGAGAAAGGCCATTCGGTGCCCGGGATGTGTCGCTTCCGCGTGCTCCTTGTAAGCCCGAATCGCTGTACTGGCTTCACTCTTCTTTCGTAGGAAGGCCACGGCTTTCTCCTCAGTGCAGTCGTCGATGAAGGTTATCCAGTACTTGTGTCCCTCGCGGCTTTTGGTCGTGATTGGGCCTTTCAAGTCGGAATGGACGAGTTCCAGTGGTCGTGACGCGCGTGTCCGTGGTTCCCGAGAGACGTGTCGGTGTTGCTTGCCAGCTATGCACGGCTCGTAAATTGGGTCTGCGCGATCGCTTGACGAGATCTTCGCGCCTGTGACTAAACCATTTTGGATTGCAGTTCGGACACGGTTGACGTGAAGGTGGGCAAATCGGCGGTGCCATAGGGACTCATTGTAAGGCAGTGTGCTTTTCTGGCTTGCATAGTTGGCCCGGACGTCTGTTGGCGAGGCTGCAAATGCAGGTGCCGGCTCGATGACGGTTGCACGCAGAGTGGCCGAGTTGGTGCCGTATTTGGCGGACAGCGTCAACTCGCCGCGTGTGAGGTCCATTCCTTCTCGGTCCGCTCGGATGACGAATCCCCTCGCGCGCACAAGAAACAAGGCAGAGAGTAGATTGGTTCGCAATGCAGGTACATGCAGGACTTCTGTTAACTCCACCTCTCGTCCGCTTTCGAGACGAAACCTCACAGACCCCTTCCCTTCCGCATAGACCACCGAGTCGTCAGCCAGGCGCACTGGAACCGTGCAGGGCTCGTACGATGTGAAGGATTGTCGGAAGCACGTCATATGACGGCTAGCGCCTGTGTCCACGATCCAGTCAAGCAGTGCACGGAATGACGAGGTGAGTCTACTTGCGACATTTGCACTCTCTTCCTTCGGCTTTCGCTTTCCAGCGGTCCGCTCCCTAGCCTTCTTCGCAGCGTTCTGCTTGGAGAAGCAGTTGTCCTCGACATGCCCGTCGCGACCGCAGAAGCTGCAGGTCTCAGTTTTGGATGTCGACGAGTGCGAGTGCGATGAGGATGAAGGCGAAGTCAGGGAGGGAGTGTATGACGAGGCGCGCATGGCGATGGTCGACGCGGCGGTCCCGCCTATGACGGGACGGTTGTCCTCGGTGTAGAAGGCGGTGCGTACGGCGTCGAGCGTCAGCTTTTGGACATTGTTCTGCATGAGGTTAGAGGCGATGCCTCCGTGGGATTCGGAGATGCCGCGGATGGCGGCGATGCATTGCAGCTCCTCGGCCAGCTGGTTGAGGGAAAGCGTATGGGGAAGGAGCTCGCGCCACTCGGTGCCGAGCAGCGTGATGCGGGCGAGGAACTTCATGAGCGTTTCGTCCTCGTCGCGGGAGATGTCGAGCAGGTTGATGAGGGCAGTGAAGCGCGGCGCGGCGGTTTTAGCCTGGTGCAGCTCCTCGAGCGCGTCCCACATTTTCACCGGGTCGGCGCGGACGTTCTTGACGTGCTCCTGCTGGTCCTGCTCGATGCAGAGCCACAGCATCCCGGCGGCCTGGTCCCGAAGGTCCTCCCAGTCGTCGTGAGCGGTGCGCTCCGCTGCCGTCGGATCCTCGGCGTCAGCGTACTCGGGTTCGATTTGGCGGCCCTGGACGGAGCGCCACAGCCGGTGTGTTTTGGCGGCGGCCTCGACGTTGAGCTTCCACGAACTGTAGTTGCTCGGAGAGCCACGGAGGTTTTCCCAGGTCTTCTTGGATGCGTCGAAGACCATGGTGTAGATGAGATGTGTGTGGTTTTCCGGTAGACTTCGGAGAGGAAAAAAAAAACGGGCTTGGCTAAGAACGTTATACCACGGGGCCCATAACCTGTTGTGAGCTGGAAGGTTCTTGCCGGAACTGCGTCGATACAGTCAGTGCCAAAGCCTGACTGTCACGACGCAGGGTCTATATATGGGGTGTGTGACACTCCCTGCTAAGATATGCGCCACCCCGATCCGGCACGTGTTATGTAAGCGAAAAACATCTCCGAACTAAATGCCTTCTCCTCATTCCACAAACCAAAATTCTAAGTTCTGGTACCATCGATTGGTTCCTTTTAAGCATCCCTTTCATTTGATGCAGGGGATTCCAAAAATATGTCCTCGGTGTTGAGTTATAGGGTATAAAAAGTCGATTTTTTTTTATTGTCTGAAACGACTCAATTCTTCGTTGGAACGCGTCTGGAGCAAAGTAAGGTTTTCAAGACACGAACATTTGGCCCTGCACAGCCACCAACACGTGACAAACACGTGGTTTGATGGCCGCGGGTAAATTTTCTTTCCCGCCCTTTTCACCGTGTTTCCGGCCGCCTCGGGCACATTAGACGCGTCAAAATGCCTCGGCAGTCAAGGACAACCAAGGCCCGCACCGCCAACTTGTTCAAATCGCGTCGAAAAAGCCCTGAAATATTGGATTCGGAGCCCGATGCAGCTACCAAAGCCACGCCGGAAGCAGGGACTGGGAATGGGGAAACCTTGGCTTCAGATGGTGCATAGCAAGAACTTTCCTTCTGGCCAAGCTTTAAGGTGTCTTCTCCAGGTCCACCGCCGAGAATAGAAGAGGTACCGGATGAGGGTGATTTACCCCACACCGCGCGCGTACACGCAATTGCACAAAAATCACGCCTGGAGGAATATGTCATCTCCCGCGGCCATCTCTGTGATTTCTATCCAAAGTTCCATTGTGAACTTAACTTCATTGAGATGTACTGGGGGGCTGCAAAGTACCGGTACCGCTTAACTGCCCGTACAAATAACATCGACGAGATGGAAGCAAATATGATTGCCTGTCTCGACGCTGTCCCCTTGTTGCACATACGACGGTAACTGTATGATCTCTCAGACATCAATTTGGAGCTCATGATTTCCAGATTTGCGAACAGAGCCGCTCGCTTTATTTCGGCGTATGACCAGGGTTTGTCGGGTTCGGAGGCTGCTTGGGCAAACAAAAAATATCATGGACATCGCACTTTACCTCCAGTAATGGCCGCAATGGCTCGGGCAGCTTGTGTAAATGATACTACTGTATAATTTTTTTTTCTCTGCCTCGGGGGCGCGTAGAGCGCAGTTTTTGAAAAAAAGTTGTCGAGGTTGAGATTTGGCCCTGTGGCTGTGCTGCACAGCATGCTTACATAACACGTGCCGGATCGGGGTGGCGCATATCTTAACTACTTCCACCGCGTCCTATGTCGTCCCTCAACACAGCTTTCATCAAGAAAGGCGGGCAGTCTGGACGATTCCGCTCCACTGGACGTCAACTCGCCAGTCAATCTAGACAGTATGTCCGGTCGAAGCTCTCTGCGCGCGTACGCAATCAAAGTGTGGATAGTGTTCTGTCGGACAATCAGGACAGTGTATGTGAAAGAGTCGGAACTTACTTCGTAAAGCTGCCGGACGGAGGATTCAATTACCTTGTCATTCTTTTCAACGAAGTAGAGAAGTTGACTTACATGCTTTTTCCCGTTGCTGAGTTGATAACGAATGGGCCAAAATAGCTCCGCCAATTTCGGGCCGCAGGTCATTTCTTTGACATCTTTATCGACCTCACATTGCGGCAATGCCCTGAGAAATTCCTCGGGCGTCTCTGGCATGGGTTCTGCATTTGTACATTCGGCGATCTGAAGGCCGAGTCAATATTAGCGCGAATATGATGACGGATACAAACATCGCCTTCGGACGATCCAGAACGCGGGCGGAGACAGCCTTCCACAGCTATCGAGGGACAGAATGAGGAAGGGAGAAAGGACACTGGTAGGGGGGAGATACACTGACAATATGGCTCAAACCAGCTGATCTGTTCGCTCATCGAAATCGGGTCGGGTCCGTTCACCAAGCTCTTCTTGGTAGTATTGTCTTCGGGTGGAGGGGATGACTGCGGACCCAGGGCCCTGGGGTTGGAAGGTCGAATCCACACGGCGGGGATCGTTCACAAGAATGCAACATCCAAGTCATTTGCCACCATCATTTGGGATAGTTGCGAGGGTTTCCCACCACCACCGGAGAGTTCGGACGGGCGAGCGAAGGGACTTTGGTGAGGTGACGGGCGATTGGGCCGGTACTCTATCTGGGGGGATGAGAGGTCCGACGTGCGAGCGAAGGGACTTTGGTAAGGTGAAGGGCGATTTGACCAGTATTCTGTCGAAAGGGACGGCGAAGACAAACAGACTGGGGACCATGGGCTTTCGACACCATGGCTTCGAGTAATTTGGTCATACGGCGGTGGAAATGCAAGGTTTTCGGTGTTCGCCTGCCAGGGAACATCCGCCATGGAGGAGTGGTGGTGGTGGTCAAGCAAGGTGCAGATATGGTTAGATTTGATTACATAGCATCTTACAGGAATAGAGCGTGTCCACTGTCCACAGCTTCGATTGTATAGTTCTTGTCTCGCGCCGCTGTTTATGAGAGTGAAGATTGTCAGAGTGTACAGTCGTAGTCAGCGAGCTGTCCGAAACGGAGTAAGGGAAGTTTGGGAAGATTTTGAGGTAGTATTGTGACTGGAACGCGGAAACCAGAAATTGTCGAATTGGTGCGAGAACAAGCCGCGACGGTCACATGTCGTGCAAACATGCTAAAACACCGCGTCAATCGACATCCGTCGAGTGAAATAACTGTTCGAAGCACTGCTTATGCTTTGACTACTTGACTACGAATACTACTCGGGATATGTATTTGAATGACTCGACAGCCGTTTGGACTCAGAGTCTCGACGCTGCTTGAAGTATACCGCGGGATCACCAGACAGATATGCCGACCCGCTGGAGGAGCTGCGGCTATGGAAGAATGTCGCCGAGTTTCCCTCGGAGGAGCGGCGACTGTGATTGGGTTTAAATTTCTTGTGAGGACTCTCGGAGGCTGTTGGCTCTGGTTCTAGCCGACGCCGCTTTCGTCTGGTAAAGGTGTCAGTTACATAAGAAATCCCTTCAGTCGTGGGCGACGTACGCAGCCTTGACAATGAACTCAATTATGGTGCCAATACCTGGGCGACCTAGTGGGAGATGAGCCCAGCATTTGGCCGCCATCTGTGCACACCACATGGGCGCAGTTGTCGGGAACTCCGGGCAGTCTCCCTTGATGACTTTGACAATGATTATATTACCGACACTTTCCACCATTCACCCCGTTGTTTAACGCAGGGCTCTGGAGAATATCGTGTGCAATGGCAGATGCGCTGTCCACGGGAGGCTGCAAGACATCGAGACAGTAGGACAAATCAAGTTGGTCCAGTCTGATTGGGGCACTCTGGAGGAACGCTGTCCATCGGTGCTCTAAACCACTAAGGTTGAGGCGAATGAGAACATGATCGCTCGCGGAAGTATTGCGGTTGACAAGGAGCACAATGTGGCCGGGCAGAACATTAGCCACGACCCTCTGATTTGTATAACAGTGTCAGTACCAAGGCGAACATGGACAGGGGTGGTGTACCTGACAGCGAGGACATTTAAGAACAGTGTATCTGCTCCCTTGCCAGTCAATGAGGATTAGCAACATGTCCGGCTCTTGATAGCGCGCGACCTGAATAAAACGGTGTCCGAACAAATGCGGCTTGGTCCCTTCCGTCCCTCCAAGTCTCAGGAAACGGGAACAACCGGAGGAGAGATCGACACGAGTAAAGATGTACTCGTCTTGCAGTAGTTCGCTACCACATTCACATTAGAACTGGGTGAGAAATACTAGTAGTCGCGACTCACTCTGACGGCCTCAAAATGATAAGTTCTCGATCGGGGAGGAGTGCGACTTCCACAAGATCTGCCTGTATATCCAAACGACACCTGCAGTGCCACACCGGGGTCGTTACCGTTTGCTCAACATTGTCTTCCTGTGACGATATCTGCACGACTCTCATATCCCCGCTGTAAACGAGCCAAATGTATCCGCCGCCAGGCAAGCGGAGATAGCCTCTGATATCCTGTGTGGCAATCTCGTCCAAACGGCGAGTAATTGTAGGCTGAGGTGTTGCACGATCACCAGAAGCGACAAGGCACGACTCGGGTCCGCGGACATGGAGTTTCACCAACTCTCGAAGTTGAACCGCGGTATAGTCTTTGACGCCGAGGAAGAACGGCTTTTCTATCAAGTGCCCGCGCATCAATGCTACGACAACGGTGTACCAGACTGTTTTGGATGAGGCAAGGGCCCGCCAGCGCCGGTTTCCGAGGTACGCCCTCACACCGTCATAAGGCGAAGCCACTCCCCTCTCCTTCCTCCCCCCCACCTCCCATTCCCCCCTTTTTCTTCACCCACGCCGTTGACCGGCACATGCCCCTTTTCCCCGACACATATGCCTACATATACTCTATGCTTCCCCATCCTCTCCTCTCTCTTATGGGATCACTTTTCGTCCCTTCCCGGCACCATACTTGGAACACGCCGCCCCCCTTACCCCTCCCCACTTCCATCCCGATCATCATACGAAACATATTTCCCGTCCTCACTGCTATTTTTACCTATCTCGCTGCCTTGGCCACGGGGGATTTTGACGCGCCACGGGGAAACTGTGGCGTAGCGCGCGCTATGCGTACGCGGAAGTCGCCTACGGGTTTTAACTCGTGGTCTCCCTTGAATGGGCGAAGGCGTAGTGTACTGTCCCGTAGTCATTAGAGTAGCGCAGATACTTAGCAACCTAGCTACATAGGCCGTAAACGGCCTGCAAAGCTAGCATAAATATATTGATTTCATCATCAGCGCTGGGAAACCTATGGGGTATCAGCTCTGTCGAAGAAGGGCTGATGCAGTGCCAACCGCGATAGACCTCACGACTGAACGCACGTCAGCCCAGCCCAATATCTCAAAGACCACATCGTCACTGAGATCAAGGTCCATTATAGTCGAGCACCGGCAAGAGAAAAAAGGTAAAGTGTTCCGAGTCCGAGTGTTATATCCATGCACACATACACCCCCAGAAGCCCCGGCAACCAAGTCCGAGAACTCCGGTCGGCCCCGGTAGCCATCAGGCTCCGGTTACCGGAGTACGTCCGGACGACTTTCCGTGGGACGCCAAGGCGTCGTATTGCACCTTACACCACATGGCCCTCAGCCATGTGGGTCAGTGCTTCTATCTCAAAGGTTCAGGCTTCTTTCTTATTGTTCAAACTTATTATCTCCTTCTGAGGTTCACTCTTATTGTTCTTTCTGCCTCACCCCTATGGAAAGCGGGAGCACCACGCTTTGAAACGAGTGACGCGATCGTTTTTGATGTGATGGCCGCGCAATGCCGTGGAGCGAGTTGACGTCTCCCAGGAGGTTGAGGAGCTCAAGAGACACTAAACATTGACTTAATTTGTAGGATAACATTCTAGCTTGCGACGACCACCTCGTGAGGCACCAAGATAGCATTATTTAAGGTTGAATGGTTGAGATGGGTGGCGGCGGTCTCGGCCACCCCGCGGCATTGTCTGGCTGAGCCGTTGTGGGCTCCAGTGAGCGCCAGACTAGGCAGAGGTTTCTCGGGACATCAACATAGTGTGTTTCTGGTCAATCACGACAAATTCCATCCTATTCGCCTTGGCCACGCGCGAGTTGAGGTTATTCCATCTTGGTTAGTAAGCTTTCGCTATACACCACCCTGGGAAGGCATAAGATGCCTTCAGAGATGTGTGACTGGGGGTGATCCCACCAAATGGACCTTTCGACTGCCCCAGCACCTACAAGGCACTTAGAATCCTGGCTTTCGCAACAGAACGGGAGACTTCGTTGGGATGTCGTTATCCCACTTATATTCATGTCTATAGGCGCCGATTAACTCCCTAAGTATGTGTCCTGGTCAAAAGGGTCATCAGAGCCCCACTAATGAGCAGAATCCCATATTTTGTGCGTGGTTTCGGGTGTCAGAGGTGTCCTCGGGCATCTCGGCGATGTTGAATTGCACCGTGGTGTTATATCCATGCACAACCAACCTTCAGAAATGCGCCTCGACAACTCATCCGGTCCTCTCCTGGGATCAACGGATAGTGTCGCTCGCCCTACCCCTCTGTGACGTTGCGATATCTAGTCCTCCGGTCACCACCGGTCACGACCCCTCTCCGGTCGATACTCTACAGACTACCAGAGTTCTGTCCGACTGGTCGGCTAGACTCCTATATCCCTGCTCGGATATAACACGTGGATGGCAAACATTCCCTCGCACTATGTCCTGCATAAATTGAGTTGCACTTTGGAGTCCGAGGCACTCACGGCTAGAGGCCCAAGCACCCCATTACCTCCATTAACCTGGAAAGTAGACGGAGAGCGCGCATGCGGAAGGTTGCGTGGATCTCGGGGGATTCAATTCCTACCATTGGAATCTGATAGGTGAGTTGATTCGGGTCGCTCTTTCCGCCATGATACTGGCCCCGAGGGTCTTGAATGTGAATCCCTCATCAAACATTACACGGCCATCACGCGGCAGCACGCGACATCACCCGTTTCAAAGCGTGGTGCTCCGGGTTTCCATACACCCCCTTATCTAACCCCTTACAAAGTACAATGAGCTTCACACTATTTAATCAGCTAGTCTATACCCTGTTCTTCAGTTTGTTAATAAACGTTACTTCACCCCTTCCCTGTGGAGTACTCTGAGTTCTTCCGGTACCACCGGTCCACGCCCGGTCACTCCGGAACCCGCGGATAGTACACTCACCCTGCCCCCTTGTGGCGTTGTGTTACAAACCCGTCCTCCGGTCAACTCCGGCTCCGGACTCGATCCAGTTCGCCCCGAGCTCCTGTTGACTGGTCGGCTGGCCCTTCTGTCCCCGCTCGGATATAACAGTATTGTTATATCCATGCACGGAAGAGCATGGGACAAGCTCCGATCCCCTCCGACAGTCTCCGCTGTCTCCGCCACTTCCGACCCCTCCGACTCCGACGGAGCGGAGTGGTTGGAGGTTACTGCGTGGAGATCCACACCCTGCTCCACACGACTCCACCTTATCAAGACTTCCCATTGGCTCATGTGTTCACCATGTGCACCCCGACAAGTCATTTGACTTATCCTTGATTAACATTGGATAAATCAATAGATAAGTCCGCATGGCAAGGGTTAAGTCTATTGTTAAGTCTCCATGGTTATTAATTCGCTCCACATTATGTAAAGATAAGTCTTAGCATATATAAACCACTTAGTATATCCCTATTCCTCAGTTTGATTATAAACGTTGCTTTCACCCTACCTGTGAAGCAATCCGAGTTCCGACTCATTCCCGCTCATCCGGACTATAAATAGCGCACTTGCCTTGATCACTCTGGCAAGTGCTGCTCAGGTCCTCCGAGCTTCATCCGAACCTACCTTTGTCCTCCGGGACAAAAGGTGGTGCACTTCCCATTACCTTCGTGGTATTGTTGCACCGGTACCAGTTCACCCCCTCCGACTCCGCTCCGCTCCGACTCCGCTATCTTCGGACTGCGGATGTCGAGCGGACCAACCGTTGGTCACTCCCTGTGGCTACACGTTGGTGTTCGGACTCCTCCGCTTCCTCCGCTCCGACTCCGCTGTCTTCGGACAGCGGACATCAAATAGCACATCCGTTGGTCACTTCCTGTGGCTATATGTTGGTGTTCGAACTCCGCTGGTTGCTCCGTCTCCATCTCTATTGCCTTCGGGCTATGGACCTTGGACGACTGCTTCCATCTGTCCCCCCGGAGCCATGGCAGTAAGGCTCGCGCAGCACCTCTGTCGCGTAGCCTCATCCGGTCTTCCGGTCCGCTCCGCTCCGCGTCCGCTATGGTGCTGAGCTCGGACTCGGACTCTCTGGACGACTGGCCCCCATATCCCCCGCTCGGATATAACAGTATAATCAAACTCACCCTACCCTGGTTCACGTCCCACTACGGCAATCCTGCCTCCGACGACGAAGGCCGCCGACGTCAGTCTCGTCTTTTCGGATCCATCGTTCCTCTATCCTCCCCAGCTCAGGCCCTCACTTCCTCGTTCACGAAGGCCTTCTCCGCTGGTCCGCGTTCCACTCCGATCCCTCCGAACGTCACCGTTCGGAAGTCCTTGACCAACCAACCTCGCAACATGATGTCCATCCCTGGACTCGTGATGAACCCAAGGACTCCGGAGAACCCGATCCAATACCCCGTCTCCCCTCATCCGTCCGCCCAGCCTCGGGGCCAACCCGATGGCCTCGGGTCCCCCATACCCGGCCCACGCTTCACCGCTCTTGCCGATACGGCGGAAGCCTTTCCGCCGCTACCCGGAAGCGCCGCAGGCTCACGGTCGGGTAGCCGCTCTCGCTCCGCGCCGCCCTACGAGGCCGGAGCAGGGGGCGGAGGGGCGGATGACGCAGGAGACGACTCCGACTCCACGCCTCGGTCCCCCCCGCCTGTTCGTCGGGGACGTACCGGTGGTCCTCCAGAAGGGCCCCCGCCCGACGGCGGAGGCGGCGGAGGCGGCGGAGATCAAGGACCCGGAAACCCACGTCACCAGACGCCCGACAACGATAGATTCCTCCGGGACGTCCTGATCCAGTTCAGTCAGACCATGGACACTTGGTCTAACTCGAACCGCGCAGCTCCGCGCTCCGCCAAATCGAACCTCCGCAACCCGGATACTTTCGATGGCTTGGACTCCGCGAAGCTTGCTCCCTTCCTAACGATGTGCTACATTCACTTCGCGGAGCGGAGCCAGGACTTCCCCGGCGACGACGACAAAATCCTCTTCATCATCTCGTACCTCCGCGGTACCGCTCTGCAGTGGTTCTCCCCCGACCTTTACAATCCTCAGGCCGTCCCGGCCTGGGATGGTAACTTTCCGGAGTTCGTTGCGAAGCTCACTATCAACTTCGGCCCGCACGATCCGGTCGGAGACGCGGAGGATCGTATCCGCTCCTGTCGGATGAAGCATGGCGATCGGATCGCCACCTACGTTCTCGCTTTCGACTTTCTCGCGTCCCTTACCAAATGGGGGGACTCCGCTCTCCGCTACTCCTTCTACGAAGGACTTCCGGAGCGGATCAAAAACGAGATGGTCCATCATAGCTATGAGAACACCGTCTACGGAGTCAAACAGATGGCCCGCCTCATCGATGGTCGTTACCACAAGCGCGAGACTGAGAAGGCTCGCGCGCGGGAACGCGACTCCGGTACCTCCGCCTCCAGCGGAGGCACTGGGGATCGCTCCGGAGATCGCTCCGGTGACCGTAATGGTAACAAGTCCTCGGGTCGTCAACAAGACAATCGCCTACAATCGCAAGGGCAATCAGCCCTACAAGGCGAACAATCCGCCTTCCGGAAACACCAAACCTTCCGGAGGGAACTCCGCTCCCAGGTCGAACAAGCCTCCCGCTCCGTACGCCGATAAACTCGGAACGGACGGGAAGATCAAGGAAGCGGAGATGAAGCATCGCCGCGACAACAACCTCTGCCTATACTGCGGCGGACCTGGCCATACGGTCAGCGACTGCCGCAAGAAGCCTCCGATGTCTGGCTCCGCTGGCCGCGCTGTCCCCGCGGAGGCGGCGGAGGACTCCGAGGTGGCAAAAAATTAGGCAGCAACTCGGACTATACCTCTGATCCCCCTCCGGGTTGTGTTGACACCGGGGATCTCCAAGAGGTTCGGCTCAACGCGTCCGCTCTTTCACCCAACGCCCTCTATATCAATCTCGCTCCCTCCGCTATGGCTCCGTCTTCCTGTATGATTCAGAGAGTCCAGCTCGTTCACAATGCCCCATCTCTCTTTGGCGGCTTTTCAGCATTCCTAGTGGTGGTTGAAAGCCGACCTGGCTTGGTTGGGTTGTTGAGATTGCTCAACAATCTGGATATTAGTATCCCTCCTCTGGATCTCCTGGTGACGGAGACTGTAGCCAAGATTTGGTTCAGATTTGGATCTGATTTCTTTGGTTCTGGGTACGCTTTGGTCCTTTCGCTTCCTTTCGTATGTTCCATCTGGTGGGAGCCTGCACACACTCCTTATTTGTCTTTTTCCCTTCTGTCCAGGGTGTACTCTTCCTTTGTGAAGGTGGGAGTGTCAGTATATGATTGTTCCCGTCAGTCCAAGTACAGCTATATACATCTTGTATCTTGCTTCTTTGATACATCACCTACCTTATATACCAGTATGTAGCTTGTTGTCGGTAGTTCTAATCTCTACCCCCCTTTGACATCTTTGTCCTCTGCGTCCTCTGTGCCCCCTTCCGTGCTCTTGCACCTGCACTCGCAGCTCGTGGTTCCTGCCGAGCACCTCGGCCCTTCGCCATCCCTGGCTTATATTTCTGACATTGCGTGGCATTTCAAGAAACAAGCAACAGTTGCGCTGAGCACCGCCGAAGCTGAATACTCAGCTCTAACCGCCGCAACGAGACACGCGATCTGGCTTCGATATTTATTCGAGGCACTCCCGTTCGATTTCCACAGTGAGGAATCAACGCTGATTTATTCCGACAACCAGTCAGCAATTTCGATTGCTCACGACCCGCAACATCATGCGCGATCCAAACACTTCCGGATAGAGAATCATTTTATTCGTGAGTGCATCGAACTTGGCCTAATCAACGTTGAGTATTGTCAAACCAATGAGATGGTTGCAGACATCTTTACCAAGGTATCCTCTGGTAGGGTGCTGAGCAGAATGAGGGGAAGGCATTGGCCCGCCCCAAACACGAGCAGTTAAATTCCAACATGGGCCTCCTGCCGGCTTGAGGGGGAGTATTGGCGTATGAGAACGTCCCCGTACATCGTAGAACAATCCGTCAGGGCGATGGGGATGCACGAGAAATGAACCCCAACGCCCTACTCAACAACTGTCTCTGGGATTGGACATGCCAGGTATACTACGCGGTGAATACGCTTGGAATAAACACGGTTAGTTATCTGAGGTGCGGGTGGGTGGGAAAGAAAAATCCGGAGTGTTTTGAGGTAAGCTTGACGTTGTAGTTCATGTCGAGATGGCGGAGTGTCGTGGGCGGAGGAGAGAGAGATCCGATCGTCCCCTCACTCCATCTGGAAAACGGGTTTTCTGTGATAGATATGGGTTCGGCCGGATAGACTGCCAGCGTCTCGGTAGGTGCCAAGTTGATGCCCAAGTTCAACCGTGAGAAACCTCCGATAGATCCGATGTTGCGACGTAGATCCTGATAGACATTCGCGCTCTCCATAGACTTGTGAGTCTACCGTACTCCTCCGCCCTCTATCCCGTTCCACAGAGACCCTGTGCCGACCTTTTCTCATGTGCATCTGACCGCCATGACGAGTCTGAATGGACCCCGGAGCCGAAATGACTTAAATAGCGGACTTGATCAAGGTCGTGCTGTCACCCTCTCTTCCTTTCCCCCCATCTCGACGCCCGTCTCCTGTCTTTGTTTGCCTTGTGCTCTCACTCCCATACTGCTTGGTTTCAATCTACTTCAAAGGCCAAGTGTTCACGCGTCAAGACTCAAGATTCCGCTTCCGCTTGCAAGACGACCGATGATCAAGCAGAAAGTTCAGGTCTTTGGGCCTTGGTGAAAATTGCCCTTCAAGCTTCAAACTTCAAGTCTTCCTCCTCCTCAAGCTCCATCTCGAGCCTCAAGCTATCAAGACCAAGCTACAGCCTACAAGTCGCCGAAAGCCCGCGCCAAGTACGCCGCCGCTGCCGCTGCGCCGGATCATGCGTATCTGTTCAAACATTTTCCCGTTCTCTGTTCATATAGTTTCACCTCTATAATTCCACCTCTGTAATTGCTCAATACACCTGTTTTCACTGCATTATAATTTGCCCCGTCGTCCATTTGGTCCAGCAAGAATTCGAGAGCAACGGATGATCAAAGATCAAAGATGCCCGGTGAATTGCGGAGAGCCGAGTCTACCCGAGTCTACCGAGGTCTATCCCGACCTACTACTCTACCACTCTACCGGTCTACCGGATCTACCGTAGACATCCCACACTACCCTGCATCCGATAGAGGGGGGGGGTGACTACCAGTCTATAAGACTACTCAAGCCTATCCCGAGCTACCTAGTGAGGGGGCAGTTTCCAGATGTCCGCTGTCACAAGACATTGCACCGCCTCCGCGGGCTTCTCCGGTGCGCCCATCTTGTTCACTGCTGTGTTCTCCCACTGAAGAGACAGCCGTGTATATTTTGGGCTGTGGAGGACCAGCACAGTCTCATTTGCTGCTGCTGGCTCCAGGTCGCAGGGCGATGGGGATGCACAAGAAATGAACCCAAAAGTGCCGCCCAGACAAGGGCAGACCCAGAGCCCATGGCTAACCCAGAAATGAAAGGCGGCCTTGCACGAGTTTGACCCGCGAGGAAGTAATAGATCGCGAAGTGATGCGAGGTAAAGGTTCGATGGAGGCCGCGGGGTACTTAGTAGCCACCGGCTGAAGTTGAACGGCAGTTGGGGGAGTACATTAGCTTTCAACCCGACGACTCGGATCGATTTTGAACTGTATGTGTTGGCGAGGTTTTGGGAAGGTTGGGTCGAGAGGTAATATATGAGCGACAATACGTCGATTTGAAATGAGTTGCCTCCTAAGTGGATAACCGTGTGACGGGTCAACTAGAATCCCCGGCCGTTGTAGTTTTTTCTTGCAGGCACAATTTACCGAGTATTCAGTATCCGTGTATGGTGTGTCGACGAGGTCCAAGTTAATACTAGATGCCATTATGGCTGAATATGAACAGCGGTAGGCCGCTGATGCGGTGGAGTAGTTCGAAGGCATGGTGTTGAATATTTGGAGTAAAGGTCGATGCCTCACGTCGGTTAGGACGGGTTATGCACCCTGCATATGACACGAGGAACTGGCGCTGTTTTCGATGAGAGCAGAGATATTTCCAGGTAATTGGTCGCAACGCGAGAACGGGAACAAAATGGCCCATGGCCGTAGGTGGCATGGGTCGGAGAGAAATGGTGGGCACCACCTCCTGAATCCGTGGAAGCACCCAACGGATGGTGAAATGGCGGGTAGCCCGCAAGCATTGTGGATGTGTTCCATCTTGAACAAAATGACCTATGACCCTAGATTGGATGGTTCTGAGTAATACCGGGAAGCGCGCAACGGATGGCACAATGGCGGGAGGCTGATTTTACTGTGCTCTCAATGGTGACGAACACGATGTAAGTGATTCGTAGTCCAACTGGGATACCTCGTTCCCGCGGCTCGGGATTATTCCCACAAATGTGAGGATAGGTAGGTGTGGCATAATTCGACACAGGTGCGTCTTCTCGATCCAGTCCAAAATGGTGGGATAGGGTTTAACAGTCACGCAGTGGACCCAATATGCATATCGATAATCAATGTAACAGTGTTGACAAACTGGATGCCATGGCTCCAAAGACCTGGAAGTTCTTGCCATGCTGTAATTCGACTCGTTTGAAAATCGAATTTCATGCCAGTGGCCGAGGTTCACGAATGTTATTTCCGCTATATGGAGTGGGTGACAGCTACTCTTATGGCATATTTGCCAGACTATGTGAATTGTGGTCGGTTAACTGTCCGGTTATCGAACATCATTCGCCACAACGTGAGTGATTTCAACCGTGGGAATCGGCGTGGGAATATGGATGACACAGTTTTGGCGGCGCCGTCCAAGCGCCGTCTCATTTGTCGTCTATGCACTGTAGGCGTAAATGTTGGACAAATACAGCCAATCATTCTCGAGGTGAGAATATCAAGGGTAATATCATCATCAAGGAGATCGCCGATGGGGCAGCAAAGTCAAACTCCGCAAAAAACAAGCCTTGGCTGTAGCCCAGTTCTTTGAAACACCTGCGGCGGTAAACCTAAGGGGAGAGGAGAATCTTCTCTGATTCGGGTAATTGAGCCTCAAAGGCTTTACATTTGCCAACTCAAATGGCCGTCACATGAGTAGATCATGAGGGAGGTTGGGGTTGAAAGAACGAGATTAATCACGCGCGAGTGAAGTTGCCCGCAGACGGCGGTTTTGCGGTAGAAAGTAGATCTCGAGTTCAAAAGTACCAGTAGGATTGTCCGCGTGAATTCTGCTAATTTTGTGTGGAAGCACTTGAGAGGATGTATATTAACTGTAATCAGGTCTCCTGGAATGTCAGGCAGGTCAGCTGAACCAGCAGAGCTGGACCCAGGCATGTGTGCATCGAGCAGATCAAGTAGAACAAGAATAATCCAAGAAGTTGATAATGCAAGTTGTGTAGGAGGAAGAGCATTAGGCTGGATTCTACGCCAGGCAGATTCTGGCGCGGAGGCGAGGATGCCTCGAATCATAGGGCTTCGGTATAACCGAAGCTAGAATCCTGCGCGTCTAATCAAACTCGTCCTTCTACACCGGTCCAGTATATGGAATTGGCGCCAATGCGATTCGGATCGCCGACGCCCCGCGCGGGGTATATCTGATAAATAGTCTCATAGGAATTTAAATGTCACGGGTAGCCGTTCGAATTTTGCGGCACGCATGATGGTATGGCCCATGGATTCGGAATTACTGAAGTTGAGAACCAGCGACCTGCTTGAATGGAAGTAGGCATGGTATATGTCGCGAGCTCCTGGGAGATATAACCGTGCGATCCGAAGTAAAGGTATGGTAGACATTCAACAGATATGAGTCGAGTACGGTGTCAAAAGGGCCGGTAGGTCTGAAAACACTTGCGAGGGTCGTCTTAGGTGCACCCGAAGGGAGGGAGGTCCAACAAGTGTTGGCCATCGGTAAATCCCGCGAAATCTAACGTTGAACGGCGAAATTTTGTAGGACTGAGGATCAGGGAAATTACGTCCGGCTCTGGAAAGTGTAGTGCACCGTTTGAGGGTTTAGAGAGGAACATAAGGGCGAAGTGGAGGCCGGTGCTGAGAGCATGAATAAGGCCGGATTTGAACCGTGCAATGGGTAGTACGGTCTCGGAGACCAATATAAAGGCAAGCAGACGGTTGTACTACTGCGAGCGCAGGTTGTGGCATTACATGCAAGGTCGACGAACTCAAGATAAGCCGCGCATTTAGGCTACGGTGGATTGGGGATGTTCAAGTCCAGGCGAGGACAAAAAGTCATTGTTACAGTGACATACTGAGCCATTTAGGTTGGAACACGATTTGGGGTTGTCAGAGTAAGACGTGCCGCGTTGACCAATGTAATAATGGCTCTTTGGAGGATAAAATCGTGGACGAATATGTATCGGGTAAGTTGAATTCGTGGACAGCGCACGATGGGTTCGGTTTAATGCCCATTGTAAACGATGCGCGAAGAAGCTATAGACGATGCGCGACGGAAGTTTACCGCTCGCGGTTAAGGAAGGGGTAATAGCAGTGATGGAGTGTTCGCGAAGGATTTTATAACGGGGTCAGTAACACCCAAATGAGTTGCGCCCTCGAGCGGAGGGGCTGGGCAGTAAAATGATTGAGATGAGTTCACTCGTAGTAGATTCCAATTGAAGGGGCCCAGGTAATGAGTTTCAACACTCGAGGTATGATGATGATGAGAAGTGAGTGCGTGCGGAATGCCTGTCCAAGGCTCCGAACGCGTGCCAGTGCTGGAGCGGCGGCGTGCGCTGGCGCTTGGTAGTCGAACTAAGTGTCAAGGCTCGGAATGAGCAGATTTCGAATGAACCTTTACCCTTGAGAAGGGCGTACTAGATATACTGAATTCCGAAATATTGTGCTCAGAGTTCTGAATGGACGATGTGCCTCGCCCGCAACGAACGAGACGCAGCCGATGCAGGAGTGGTCTAAGTGCTCGCAATGGATGGGGCCAAATGAGCTTCTATGCTCGAGCAAAAGAGCGGAGGTAGTAATTTTGAAGTAAAATCAGACATGAGGTTTTATACTCGTAATGGACGATGGGGCCCAAATGAGCTTCTATGCTCGAGCGAAGGAGCAGAGGTAGTAAGTTTGAAGTAAAATCCGGAATGAGGTTTGTATACTTGTAATGGACGACACACATTGGAACCCTGTGGCGCAGGCGGTCGTATGAAGTCCCGGGGTGACGGGTGACCATGAATGTCTGGAATGAGTTTCTATACTCGGAATGGACAGCACACATTGGAACCCTGTGGCGCAGGCGGTCGTATGAAGTCCTGGGGTAGCGGGTCACGACCATTCAAGTTAATGTCCGTAATGAGTTTCTATACTCGGAATGGACAGCACACATTGGGACCCTGTGGCGCAGGCGGTCGTATGAAGTCCCGGGGTAGCGGGTCACGACCATTCAAGTTAATGTCCGTAATGAGTTTCTATACTCGGAATGGACAGCACACATTGGAACCCTGTGGCGCAGGCGGTCGTATGAAGTCCCGGGGTAACGGGTGACCATTGAAGAACTCGAATGCACACATTGGAACCCTGTGGCGCAGGCGGTCCCGAGATGGATGACCATTGGTAATTCGAGTGCACGCAGTATAAACCCGGCGGCTCGGGCTGTCGTACGAAGGGCCCGAGGTAACGGGCTGACTATCGACGAGGGTACAAAAGCGGGGACAGGGGGAGGGAATAGAAGAAGGAGAGGAAGTTACAGGACGCACCTATGGTCCAAGAACAGGTTGATGTTAGTTTTCGATGTGTGGATGGCTCGCAAGAAGTTCAGGGAGGGAGGAGGATGAGGGAATAGGGGTTGGGAAGAGGTCGGAGTATTGAGGGCTACGTCCACGCTCCAGGACGAAGAAGCAATGGTCTGGGAGGGGAAGGAGGAGGCCCAAGAGAAAAATCCGGAGTGTTTTGAGGTAAGCTTGACGTTGTAGTTCATGTCGAGATGGCGGAGTGTCGTGGGCGGAGGAGAGAGAGATCCGATCGTCCCCTCACTCCGCTGTCACAAGACATTGCACCGCCTCCGCGGGCTTCTCCGGTCAAATGAGACTGTGCTGGTCCTCCACAGCCCAAAATATACACGGCTGTCTCTTCAGTGGGAGAACACAGCAGTGAACAAGATGCCCGAGGCTATGCCCGAGGGAGGCTATGACCGAGGCTCTACCCGAGGTACAGTCTGAAATTCAATATGACTCTCACGGTTTCCTCAGTAGTATATAAACCAGTGTACAGTGGCGAACCGGGAAGCGCAACACTGTGAAAAGGATTCGTCATGAACTTCATGATGCCCCGTCATGAAGTTCAAGTTTCATGGTGGTTTGTCATGAACGCAATGCTGAATTTCATGACGGGATTCATGATGGTGAACTTGACAAATTTTGGCTGTTTTCTGAACATCATGAATTCCCGATGTTTCGACATGAATTCATCGTCCTCCCAGATTTCCCAGGCTGTGGAGCTCGGTGGAGCCTGAACCCGGTGTCTCGAACAAGGTGCAAAACTCAGGTGATGACCTCCCAATATTTTCTCCTGTGTATATGTGCGACTTCAACTTTGAGTTCCTACTGAGTTTGCCTCTACCAATCCATTATATTACTTGTCTGCCTATGTACCCCTTCCCCGTTCAAGTTCCTTCGTGGGTGTGAGTGGTACCAGTGGCATGTAGGATGCTGCTGGTACCTTTCCTATTGTCTTTTTTTCGGTTTTAGACCAGCCATTATTCATGATGAATCGTGTTGAATTCACGACAAAACATCATGAAATACCCATCATGAATGTTCCCATATTCGTCATGAAGTTCAACACCCTCGTTCATGATGTTTTGTTGTGAAATCATGTTGAAAGGTAAGGAATTTCCTGGTAAAACATCATGAATTTCATTATGAACAATCATGAACGACATCATGAAGTTCATGACACTTCCTCTTCACAGTGCAACATCACGTAGAAGCGCAACACTAGCGGTTTACCCCATTTCAGGGGTGCAATAAATCCGAGAAAATTCCTGGACACTCGGCTACATTGCCTGAGAGAGTCTACAATAGGCCGAAAAAATCGTGAGTGTTTGTGCAGAGATCACGCGGGCTTGTTCGCGCCCAAAACTCAATGATTATATTGGGCCTATGTGCAGTCGGCCGGCGGATATTCAGGTGCGTTAAGGGCTCTTAGAGTCCCTGATGACATTCCTGATGATTGGAAGTCAAAATTTCCCACTGGCGGTGCCCAACTGCGGTCCGTCAAGTGTTGCGCTTCGCCGGTATTTGTGCAAATTTGATGTGCCACAAAGATTGGTCTCGTTCTCCACCGCCACTCCACAGAATCACTGGGGGTGAGTTGTGTCGTCAACTACGGATACAAGAGTGTTGAAGGACGACATAGGACGCGGTGGAAGTAGTTAGCAGGGAGTGTCACACACCCCATATATAGACCCTGCGTCGTGACAGTCAGGCTTTGGCACTGACTGTATCGACGCAGGTATGTATTATCGTAGTTTATTTAATACATTGGCACTGACTGTATCGACGCAGTTCCGGCAAGAACCTTCCAGCTCACAACAAAGAGATGAATATGTGTGCTTGGATCCAACAGTTTTGAGCAATACTGCCCGAGAAATTCAGGAATCAACAAGATCGCTGCGCTTCCCGGTTCGCTACTGTATCCGGATCCGAAAAATGTGGAGGAGTTCGTCGTACAGTGCCCGCCATCACATCACGGTTCCGCTTTTGGTGGTAAACACGGCCAAACTTTGAAACCATTACTACTTTATGACCAAGTTATATGTGGATTCAAAAACGGTGGGAAACACCCAGGGGAAGGGTAATGAAGCTAGGATGTGCTTTGCTAAATCATCAGGTAAGATTTCACTTTTTGAGCAGAGGAAAAGTGAAACTAACCCTAATGATGCCATCATATTCCCTTATAGGTAACCCTAATCATCCGTGGGAATCCGGCGATCACCGATGCCGACGGCATCCACGTTGGGTTGAAATATAAACTCAGTTCAGGAGGGGTGGGAAGCATGCAGACATGAAGGGGAAGTGGTTCTACTGCATCGCTTCAGGCTTGGAAGGTCACCCATGGTCAGGGAAGCAGCCTACGGGCAAATTTATTTTACAAAATTTCCGAAAAAGTGAAACACCGTGGGAAAAGGTGAGATCTCGATGCCAATCGCATTCTTTTGACCTGTTTCGCGGCTCAGAAAATCAGAAAAAGTCCACAAAAATTTCCTTTGGGTCGAAAAACAGGTGTTGGAGAGGTGGTGGTGGGCACTGTAATCGCCGCTGGCGGGTGCCCCCCTTTGTATTTTACTACCGTGGACCGCAGGATTTTTATTTTATTTCTGTCTGATCCCTTTGGGGTTCGATGGATCTCCCCTCAACCGTGGGTTCGTTCTTTCGAGAGCGGATGGTATGCATGCATCTGCAAAGGGAAGCCCTGCGACGGCTTCTGTGTGCTGGTGAACTTCGGGAGAGTTATCCTCCCGTACTCCAGCATCTATTTGCTATCATATATTGATTTCACCATACGAACGCCCACACCCCACATACAGTATTCCCTCACTCTGCCCCACGCGCCTCCCAAAAATCAGCGGGCCGTTCTATACCATCGAGGTGCATAAAACATCCGAGGGGCGAGAGAATTTGGCCGTGAGCCGGGTGAGCGAGTGATTGAACCGCGGGGAAGTCGTCCACTGAAATGCCAGGACGCCGAGTAAAGCAACGACAGAAATACCAGCGGCAAATTTGGAACCGAGGTGCATAGCCAGCATGTAGATGCAATTCATGAAGAAGACGAAGATGCCCCAGAGATTCAACGCATGGGGGATGGCGTATACCGAGGCGACGAACTGGAACTTGAAGGTTGGTGACTGGATCGATTCGAGGTATTCCATCTGTATCAAGTTGGGATACGAAATCGCGAAGATGGGGATGGGAACTCACAGCTTCTGTGACACAGATTCCTTGCAGCGGGTCAAATCTGTGGATGAGGACCGTAGAAGCGAGCAAGCTGGCGACAAAGAGCGATGCGGAAGCGATGGTCAAAGAGATACTGGGCGTCAAAGTAAGAATGAACATGTGCAGCCTATTGGGACGAGATGGTCAGTACTGTTGGCGCGTACAGGACCATGCGAGCTCACATCAATGCGAAGAATGCTGTGTGTGAGGTTGAGCGCCAGTCCCGGAGACAGCCAGTCACCATCGATTTCCACTCTTCAATATAGACCATCCGGTCGACAAATACATCATCCAGTCTTGCGAGGTATCGGTTCGAAGTCCCGAATGTCAAACGGGACGCCACAGCCGAAACCCATCGATGCTGAGTGCTCGGATCGTAAAGTACAGCCTGGTCTCGGGAAAGCCGGGAATATTCTTGGCCGTACTGGGTCAGGTATCTGTTCCGGCCTAATCCGGTTGAATAGAGATCCGGGTGGCGAGGTGAGACGGTACATACAGATCAAGCTCCATATCCGGGCTGCATACATATGACACATTAGATGGGCGGAACATGAGACAGGCAGCAAAATGGCTCACCGACAGTGCTAACGATGTTGCCATTCCCAATATGATCTGGGATCACACGGAATTAAGTCGTCTGTGCAAACTTTCGAAGACGTGTGAACGGACCTCGAGAATTCTTGAGAAGACTCACAAACGCCTCGCATTCCTGTTGAGTGTAGGGAAAGGTCGAGACGCGGGAAGTCATTTGATCTGCCAGTGATTCAGGAACGGACATCTGGCAGACGTTGATTTAAATACCGCAGATGGCATGTGTGAGGACGCAAAGGAGGGAATCCAGGGCATTCACAGGAAGAGCCTTGTGCATCGAGAAGAATTCGACGTGTCCCCAATACAATTCCTCGAGACAGAGATCTGGCCAGCAAATTGAGCGAGGGGATAGCACTAGAACCGGAGATAGCTTACTGAGTTGCGAGACCGAAACGACGGCAGGGAGGCCGATAACGTCGGTGTCAACATTCTCCATCCAAGACTGTGCACGAGCGCCATGGTCGACAAAATAATATGCGCAATCGTCGCCCTCAAGCTTGATAAAGAGCTCCAACTCGTCCGAGATCGGAAAGTCCTTTTCGGCAGCGATGTTTTCGATTTTCTTGATCCAATGGGTGACTTTGTCGAGCGTTTCCGGCCGGTACAGATACGCCTCCGTAACGACGGAGGGAGACCCCTCGCGATGAAAGTATATCTGCCCTTCCGGATGAATGTGAGCAGACCAGTGGGCAGGAAGGTAAGCTGGTCTGGGAGTGAACCAGTACGAGAATGAGCTTGCATATGGCCAGCGTACTCAGGAGCTCGATTACCGATAAACATTCCCGGCGAGATTGTCATGTTGAACGGGACCGCCCTAACAAAACCGAAAAAAATGAGGGACGTGCAGTTTTCGAGGTAGGGAAATACCGACAATCCAGTCCGGTCATAGCGGCCAGTACTGTTCGATGTAGTGGGACGCAAAACTCCCTCGGATTTGGTGTCGATCACCACTGAAGCGAGTCCGTTCAGAGCAAATTTGTCGGAAATTTGGGCTGCCATTTGTGGAGATCGCGAAGATGCAGGGAAGGGTGTAAGGGTAGGTAAGGGTCTCTGAGTTGGAGTGAATCGTCCTGGGCTGCCTGGGCTTCCTTTATACCTTTGGGTCTGAACTCAGGGAGCTGTTGAGTGCAGTGCGAGTCCGGTTGTATGATGCAAGGAAGGCTCGGAGTGAACAGCTTGGAACGCTCGATGGCGCCAGTACCGCGGAAGCAAAAAGAAACGTAAATAAGCTGTTCTCAAGTAAAATCAGAGCGCACTTATATATAAGCGCTACTGGCGCCGTCCGGCATCTCGACGCAGAAGACGCAGTACTGTAGGCCCCCGGTCACTACCTATGAAGTACCTCCGCTTTTTTTCGAGGATTTCCACTGATTTTAAATTACTCTATCTTTTTGACGGGAAGGCGCAAAAAACCCGATTTTTCCTCCTCGACACGGGGAATGTGACCATCCGCATCGCTCCAGGTGGTTCAAAACTTCTTGGGTCGACTGGTTCGAGAAAAATACCTCTCAAAACGGGTCGTTGATTTACTTTATGGGCGGAGGTAGTTCATAGGTAGTGACCGGGGGCCTATCTTTCTCCTCGACTCGGAGTCGGCTGTGCGACTGCGGACATTGCCATAGCCCGTTGCGAAGTTCGGCCTGTGCGCTGTCACAATCTAGTTCGGGATTATAGGAGTACAAAGACGACGTCGGGAGGACGCAGTACTGTGCTGTTAAGTAGTGCTGACAGACTGTGCTGTGTCAAAAAGTCGATGTTAGGTCCATGCCGGCTGAGCCAAGGACATGATTCGAAGATGACGGATCATGATTGAGTTCCCACCCCTAACTTGTCTTAGATTTTGCTTTGCGGATCGGTGGAGGAATATTGGATGGGCAGAAGGCGTAGCCGTTGAGCTCACGGTCTACATCCTCGAATGGAGAGACATCTCCGACGCAAACGTCCTGATCCGCAGCGACAACAAAGGGGTCATTGGGGCATTCCGGATAGTGCTGGCAACGTTCGGTTCGGTTCGCGTTCGGGCATCTTTTGCTTGAACGCCGAACGCGAACGCTGCGTTCGGTTCGGGGCCTGGCCGAACCTTGAACCTGAACTCGCGTTCAGGTTCGGTTCGGCGTTCGAACGTGTTCGAACCCGCGCAAGTTTCGGCCTTCTCGGGGGGCCAAAATCGGGTCAGAGTAGACATCCATGGACTCATTCCAACAGATGCGCTAGTGGGTGCTGCTCAGATGGATCTTAAGCGCCAGAACATGGCAGGAATCCCGAAATCTGGTGGTTGAGAAAATTCCGTACTTGGAAAGACCCACAATTCCACTGCGGAATGGTTGGTTGTGTCCCGAGGTGAGGTTCACAGTCAGTTATGGACTGGGTAGAGATGAAAAGCTCACCAATTTCCACTGAACAGAACCCAAAATTCCAGGAAATGACCTCGAAATCCGGTGGTGTGGTTCAAGGTTCGGTTCAAGTTCGAACGCCCGCTCGACGGTGCGAACGCCGAACCTGAACGCCGCGTTCGGTTCGGCCACTGCCCGAACGCTGAACCTGAACCTCGCGTTCAGTTCGGTTCGGTCCAGGTTCGAACCGATTTCCGAACCGAACCTTGCCAGCACTAATTCCGGAAGGGCCGAGGGAAGAATGTCGAGGTCAACGCGTCGATACGAAGGGCGCAGGTTGTCCTTGCTGCCCGGAACATCACTCTTTGCACGGGATACGTCGAGTCCAAGATTAATCTGGCCGACGGCATTTCCAGGGCTGAATTTGGGAAAAGAATAGAAAGGTCGTTCTTTTGTGTCACCGTGTTTGCGAGGGTGGCAGTGTTACCTCCATCTTCCCTTCGCCCTCGTGGATTAATGGGGATGTGTTAACAGAGACACTCTCAAGCTCAGGCTCGCGTGTCAGTTGGTTCAGTTGCGCGGGTGAGATACCTTTGGCGCTGACAATTGGCGTGTCGCGTTGCCTGGCAGCAATTCACACCAGCATTTGTCGCCGCTAACCCAGGGATTTTCCTCGATTTGGACTGGGTGCATCCTGCGCAACTTCGAGCCTTCCTGGCCCGTGATCCCTCCCCTCCATCGACTGTTCGTGTCAAGACGGAGGCTATCGAACCTGCTGCCTCCGCTTCGCGCATCAAAACCGAGCCCTCCACCACTCGTTTACCGCCGCGCCCCCGCCCCATTCCACCCATTCGAACCCGCCGTTTCTTCGAGGATGACCACGAGACCACCGAAATTCTTTCCTCCG
The DNA here is from genome assembly GCA_029281495.1 of Mycena filopes. NCBI lineage: Eukaryota > Fungi > Basidiomycota > Agaricomycetes > Agaricales > Mycenaceae > Mycena > Mycena filopes. The sequence goes on along the minus strand of JARIHR010000053.1, from coordinate 243,723 downwards.
AGGACGAAATGGAGGTTGAAGCTGTTCTGCGACCATCTGGTGCTTCGTCTGATCCCCCCGCACCTTCCTCTCCTCCGCTTCTCCCCTCTTCTGATCCCGAGCTATCCGACGACGAGCTGACGGGTGCCGCTCCCTTTACCTTGTCAACCACCTCCTGGTACGACCCGGCCATCATCTCCCGTGTCGTTCTTGGTGACGCTGCAATCAATCGGCAGAACAAGCTCAAGCGAGTCGAATACTTAGATGTCATCCCCTCTTACTTCCCGGTCTTTCGCGAGCCTACCGCCATCGTGATTGATATGCGCGATCCAAAGTTCGATTTCTACGACAAAGACGGTGTGCTTCTAGCGCCTGATGCGCTCATTCTGGATCAGGTACTTAGCTTGCTTTCCATATTTGCCGCAACGAGCTGACGTCCTTGAATTAGAATCAAGAATCCTACACGACTTCCGGGGGTGCCCCACCATCCCACCTGCCTTCTCTTTGACGGCGCGCCAGTCAAGTGCCGCCGCTCGCGTCACACGTGCAACGGCTGTTGGCGGTGCAGCGAACTCGACCAGACTCGACCCATCGCTCGTAAATGTCACTCGTTACGAACTTGACACATCCACCCGCGCCAAGGTCGTTTCGGCCGAGGTGGCGACGCGTCTGGAAGAGGGTGATTCCCCGGAGAAGCTCGTTGCGGCGTGAGTCCGTAATAGTATGCTCCGTCTCTCATTGATACATCGATCCAGGTTCCATCGCGTTATCACGGGTAGAAAGTGCAAGACCAAGGATTCTATCGGCGCGCCGTGCGATGGGCACCCGATGATGAAGGCCTTGATAAATGTATGTCCCCTTCCGCTTTCCGCCCACTCTCACCAACATATCTTCAGGGTTCACTTCGCAGGAGCTACTTTATTGGCTGCAGTAACTGGACACCGACTTGGCGCGACCACCAGTCGGATTCTATCCCCGATAACATCGATGAAACACTCCTTGCCGAACTCATGTCGCCCCGAGCGGGATTTTCTTCCGGTTCGAGCACGGCGCCGTGCAGTCGCATCGGCTCCTCGCGGGTCGGGGAGCGCCAGAAGTTCTGTGGTGCGCATTTGCGCCGATGTTGATTTATATGATCTACTAACGACTGGTTCAAGCGCACATCCATTTGAAGGACGGCAAGTCGGTCCGCGCCCCCATGATCCATCATCTCTGCAATGCGTACATGACGATCTATGTGCCCGTGGTGTTAGCGTTTGAACATCGAGCTACGCGTCAAGTCAACAGCGCGACCACACGTGGTCGCGCCAAGCTAAATTATTTTCCGCTATTGCGTTTCCTCTCACTGGTTCTTACGACGAACTACGTAAGAGGTATGTTTATTTATTCACTCTACTTTACTCAACAGATACTTATATTACCGTAGCTTGTACTTACAGAGTTCGTACAGGTCTCCCTGGTTCACAGGTTATGGGCCCCGAGCAGCGCTTTATCCACGCGCAACCAGTCAACCAGCCCCACATCATAATGTCGGGCACAAAATTCGCTTCCTTCGACACCCTGGTGTACGAGGAAAATGGCAAACCAGACAGCTGGCCGACATGGGAATCTCAAGCCCAGTCGGCACTTGTCCTCAACAACAGTTGGGGATATGTCTCTGGTCGCGGAGTCATTACTCCTCCCAAGCAGATCAACGACTCCTCGAGCCCGCCGATCGCCGTCGACAATCCCCAATATGACGACTGGCTCGACGAAAATCTCATCGTCATCTCCTGCCTCCGTCTACGTTGGGACATCCGTCTCATCAAGGACGAGAAGATCGCTAAGGCTGCGTGGTTGGCACTCAAAGTTGCCCACCAGCCGACAGGCGCCTTGTCACAGCTTACCGTACTTCAGCAGGCGCTCGCCATCCGTTACTCACGGGAAACACGCCTCGTGAAGACCACAGAGCAGCTCGACACCCTCGTCGACTCCTTCTTCTCTATCCAAGCACACTGTGGGGAGAATATACAATCACCCTGAGTGTATCGATACACTCGAGCTGAGTGCGTCGATACACTCAGGTTGATTGTTGTCAAGCAATCAAGCTGACTGCTTTTATACACTCAACCTGAATTGAGCGGTGGCAGAAATTACTGTCGTCCTGAGTGTGTCATACACTCATTGTGAGTGTGTTCATACACTCACTTTGAATAGGTCGGTTCAATTAGCCTGATTGTGTATCCTCCACCGTAGGTAGCGCCATTCAAATCCATATATATTTGCTACATACTGACAGCTGGGTCTAAACTACCGACGCGGCCGACCCCTTCGAGCTCCTCGAGTACAGTCGACTGCAGGCACGATTAAATTAGTCCATGGAGATGGGAAAGGCAGCAGAGAGCGTACCGGCTCGAACAAGGCAGCTGCACAAGTCCAGCGGCGGAAGATTCAGAACACAAGTCGTGCAAAGACAGCCTGGTTGGACTCACAGAGTGCGCAAAACCGTTGCGGTTTCCAGGCTTGCGTGGAGTTGAGTGAATACCGTTGAACATAGGTTTGCGCGTCAGAATGGACGGGCACAAAACTGCATGAAAGAAGCTTACAGACATTTCAACCGGAAACCGTGAAATTTGGGTCTTCAGAAGCGCATTGCGGCCTGGGCAGGATCAGCAAGAAATAGACGTCGCCGTCAATTTCGACACGTACAAGGGTAGGAGGCCGGCGGAACGCAACACCGACAACGTACTACAAGGTCGGCACGGAGCTTTGGCGCCGGCGGCTAAATTGTGCGCTGTCTGAGGCGTGGAACAAAAAGGGAAAAGTGAGCGAATAACCGATCGAGGCAGTGAAAGAAGGCTTACCGCCGGGTCGAGAAAGACGCCGATGATCAACCAAAGTCTCTGGGGAACGGGGAAGATCGAAGGTCAGCTGCAGCAAGGGAGAGGGAACACCAATGCGCGTGCCGACGTCCAAAACCTAGAAAGTTCGGAGCGGTTCAAGTTCAACTCACGTGAGTGGGGTTTACATGCACGGATGGGAGGCGCTCACCGACGTGTTCCAAACAAATTATGAACACCAACCCAAGTCACCGAAGTATCTGCGCGAGGTCGTATACAGAAGATGAAGGGACATACGGCCGCTCATCCTGGCTGCATCTGAAGATCGGGTTAGACAATGATCAAAGCGGTAGGAGGGTCAACAAGGTGAAGTAAGTACTTAGGAAGTGCTGGTAGAAGTCTGAGCTTGAGGAAGTTGGAGGACGCATTGGCGTCGGGGGGAAAGTACCCGGGAGGATTAGCAAAAGGACACGGACGTACAGTTATCCAGCGTCACCTAGAGAAAATTATTGCCGCAATAAAAAGGGTCCCGCGTGACGCGTGACTGTCGAATTGAACGAAATAATAATAAAAAATTCAAATATGACATACGACCTACTGGTGGGCTCCGGGGAATTGATCCCTGGGAGGAGGGAACTCCTCCCGCACTCGAGCATTGTTTTGCTCGAGGTCAGGGCCCACGAGGTTATAACTGTAGCTCAGCCTTTTTTACAAAAAGGCCGGCCAGTCCACAGTGCACCAGCGTCTTGTGTGATCGATCCCCTGGAATGATGTTGTGCTCGGTCGGCATCTTGTGGAATTCTGTGAGGATAAACACCCGCTACAGTACTACTTGTTTGTCTTCCGTAGACTCGTTGTTCAGCTCGTGGACCACGCGAGTATAATATACCCCCCCCCCCCCCATAAGGGTGAAATTATACAAGCTTGGAGTGACCGGGAAGCTTTTCGATTCGATGCGCATGCTTTACAGCAAGATGGAGTATGTTGTAACGATGGACGGCGCTCAGTCAACCCCCTTCACTTCCGATATCGGCGTGCTCACCGGCGACCCTGGCACCTACTTTTTGGAACTTGTTCTTTGCCGACTTCAAGTTGAACGACGATCCTGACGACGTTTTGCTGGCGGGGGTTGTGATGTCTCATCTGGAGCATGCAGACGACATGGCGGTGGTTTCGTATACACCGGAGGGATTGCAGCGTCACCTCGATACCTTCGCACACTGGTGTGGAGATAATATGCTCGAGGCGAATGCGGCGTGGATCATGGTTTTGGGGCTGGGAGATATCTTGGCGACGCAGTTTCCCTCGGAGCGTCTCGTCTTGTCGGAAAATTTGGTTCGCATTACCAGCGTCCGCAACCGAGGTCCTTTCGTCCACAGGAATGTGATGACCTTCTTTCGCGATGTGAGCGCACCAGACCACCTAGGAGGTTTAAATTGAATTTTGCTCTCTGTATTTGTACTTCTGCGAGCTCGTAGCGTTGAAACGCAATTTGTACATGTTGCCGGCCGCGGGCTCTGAGCTCGTATTCTTTGCGTATTCTCATCAAGTTCTCACAGCGTATCTCGATTGCGCGCCGCATCCGTCTGGGTCACCTGGGCCACCTACTAAGCATCAAGCAAATCCTTTCCCTGTTAGGCTGAACGCGACTGGCTTAACCTATAAAAGCGACAATCCGAGGGCTCCCGCCTTTCGCTTGTGTCAGATGCAGAAAACTCATTTGACGCGCTCCCGCTCATTGCACGAAAGCACGGGGAACCTCGAGACGCGTATAGGCTGGGGCAAAAGCCACAAAGAAGGGCCAGTCAGAAGGGTCCTCTACCGCGCACCACACGCGCACCACACGCGCACCACAGGTAATCGTCTGCTTACCCACGTTCATACACGCGAAAGCCAAAAGGCTACCCAGACCAGATCACCGAATGCAGCCCCAGGAACAGGACAGGGACTGGCAAACCAGCATGGACACGGGACACAGACAAAACCCCACCGGTAACGCCAGCAGCGGAAGCACAATAGGGACGGTGGATGCCCGCCGAAGTTTCAAAGAAACGTTTTTGCTGAACGTGAGGAGTACAGAAATAACGGCGAGGCTGTGAAACTAGAGGAGTAAGATTTGAGTAGTAGCTCGTATGCAAACTAAAAAGCGGGTGGCGTGCGTATGGTCGAGTTGTGAGTTCTGCTATATCTATCAAGCCCAACCTATGACGGGCTTTATTGGACAAAAGTCTCGTGGGCATGCATGAGCACGCATGGGCACGGATGACCGTTCATGGAGTGGATGGCCATGCATGTTCATGGATGTTGCATCGATACTGAGGTGTGTTTCATGCATGTTGAGGAGATAGTGCCCAGTGACGGTAGATAACCAGACACTCCTGTTGCATCCATGGCCACTCGCCCCCACCCCGTCTGAGTCTGGTCCTTTCGGATGTCAATCCTAATCCGGAAGTTTGGTTGAATTATGAGACAGCATCCCAATTCGTAGTTCTATCGGCAACGCAGGCTCAGAGCCCTTGTAGTACGGTAATTTAACTCGCCTGAAACTGTGAATCAGACTCTGCTTACTCACTCTGATCAGATATTCCCCAGGATGAATTTCCGACTTGAACTTGGTTGAGCCAAGGGTGAGTTTCAACAAGAGCAACAACAAAGTTGCCAGAAAAGAGGTATGAAGTGTAGATAGTTGTAATAAATGCAAACTTACTCACCAAGTCGCAATCTGGTGGCTGAGAAGTTTTGCCCGCGGAAGTGTAGATGTTTGCGGTGCATTTTGGGTTGAATTCAATTGAACCCGGATATTTGGGGTGGTCATGAGTGACCACAAATGGTACTGGAAGAGCTGGATATTGCCCACCATGTGTGACCATTGAGTGAAAGATCAACATTCATCCGTCATGCACTCCGGGAAAAAAAGGGAGGCTTGTCGCCCACTCATGCCACATTCGTGACCATCCGTCTACCATCCGTGGCCATTCATGGTCATGCGTGATCATTCATCAGCATGAATGAGCACGCATGTACATCCATGAACACACTACTTTTGTCCAGTAAAACCCGGTATACCAACCGGACATAACCACTGACTCAACGATACGCTGGACGGTCACTTGCACCTGTGAGTCATAATGAGCGTTAACGGAACGCGAGGAGGCTGCTTGTATCTATTACCAAAAGTGTTTTTTTTTTGCCGATAGCATGTCGCGCAATCACACGGATGATGGCTAACCGATGAGTATCTTCGTTGCGACATAGAGCGGAAGCCCATCCGACAGTTGAACTATGAACGGAGAGAACACACCAACGCCCCGTGAGTTTGCCTTGACACAACAAGATGATTCCTTCACGAATTCTTTGGGTGGGGACGCTGCATATGGCGTAGAAGGCGGAACCAGTTATGTTCTCTTGGTACGCCTCAACAGAGACAGGCTCTTCGAGGGAACTTTGCGAGTACAAGCCCGAGAGGAGGGCAACCAGCGACGTGCGCTGGATGACTCGCGGGGCTTCGTTTACGCAATCGTGGGGTGGAGGGACCTGAAGAGCGATAGAGGTCGACATCGCCACTTCTATCTGCGGAAGAATTTAGACATCTGGCAGCTGCCTGAACTGGCCTCTTACCGGACGAATCACAGCGGTGTCCAAAACACTCGGTTCAAGTAGCGACGAATCATGAGGGTGGACGTCTAAGCCCACTTCTGCTACAGTCAAGTTCGCACCCGTCATCGACCACTGTGCAAGCGCGGTCTCGGGTGAGCGACCGACAAACAACGTGTGCGAGTCATCCGTGCTGTATTCGCCGCTTTCATCCGTGCTGTATTCGTCGCTTTCAAACCAACGGGATAGCTCCTCTGAGTTCAGCGTTGAATCGCTGCCATAAGTTATAAGACCCCCATCTTCATGATTCACCAAGGTAATATCACTGCGGCGGGAATCAAACACTTGTGACGATACAGCGGAGACCGTCGAGCGACGCTGTTGGGCTGGAGTTGGGGCTGACTCAAAGTCGTGTGCCATGAAGGGGGAAAAGAAGTCGTGCTCCCAGCCCAAGTTTGAAGAGATCTCAAAGAGATCTAAGAACAGTTTTGTTTTGTTTTGCTGAAGGATAGTTGTCATGTCAGAAGCGTTCACTTAAGCTCGAACTTCCTAACCTTCACGATCCAACCCTGCCAGGATTGTCGAACGCAGGGTCGGACACAGGTGCGAATTTGGATCATCAAGGCGAACAGAAGGTGCAGAGAATTAGCCCGAGACAGAACCAAAGAGGAACGAAGCGTGGGACAACGTGCAAGCTAGACGGCAAACGGGATTGAACCTCGAAGCTTGAGGAACTTGGAGCATGGCCGGCACGAACCCGGGCAGCCAAACATGCACACACCTCGACTGACTGCTTCTTATGATATTCGATTTCTGTTCTGCTCGCCCCGTCTCCTGCGCCATGTCTTCTGGGCGGTATTTGCAAGGAGTTGGTTTCTCGGAACCTTCATCCTTTCCTGGTAATTGCCGAATGGAAGCTGCCTTGCTGCAGGCTTTCGAGTCGAACGATAGAGTGCACACAAGTGAAACGACGGGTCGACAACTCACATCGATGCTGTCGGCGCTGCCCGGTTGTACTACCGGAATGTCTGGAGGCACCATGGCACCCCCGAGAAGTACATCTCTGATCGCGGTCCGCAGTTTGTTGCAGAGTTCACCACCGAGCTCTGGCGCCTTATTGGAATCACTCCAGCAACCTCCACAGCATACCACCCGCAGACCGACGGCCAGACTGAGCGTGTCAACCAAGAGATGGAGCAGTTCCTGCGGATCTTCACCAATTATAAGCAGGATGACTGGGACTATCTCTTGCCAGCCGCGGAGTTTGCCTACAACAACCACATCCACTCTTCGACGCAGCAGGTCCCGTTCATGACCGATACCGGTCGGCTCCCTCGAATGGGGTTCGAGCCAACTGGAATACGCTCAAAGGTGGAGTCGGCAAATGAATTCCGCGATAGGATTGCCTCAGGTGTCTCTGAAGCCCAAGCCGCGCTAATAAAAGCCAAGGAGGAGTACAAGCGGTACTACGACCGCCGGCGCACTCCAGCTCCGGATATCAAGGTTGGTGACCGTGTCTGGCTTGATGCATCGGACATCATGACCACTCGTCCGTCACAGGGCCTCTCGCACCGGCGCCTTGGCCCCTTCAAGGTGGTTAAGGTTGTCGGTCGAGGTGCCTACAAGCTGGAACTCCCACCTCGGCTCTCGCGCCTTCACCCCGTCTTCCCAGTGGTGAAGTTGCAGTTGGCAGAGGATGACCCGTTCCCGGGACGTCCAGGCTATGATGAGCCAGCTCCGGTTCTACCAGACCTACCAGGAGATGCTCCAGAATGGGAAATCGACGAGATTCTGGATGCTAAGATCCGCTGGAAGTCACTATATTATATGGTGTCTTTCAAAGGGTACAATGCTTCACATAACCAGTGGGTTAAACACTCCGACATCTTCGCTCCGGAAGCCGTGGCACAGTACTATCAAACTCATCCGACTGCTCCGCGCTCAATCTCCTTTGCTGCCTTTGACTCTCTCCCCTTCCGCAACCCCGCTCTCCACGTTAGGTCTATGCGTCGAGGCGCCGCATTCCAAGGGGGGGATGATGTCAGGGGAACCCCGCTTCCGCCGAAGGACATCGAGGAGATGGATGGGTGTGTGCTGGGGTTGGCAGTACCAACGGAGGATGATACATCGAGCTGTGAGAAGCTCAAGATGTTGCTGATGCGTAGAGGATCGCGCCGATGATGAACAGGCACGAGTTGACAGTGGACGACAATCCAGATGGGCATTGTGTCGAGGTCGAGGAAGGTCTGCAAGGAACCCAGAGGAAGCGAGGGTAGCGGCAGGGTGGGAAAGAGAGCAAGGCGATAGAAGGTAAGGAGCGGAAGGCGATTAAAGCCAGGAGAGACTGAGTGTAGCGGCTCTCACAGCTACAGTCAGGCGCGAGGGCGCGGGGCCCATAACCTGTCAGAAATATGAGCCAGGGATGGCGAAGGGCCGAGGTGCTCGGTAGGAACCACGAGCTGCGTGTGCAGGTGCAAGAGCACGTAAGGGGGCACAGAGGACGCAGAGGACAAAGATGTCGAAGGGGGTAGAGATTAGAACTGCCGACAACAAGCTACATACCGGTATATAAGGTAGGTCATGTATCAAAGAAGCAAGATACAAGATGTATATAGCTGTACTTGGACAGACTTGGACTGACGGGAACAATCATATACTGACACTCAAGAAGCTTGCGAAGCCAAATGGCTTCCTGCGCGGAGCCATATACTCATATGGCAAATATAGTGTGCAAAAAGTATTTGCAACTTCGCGAGCCTGACACAACTACAACTTGGGTTTTCGCTGTCAGATACCAGGCAACTCACTGAAGTTGCAACTTGAATCGAAATGCAACTTGAACTTTGCAAGCTTTCGGTGAGACAACTTGTTTGTGCGACATCTTTGGCCTGACACAACTTGGTCGGAATGCAACTTTTCAAAGCTTCAACCTCACCAGTAGTATTTTTGTTGCAGCTACAACTTTCACCAAGCTTGAATGCAACCTCTGGAGGAGTCGGCTACACCTTGACCTTGCCTGGGTGCAACTTTACCTTCGATTTTTGAGTCGATTACTGTATCATTTTGACCAAAGGTTCAGGTGACGGGTGACGAGCACCCGTGAACTGAACAATTTTGGCCTTGGTGACAGTGACAAACGACTTTTGTGGCCCAATTAGGCTGAAGAATAGCAAAAATTTGCGTCCGGCACTTGCCGGACGTCCGTATATGGTAATTTTTGCTGATTGCCGATCAATGAACACCTTGTTCAGTGAACAATTGTGGTGACGGGTGACACCCCGTGAACCTTTGGTCGAAATGCTACAGTACCGTGGGATCAATGCCGAAAACCCGGCTTTTGATGTTCCGTGCTTGGAGGTGCTATCTACGTAGCAAATATAAAGGGTTGATTGATGGTGACTGTGAGTAGAATACTTACCTGCCTTCGACACTTCCTGGGTATGGTTCCGTGGTTGAAATACCTACGTCGGGTTCAGTCGGCATCCCAGTTCCGGTGATAACCGTGATGGAAGATCACTCCGGATCTCTACAGTACCACACACCTGTTGCAGTTGAAAACTCCTGTTTATACAGGATTGCAAATAACAGGGCCTTTGTGTTGGAATAGTCATGCTCAGTGAGTTATTGGGATCTAATTGGAATTGCAGGGAATAAATTTAAATACAGTGGAAATGGGTGAATATCAGGCCCAGAGGAGGAATTATAGAGTCAACAACAAATTTGGTCGGGTACCAATCCCACCCACCACAGGAGTAATGTTCCCAGACCGTTTGGCTCTTGCCAATACTGTGGTTCACGGCGGGGGACATCAGTGGAATTACGGTTTGATGTGGAACTGAAATGATCAATCTGTGGTCATTGTTCGCTTCAGTCCTAAGACAGAAGGTGCTCACAGCACAGCTCTCAGGTGTAGTTCATGTAACTGGTTCGATTCCGTAGTTACCGCAGCCAAAAATTGCACATTTCGGAAGTTGCATTTTGCAACAAATTAAGTTGAACCGCCATCAAAGTTGTGCCAGAAAAGTTGCTGCACTGGTGTAGTTGCTTTCAGTCAAGTTGCAACTGCTGGAAGTTGCATCTTTTGGAAGTTGTGCCCTCGAAGTTGTGGCCAGGTAAAAGTTGCCTTACTTTCGGTTCAAAAAATCCAATATGCGCAAATAAACTTTTTGCACAGTATATCGCCCATATACTCAGCTTCAGTGGAAGAGAGGGCTGGGGAGAGCTGCAACTTGCTGCTCCGGCGGGTGTCGAGATCGCCAGCCCAATCCGAATCGGTGTAACTGAGGATAATGGAGGACAGGTCGTGTCCCAGATTGCCGTCGAACCTGATGCCGTAGTGCTTTGTGCCGCCGAGATATCGAAGTACGTGCATCGCCTGCTTGTAGTGTGCCGCATCGAAGTTGGAACAGAACTTGCTCAATGCTCCCACTGCATAGGCGATGTCTGGACGTGTGCCGAGCATGGCGTACATCAGCGTCCAGATGAGACTTTGGTATGGAAAAGCGTCGCGGATACTTACGACGCGCCTCAGCTTCGCCGAAGTCTTGGGCGAGTCGTCCTTGGTATCGGGGGAGAGGGCCCAGGGGTGTGATGTGTGTCCGGCCGTCATTGGCAGCGTACCGCTCGAGGGCTTCGTCGATGTATGGTGTCCGCCACTTAGTCACCACTTCTGCGTGACAACTGCAACTATAGGCTCGATACCAGCCTGTCTCCGAGGGTAAACCTGTCGGAGACAGGCTGGTCGATCGAATTGGCGTGTCAAATTTATTACCCCAAAAGGTTAATCCGGACCGCGATTCCGAGTGCAGGAAGACGCAGACTTGACGCAGACAAACAATGGCAGCAATACAGATCATTTTGGACTTAGCACTTCGGAAAACTCACTATTTTCACTCAACACTGCGCAACAGCGTCCCACAGTCCAGGCGGGCAAGCCTATGTGATTTTTACCTCAGCTATACGGTGAGTAAGACTTAATCATGAATAACCATTCAAGGTAAGAATTTTGATCCGCCATTTCAAACTCAGATCGACTGGTCTGTCGACAGAAGACAGACCAGTGTCTGGTCTACTGCAACTACTGCCGCACATATTTACCTATTTTTCTTTCCCCTTGCCAGACGACTCCTCTTCATGAGTAGAACAGTCCCCAAGACCGATTCTTAATAGCTAAATATCTGAAGGAGTGATAATCTTTTGAACCACCCGATTTGGCAGTCTGAGCCATCCAGGGGTATTCTCCGTCAAAGCTGCATACAAGCATGCGATATGTGTTGCTGCAGCCTTGAACTCATGCAGTTCAGTCATTGGTCATTGTCACAGGTCAAGTATGATTTTCGGACTCAGCGGCTAAATCTGCATCGAGTGGGCCTGGTTGAGATCCGGAGATTTGGCCCCCCTTGGTCTCGATCAGGCAGCGTGATCTGACGGCGGAGTTTGAGCGGAGCCTGAATTATCTATCTAATGGACAAGACACCACTCCGCGTCACTCCATTCTCGCGCGCACTCATCTTCCCCTTCTTTTCAAGGCTAGGGAGGTCCCAGATACGCCAGAACTTGAGGCTCTCATCCCCTGCTCCCGTCACGACCATGTCTCCACCCGGCGAAATCGCACTGAAGAGAACCCGCGAGTCGTGTGCGTCGCGAATTTCCGCCACTCGTTCCAGACCGGGGTAGGACCATATCCCGATGGCGTTGGTCGGATACCCGTGCGTGCTGAGCAGCTCCTTGCGGTGGGGCGAGAAATGCAAGCTGGTGATCTGGGACGGCGTAGTGTGCGTGTGCAGACGCGCACCGGTCGTGCTGTTCCAGACGTTGATAGTCGCGTCGTTTATACCCCCACCAGACGCGAGCAGATTGGGCTGCCACGGGGACCAGGCTAAAGCCTAGCTAGATGTGCTCGATGGACGGTTTTTTGGGACAAAATATCAGAACACACCTTGACCGCTGCAGTGTGGTTTCTCTTCGTCCACTTGGCATTTCCCGTCGCCACGTCGCCTGCGAGAGGCGTCGTGTCCCCGACCCTGCCGTCCCAAATATTGACCACGCTATCGTTTCCTCCGCTCGCGATAAGCTCGCCATCTTTTCTCCACTCGAGCCCACAGACTTCCCCGCTGTGCCCCAGCAGCTCCATAACTTTGTGACGCGGAATACGAACGTCATGGTGCCATACACTCCCGTCTCCGCATCCTGAACTCAGCAGGTGCTGCCACCACGAGAGCACGGCGACCTGAGCTTGGTGCCCCGCCATCGTACGCAGCTTGGTCCCTCGTTCGACGTCCCACAGTTCTACCTCGCCGGTACCCAGTCCGATGCCCAGAAATGCGCCGTCATTGGAAAAGTTGACGGTGCTGACATAGGTCCCAGCAGGGGCCTCGCCCATTTGCACGACAGCGCCCGTGTCCGCCTTCCAGATGTATGTGCTGGACTCGAGCGCCACGGCGACGCAATTGAGGGAGGACCAGCTGAGAAGGTTGAGATAAAAATCATCAACCATGCCCGGAGCATCGAGGACTCGCTCGGGCTGGGTTGATATTGTGCGGGTTTTGTTGGTGGTCGAGCCAGTCGAAGTGGCAAGGGAGCCGGGACGGCTCGCGTACAGAGGACGCACGTATTCTCGCTGAGAGACGAGCGTCGTGTCCGAGGACGCGGAGGGGTGCAGAGGGTACCCGAGGATACGGCGGTTGAGAGGAACACCTGCCGCAGCCGCTAAGCGGGCTACATGGGTAGGGGAGCCCGAGGGCGCGTTTAGAGACATCTGGTCGAGGGTGGCGGAAACTTCGAGGGTGTGGTCGCGTGAGGTGATGAACCTGTCGCGATCTGAGAGATTCTGGAGAGACAAAAATATTAGATTTATTGGTCTGAAAGAGGCCAGGGACTGACAATGGCAGGGGTGGACCTGGAGCGCTTTATTTCAGCAGACTTTGGAGGAGGGACATAGTCGAGGGTGACAACGTCGATGCGGCTTTCGACGCCACCCCTACGGATGAGGCCGGCGCTGGCCTGGCGATGGAAGGCGTCTGAGAGGGGGATTGAGGTGGAGGTTGCGCGCTTTACGGGGCTGTCGATGGAGACTGTGTTGAAGGCGGAGAGAAGGGACGGGGTGAGCGGAGTTTTAACTTCAGAGCGTACTCGGCGGCGAGAAGGGGTCTTTAGGACAGGCATGGCGAAAGGTCACAAACAACAAACAAACCTTGGAGCTGCCTTCCCAGCAATGACGTCATCAGCCAATGGATGGTCACATGTTTTTTTTTTTTTTTTTTTTTTTTTTTTGGATCTGCATTAGTGGCGGTCAAGGTAGACGCTTCGAAGACGCTTCGACCATCCGCTTCAGACACGCTTCAAGATTTATCAAAACGTGGGAAAAGCGCAAAATGTTGAAGCGTCTTTGAAGCGTCGAAGCGCCTCCGGAGCCGCTTCACGCGCTTCAGAAACGCTTCAAAAAGCGCTTCAGCACTGATGGAAATCAACTGATGTGTCCCTGGGCGTGAAGCGTTCTTTGAAGCGTCTCTGAAGCGGTTTTGAAAAGTGACGGTCAAAGTGATTTTCGCTTTGTCCACGCTTCTGATGCAAAATCAAGTCCTGAAGCGTTTCTGAAGCACACGCTGAAGCGTGTCTGAAGCGCCTTCGAAGCGCCTACCTTGACCGCCACTATTTCTATACCGCTACAAGCAAAGACTTAGTGCAAGACGCGGCGAGCCGATAGGTGAGGGAGAATATGCGGGGGTGTGTCGTCGTATATGTATAGTTGTCCGTACCGTTCACCTGAAGGAAAGGTCGCTTTTCCTTGATCTTGGGAGTGGCGTGGGGAACATCGTCATGCAGGTCAGCCTACAGACGGGTTGCCGAGGCTATGGGATTGAGCTGAGGCCGCCGGTGGCTGCCCTTGCTCACTCGCTGCTCACAAATTTTCTGGAGCATTGTGGAATGTGGGGGCTCAGGGCTGGGCAGATTGATCTCGAACAAGATGACATTTGCCTCAGTAGACGCCTTCCCTCTTTGCTGAGCCAGGCGGACCTGGTCCTTGTGAACAACAAGGCATTCGAACAGCCTCGTGAGTCGCATTCTGTGCATCTCCTACCCCCATCTCAACGGAGCTTCTTCGCCGTCCAGTGAATAACACCATTAGGGGGATGTTAAAAGAGATGAAGGACGGTTCCCACATCGTAGCGTTGGTTGGTTTGATCTCAGATCGAATACTGGCTGTGAATGCGCTGTGAGGTCGGTGATCCGGCTACGCCTGTCTCACCGCCTCATGTGCGACACAAACGGTGTCCACCGTTCTCACCAGTCGTCCGACTCACGAAGAAATCAACACCAACTCTCGTCCCCGTAGCCGACGCAGCTCCGCATCGGGAAATCCAATTACCTCATTCGGACGAAGAACAAGAAAACACGCCGCGACCCGTCATGCCAGCCGCCTCATCAGCGCTCTACTCCCTATGTAAAGGTATCCAAGATTCAATAGCTTCCTCCACGCGCCGAACCAGAAAGCCTATTTTTGGACCACTGCGAACCGAACACAGAACCTCGACGCCTACCACGGGATGAAACGGACCTGAATCTCTGATCACACGACCACTGGCGGACCCACGCGGTTCTCCACACAACGAAACAGGGCGCGAGACGACAACACCCCATTTTCCGCACCCAGAACACTATTTTTGGATCCTCCGTCCACTACAGTGCCCACCACCACTTCTCCAACACCTGTTTTTCGGCACAAAAGAAATTTCTGAGGATTTTTTGTGATTTTCTGAGCCATGAAACCGATGAAAAGAATGCGATTGGCATCGAGATCTCATTCTTTCCCACGGTGTTTCACTTTTTCGGAAATTTTCAAAAATAAAACGGTCTCTACACCCCTTCCTGGGGCACGGGCGACCTCCCAGACTTGAAGGGATGTAGTAGGAGCACTTCCCCTTCCTGTGGGCATGCTTTTGGACCGTCCTGAACATAGTTTATTTTTCAACCCAACTTGGATGCCGTCGGCTCCGGGAATCACCGGATTCCCACGGGCAATTAGGGTTACCTATAAGGGAATATGATGGCATCATTAGGGTTAGTTTCACTTTTCCTGTGCTCAAAAAGTGAAATCTTACCGGATGGTCCAGTGAAGCACACCTCCCTCTGTGTGTTTCCCACTGTTTTTGAATCTACATATAGTTTGGTCATAATGTAGTAACGTTCTCAAAGTTTGGACCTGTTTACAGCCAAAAGCGGAACCGTGATGTGATGCCGGGCACTGTACGAGCGACCTCGAACCTCCGGGCTCGACACCAAATCACCGGATACCCACGTCAGGGCACTGATCGGGCGCTTCGTAGCGAACGAAGCGTCGGCTAAACTCTCCGTATGTGAGATTCGGACAAGCGGGGACAAACAAGGAGGTTCGATTGCTTGCTCTGCTGCAATCCCGACAAGGTACTAGGTACAAAGT
The DNA here is from genome assembly GCA_029281495.1 of Mycena filopes. Classification (NCBI taxonomy): domain Eukaryota; kingdom Fungi; phylum Basidiomycota; class Agaricomycetes; order Agaricales; family Mycenaceae; genus Mycena; species Mycena filopes. The sequence goes on along the minus strand of JARIHR010000053.1, from coordinate 227,892 downwards.
GAGCTACTTAAATACTAGTCAGGTAAATAATCAAGTAGCCAGTAAACAATAGGATGAAAACAATAAGAGGAGAGAAGCAAGGTGAAGACAATAACAAGACAATAAGAAGGGAAAAAACAATAAGAGGGAAACAATAATGTGTGAAGCAGAACATACTTGGAGTTTGCCTCGTGACCATAATCCAACACACCCCTTCAAACTCCACAGTATGGCACCGGAAAATAAGTGGGAAATGAAAAGGAAAGAAGAATATATAAAGCTTTACACCCCTTCAAACCAAAGAATCACCAGACGCCGTCGTAATCGTCCGAGTCGTACTCCGCATCAACAGCGGCGGCGGTAACGGACGTCTCGACCTTCTTGTCGGGGCATTCGTTAGCAAAGTGCCCCTTCTTCTGGCATTTGAAACAAGTGATGGACGCGAGGTTGCGTTTAGCGGCCGCGGCAAATGCAACGTTCCGGCGTTCCGAAGTTTCGGCGGCGGGAATCAACCCGAGTTGGCGCGCTTCCTCGTTAAGGAGCCGAGTGATAACATAGTCGAGGGTGAGGTCATCGGCGGGGGTAGAGTCGAGGGAGACAACGAAGTTATCGTAGGAGGGGGGGAGGCCGCCGGTGAGGACGAGAATGATATCTTCATCGTCAACTGTAACACCGATCTCCTTCAGCTGATTCGCGAGACGTCGCGCCTCGGAAAGAAAGGCCTGAACACTGAGTTCATCCTTTTCCAGCTTCCAGAACTTGCGCCGAACGGTGAGGCGCGTCGCCATCCCGCGTGCCTGATGCATGGCAGCGAGGTTGTCCCAGACGACCTTCGGATCATGAACGGCAGTTGGGACGTATCCACATGGAGAGTGATCTCCGCACCGGCCTCGGCCTGACGCTTGCGGAAGGCGCGGACAGCCTTGGTGTTGGGAGAACCGCTCGGAAGTGTCTCGTCTCCGGAGACAACCTCCCAAAGGCCCTTACGGACAAGAAGGGCTTTCGCCAGCTTCTTCCAAGTTCCGTAGTTCGAGTCGTTGAGCTTTTCAAAGCCCGAGTTGGTGTCGTTTCCCATGGTAGCGGATCAAAGTGAGGTGGGAAGAGCGTGGGGAAGTGGGGGTAAATGATGCGGCGAGATTCGGCCCTCGGTGGCAAATGATATCGGCGAGATTCGGCCCTCGTGTGGCGGTATCGGCAACGGCAAGGAATTCGGCCTCCTAGATGGCGGGTCTTCGGTCAAATCCGCCTGCCAACCGAGGCAGGTTCACGGAATGACAAGGGTTACGACGAGTCGACGAGTGGATTCGGCACCACGGAGCAGGGAGTGGATTCGGCACCACGGAGCAGGTTGTTGTCGGGATTGTGTGAGATTCGGACAAGCGGGGACAAACAAGGAGGTTCGAAATTTCTGAGGATTTTTTGTGATTTTCTGAGCCATGAAACCGATGAAAAGAATGCGATTGGCATCGAGATCTCATTCTTTCCCACGGTGTTTCACTTTTTCGGAAATTTTCAAAAATAAAACGGTCTCTACACCCCTTCCTGGGGCACGGGCGACCTCCCAGACTTGAAGGGATGTAGTAGGAGCACTTCCCCTTCCTGTGGGCATGCTTTTGGACCGTCCTGAACATAGTTTATTTTTCAACCCAACTTGGATGCCGTCGGCTCCGGGAATCACCGGATTCCCACGGGCAATTAGGGTTACCTATAAGGGAATATGATGGCATCATTAGGGTTAGTTTCACTTTTCCTGTGCTCAAAAAGTGAAATCTTACCGGATGGTCCAGTGAAGCACACCTCCCTCTGTGTGTTTCCCACTGTTTTTGAATCTACATATAGTTTGGTCATAATGTAGTAACGTTCTCAAAGTTTGGACCTGTTTACAGCCAAAAGCGGAACCGTGATGTGATGCCGGGCACTGTACGAGCGACCTCGAACCTCCGGGCTCGACACCAAATCACCGGATACCCACGTCAGGGCACTGATCGGGCGCTTCGTAGCGAACGAAGCGTCGGCTAAACTCTCCGTATGTGAGATTCGGACAAGCGGGGACAAACAAGGAGGTTCGATTGCTTGCTCTGCTGCAATCCCGACAAGGTACTAGGTACAAAGTGAGCTACTTAAATACTAGTCAGGTAAATAATCAAGTAGCCAGTAAACAATAGGATGAAAACAATAAGAGGAGAGAAGCAAGGTGAAGACAATAACAAGACAATAAGAAGGGAAAAAACAATAAGAGGGAAACAATAATGTGTGAAGCAGAACATACTTGGAGTTTGCCTCGTGACCATAATCCAACACACCCCTTCAAACTCCACAGTATGGCACCGGAAAATAAGTGGGAAATGAAAAGGAAAGAAGAATATATAAAGCTTTACACCCCTTCAAACCAAAGAATCACCAGACGCCGTCGTAATCGTCCGAGTCGTACTCCGCATCAACAGCGGCGGCGGTAACGGACGTCTCGACCTTCTTGTCGGGGCATTCGTTAGCAAAGTGCCCCTTCTTCTGGCATTTGAAACAAGTGATGGACGCGAGGTTGCGTTTAGCGGCCGCGGCAAATGCAACGTTCCGGCGTTCCGAAGTTTCGGCGGCGGGAATCAACCCGAGTTGGCGCGCTTCCTCGTTAAGGAGCCGAGTGATAACATAGTCGAGGGTGAGGTCATCGGCGGGGGTAGAGTCGAGGGAGACAACGAAGTTATCGTAGGAGGGGGGGAGGCCGCCGGTGAGGACGAGAATGATATCTTCATCGTCAACTGTAACACCGATCTCCTTCAGCTGATTCGCGAGACGTCGCGCCTCGGAAAGAAAGGCCTGAACACTGAGTTCATCCTTTTCCAGCTTCCAGAACTTGCGCCGAACGGTGAGGCGCGTCGCCATCCCGCGTGCCTGATGCATGGCAGCGAGGTTGTCCCAGACGACCTTCGGATCATGAACGGCAGTTGGGACGTATCCACATGGAGAGTGATCTCCGCACCGGCCTCGGCCTGACGCTTGCGGAAGGCGCGGACAGCCTTGGTGTTGGGAGAACCGCTCGGAAGTGTCTCGTCTCCGGAGACAACCTCCCAAAGGCCCTTACGGACAAGAAGGGCTTTCGCCAGCTTCTTCCAAGTTCCGTAGTTCGAGTCGTTGAGCTTTTCAAAGCCCGAGTTGGTGTCGTTTCCCATGGTAGCGGATCAAAGTGAGGTGGGAAGAGCGTGGGGAAGTGGGGGTAAATGATGCGGCGAGATTCGGCCCTCGGTGGCAAATGATATCGGCGAGATTCGGCCCTCGTGTGGCGGTATCGGCAACGGCAAGGAATTCGGCCTCCTAGATGGCGGGTCTTCGGTCAAATCCGCCTGCCAACCGAGGCAGGTTCACGGAATGACAAGGGTTACGACGAGTCGACGAGTGGATTCGGCACCACGGAGCAGGGAGTGGATTCGGCACCACGGAGCAGGTTGTTGTCGGGATTGTGTGAGATTCGGACAAGCGGGGACAAACAAGGAGGTTCGATTGCTTGCTCTGCTGCAATCCCGACAAGGTACTAGGTACAAAGTGAGCTACTTAAATACTAGTCAGGTAAATAATCAAGTAGCCAGTAAACAATAGGATGAAAACAATAAGAGGAGAGAAGCAAGGTGAAGACAATAACAAGACGATAAGAAGGGAAAAAACAATAAGAGGGAAACAATAATGTGTGAAGCAGAACATACTTGGAGTTTGCCTCGTGACCATAATCCAACACCGTAGCGGACGGGGACGCGGAAAACCAATTCACGACCTAACGAAGGCACGACGTTCGTGGCTCGCGCACCGAACTGTCGGGCGTACCATGCGGGACGCTCCTCGTATACGGCATGGGGAAATGGTATAAAAGCGGAGCAGCAGGTTTCGGGTAGTCAGTCAATTACTGGGCTGAGTTCCCCCTCTCCTCACAACCAAGTATCTCTCACACAATAAACCGAGTTGACCCACACACTCCTACTTGCCCCTCGTTGAGCGCATTTTACTCCCCATCCTCGTCGCTGATTCGCTCCGCACCCGGGTCCGACCCCCTACAAATCCGTCCACTCGTACATAGGACCATCGGCTCCGCGGGCTATACGCTCTGCAGAAGACGACCTGAGAAGGACTTATTGTCACAAAGCGCCGTCCTCCCCCACCTTTGGGACCATTGGCCGTCGTCGAAGCCACACCACATATCGTCGCCGAAGCCTCGCGGCCTACGCACCCACCGTTGAACATAGAGAGGGACGGAGGGACGAACGAGAACATTGGAGGCTACGGATTGAAGAGAAGCCATAACCGTTACGTTCGGGACATAGGCTCAAGGAGGTTATTTTTGTTCTCAACCGTCGTTTGCTAACCACAGACCGGGCGGAAGTCTTGCACTACCAAGTGCCCTCACGAATACACACACACATCCCAACCATCACCAGTCCTACAGTAGAGACTCCCTCAGAAAAAGGAGAATAATAATCCATTAAAAACCACAAACCAAGGCTTAGCCTCTACCTTTCTTCCTATCTCCTACCTCCCATCTCTACGACACCCTAGAGGACGACCACGTCTCTTTTGTGACACCCAAGTTCACATAGCGACACCGCGGTCCTTATCACAGCGCACAACGTGCGTTCCTTGGCGGATTCTTCCTTATTAAATCCTTACCTTCTTTTTCGTCCAGGTCAACAGCGTGGACCACTTGTTCAAGACTGTCAAGTACACGTCCAAAGCGGGTGATGTGTCTTGGACGGATGCTCCCCAGGGTTACTATATCTACCAGGTCGACCGTGCGGGGTACATATCCAAAATGGCCGAGTACGATAACAGAATGGCCATGGCAAAAGGACGCCATCGGCGGGTCCAGAACATTTGGTCTGTACATACCTCTTTCTCCCGAAGTAAATAATGTTTGACCTCCTTATAGAGACTATCCATAGTATACCGATTCCCAATAGATTCATAAATCCCACCCTCCCCGTTCACAAAGTTCATATCACGCGGGGTGCGTTCATGATCGATTGGGATTATATCGACCTCGCCAATGTTTCGCAAAGTGCATACACTCAAGGTCCACGAAGACTCTATCAACGCTATCGCGTTTTCCCCGAACGGTGCACACATTGCAAGTGCCGGAGCTGACGGTCACATTTTCATCTTCGACACAAAGCACTGGGAGGAAAAAAGACCCTACACTTGACGCTACAATGCCATGCCACGGGATCCGGGCTCTTGTTTGGCATACACCACAGCAACCCTCTTCGTTTTTCGGAGGCGTTTCCGGCACCATCTCATTTGGTGGCGAGAATGGTATCTTGAACACCCTTCAGATCAAGGCATGCACCAAAATCTTCACCGTTATGTTTGGCGATCAAAAAGGATGGCAGGCAAGTTCCTTGCTATCGGTTACTTGGGTTGTTTGCTTGCTTCCAGACTTGCTTGAAGTAAGAACTCAGGTGAGAATAAAAATCCATTCTGTTATTGTCCTTTATCAGAGGTGCCCAGTTACTTGGAATCGATTGCTGTCCGTTTGTATTGTCAAGATCTGTAAATGCGCGGGTAGCGCAGTAACCTCAGTCTCCCGCTATGTGGGATCAAAGACTGTATATTAAATACCTGTAAATGCGCGGGTAGCGCAGTAACTACAGAATAAGTAAAGGACTAAAGGAAAAACTAAGTAAGAGACTCACCCTCAGTCTCCCGCTATGTGGGATTAAAGACTGAGGGAGAGGAACAGGAGGGGGCGGTTTATATCTACCTACTGTTGTCCATCTGACATCTGTCGATAGCTATCACGGGCCGTAGGCCGGCGCGCGCCGGAGAAGAAATCATATTCTGACACCCCACTCGACCCAGGCCAAGCCTGGGTCAAGGGGTACCCATGATTGAAATGTCAGACACCAACTACCGTGCGACCACAAAGTCGATGGCATCACAGATTTACTATATATGGTGTGACAGGCGCCATATATGGGCATTGATGCGATCATTATTACGGAGTCTGTCTCCTCGAGCCTCAATATTTTTTTTCTGAAGTTGCGCAGAAAGGTCCAATTCGTTCAGGAAAAACTTCGGTTTGAGGCTTTCCTTTTGGGGAAAAAAATCTTCCCACGGGAACTCCGTGTCTGGCATTTCAATCGCGGGTACCCCTTGAGTCCCATTGAGAGACAAAACCTTGAATGCTTGTCGCGAGGCAGAGCCTTTGTGAAAATGTCTGCGACCATGTCCTCTGTAGGATACCAGAGTACAACAGTCATCCCGCACAAAGTGATATTTGCGCTGTATATGCTGAGTCCGTGCACGATATTGTGGATCCTGAGATAGGATGATGGCAGCTCGGTTGTCGCATCGCAATTCCGTTGGGTCAGCCCAAGTTCATCAAAGAATGAGCGTAGCCAGGCTAAATGTTGTCCAGCATTGGCAAGGCCAATATATTCACTCTCCGTTGAGGATAAAGCGACCATTGACTGTCTGCGACTTGACCAACCAATGGCTCCACGGCTTGCAATGAAAACATAACCAGAGGTCGAACGGGAGGTATCCCGGTCTCCATTCCAATTTGCATCACTGTAGCCATAGGAGGTCATGTCCATGCCTAGGTCAGCTCCATCGTAGTGCAGTGCCCAATCCTTCGTGCCTTTGAGGTATCGAAGGAGGCGTTTGGCTGCGGCCCAATGAATCTTTTTGGGATTTGCACTAAAACGTCCGAGAACTCCAACTGTGTGGGCAATATCTGGACGAGTCCCAAGCATGGCATACATGGCAGATCCAACAACACTCTGGTAAGACACAGAAGGACCACCCTCGACGATAGCCATTTGGGGGATTGACTGGTCGTTCTCAGGGTCAAAAGCGCTAAGATCGGTGCCTGTTGCCATTGGAGTGAAAACTGGCTTGCAGTCTGTCATGCCATAGCGAGCAAGAACTTTGTCAATGTATTGACGCTGGTTCAAAGCAATTGTGCGCTTTTTGCGGTCACGAACAATCTCGATGCCAAGAAGATATTTAGCTGTACCCAGGTCTCGCATTTTGAAGCTAGAAGAGAGCATTCCTTTGATTTTCTGGGAGAACTCCTTGGAAGTGGCAGCGAGAAGCAGGTCATCAACATAAACTACAACGAAACATGTTTGGGTGCCCTCTTTGTAGACATAGAGGCAAGTTTCGGAGTTCAGTCGATGGAAACCCAGCTTCAGAAGTTTGGAGTCAAGAGTTCGATTCCAGGTTCTTCCTGCCTGCTTCAGACCATATAAAGATCGCTTCAGGTGCCAGCAATGACCTTCTGGGATCTCAACAGGGCTCGGAGGCATCAGGTAGATTTCCTCTTCTAGTTCCCCATTGAGATAAGCTGTGGAGACATCCATTTGCTCGAGTTCAAGATTGTACTTTGCAGCAAGGTCGATTTAGCGAAAGCCTGAAGCTCGCGCGAGGTTATGTGGGGAAATTGGCCGAAAGACCAAGGAAGAGAGCAGCAACGACGAAGGCTGCAGACGAGAACGGCAACGAGGACAGCGGGGACGACGAGCGATGACAAGAGACGACGAAAGCAACAACAACGGCGGGAAGTTGCTCAAATGCGAGCGTATACACTCAAATTCAAGCCTAAGTGCGAGAGAACTCTTCGTTAATTTGCAAATTGAAGTACAAAGGTCTTATACAGCTAGAAAGTCCGATCCTCATGGAAGTAATGTAAAGCCAAAAAAGTCCCAGAAGTACGACGCGCGTCGGAAAAAAAGCCCAGTTTAAGCAAGCGACTGAGTCAGACGGAGGATATTGAGTCAGAATGGTGCGGAGTGAGCATTGCAGAACCAAAGATTGAGTGGTCGAGCCAAGTGCGAGAGGTGCTGGAGAATGGCGAGGGACGTGTCGAGTCGGCGAGGAATCGGCGTGGTGGTCGAGAGCAAGAGGCGTGTTGTTTGGTTCGGAGGTAAGTGCCAAACTCGGTCCGTAATTGCGGCGCGGTTCCGGTGTATCCAGGCCGAAAAGGTGATCTCGTCCAAAACGGGTGTATCCAGAAGATGCAATCAAAGGATAGACCCAATTCGGTGTATCCGAGTGATGGCCGTCTCGTATTATGTTCGGTTTATCCTGTATAAAGCTTTTTGCACTTGTCCACGGGCAGATATGGGGTTCATGAGGGCAGGGAGGTTATCGGTGTTTCAAATCCTGATTCAGCTATTTTTCCTGACGCCCTCGCGAGGTCGGTGAATAAAAAAAAATAACTTCTGAATAAATAGCATGAGTGGTGCAAAATAACAGCTCAAAGCGAACCATGCTGCATGCAGCCACTTCCCCGTAGAAGACTACCTGGACGGCCTCCGAGAGATGCTTTCTGTTCTTATTTGTTAGATTGTCTTGTCGGGCTCCTTGGCCCAGTTTCCTTCGGTCAATTTCCCTCCATAAGAACTAGACGTGAAGTGAATTTCAACAAAATGCATCTGCTCTGAGCAACGCCGGGGACCCTGAGCCAGAATTAGAGCCTATGAAGTGCAGAAACTGGCACAAAACACAAACATCTGTTCTCTGCTTACACGCGTCCTCGCGCTCCGCCCTTGCCCCGTGCAGTGCCAGAAAATTACACCTGCCTGCCTTGAGGGTGAAGAATCGAGGCAGGGAGTACATTTGCCTGGCAAGCTGCCTGGGACCCAAATCTGAAGTCTCGCATTATTCTCAAGAAGAGAGGCCGCGCAGCGCGGAAAAAATGGGTTTGGATTGGGTTTGGATGCTTGGAAAGCTAAGGAACTTTAGGTGGGAAGGAGGGTTGGTTGGCCTGGAAATTCCCTCTTTCCTCTCCCTCTTCTCTTTCCTTTTTGGGTGTATTTCCTTTACTTTTTGGGCCCCCACAAACACCATTACCGAGCCTTCCTTACGACGAAGTGCGTGAGAGGTATGTTCGATATTCTACTCACACCAGACCATTACTTATTACCTACCTCACAGTTGTACTGACCTTCGTCAGGTAAATAATATATCTTCCTTACGACGAACTGCGGGAGAGTTGTACTAACCTTCGTCAGATCTCCGCTGTTCACAGGTTATAGGGCCCTGACGCGCTAGCTGCGCATACCAGTCAACTTGAAGCATTGTGCCTACCGAGGATTAAGCACCTCGGCTCACAATCACTTCCATGGCCTCAAGATTTCAGTCTTTCGACACGTTGGCGTACGCCACTGCAACGGAGCCGGACTCATGGCCAAACTGGTTTGCTCAATGCAAATCAGCTCTTGTCCTTGTTGACTATTACAAGTTCATCACTCTCCGTGGTGTTACTGTCCCTCCCGCAAAGGTCGACGACGGCAGTGGATCCGATCCACCCATTCTCATCGATAACACGAGCTCGGCGTACGAGGCATGAATCGACGAGAACGAATACACGATCTCCTGCATCAGGTTGCGCATCAGCGCGACTGACCAGAGGCTCATCCGCGACGACACTATTGCGCATATTGCTTGGCAGAGGCTGAAAAATGCCCATCTTCCCTCTGGCGCTCTTTCGCAAGTCACTCAGACCCATACTGTGATGACGACAAACTGATTCTTGATTTGGCGCGTATAGACACCGTGGTGCGAAGGTGTAATTGTCTATACCATTCTTTGAATCGCGTGGCTGTTACATCCGAGCCTAGAAAGGTAGATAGCGGGCTTTGCCGCGGCCACGCGGGCTACATCGATTATATGTCACTGACGGTCATCCCAGGCAGCGACGTGCCCGATTGGGACGCAAGGCGCGACAGTAGATGTAATCGGTGCATACCGCACAGCACCAATTCTGCCAACGCAGCGGAAATACTTGGTGTGCCAACACCGAGGTCGATTCTGGTGCAACACCGTCGGAGTTTTCGGAGTCGCATCCATGAGCGGGGTCCACGGAGAGATCGCAGACGCAGTGGTGGACATCTGGAAGCGGCGCGGCCTTCCTTTTGCCATCAAGTGGGTCGACGACGGCGCAAATTCGCGAGAGCCGTGCGCCGAGGGATGCTTCGTGCTGTGGTATTCGCAAGGGCTGCTCTATCCCGAGTCGGGCAGTCACAATTTTGTCGAAATTCGATACAGCTACGACAAGGCAGCGATGCTGGCCAAGATAGCGGATCTCCAGGTACCGTGGCACCCCACCAAAGGACAGGACTTGGATTTTGTCGTGGAATACGTCGGATTTACGTTCGATTTCTTACGACGGACTGTCTCGCTTCCCGAGCGGAAGCGCCTGAAGTTTCGACAACGGGTTTTAGACTTTGTTACCAAGTTTGAAAGGCGGCAAGCACCTCTCGCCGATGTCCTACAGATCATAGGCTCGTTGTCGCACATCACTTACGTGCACGAGCATGGGCGATGCTTCCTGCCGTCCCTCTCCGCATTCTCAGCAACATACAACGAGGCGCACGGCCTTCTTCACCCACCACCCGCAGTAATATCCGACCTGAAATGGTGGTTGTCGACGCTGAGCAGGCCCGGATTCTATCGATCCTTAAAACCGCGTGGTCCGCTCATAGACCTCGGCATTTGGGTCGACGCATCTACAGATTGGGGGATCGGGGTCATTTGGGCCAATGTGCAGTGGGCAGCATGGAAATTACTCCCGGGATGGGATGCGGATCGGTGGAGGAATATTGGATGGGCAGAAGGCGTAGCCGTTGAGCTCACGGTCTACATCCTCGAATGGAGAGACATCTCCGACGCAAACGTCCTGATCCGCAGCGACAACAAAGGGGTCATTGGGGCATTCCGGAAGGGCCGAGGGAAGAATGTCGAGGTCAACGCGTCGATACGAAGGGCGCAGGTTGTCCTTGCTGCCCGGAACATCACTCTTTGCACGGGATACGTCGAGTCCAAGATTAATCTGGCCGACGGCATTTCCAGGGCTGAATTTGGGAAAAGAATAGAAAGGTCGTTCTTTTGTGTCACCGTGTTTGCGAGGGTGGCAGTGTTACCTCCATCTTCCCTTCGCCCTCGTGGATTAATGGGGATGTGTTAACAGAGACACTCTCAAGCTCAGGCTCGCGTGTCAGTTGGTTCAGTTGCGCGGGTGAGATACCTTTGGCGCTGACAATTGGCGTGTCGCGTTGCCTGGCAGCAATTCACACCAGCATTTGTCGCCGCTAACCCAGGGATTTTCCTCGATTTGGACTGGGTGCATCCTGCGCAACTTCGAGCCTTCCTGGCCCGTGATCCCTCCCCTCCATCGACTGTTCGTGTCAAGACGGAGGCTATCGAACCTGCTGCCTCCGCTTCGCGCATCAAAACCGAGCCCTCCACCACTCGTTTACCGCCGCGCCCCCGCCCCATTCCACCCATTCGAACCCGCCGTTTCTTCGAGGATGACCACGAGACCACCGAAATTCTTTCCTCCGAGGACGAAATGGAGGTTGAAGCTGTTCTGCGACCATCTGGTGCTTCGTCTGATCCCCCCGCACCTTCCTCTCCTCCGCTTCTCCCCTCTTCTGATCCCGAGCTATCCGACGACGAGCTGACGGGTGCCGCTCCCTTTACCTTGTCAACCACCTCCTGGTACGACCCGGCCATCATCTCCCGTGTCGTTCTTGGTGACGCTGCAATCAATCGGCAGAACAAGCTCAAGCGAGTCGAATACTTAGATGTCATCCCCTCTTACTTCCCGGTCTTTCGCGAGCCTACCGCCATCGTGATTGATATGCGCGATCCAAAGTTCGATTTCTACGACAAAGACGGTGTGCTTCTAGCGCCTGATGCGCTCATTCTGGATCAGGTACTTAGCTTGCTTTCCATATTTGCCGCAACGAGCTGACGTCCTTGAATTAGAATCAAGAATCCTACACGACTTCCGGGGGTGCCCCACCATCCCACCTGCCTTCTCTTTGACGGCGCGCCAGTCAAGTGCCGCCGCTCGCGTCACACGTGCAACGGCTGTTGGCGGTGCAGCGAACTCGACCAGACTCGACCCATCGCTCGTAAATGTCACTCGTTACGAACTTGACACATCCACCCGCGCCAAGGTCGTTTCGGCCGAGGTGGCGACGCGTCTGGAAGAGGGTGATTCCCCGGAGAAGCTCGTTGCGGCGTGAGTCCGTAATAGTATGCTCCGTCTCTCATTGATACATCGATCCAGGTTCCATCGCGTTATCACGGGTAGAAAGTGCAAGACCAAGGATTCTATCGGCGCGCCGTGCGATGGGCACCCGATGATGAAGGCCTTGATAAATGTATGTCCCCTTCCGCTTTCCGCCCACTCTCACCAACATATCTTCAGGGTTCACTTCGCAGGAGCTACTTTATTGGCTGCAGTAACTGGACACCGACTTGGCGCGACCACCAGTCGGATTCTATCCCCGATAACATCGATGAAACACTCCTTGCCGAACTCATGTCGCCCCGAGCGGGATTTTCTTCCGGTTCGAGCACGGCGCCGTGCAGTCGCATCGGCTCCTCGCGGGTCGGGGAGCGCCAGAAGTTCTGTGGTGCGCATTTGCGCCGATGTTGATTTATATGATCTACTAACGACTGGTTCAAGCGCACATCCATTTGAAGGACGGCAAGTCGGTCCGCGCCCCCATGATCCATCATCTCTGCAATGCGTACATGACGATCTATGTGCCCGTGGATCCCGCCTGGCGTGCGTGACCTTCGATCCCGCAAAACCGCACACCCATCCGATGGGCCCGATGTCGAAGATCACTCTTGATATCAAGGAGACGTACCGAAAATGTGTCCGAGCGGCCGGGGTCCTGGGGAGCACCGTTCAAAAAATAGACGACGGTACTATCTCCACATGCACTTTCTCAACCACAATCTAATTTCTCGACGCCCAGCGCCCACCACTCGTCTTCTGCTAAACGGCCAGTCCCCTGCCATGTTCCACCCCTCACTGCATCGAAAGCGGTTGAAACAGGGTCTCATACGCGACGAGAAGCTCAAGGTCTCTCCCGAAGGTCTCGGTGTTGCAGGTGAGTTCAAAATCTCCGATAACGACTCAATCTGACATTACGCTTGAGCTGTATACGCGCGCCACATTGCAGATCTAAACCTGCCGGTCGGTGAACGATACATCCACAGTATCGTCACAACGCCGGGCGGTCGTGTTCTCATAATTACAATGGTCCCTTACCTCGCTTCGCTCGTACATGTCGCGCGTACTGTTCAAGTTGATACCACGTTCGGGCGGACGGCGGGCGACCTGAATGAGTGGGAGTTTGTCATCTGGTATGGGGGTGTCGAGCGCGGTGAGTTCATTGTGCCCGCACCGAGGCGGATGAACTTCAAACTCAGCTCGACGAGGCGAAGGCGGCCAAGAAGGTATCGGATCAGGCGTTGAAAGATCTACAGGTGAAACTCTCGGCGGCCAAGGGTACGACGCGGCGGAAGCGCGCGAACACGGCGCCCGCGCCACCCTCCCCGCTACTTTTAGCCACGTCGTCAGGCCGTGTATTATCTCCTCCCCGCCGAGCGCGCGCTGACTCTGTGACCATCTCCACCCCGCCCTCAGTCACTGCGGTTGAACCGTCGGTCCCGGTTGTAACTCTGCCCGCTGCGGCCCTCGAGCTCCCTCGAGCACCCGTTTCCCATCGCCACGTTCGCGGGGAGTGCTGTTGTTGATCCGCCGGCGGTGTCTTACGGCGACGGCTTCGCGGAGTTCGGTGACATGGATTGGTGGCAGACGTTCGATTTTGACCCCGCACCGGTTCCCCAAATGGATGACTATGGGTTTGCCAGCGGTGCGTTGAACATTCGCTGATTCCGTTTTCAACTGTCTCCCCAGAATATAACGGCTTCGGATAATTCTATTCAGAAACCCGGCTTCTCCAATCCTTATTTGGAAACCCGGGTGCAGGGAGAAACCCCTCAGATGCCGAAATGCCTGCCGATGGTGCCGAAAGGGTTGGAGGTTTGGTGAAGAGTAAACTGAGTCTGGTAGCACAGAAAGTGGCTGTTTCATGTTGCTTTGACCTCTGGAATTATATATTATAATATAAGGTATCCGCCGGCGCAGGTCGCCATCGTCCATCACTTCCCATCAGATCCACGAAATAAGGGCCGGAATATTCCACACTGAATCTACAGTGAGTCCCGACTGGTAGAAATACACCAGTCTGCAACACGAGTGTATCCCACAGGTTTGTGTCCATCCACGCTGTGCCTTACTCCGATACAGCGGGGGCATCACAAACACGGCCTATCGGCACACCCCGGCATCTCGGCGTCGGCCGGAGAATCACTGTGGGTCAATGTGATCAGCCTTTATGCGTCTCACAGGCCTTATTTGAGTCTTCAAATGGTCCCTCCCCCCAGAACAGAGGAGTCAGGAGTGATACCGGTGTTGGAACTCAGCTCCCGGCAGTTGTTGCCGTAAGTGGGTTTCCCATTAACTTTTTGCGGGGGTTTCCATGAAATTGCCTAAAACGGAAGGGTTTCTGCTAGCACCCGGGTTTCTCAATAGAATTATCCAACGGCTTCACCCTCGACGCGTTTACGTTCTTCGACCCGGCCACCAATGACACCCACGCCTCGGGAAGTCTACCAGTGGAAAATGCCGCCCTGCCCTCCCTCAAATCTGCTGCGGATCATGTTACATATCCCGCGCCCGATCCTCCCACTCTTCAACGACCTCCGTCCCCTTATAACTCAACACAGCTTGATTCACCGCCTCGCATCGAGGCTCTGAACGCGGAACTGGACACACGTAACATTGTGAGCTCATCTCGGCAACGCACCGCGCCGAAGCGCCTCCGGGATGAGAACGAGTCTGGGTTAGGCCCCGCGAAGAAGCCGAGGAGCAAACGGGTGAGAGCCTCATTTCCTCCCGGTTTAAATATTCTGACCTCGAGGTTTCAGCAGTAAAAGCATGCGCACCGTAGTTGAATATGTAGAAGTGGTTGACGTACCATATTGAACTTAGAAACATACCATTGAGATCCCACAAAGCACGAGTCGCGGCGCAGCATGTGACAAGACCCGACAGTGTCGCGTCTCGGTACAAGACATCAGACTGGAGGAGGTTTGTGCAACAGTGTCGCGACTGATGGCCGCGCGCCAGGTGAGTCTGAGTGTGAGAGTGTCGCCGTTGGTTGAGCCCCGTAGTTCCGGAGGACTCGATTCTATAGGTCCCTCTGTCTGCGCGGGGCAATTATCTGCCGTATTTGACTGACTTGGTACGGTGTGAAATCATCTCGGTTGCAATGTCTCCATCAACAACACCCTGAAGTTGAAGCTTTAACAACCTACCTGACCGTTATTGGCTACATACAGGGTTTCTCTAGAACCTCATACCTCTGCCTCAAATGGATTTCCTGAGGAGTTCCTTGGACTCCTAGAGTAGGACAATAAATTACTTGGGTCAAGGAAGCTTACCTTCACAATAAGGCCTCCGGGCTTGTTTGCTGTTCAGAGGGCAAGGGAGCTCAGTGGCTTTTGATGTAATAGGGTAAGTGGTAAGTGTGATAGATCAAATGGGAATAACTCTGCATGTATATACTGACAAGTCGTGCGAGAATGAGACCTGGGCGCGTGCTCCTTGGGTCAACGTAAGTAAGAGAATAATAGTGGTACAAATAGTGGTAAGACATAGTACTAGGCCGCTCGGTTGAACGAGAGACTGCTTGTTGGCCATCACATAGACTCTCAGACAGCAATGGCCTCAGACTGTGATCTGTGTGGTGACCACCAGTGTTGGACCAGATGTAATCCAAGAACTTGAGCAATTTTGAAGATGTTGGCACCAGATCCCCAAAGTCTGGACAGACTATAGAACGCAGCAGCGATGAGGAAGACGATGGCACCAGCCACTGCCACTACAGCATAGGCAGCACCAGAGACATGTCCAGAGATCTCCGTGCCCACAATGTTGAACGACAGTATGCCAACCATAAAGGATATGAGGGACCAGACCAAGAATGCCATTGGTAGACCCAGTACAAGGGCAATGCCTTTGTGGGTCAAGGTGTAGTGGTTGTAGTAGAACTACCTGGATAGTCAGAAAAAAATTCACTCAACAAAAACAGGTGACAGACAATGATGCTTGAATGTGTGCGTTCAGGAGAATCCCGTTGGTTTGGTGCCCGGAGCTGATACATCGAGATGCAATACAGCCCAGTTGTTACACTACCAAAGGAAGCTAGGATGGATATCAAGATTGCAGTGCGTGGAACACCCCCAATATTTTCCAAAGCAAGGATACCCGCAGATGCACTGAAAAGGTCATGAGTCTTGAATGAAACAATCTTAGCAAAGACACATACGACAAAAGTACAGTGGACTAGGGAAGGTATAAACATTTGTTATCCACTGAGAGGGCAGGGCAGAGACTTACAATCAGATTAAATTCTTCCCATTCCTTGACCAAACGGAGAATATGATCTCGCCATTGATCATCTGTGAGCATTGTGGTGCGCACTTCATCCAACCGCCTCAGGTATTGAAGGAAGGAGCCAAGGCTTGCAGCATCGGCAATCCAGAACAGCACTCCAAGAGCTTTTGAGTTCTCCGGTGCCTGTTCTGTTTCATTCGAGTTGTCAAGAGCATCTTGTTGACCATCTGTGACCTGGGTTGAGACACAATCTCTGCAGCATGAATCAATGGCGTACATTTCTCAGTCAAGACTCGAGCAATGATGGCTGTGTATAACTTGGAGCGCTCTTCAAACACTGTTTCCCTTACTGGAACCTCCATGATTGTTCTGGGGGCCTGAGTTTGAAGATCCTCTTGTACCAGCGGAGGCTGAGAACTGCCACTTGCTTCAAGCTGCTGTGACATTTCTGGCAGGTCCAGTTCACCCCTCGGAACGTCTGGGTTTTGAGATGGTTTGTCTTTGAACACTGTTTCCACCACTGGAATCGTGCTGAGAGCCTGAGATACAAAATCCTGTTGTACCAGTGGAGGCTGAGAGCTGCCACTTGCTTCAAACTGCTGTGACATCACTGGTAGGGCCAATTTGCCCCTCGGGACACCTGGGTATCCAGATGGTGTAACACAGGCATCTGTGTCCAACTCTGCCTGCCTATACAATGAGGACAGAATCTGTGCAAGACCTTGGCTATTCTTCAACGGGAATGGAATCTTTGTGGTAGATGAGGTCAATGCCTCTGAGTCAAAGTTAGTGGTGACAGCAAGACTATACAATGAGCGCACCAAATGAGCAATACTGCAGAAATACAATTGCCTGTGCATGGGCCTCTGGCAACCGTTTTGCCATTGAGCGTGCAACATGTGCAGGATGCTGAGCTATGTACGCCCAGTACTGTTTTTGTTTCCTTCTGATGCCAATAGTTTTTTGGCCGGGATAAATTGCAGTTTGCAAGGAGTGGGACACAAACAACCGTTTGTCATCCAGCACATGAATCTCTTCAGTGAAAGGACTCAAGGAGGTGTCAAGGATGTTGGCAGTGCTCTTCAGATGCAAATCATCCACGACTAGCACAGTGTAGTTCCTAGCTTCCTGAGGGAGGCGGACTTCAACACGTTTTGCATAGTACTCGTTACCATTGAGGTTCACATATTGCCTCCAGCCTTCAGACTGGCCACTGAATTGAATGAGAAATATCAGCTTGACAAAAGCCGAGTGTAACTTGAGTGGAACCAATTACAAGGAAGGCGGGCTCTGCGGAATGGAGGTGGGGGGAAAGTTATGACTATGTCTCCTTGGGTCTTGCATGGGGTGGTATGCACTCAATTGCAGGATGAGGAGGGCAACGGTTCCAGGGACCTGCTTCGTGAGTTGACAGGATGGAAAGGCGGTTTGTCTCCGGGTTGGTCATGTTATATAGCTCAAGATGGCTATAGTTATTTTGAGTGTGACATAAACCCAGGTCAGCTTCTAAAGCTAAAGATCTAAAGACCTGAATGCAATGCCACTGCTGTAGACGAGCTTCACATCCACAGACAACCTCACAAAGGGCAGTCGTGTCCATAATATAAATCTGGGGACTCAGTCCCTATGCGGCCTCGAGGGCTTCCAACAAAACAGATGTAAAATTGCCCGGTCCAACCCACTCTCCCTGTCAGGGTGTCAAAACAGAGGGTTCGAGAATGTATCAGAACAGATATTTTGGTGTCAACAGCAATTCTTCCCAAAGGAGAGGTCGGGAGCAGAGTTTATGGCGCAAGAGACATTGCGGGGCCTGAGCTGAATTGAGGGTAATCTTGCAGTGTTCATTTTGTGCAATAGTTACTTGATGTGAACAGCATTTAACACGCACTTTGAAGCTAAATCCTTCGGTACAGAAGGCCGACACAATCAGGGAATGTACAGCTGCTGAGTGAGGCCCCCGGTCACTACCTATGAACTACCTCCGCCCATAAAGTAAAACAACGACCCGTTTTGAGTGGTTTTTTTTTCGAACCAGTGAGCCCCAGAAGTTTTCAACCACCTGGAGCGATGCGGAAGGTCCAAACTAAGACATTCCCGGTGTCGGGGAGAAAAAAACGCCTTTTTTGCGCCCTCCGGGGCCGATATACGTCAAAAAAATAGAGTAAATCAGTGGAAATCCTCGAAAAAAAGCGGAGGTAGTTCATAGGTAGTGACCGGGGGCCTGCTGAGTGACACAGGGAGTGAGACCGTCAGGGGCACTCAAGGCGCTCGGGGACCAAGGGGCACCGTGGTGGAGGGGTCATGCTTGGTGTCCTTCACATATCGATAATCGAACGATGTCATGGAAGGCAGTGGCACCGCGGGCGGGAGAAGTAATACACAGCCGATCCAGTTGTACGGGTCCGGTTTCCTCGCACTATTTCCAGCTTGTCGCCACCAATGCCATATGCATCTTTGCTGCGGATAGTGATGTGCTGGCCCTACCAGGCCATGGTTTCGGCAAACCAAGCCAGGTGGCCCTGGCTTCTGGCTTCAAATTTTCAAGCCTGAGCCAGGCCATCAAGCCATGGCTTGGATTGATGCCATTCTAGGCTCGAAACCAGCCTGTCGGCTGCCTGTGTATGAGAGACGAGTCTCGATACACAGGCTGGTCGATCTGAGTTTGATGCCATTCGAACCACGGAAGGATGATTATCTGAGACATATTTTCCAACATTTTGAGCCTGGTAAGTACCCTTGAGATCCCCTACTTGAATAATATTAGTATCCCCTCCATGTTTCTGACCAGGGGAGGAAATTCATTAACCGTTCTTTAACGAGATGCCCCTCGTTCGTTGGGGTTTCTTTGGTTCGATCCCCATATGTGTCTATCCCCTTCTCTCTACCTGGCCCTACCTGGCCTCTCCTCCTCGGCGCTTCCATTGCACGCAGTTCAAGATCCACAATAGCTTGCCCAATTCAGACAAAACTCACACAATCCCCGGTGTTCCAGGCGCCGTTTGATGCACGCCAGATACCGGAAAGCGATGTTGAACACCGAGGCTCCAGGAGGTGCGAGCGGGGGGGACGAATGGCTGAGTGGTTTGCTATCAGTGAGGCGCCAGCGGGCACGAGTAGCTGCAATTTTCGCGTCGCAATGTTCAAGAGAGGAAGAAGCGGCGAGAGGTGGGGCAGTGTGTTAGGGATCTCGCAGTTCAACAGCGTGTACCGCTCGAGGCATTGCATTGAGAGTTCCAGTTGGGGATTCAATTCAATACAAAAGCTGTTCAACAGCTTTCAAACGGAGGCAACATGCAACTGATGGCTTAGTGGCTTATGAGCGACGCCGCGGTGTGCTCAATATCTGTTCTGTCGAGTGCGCTGCCTACGTCTCAATATGACCCAATTCTGTTGTGTCCGTCCTGGGCTGCACCTTCAACGGGACTCTCACTCCTTCAACTCATTCTCCACCTCGACACAGCATGTCAACGCTGCTAAAGCTTCGATTTTTATTGCATTCCGGAGGGCATCTGGCTCAGGTGCGTCCGTGGTTCACCTCTTCG
Source organism: Mycena filopes (assembly GCA_029281495.1). Classification (NCBI taxonomy): domain Eukaryota; kingdom Fungi; phylum Basidiomycota; class Agaricomycetes; order Agaricales; family Mycenaceae; genus Mycena; species Mycena filopes. The sequence continues at coordinate 208,119 of JARIHR010000053.1, read as the reverse complement.
CTTGACTTCCTTTCCCTAATGGCCACCTGCAGAATACGATCGGGGAACGCACCTACCATCAAGCGGTCAATTCCGACTTCAACTGGGTGTGTCTCCGTTGCCTGTTCGTTCCAGTAGTACATGTATATCAACATGGAATGCATTTGTGTTGATATTTCGGGGTGAAACATATTTCTCGTGTTCGTCCTAACGCCCGCAGCTTCCCAGGCCTTCCCTCCCTGATTTCCGGTCCGGGCTCACTTGCGAACCGACTTCGACTCAACCGCACCATGAATTTATTGCGCAAGTTATGGCTCCCGAGGTGTTGCAATGCACTTGATCATGAAGGATATGGGCAGCACAACAAAAGAGGAGGCGGTAGTAGTCATGCGGGAGAGCTCTAGCTATGGGGCAGCTATGTTTCCGTGGGCGGACGAGGAAGCAGGACAGTATAGCCGTGTAGTTGCAGAGCAATATTATATTTTCTCGACTATCAGGTAGATGAAGGAAGCGCGTACATTCCACCGCTACGAAGAACATCGTCAGGTATCATGTGGGGCCGCTCGCCTTTGCGGGCCAGCTCGGCAACCACATGGCGATTGTGAATTGAAATGTACCTGCAGCATCTGTAAGATAGATTTGAGGAATAATATAGATCCACGCACCGAAGTACAGGCATCTCCTGGACGACATTCTGGAACTTTCCAAGCCCTCGTCTGAGTTGAATGAAGAATCGAAACGCACTAGTCAGGCTGTATCTTGGAAAATCTGGTAAACAGTCCGTTCACACCAAGAGCACGGTTAGAGCCAACGGGTCTCGGGCAATCGCACCCCTCCCAAAAACAGATCACATGGCTTTTCCCACAGCAACGAGTGATTGTTGTGGTTTCAAACACTAACAATAGCACTACACAGCGGTTCAATGGTCACACTGTAGTGACGGCTTCGGATTGGTTTCGATAATAGCCAACGGCCTCCATCTCTTCCACAATCTCGCGCCAAAAGATACATTCCATCCGCGGCCCAGTGTCAGGCAGCTTCTCTGTCGGCTTTGCACTCTTGTAGACGATCGGCCGCCCAGGGTCAAGCAGTATACTGTGAAGAATACCTTTCAAGGCAACGATGCGCTCAGGCAATGAGTCCCAATCGATTGTGCTTGGCCACCCCTTTTCCACGGCTCTGGGTATCAACTCTCCCTCGAAGTTGTGCCGAGCACACAAGGTGGCATATACCGCCAGAGGTGCTTTGCGTCCACGAGGATTTGCCGGTCGAGCATCTTTAGTTGAGTGGCGAGACAGCTCGTCGAGGAGATAAGTGAGTGTTGACGAGGTGTTTCCAGGAAGCACACTATCGCAATACGGGCAAAGAGTTGCTGGATCCCTGTCGGGAGAAATGAATCCTAGAGTGGACTTGAGCCGTGCGTGTGGATGAATGTCATTCACTCACGTATATCATTCTCGTTGCTGAAGTTATAATTGCGAGCGAGGACTCTGCCAAAACCATTTGAGTGCTGAGAGCTGAAAGTAGTAGAGGACATACACATCGTGTTCGTCTCCATATTTTTCAAGTTGTCTTTTGTTGGGAGGTGAGTCCTCCCGGTTCATCGGGAATGGCCGCAGTTTCTTGCGGTCGCTGGTATGTACTCCTGTAGAATTTTCATGTTGAAGCCTTTGTGCGCCGCTGCCGATGGCCTGAGAAGCGCCGGAGGGCAGGGGGCGCACCGTCCGCTACCTGCATTTAAGGCTCCAACCGTTTCTGTTTATAAACGTTTTTAAACGAATAAAACCGTGTATTTTTCCGTTTAGTTTACGCAGGGTCGCAAACAATAAACACACATAAAATAAACGGTTAAACAGTTACCTCGGTAGGGAGTGCCAAAAATGGGTATCTAATGACCTCAAACTTCCAGGTCCGATGTAACCAAGCTTGTGCTGTTTGAGACTGTCACTCTATGAAACCTGCCTGTGGTCGATGCTGAGCGACACAAACACCTGTGAGTTGGGCAGCGCCGAGATGCCGAGGTATTTCCCACGGTTCACTTTGCAACTCTACCGGTTATACACGCCTATCCCGGGAGACATCGAAATTTGACGGGTTTGATGACCATAGAATTTCAATGAGTACGTTCTTGATATCCGTCAAATCCGCAGACCATTGAATTCCAATGTACACGTCTTGAGTCTTCGATGGCCCGGTCATACCGTAGTCCACACAGGGTGAAATGACTTCAATTAGCCCGTATCCCGACTGGAATCGGGGAATGTATATTCATATTTCAAAGTTCGCAATGTACTCGTGTCTATCAACCTATCTATGGCCGGCTGGGGTAGCAAGAGAAGCAAGATCACCCATTGTCGATATGTGGACGTCCCTCCCGTCGCGTCGATCATCGTCTCCGTCGTCGAAGTTGTTCCCGTCGACACCGCCGGTGGCGGCATCGATCTCCTGCCGCGTCAAGGCACTGGACTCCGCACCGCGCCGAAGGTAGTGGTGATTGTCTTCATCGATGATAGTTTGCTCCCACCTGAAAGTATCGTGTTAGCGAGAATAGCGATGGCCCGGTAAAAAAAAACTCACTCAACCCACTTCGCACTAGCGCGGTCATTACCATTCTCCGCGAAGAGCTTGTCGAGCATCTTCTCGACAGCACCCCAGAAGCCTGTATCCCCTCCACGCGAGGTTTCTTTGCTAATCAATGGCTGGGCCACCTTGCGCTGCAATAAATGAGAACGGGCTTCGACTGAATAGCGTCGAGGTGCGTACCAATAGTGCAAAGCACGCCATGATATCCTTGGGTGGGTTGACTGGTAGGGTCGGTAGATGGTATTGATTGATAGTTTTCTTGCTGAAGGTGTCCAGCGCCACCTTCTCCTTGACGGAGGTGAAGATCTGGAAGGGATGAAATGATGTATGGGTAGAGCAAAAGCGACGCGCACCAGTTTGCGCAGACTACTTCGGGTCGCATTGTTTTCAGCAGTAAGTAAGTCGTTGATCACCGATTTTACTGTCGGATCTTGTTTGTAGAGCTCGAGGTGGAGCCGTTTTGCGTGATCAATGATATAATTCTGCCGCACCGGTGAGTCGGAAAATGGGACATAGTTTTGAGGATGTACCTGAACGATAGCGACGAGGTTGTTGTAGGAGGTAATTGGCCGGATTATGTAGTGCCTCAGGAGGGCCCTGAGTAATTTCTAGACGATGACCGCGGCAGTGAGTGCATGGACGAGACGGTAGAAGACAACGACGCACGACTTGTTGCTTCGATGGCTTCCAGTTTTCCATGCAATACTGGGAAATGGCCGTGAGAGTCCCCTCCATGGCCTGAAGCCGTTCGTGGAGTTCTTGATTTTGTTTTTCTACGCAGAGGAGGCGGAGGAACGTGCTGGCTCCACGGTCGTCAGAGTCGAGCTGAAGCGGTGGTCAGCGAGGATGAAGGCAGGGCAGGCAACTGGATTGACCTTAACAAAGTCGTGGGCGGCCTTGCGTTGGCTGCTCGACAGCTCATACTCCGTACAGTGCTCGTCAACGTTAACGACCGTAGTGAGAGCGGGGAGACGCCTCGGGTGATCATAGTTGTGTATGGTGGAGAACGGGGTGCGGTCGTGGCTGCCTCCGTACGCTGGATACTGGTGGGCGATAAAATTTCCAGTTTGACCGGGCCCGCTGGGTGTGTGGTTTTGAAGGTCGGAATTTCGATGGGCTCGGTCGTAAGGGGCATGGCGCTGGGGGGAGCGGTGAGAGCGGTGTGCCCCGGTGAGAGAATCGGGGCTGCTCGTCGTCGTCGACATGGGGAGACGTAAGCCAGCAAAAACCATAAAAACAAAAGAAGCACAAACAATATCGTATTGAATCCGAGCCAATGCATCGCACTGACCGGCACAGAAGTGCGAGGGCTGCGGGAGCGGCCAGGTCAGCGTTGTGAGTGGAAAAGTGGTCTTGCCGCCATAATTTTGCTGATAATATCTTCGCAGCGTCGTCAATCCAGAATTCGGTTATCTCAATTCACAAGTCCCGGACAAAATGGCCTTCAGAGTGCACCTGGGGGCTCCGGCTGGGGAACAGACTCAATTAGAGCTTCAGCAAATCTCACAAAATGCACAAACTCCCAAACCCGTCAAGCTGGAGCCAGTCCTGGATGTCGGAGACGTTAAGCCCGTCTTGCTCAAGACCGAAAAGGAAAACATTCCATTGAGTCGTATGTACAGCTCAACTCACAATGTCTTCATTTCACCATGTTCCTCTAGCCATCGCCGGAGAGTCCATGCCTTCAGGTGTACCGTCAGGCTCGCTGAAACGGGCACGGCTTCGAGAGGACGGAGGCGATGTCAGAGCCAGCCACGATGCGGAGGAAGTGCACCTACTTCGCCTTCGCGTTTCCCAGCTGGAGAACGAGGTTGCCGTCCTGCAGCTCCAGGTTCGCGAGAATCAGTCTTCCGCGGAACGCCGGCTCGAAGAGCTGCATTTTGAATGGAACCAGAGATTTGGTGCCCTCCATCGACGAACAGAGGCCAGGGTCGACGCTCTCATGCTGCGGATGCATCGAGCGGAGGGCCACGTCGAGGAAATAACGCTGCATTTGCCAAGTCATCATGGCTGGAAGTCCGATGTCGGGTCGGACTTTGATCCTGACGCTACCATCGCGGATTATGAGGACAACACACAACCCGAGGATTTGGAGGAATATTGGACGGAACGGGAGGAGCGAGAGAAACGTTGGGACAATGGACAGGTCGAAGAAGCGTGATCGCCGTGCCCACAACTCGTATTTGCTTACAGATACAAATTTATTCCAGTTTCCGACGAGATTTCGAAGGTTGCGGGACATAAACTAGCTCTTCACCACCCTCAGCAAAGTCGCGATCCTCGTCGGCCTTCTTCCGCTTTATCCCTCTTCCCTCACCCGCCCTTTTCCTCCCTTGTGTCGACGACTCCGCGGCGTCTTGAGGCCCACCCTCGCTGACCCTTCTTCCACGTTTGGACGGCCCGTCTGCCTTCTTCGCCGTCCCATGCTCCTTAGCTTTTGCTTTTGCCTCCTTCCCCTTCGCCTTCTCGATTCGTTCCACCTCCTTGGCGGCTTCGGTATCTTTTGTTTCCCGCTCGAGTCGCTCCTTGATTCGAACGGACTGCTCAATCACTTCGGCAAGCGGGAGGTCGGGGTAGCGCGCTCCACTCCGGAAGCATTGCACGTCCGTGGCGTTCCTAAGCTGCGCCAGGTTCAAGAAGCAGTCATTTGGCTCAGTTGTGTGGACCACTTCGTTTTCGAAGCGGGTTGTTTGACGACGTTCTTGTATCACTGGACGGGTAAGTGTCGTCTTGCACTGATGGGCAGCACAATTGTGGTTCACGTTGACGGTGCATTGGACTTCCTGGGCTCAGAGTCAGTAAATTGGACGGGCATGAGGGTGCCGAAATTTACCGTGAACGCGATCATCACACACCGGTGTGGCTGCACGATGCACGATGGAAGGCGGTAGGGTAAAGCATCTGCACCAAGTTCGCAAACAGAAATTAGTACCCCAAGAATAGTATTTGATTCGGGGTGCGCCAGAATTTCCTCGATCCGCCCGACGCGACAGTGGTCTGCGCTGCGATAAACCACGAATTTCCGTACTTGAGCTTTGTCTCCGTTGCCGAGAACGAGGCTCCGACATCTTTGGACCTTACGCTCGTTTCGTAGAAGAGGCTGAATGCCGAATTTACCAGCCACCGTGTCTGTCCATGAACATGGTGGGGTACCCACAAGTGGCATGTGAAGACCTGCATTTTCCCTCGTTGGTAAGTTTGCGGTCAAAATTGGCAGGAAAATAAACTGGCTTACCGCTCTTCGACGCCTCCGCAAGTCCGGTCATGGACATGAATCCCCGAAACTCTTCGTCGTCTAGAAGGGCAAGAACTTCCGGGCCTGCCTGTCGCGGCGCAATGCGATTGCCGTCTTCATCGGACAGAACAAAGCCACCACTGACTAGATGCCGAACGGCGTGCAGATGGCTGAATGCTGTCGCAATATCTACGCTTGGCGCATGTTTACTTGAATGAATACTCCGAAGGCGGATGACCAGATTGAAGGATTCAAAGCTCTCTGTCGCAAACAAGATGAGCGGTCCAAAACGACGAATATGCTCAACAATATGAACGAATAAATGGAACTTGGGCTTGTTGAACCACTGTGTGTTCCACAAAGCAGTTGCAGCCAAGAAATCGAAGACAGCTTCATTCAACTTCTTCTGTTGAGACGTCAACACCGAAAAGAACCTCAATATTTCAACGCACCAGATACAACGTCATGTCCTCGATCACAGGTTGGAACATCAATGGGGCGAGCTTGCACAAGGCAACCCATCCCTCGTAGTGGGCCTGAGGAATTAAACCGTGCAAAACAACCAGCGCGACTTGGAGGATGACTCGAAAGTCTCGACCAACCAGCGAGCCGGCGTACTGGACGTAAGTGTGCCCCCGAATTGTTGGGGTATTGACATTGAGCCCCGCAAGGTCCACACTCGACAGGCGCGCCTTGAGCTCCTCCTTTCCTTTCGAGTTCTGCCGAGAAACTGCGTCCCTCCACCAATACTTGACGACACCCAGGAGCACAACATGCAGAATCTCAACTGGGGTATCACTGTTTGCGTCGAAATCTGAGGGACTCGTATCAACGATTGCGCCTTGATTTTTGAGTTTAAAGGTGCACGTACCGGGAATAGAGAGGACAGGGTTGAATAATCCCTCGGGCATCGTCGCGCGAAGCTGATGTAGCATGTTCTTGACCTCTTCTGCTTTCGACAGGCCGGCTTCGGATGGACCTGAGCCTCGTTCTTTTTGCTCCTCTCTTAACTTCGTCGCAGCAGCTTGGAGTTTCTCGAGGAAGTGCTGAAAATACTTGTCTTTTGAGCCGCTCTCAGTTGCCATCTCATCCACCGCGCTCGGAGCTCCGTCGATGGCGCGCTGGAGTTGAGCAGTGAGGTCTGCAACTGTTCCTTCTTTGGTGCGCGCCACGCCCGCCTCCGGATTATTTCAGAATTTTCGAGGCATATGAATGCGAATACACGCACAGTCATGAAGTCAGTCAACCGATCGATTTCCCCTGCGTGACCCGGGGCACGATTGCCCTTGTCCGATTTGGCCTTACAGATACGACAAAAGTGCTTGCCCTTCATCCCGACATGGGAGGCAAATTCACTCGACATTGGATTGTCGCCTTGAAATGCCAAGATCCAGGGAATAATTACGACCCAGTCCTGGTAAACACAATCCCAGACTTCGATCCCGTCCTCTTGGGCCTCCCTGCGAAGATGTGAGATGAGAATAGGTCTCGAAAGTGATGAAAAGACAAAGGACCTTAACATCGTGACTACGGCTTCAATCATCTCGAGCGGCGGCGCGAGGTTCGATGTAGCGATGAAATGGATGTTGTACAGCATCTGAGTAAGTTCGCGCGGAAGACCCGCGAGCGTGAATAGGATGGAATTGTGCTTATTCCACTTTTTTGAGACGTTGCCCGAAGTGTCGTCACAGTAGGTCCATAACGGCACCGAGTGAACACGACGACCAGCTGCCTTGGTGCGCCATTTATTGATGCTCGGCTGCGTCCACTTCTCCAGGGGCGATGTGTCGTTTCGAAGGATTCCTGGTCGAAATTTGTAAGGGATACATGGGCGCCAATAGTCCGTTCTCGAGATTACGCACCTGCGATTTGCGACGGCGGCGGAATTCCGTAGCGAATCTGGCAATCTGGGTCCTGAAGATCAGAAACATTGAGGAAATAACTTTCGAGGGGAAGCTCAATGCAGGCCACATCCCTGCCGTCAATTACAAAGGCATGCTGCGACTCTGTCAAGCGTAACGGGTGTGCCGTCGACAGGAGTTTGCCATCTCGAACGAACCATCGCATCGGCATGACCGGCCCAACATTCCCAACGACATCCAACCGCCCGAAGCAGACCTCTTCGACGTAATAATCCTTCCCGCCATTGCCACGGGCCATGGGTCCGGAAATATTGCCGTCGACCTCGACTCTCCATTTGGCCGCCTGCCGCGCTTCTCCCAGCCTTTTCCCAGTATCCTCGGGATATAGGTGGAGCTTCGGGCGGATAAGCGGATTTGCGAATTCCTGCAGCGCCCTATTTGTGAGCGTAGCCGCCGTTGGAAAAAGCGACTCACATGTTTTAAGATTGTGAACCAGTCATTTATGGCGAAGGCGTTGCCGAGTTTACCGTCCAATAATTTGGTGTTGAGCCCCGCGACACTCAGGATATCAGCGCGATGGTTCTTGACTTGTTTGATAGTCGGTTGTGTTGAGACCCCGTTTTTTTTCGCATACCACCTCGTCGCATTGAGTTCCTTCTCCGAAAAACACGCACGAGGAAACCCCGTCATGACATCCAAGAGACATTCCTGCAGACAATATTAATCGAGCATCTGGATAATTGAGGTGAGATTACCTCTTTGCTACGCCAGCACCACCAGTCGTTGTCGTCCGTGGCTACCAATGAATGAAGAGGAGCCAGATCTTTGCAAATCACGTCAGGTAAAATAACGGGGAGCGGCGGAAGCGTACTTCGTTGTTCCTCGGCAAATTGGTTATCGTATAGACCCAATAAACCCTCCGATTCTGGATGTTCAGAGGGAATTGTGTCGTCACTTGCAGGTCCTCGGAAAGTATCGTAATCTTCGTCTTCTTCTCCGTCCTCGTCGTCAGATTCTTCATGAGGTCTATTGTGCACCAGTTCGCCTGCAAAGTCATCGTAAATCTGACTTGGGTCGTCCATAGGAAGGGCCGGGCCATGGACCGAGGGTCGACCTCCAAAGAGATCAAAAGGCGCCGCAAGTCCAGCGATGGGTGTGCCAGGATCAGATGCGGCCGGGGACGGGGACCGCGAGCGGGAGCTAGCCGAGGCTGCTGATTTCGAAGGACTACGCAGCGGGCTCGACATCGGAGCAGCCTCGCGATCAAGAGTCCGCACACGAGCGACATGAGATTGTATATCTTCGTGGGTCACGGCTCTTGAGAGGCTGGCGGGCTTGGCTTCGGGGCAAATGAGACATTGATACAAGTTGGCCCGGTTTTTGTTGAACACTTCCCAAGTATCTAATTAGTTTGCAGAAGCTTAAGATCGAGAAAAAAACTCGCGCTGAGGGTTCACCAGTTGCGCCATGGAACCGTTGAATTGGAGGAGAGTCTTTTCCAGCAGCAGAAGAAGGATGAATAAGGGGAGGAAGACGCCCGGCAGAGTACGCATCGACCCCTGTTCCGCACAAGAGAGCGGCGGGCTTGGGAGGACGCGTCGAGACGCTTTGATGCGTAATTGATGCGCGCAAGCGAGGCACGTGGCAAAATCATCGGCTTTCAACAGGAAAAGGCCGTGCCAGGAGGGAAATCATTGATATCGCATAGCTGGACGATTGAAATCTACCGGTCTGCATATTTGAAGGTACTCAAAAGTTGGATGGTAGAATTACAGGACAAAAACCATTAGATTTTAACGGGTATCAAATCCTGTCAAATTCCGATGTCTCCCGGGATAGGCGTGTAGTCAATCGCGGGCCTTGGCACATGTCTAGCACGTCCCCAGGCTCTGGTACAGTCACTCAGGGGCTATATTCCTTCAATACAGCCCAGGAGAACACTGCACAAAGTTATAGGCTGGAATAGAAAACCTCGAACCATCCCTCCCTCTCATTGCTCTCGCATATGCAGTCACTACAAACCTTGACTGTTAGAGTTGATGATGATTGGGACGGTCACAAAGGGAGTTTAAATCAAGATTAGGGTGGATTATGGCAGATTGGCTGTTACGCCATCGACCCCCGGAGAATACCGTTTGTAAACTGTTTTAAACTGTTTTTAAACGTTTTATTACCTTTTCCGTTTAGTTTGAGCTCGGGCGCAAACGAAAACTAAAAGGTTGGAGCCTTACCTGCATTGCGGGCAACACCGCCATTCCAAGGGTGATGGCAAATCGGTCGCAGACCGTTCATGCCGGTCGGGAAAACCCTCGGCAATCTGAGGCCATTTCCGGCCAAATGAAACCCTCGGAATGACCGATTTTTCAGGGAGGGGGGGAGGGGGGGTCAGAATCTTGGATAAAAAAACTTTACGACTGTATATATAAAATTTTAATGATGATTCCCCCTTGCATGCAGTGCGAATTAAATTGAAACAATACGCTGGAATTCGGCTCGGGGCTGGAAACGACGTGGATCGATGAATAAGACCGGGGAACGCGTCGGAGAAGGTCGAGAATCACAGAGATCGCGTGGGTTCGGCATGTTGAACAATAAATCTGGCGCGGGCATCAGGAAACATGTTTTTGCTTGGTAGGATGGCCCCTGCACAATAGCCTACGTAGCACTGGTAGCGCGCATGCGGCCACTCGGTAGCCGCGGTAGCGCCTGGTTGCCGGACAGACACCGATCCGTAGCGCGGGTAGTTACCACATCCGGATCAGTAGCGGCTTGATCGAGTAGCGGGGAACCTGGCAGTTTTTACGAGTGTGTTCAACCCGCTTTCAACTCCAACACAATAATCCCCTCATAAAACAAGCTGGCTTGGGATCTTGAACCAACTTTACAACGGAGATTTCTCAGATGTTCCTAAGTCATTCAAACTCCGCCGGTCCGTGCACGATCGCGTGATGTGTCACACCTTTTGATGGATGCGCTGTCGTCTTTCTTCCTTTCCCCCCATCTCCCCCCTTCACTTGCCCCCATATCCTCCCCTCCCGACACTCCGGGGCCCTTTGCAACCTCGCAGCAACTCCCCAGCACCCACACCACTTATTCAGCCACCCTTGGCCACCGTTCCCGTTCGTGAATACCCTCAATCTACCTCGGTGTCCCAACGCATTTGCCCCGCTTTCCACCTTTCTACCTCCTCCTCCTCCTCCTCCATCCTCCCCTGTCTCCCTCTGCAACCACACAGCAAGTACCTCCACTGCCGCCAGCGTCGCCGTCGGCAACACTCCCACGGCTCGTCAACATCACTCATTCAATTCCCAACATTTCAAGTCCTTCAAAACCTCAAGCCCTTTTCTTTTTCCTTCTTCAAACATCGGAACTCGTCAATATCATCAAATCCCCAACCCTCAACCATGTCGGTCCCTTCAAATGACCTCCGCGTCAAATTTGGCCATATGCTTTGGCGCAACACGCGCAACCTCGCTCGGATCATGACGGGTGCCTTCTTCCAGTGAGTAATGTGTCGCATTTCTCTCTATCTGTCTCACCATACCTTTCTCTCCTCTCAGGCCTTTTGCGACCGTTTCCGTGACTCGCGCCTCCGTGTGGCGGTCTTTATTTAGTTCATGTTTAATTACTTTGTATCAATTTCTTCAACACCGTTTGTTCAAACCCTGTTCCGCGTGATTTGTGAGTCGTGGACCGCCTCGCAACCGATGCAACCTGTTGATACTAGAGCTACGAGCCTGCTATCAGGCTGCTACCAGGCTGCTACCGAGGTTTGGCGTGGCGCTACTGGCGCTACTTATTAGGGTACTTGTCTCACGGACTTTCACAGCTACCGAGGCTACGGAGTGCAACCTAGCCAAGTGCGTTTTTCCTGATGGGTGGTCGTGTTTGCATCGGAGGTTGATCGGATTCGGCGGTCAGCGGCGAGCGCAGCTCATCACCGCCTCCCAGCAGACAGGCCAGCTCGTTCAAGGTGGTTATAGAGGGTCTGTCGTCGAACTCCGAGAGCATCGGCCACCCCAGCCCAAGTATTGACTTCCAGATCAAGCGCATAACGCGGTCGTCCTCGGCCAGAGGGGGGAACAGTACTGGTGCCGATATTATGTGGAGGAGGAGGGCTTTCAAGAAAGTTTTCAAGAGATAGCCCCGTAGTCAGGACCAGCTCAATCAAACCCTCGACTTGAGATCGTGCTAGCCAAGGATCATCGAGATTGAGTAGGACATAGTGGATGCCGCTGAGCTGCCGCAGAGAACGTTCAACAGCGAAGATCTCTGCGTTTGGCAAAGATTCCACAACAAATCGAGCGTCCCGTAGTATCTGCTCTGAATGCGCCAGAAATTCGCGGACTGGATCCTCGTGCTCCCGAGATCGGGGAGGCATGCCGCGCCGCGAGTTTGATCTCGTCCGATAAGGGTCCCTCCAGGACCCTTGCGGCGCTGATGGACACAGTATCAATGGATCTGTGGCTTTCTCAAGGCATTGACAACAAACCGCGTGCAGGACGGGCCCACTTTTGCAATTGCCTGCGGCAAATTGGTCCGTGACATGCGGCACTGTGACCAAACTGCCGCACCTCTAGCGGCAGTCGAGCAGCACTTGCAAGTTGTCTTGCGGCCCTTCAAGTTCCCTGAGGTACGTCTTGTGCTTCCGGTCATCGTTGTCGATGCTCGGTCTGTCTTTCAGACCGTTCAATCTCGAAGGTTCAACATTCAGATCTCAACTTCACCCAAATTCCAGTGTTCGCCCCAAGCCCAAGGCCTTGGGGGTCAAGGTCTTGGGTCAAGGGCTTGGCCAAGGCCTTAGAATTTTTGAACTTCAGGTCCACCCTTGGCCAAGGCCTTGGGCATCACGTGTAAACATACCGTAATTAATTTAGATCAATCCATCTTTTCCTTCTCACTCGACCATCACCACCTCGCTCCGACCATGGTGGAGAACCCGTTGAGGGCATGGTTTCACCGCGGTGAACTGCAAAATAAAAAGATGTACCTAACCTACTGCAAGCCTTGCGTCGCGGAGCAGTTGAAGACAGCGGGTGCAACAGCTACCACCTTTCGGACGAGGATGATGAAGACGCCCCCCGGCTCCCCAAGAAGCCAACATGGACACCCATCACTCTCGCATTATTATTCGGCGAGGCGGAAAAACCACGCAAACGCAAGCCGTCGGCGCGAGTTTTGGCGCAGGAAGCACGACTGATGGAGACCTTAGCTGAGATGGAGGCGCGGGCAGATGCAGCGGAGGATGCGGTTCCTGATGACGGTGCTATTGAGATTGATTCAGGCGAAGAATATCAGTAAATCACGGTGGAATTCAATTATTTTCTTGTGGTTCAAATCCGTGGGAAAATCCGTGGGAAAAATCGACCAAGGCCTTAACCGTACCCTTGGCCCAAGGCCTTCTCGAAGCAGCCAGACTCGAAAACCTGCGGAAATTGTGCGGAAACTGCTTTTTGCCGCGGTTCCTGTCCTCACCCAGCCAGCATCGATTCCCCCTGTCCTTCAGCCTGCGACATGCGCCGCCGTTATGGCTCATCTCACTGATGTCGACCACTTCAACTGCATCATGGCCATCAATTGGCATGCGCGAGAGTCGAAGACAATGTGGCTATGCTCGGCAATCACAGCATCTGTCAATGGACGCATTAGGGGGACGCATAAGAGTCAAGACTGCATAAGAATGGAAATGCATTATTACTGTCTGTCAACCAGGAGTATATACCAGACACGGCAGTACGACACACGGCAATTGCGACACACCAAGGCGCAGATGCGACACATGTGTCGCACATGAATTCAAGTACGACACGGCGCCTCACAGCGCCCAATGTGTAGGTGTGTCGCAGATCTTGTCGGTGAATGATCGCATCAGCAGTGCCGGATATTTCCCCACCTCTCTCTCTTCCGCACCACCACCACCCCGCAACCACCCCCCCATTGCCCCCCGCCCGAGAGCGCACATCTATGCCCGCCCACCCGTCTGACGATGAGCAGAACCCGATCGCGCCTGCCGAAGGGCACCGTGATAACGCCGGTAAGGATATTCTTGACCCGGGATGTCCGTTTTTCACTACGCTATAGGCAGTATCTCAAGCCAGGCCTGTCAGGCAGCACCCAGGGTATGTGGATTCGCCAGGAATGTAACCATGAACTGATATTTGAGCAGGGGGACTCACCAACGCCACGGACGGATACCAGTTTCAAGCGGAGAGGGGTGGAGGAAACTACGGTCGCTGTGTTCATGGGCCAGCTGCAACGTAGTGCGTCTAACAATTCCTTGATATCCGCTCCTCCGCTGACGACTCCAAGCGATCGCCGTATCGCGCACCGCCGTCGAGACGGCCGATGCTGATTCCGCCCCGTCCCAGTAGGCCATACCTACCATATTCACGCTCGGTTCCCCTTCTTTGCTACGTCGCGATCTCCCTATGTACATACACCCTGATTAATCCCTGTATATTTCGGTCAACAAGGCCGCGCGCGGGAATTCCAAATGAACAAAATCAACAACTTGAGAGACTTGGGAGTGGGATTCATGAATGTCTGTAGGCACTTGGATTTGGTTGAACTTGAGTAGGAGTCGGAGTCAAATAACAGAACTTAGAACGAGATTGAGCTCCATACAACAATCAATTCATCGCCGAGTCGGACGCCGACCCTCGCACCTATTGAGAATCATTGGGCTAATCAACCCTGGGGATGTAGGGGGAGTCCCAGCCAGTCTACTGTTGGATTATGGTCCTTTGATCCGCTACCATGGGAAACGACTCGAACTCGGGCTTTGAAAAGCTCAACGACTCGAACTACGGAACCTGGAAGAAGCTGGCGAAAGCTCTTCTTGTCCGTAAGGGCCTTTGGGATGTAGTCTCCGGAGACGAGACACTCCCGAGCGGTTCTCCCAACACCAAGGCTGTTCGCGCCTTCCGCAAGCGTCAGGCCGAGGCCGGTGCGGAGATCACTCTCCATGTGGATACCTCCCAACTACCGTTCATCGAGGACGATGATCCGAAGGTCGTCTGGGACAACCTCGCTGCCATGCATCAGGCACGCGGAATGGCGACGCGCCTCACTGTTCGGCGCAAATTCTGGAAGCTGGAAAAGGATGAACTCAGTGTTCAGGCCTTTATTTCCGAGGCGCGACGTCTCGCGAATCAGCTGAAGGAGATTGGCGTTACAGTTGACGACGAGGACATCATTCTCGTCCTCACCGGCGGCCTCCCCCCCTCCTACGATAACTTCGTTGTCTCCCTCGACTCTACCCCCGCCGATGACCTCACCCTCGACTATGTTATCACCCGGCTCCTTAACGAGGAAGCGCGCCAACTCGGGTTGATTCCCGCCGCTGAAACTTCGGAACGCCGGAACGTTGCATTTGCCGCGGCCGCCAAACGCAACCTCGCGTCCATCACCTGTTTCAAATGCCAGAAGAAGGGGCACTTTGCTAATGAATGCCCCGACAAGAAGGTCGAGACGTCCGCTACCGCCGCTGTTGCTGATGCGGAGTACGACTCGGACGATTACGACGGCGTCTGGTGATTCTTTGGTTTGAAGGGGTGCAAACTTTATTTATTTCCTTTTTACTTTCTCCCACTTGTTTTCTTGTGCCATACTGTGGAGTTTGAAGGGGTGTGTTGGATTATGGTCACGAGACAAACTCCAAGTATGCCATGCTTCACGCATTATTGTTTCCCTCTTATTGTTTTTCCTTCTTACTGTCTTGTTATTGTCTTCACCTTGCTTCTCCCCTCTTATTGTTTCCATCCTATTGTTCACTGGCTACTTGATTATTTACCTGACTAGTATTTAAGTAGCCCATTTTGTACCTAGTACTTTGTCGGGATTGCAGCAGAGCAAGCAATCGAACCTCCTTGTTTGTCCCCGCTTGTCCGAATCTCACATCTACATCCCTCCACCCGTCCCAGCATTCGTTCCCCCGGTGCGCGGTGTATCGCCTGAACGAGGAGTTTGAAGTTCGAAAATGTCGGAACTTGCCGCATAAATTGATCGCCGTCGAGCCGTCCTTTTTGAACCGCCGAACGCAGTGTCGCAGTTCAATTAGAGTGCCGCAGCTGCAGGTGTCGTGCTTGAGTGCAGATCCGACACTTGTGTCGGATCTGCGCAATGATGTGTCGCATCAGACACGGGTGTGTCGCACTTGCGGTGTGTCGTACTGCCGCGTCTGGTCAATCCCGGTCAACCAGTGGGAGAGTTCGTTGGCTGGCGATTCTGTTGATCGTGGAGTTTAGCCACGTGGGCCATTGCTGAAACCCTGCGGAGGAGGAGGAGGAGGATGGTATTAACCGCAGCGGTCCCAATGAGGAACAAGCGGGTACTGTGCCTACATACATGAAGCCCTGCACATGTATGCTACAGTCGTGGGAGGGGCATTCGATGCGCGCCAAGTTTTGCCGTTAGCAATAGAGTCAGTGTGTCAATTCTGGAAACTCTCGCAAACCACCCCGCTCCTGCTCGGACCCACGCAGCACTCACCAAGAGTGTGGACCCAATGGTCCTCGCCCCGCGTTATCCCACCAGTCGAGCCCAAAAGACGGAAAACACCGCTAATCAATGGATCGAAATTTGTGCGCTACCGCACCAAATCTCATGCGGGGACCCGGAAATCGGTGTCCCTAGGGACGGAATCGTCGCAGTGAGCTCCCCCTGCAAACAGGCCGCGGAAACTTTAGGCACCACCAGCGAACGCGAACGCCGAAAACAGGATTTCTTCACGCACACGCAATCGTGTCGCGCCTTGCTCACTACGGCCCGAGGAGACGGCACCGTCGCGGGTCCCTCCTCTGAACAGAGTCGAGACGCTCAGAAACGCCCCAAGACACCGCTGGGAACTGGGGGGGACTTGCTCGCGTGGTGCCAGCGGACTCTGACGCGCACGGACCATCGGGGCGACTCGGATGGTTACCCGGTGTGACGCGCGGACCCGATGCCGTGCAAACTCTGTCGTCCTCCCTGCTCCTTCTCTGTGCTGCACTCTTGCTTCTGGTGCTCTGGATTCGTCCCTCCGGCAACAACTACTCTGTCTCCTGGACTAACCGAACTCTGGGAGGCGCATCGCACTGGGCGGAACGCTTCGGATCTCGTAGTCGATTTGTCGCAAACTGTTCTCATCTACGGGCTCGCACCGCAGCTGGCTCCTCGGCTTCTCTGGCGGCTTCTGGCGGTGTCCACTTGAACTCCGGCACCGGCGTTCACGGCGACTCAAATGCTAACGGAACCGGGCAGGGACCTAGACGCAATCCGCGTCGCGCTGCTCGCGTCGGGACAGGGAGCGGTATTATGCCCACCCCTGTGGTCAATACCCCCGATCCACTTGAGTGTAAAATTATGTACTGGAATATTCATCACGAATTTACGTTGAAATTGACGGACTCTGGGTTTCAACAAATTCTCTCCGCGTACGACATCATGTTCTTGGCCGAAACGGATATGCTCCCGGGCGAGGAGGATGCAGCGGATGTGCCCAAAGGCTATACACTCCTGTCACTACCCCGAAAGCCCATTCGGTACACAAAACGGCGCGGCGGGGGGATCGCACTCTTGATCCGCGACAATATTAAATTTCGCAAATCCAACTTGAGCTCGCCTGACATATTGGTGCTCGATATGGGCTCTTTTTGGCTCATTGGTGCCTACATACCACCTGTGTCGTCGCCGTGGCAGGGCTGGACTGATGTGGAACCCATTCAAAAACTGCGGGAAACAATCGCCCTATGCGCCGCTAGCGAGGCTAAGGATGTCGCTCTCCTCACGGATCTGAACGGCCGCATTGGGTCTGCACAAGTTGAAATCTTCCACGAGCTGTACCCCAGGCTGTCCTCGGATCCAGATGACAAAGCCAATGCTCGCGGAACAGCGATACTCGAGCAATGCAACGGACACAAGCTGGTGATTCTGAACGGTACTAAACTGGAAACGGCCGCACCCGGCCGCTTCACCTCTTTCCAACCCAACGGCACATCAGTGATAGACTACGCCGTGGTCTCCGCAAACCTTATTTCAAAAGTTCGGCGACTCCATGTTGAATCTCCTACCCCAGATCCGAAGGACGACTGGTCTGACCATACCCGAATCTGCCTGACTCTGGACGCTGCGGTCCTTGAGATCGAGGAGGAGAACCCCCAGGAACGGGGTGAACGACCGAATTTCGACGAGACTAGACCTATTGATGAAATGTATCAAGCGACAATGGACGCCAAGGAGAGCCCAGACGAGGCCCTCGATGCGCTGTGGGGACCTATAATGGTGCAATCACCCTCTGTATACGTCTATGTTGAAGGACTGCGATCGAAGACAAGCCACGGCGGGGCCCCGGATATATTTAAAGACACAGTCAAGTTGTTATCTCTGCGTCCGGCAAGAACTTGTTTTGTGTATCTGGATTGGAAGACTCAGAACAACTCCCGTAAGAATGCCCACTCCCTCGCGAAACAGGGCCTTAAGCTCAATCCACGTGCAACACCCCTTCGATTCGAGCCTGGGGCCGAAAAATTTGTCGTCCCGGCGGTCGAAGGTGTACCGGTAAACCTCGCCCGAAAAGTGACCACAGATCTCCCTGAGATCTCGCCCCACCGTCCCAAAGGATGGAAGAGCGGAGAAGACGAAACTGTTTACATGGATGATACTCACCGCGGTCGAGCGAAGGTCCATGCCCTCCAGGCCGGTCTCCGAAAGCAATTGTTAGAGTGTGAGAACAACAAGGAGTTTTGGGACTTCGTTCGCAAACGAACGGATCCGCGAGCTAAAAAATCGAAGGTCACCGTGGACCAGCTCTCTGCGGACTTCGAGGCTCGTTTGAACCACCCAAAACAAACCCCGAAATCGTTCAACACCGAACAGTTGGAATTCAATGCGCGAATGGCCAAGTCACTGACACCGAATCCACTGGATACCTCGCCCCGTCAATCTTGCACTCGCGAGATAACGATGGAGGACGTTGAATGGATGAAGCGGCATATCAAGGCCCACGGGATTGACACCTCGGTCGGCGTTGATGACTTCTCCTACGAGGACTGCCTGGCGATACCAAATGAGAAACTTCTTGAATTCTTTCGACACTGCATAAAAAACCGCGACATGCCGAGGCTCTGGTTGGTTGCACTGCTAATCGGAATTTTGAAGCAGGATAAAGACGCTGCAGACCCTTCAAGTTATCGTCTCATCGCGCTCTCAAGATGCTCAACTTGATTATCGATCGGCGAATCCGCGAGGCCGCCGAAGACCTGGGTCTCGTTCCCGTCACTCAGAACGGCTTCCAGGAGCACTTCAGAACAAATGATAATGTTTTTGTTCTTCTCTGCTTGATCGACAGAGCCTATGAACTAAACACGACCCTGTATGTGGCCTACTTGGACCTGAAGAATGCCTTTCCAGGGACAGACCGTTCGACTTTATGGGTCAAACTCGCGCTCATGGGAATATCTGGGCCGATGATTGAATGGTTGAAAATTCTGTATGATCATCCGCTACATCGTGCGCCTCGATGGGCGTTTTGCTAGTGCGTTTAGGTCTATGCTGGGGATCTTGACCGGCGACCCAGGATCACCGCATCTCTGGAATCTGTTCATGGCCGATTTAATTCTCGCCTGGCACCCCGACGACATCGAATTGAACGGTCTTCCTATCAACCAGGTTGCACATGCAGACGATATACTGGCGGCATCCGGTAGCCCTCCCGGACTTCAACACCACTTGAACGGGGCCCAGAAGTGGATCAACAACAACGGATGCCTTGCCTCGATTCCCAAAAGTCTGGGCCAGCTGTACGGCGCACGACCCACTGGCAATGTTCTTCCAACGTTCCAACTTGGTAGCGGGTGTATCACATTGGTCAAGAAAGCCTGTTATCTTGGAGTCTGGCTGGAAATGGGCACGAAATATATCTGGCGAGAGCAGTACAAGGTCAAATCGAGGAAGGCGCGAACCATTGCCAATGTGATCCTCGGCCTCGACCGCTTCGTTGGAACTCTCCCGGCGTGGGACGCCCGTACGCTCTACATGGCACGGATCGACCCTTATCTCACGGCTGGATGCGACGTCTGCCTTGATGTTGACAACAAGGGCCTCAAGATGCTGGAAAAGGTTCAATTGATGTTTCTGCGCCGAATGCTAGGCCTCAGCTCCCGCTCCATGCGCGCTGTACTCTTCTCGGAAACCGGAATATGGCCTATAAAGTATCGTCGGGTTTATTTAGCCCTGAAAGCCCTTTGCTACCGATTGGAACTGGACCACAAACGCCCCGCATGGAACGCACTCCAGGACTCTCTCACCTTGGCTCGGGCACAAAAATTCTCTTGGTTCAATGACCTTAGATTCGTCCTCTCTCGGCTGGATATTCCCGTGAAGTTCAATATCGCGCTGGACGTCACCGTGGAGTTGGTTGAAGCGGCTATGAAGGATGTCAAGCTCTCAATGGAGGCCTGGATCGATTCAGAAATTGCAACTTCTTCTCGCGTCGGGGATTTACTTGCGAACCGACTCGAAATTGACAGTGACACTGCACCAGCGCAGCTGGTTGCAGGTGGCGGTGCTGCGCTGTTAGCATTAGCGTCCTGTACCGCGTAGATAGCACATCATTTATCTCTTGGTTTTCACCGCGACTCGCGTCGCCGCCGTTCCGCCGTTTCCCCACCTTAGCCGACCAGACGGAGATCCAGAGGATCTCACGTCTCCATCTGGTGACTAGAGTGCGATTCTACACCGTAACACGCCGAGCCGCAACCGCAACCGAAAACACAAAAAAAAAAAAACCCCGCATTGCTCGTGAAGCACCGCGTTAGTCTCCGAAACTAAACGACGAACGCTGGCACACCCGGGCCGACCGTATCCACCTCGCTCCGTTCTGGGAAGATTTTTGCCGCGTCCCAGGTCCACAGGAGAATTATCCGACGACTCGTCTACCCTCTCAAGCGTATCCAGTATCTTCACAACTCCCAGCACTCCCCGCACACCTGCTACCTCCCCTGCACCCATCCCCGACGCTGGCGCTCTCCACGCCGCTATCCAAAACCTCACAACCCCACCACCGCCGATCTTCGAACACGACATGTCGGAAATCCACCCCACCCTCTTCAAGGGCGACGCGCCTGGCGAGAACGCGACCGACTTCCTCAACGCCATCAAGCGCAAAGCCCTCTCCGTCACCGGGTGGAAGGACGAGGACAAGATTTCGTTCTTCGTCCTCAGCTTGAAGTCGGGGAGCTACGCGAAGAGCTGGTACAACAAACTGCCGCTAAACGAGAAGGACACCTTTGGACACCTCGAGGCGGCGTTCGAGAAGCAATGGCCGGAGAAGGAGATGGCCGTGAGGGATAAGGGCGAGCTGCAGGAGGAGCTGGGTCTTCTCTGCTCGGTAGTCGGTCTAGGGCGTCTTCAACAAAGTTCAGGTCGCCCGCTAATGCATCTGGTCGCCTTATATTTGGGTTTGCCTCGAAGAAGGCATGGATATCTCGCCAGAAGGTGGCGTTTTCTGCGGCGGAGTTGGGGGCATATACTCCCAGAATAGCAAAGGGCTTGTCTCCCCGGCCTTTGAATTCTAGGTGCAGGGCACGTCCCGGAATTATTTCCGTGGTCTTGATACCGTCGACATTTATGAAGTTCTTATTCAGAACGATTGCTATTCCTTTGGCATTCGGAGTGTTGGGGTCTTTCGAGAATTCTATTTCAAGTTTGCGCCCGAATAGGCTCCTTATGCTACTGCACCGCGCGTCGTTCAGGTGAGCTTCGCCAACAACTAGTACCCCTATTTTTTGCTCCCGCTGTAGTGGGGAGATCGGGTTGGGTGCAGAGGCACTCAGTGTGTGCGAGTGTTTGGCTGTAGCGTTAGGTCAGATCATCACGCAGCTTGTCGTAGACCACCACCATCGATCCTTTGCGCAGCGATACCGCAGGATCCCGAGGCTCTGAGGCGCCATCCATCCATTCTGTCCGTGTTCATCTGGTGATCAGAGTGTGATTCGAACCGCAGCCACTCCGCACCCCGATTTTTCTGCCTTTCCGACGCCACGTCATCCGCCGACTTTTTTTCCTCCGCTTCCCCGAAACCCGCCAAACGATTATTCCGACTGCCGAAAAATATTCCGCTTTCTGCCCAACCACGATCCCCGACATGGGCAAAAACGACAGGCCACCCCCCGCTGGCGACTGGCCCGCAAAACAGCTACCCGCGCTGCTGCTTCCCTTCCCGGACGGCCTCGACGACTTCTTTCGGGCTGAAACCGACACCTCCGACGACTTCAAGGCTGCGTTCCAGCGCGCCGCCGCATTCACTGCCCTCCTGGGCGAGACTCGCGCCGCCTTCCTGTGGCAGCAAGCCCTCAAGATCGGTTTTCGGGCCGGTAGCGGGGGCGCGACCGAGAGCGTCCGCGTGCGAGAGGCTTCGGAGGACTACGCTCTGGGGCGCGAGCTTGGGCTGAAGGAGGGACGCACGGGCGGCTTGCGCGATGGGAAGCAAGAAGGTCGCAAAGCGGGGAAATTGCAGGGCTTGAAGGAAGGCGAGACGGTCGGGTTCGAGAAGGGGAAGAAGGAGGGTATGAGCGAGGGGAAGCGATTGGGTTTCGTCGCTGGGAGGGAATTTGGTGAAAAGCTGAGTAAACCTCTCATTCCCAACCGCGTCCTCGTCGATGTCGGCACCGATCTCCTCGTGTTCGAGTCCGTCATACACCCACCCTCCCCGATTGACGTCGACGCTGTATTCACGCCAACCAATGCTGCCGCTCCTGACGAACCATCCTCCCCCGACGTTATGCCGCTCCTTGGCTGGGGCAATGACTTCACTCCACCGGTCGCACCTACCCTCCTCCCTAC
The DNA here is from genome assembly GCA_029281495.1 of Mycena filopes. NCBI lineage: Eukaryota > Fungi > Basidiomycota > Agaricomycetes > Agaricales > Mycenaceae > Mycena > Mycena filopes. The sequence continues at coordinate 185,640 of JARIHR010000053.1, read as the reverse complement.
CGAACCTTCTTCCCCCGAAATCGCGCCACTCCTTGGCTGGGGAGACGACATTATTCCCCTACCGCCCTTCCGCGAGGTACACGAGTCCCACGCGCCGCCTCAGCTCCCCGCGCTTTCGACGCTACCGTCCCGCGACCTCTCCGCCCTGCGCTCCGACGTCGGTCCCCCACCGTTCAGTACCCTCCAGTACCGCGCGCACCGCAGACACAAATCGAACCGACCTCCCCGCACTACCGCCTGGCATTCTACGTCTTCGCGACGGCGTCCGACACCGACCTGGCCTACCTTCCACCCCGCCCCCTCGCGACCCTCCTGCTCCGCCGCACTCGACTGGGAACACGACCCCCGACTTTCCGACTTGAGCCGAGTTCTACGTTCGATGGGATGGGCGAGAGAGGGGAGAGGGGATGTGTGAGGACGCGACGGGGACGTCGCTTCTTGTTGGGTGGGCAGATGTAGTGGGGAGATCGGGTTGGGTGCAGAGGCACTCAGTGTGTGCGAGTGTTTGGCTGTAGCGTTAGGTCAGATCATCACGCAGCTTGTCGTAGACCACCACCATCGATCCTTTGCGCAGCGATACCGCAGGATCCCGAGGCTCTGAGGCGCCATCCATCCATTCTGTCCGTGTTCACCGCATCGTTTGCCAGACATGGTACCACTTATTTTGCGGGTGCCATGCATTTGCATGTCCAATACCCTTGATATTTAGGGCCGACACCTTGATCGACGCCTTCAGTGTTTTCTTGCGCTTTCCCGCTTTCGCGCTCGCGGCACCTGGGTAGTCCCGGGGTGGGGTGTAGTCTTGCAGCCCTCCTTGCGATGGTCCCTGGCTCGGTATGTTATTTTGGCTCCCCGGTGGGTTGTTCTGGCTCGTATCTGGTGTGCGAGTCCCGTCTCGAGGATGACGGGGTGGGGTGTTGTTGGTACTCCCCTGCGCATGACTTGCGCGAACGTCCTGGTTGACGTTTCCAGTCGCGATAGACTGGCCAGCGTTGGATGCGCTGGGATCGTCTTGAGATTGACGATTTCGGTCGTTTGGATGCGACCGGTGCGTTGGATGCGCACTAGCACTCGGACTGGTGCCCCCCTGGGTTGCCCCAGGAGTTACCGGCAGTTGTCCCATTGAAATGGAATTCCCGCCGGTCGTTGGATCCCCTCCACTACGGGCGCTATCGTCGGTGAGTCGGGTGCCGGTGGCGGAGCTCCCGCTCCCTCCAGCGCCCGAGTTTACCGTTGCCGATGCTGCGAAATTTGTCCCGTTAGTTGGTGAGCCGTGCGAGCAGTGATCTATGGTGCCCGCCACTTAGTCACCACCTCTGCTGCACTACTGCCAAATCGGCCGGAGGCATTTTCTTTTTTTTTGCCCTTTTCTGGCCTGTTGGAAGCGCAAATTCTTGTTCTCTGAAGGCTAATACTTGACCTGTGACAATGACCAATGACTGAACTGCATGAGTTCAAGGCTGCAGCAACACATATCGCATGCTACCTGTATGCAGCTTTGACGGAGAATACCCCTGGATGGCTCAGACTGCCAAATCGGGTGGTTCAAAAGATTATCACTCCCCCAGATATTTAGCTATTAAGAATCGGTCTTGGGGATCTGTTATGAAAAGGAGTCGTCTGGCAAGGGGAAAGAAAAATAGGTAAATATGTGCGGCAGTAGTTGCAGTTGTCACGCAGAGGTGGTGACTAAGTGGCGGGCACCATATGGTGAGCTATTGGGCAAATTGTCAAACGCTCTGGACTGGGACTCACTAGGAAATTCACAAAATATATATCTCCTGTCTTGGACCATTCGAGCGCTTGCAATAGGAATGAAGGCGAACGAGTCACAGCTGCTGTCAGCACAGTGCGGATACCTTCAACATCAGGCCGGGTTAATACACCCTCGACATCTTCTTGAGTGATACTTGAATCACACGATTTGGCATATCTGTAGCACGGTCTTTGAGAAATCAAACCTGATCATGAAACGTACGTACTGTAAAGCCAGAGCGATGATATTGTGATCATGGACAACGCATTAAAATTAACTGGAAAACAAAAGCAATATGTACCTGAATCATGGCTCTGAGCATAAACACTGCCCGGAAGAGGTTTTGAGTTCCTTGCGCCTCATGACCATTGTTGAGTTCCTTGCGCCTCATGACCATTGGGTGTCAGGTTTAAGAGTTTGGTGTGTTCAAGGCATCCCTTTGTCGCAGCATTGTTTCCTGGGGGCATCCCAGTCAGAGAGGGAGCGCTCGTAGGCGTCGCAGCTGCTTCCGAGGGCACCCTTAAGGCCTTGGGTGAATTTTCCCACGTACTCCAGAGTCAAATGTACACAGGTCAGAACCATTTACACTGAGGGTTGGAAATTGAGCAGCAAGGTTGCGCACTGCAATATTACCTCTTCCTTGCTGAGAAAATGTTCTGCTTGTGGTGGGACAGTGCATGGGTTCTATTGGAGATCAAATAATAGCAATAACTTGAACAAATGATCACTTGTCAGAATCGGGGGGTTGTACTTCAAGTTCACAGATCTCAAATGGAAGTTCGGCCAGAAATTGAACCACTGATGCCATCACCCAAGGCCTTGGGCATCCGGGCGAAAATATCCAAGCCCTTGACCCAAGGCCCAAGGCCTTGGGCGAACACTGTCATGATCGAGTCCGGACATCATGTTTGCGTTGAAGCTCGCTGACGGGTCCTTCATCTGGGTCGCTCTACGAGCTATCGCAACCGACGAGCCGGTCCAGGTCAATGACCTCAAGGCGGCGCTTTCCCAGCTCGAGGCAAAAAACTTGTTTACTGACGAGGTATGTATCTCCTCGGTACGACTTGGCACCTCCTTGACCTAACACGATAAACAGGGAGACGACGCCTTCCACACGAATCCGATCGATGCCCTTCAGGCGCTACCTCACCGCTCGGCCAAGCTCGGCACGCACAGCCTGCTCCGCGTCGTCGCCTCCTTCCCGGTGGAGATCGACCTCGAGCCCTGCGTCAACAAGCGCTCGCGCATGTCGCAAGCCTCAGCCCGCCGCACTCGAGGGCACGGACGCGGAGGTGACGCAGCCCGAGTTCTTCGATGGCATCGTCGCAGGCGTGCTCGCAGGCTCCAACCGCAAAGCGGCCTGGGACGACGACGGCACCGCATCGGAGGGCAGTCATAGACGCGGGGTTTGGAGAAGTCTCAGTCCAAGGGAAAGGCGAAGACCAATGCCCAGGTCGCCGAGGCATCAGACTCTGACACCGACTCGGATGAAAGTGATGACACCGTCGCTCGCGCACACCTCGCCTCCGTCACCGAGTTCTTCGCGCAAGGGAAGCAGTGGGAGGATGGCTCGCTCCATGTGTTCCTTGCACAGGCGAAGGTCGAGCAGTGGGATGATGGACCACTTCACGTCTTTCTCGCCTCCATCAGGAAAGACCTCCTTTGGTAAAGAGGTCAGATTACCCTAAGTTCGCACTAATTTAGTGGTTTAAGTTGAGTTAGGTGTGTTAGCTTTCTAGTGACGTTGCCAATAAATTACCCGTAACTTACCTTCAAACGAAGCAATTTATTGAACACATTGCTGGTCTTGTCCTGCCTTGGTCTGCAATTACCATGGCTTGGTTGATCCATAATGGCCGTGAATCACTCGGGGGTTGCATGGGTAACCAAATAGATTAATAGCATGCAGACTATAATGAACGGTGCGAGGTATATAATCGACTACGATAACAATAATGGTCGCGCAGGAAGACGGAAGATCAATGAGGGTGCCAGGGACATGTAAGGACAGTGGGGAGGACAAAGAGGTGAGGGAAACATTAATTTAATCGGACTCGTCGACCTCGATCAGGTTGATGAGGGTCGAAGAGCTGCCGGCGTCGGGTTGAGTGGTCTTGCCGTCGCTGGAGGAACAAAAAAAAATTAGTAGATACCACGGAAGAGACGGGGGCACGCACGTCACTTGGCTGAAAAGCTCGTGAAGAACTTTGTGCAACGCGACGGGGGCGTAGTCCCGCGTATCGGCGAGGGTCTTCATGTGGTTCTGGTACGTGTCTTCGTATGCGCCCTCGGTGAAGGCGATGGTTTGGCGAGCGCCGGTCGCGCGGTACTCAAGCAGCGATGCATACACCTAATGCTTGTGTCAGGACAACAATTAATCGACTGAACATCGTGACGTACCGCTGTTCCAGTGAGGGCGACCATCGCGTCGGGTAGCTCCAAGTCCTTGGGGTGCCTCTTGCTCGTCGAGGCAAACAAATGCATGTTGTTGGCTTTGAAGGTGCGGTTGAAGACGGCCTGCTTCATCACGGCGGAAAAGACCGGATTCAGGAACGGCTTCGCATGCATCAAGCGCCCCTGCCGACTAGTAAGAAACCGAATAACGAAGGTGAAGACTCGTACCGTCTTGGGGTCCACGGGAAAGATGTAGCGGTGGTCCTTCAGGAGCTTCTCGACAAGCTCTTTAGTCTTCTCCTCGCTGAGACCGGCAAACTTGAAGAGGCCGGGGCTGACGGCGACGGCGGCGCGTTTGAAATCCCCACGCAGAATATTGATGCGGTCGAGAATCTAGGATGGAGATCGAGTTAGTATGCGAAGAAGAGGGAAGATAACACATACAATGTCGGCCAAGACCACGGCAAAGTTGAGGTCGCTGCGGAGGCGGGCGAGGATGTGCCTGGCCTCGGGCTCCTGCTCGGCGGCGACGATGAGGTACTTGCGCGCGAATCCGGCACGGGCGATGATCGGGGGGTAGGCGGACTCGAAGACGACGGCCCGCTTGACGTTGGAGATGGTGGTGCGAATGACCGCCTGGAGTTCCTCGGACTGGCTGTTGAGAAGGATATCCTTCTTGCCATGCGGGGGGTAAGCGATACGGGTCGATGCGTGGTAGCTGGCCTCGGAGCGGACCGGGCCTTGGTCGACGGCGTCCTCGCGTTCCTCGCGCTTGACCAGCGATAGCGCCTGGCGAATCTCGGGCTTCTATGGGACGGTAATGTGTTAGACTTGCCCCGTAGATACAGACATAGCTCACCTCAAGGTCCGCCTTCTTTTGGCGGGCAGCCGAAACTGTACGCGATTTCTGCCGAGCGTAAGTATGCATGGAAGTAGGAGGGAAGGAGAGACAGTTTACCTTGACCGGTACCCTCGTCCTCCGGTACCTCGTCCTCGTCCTCGGCCTCGGAGTCTGGGACCCGTAAATCGTTGCCAGAGGACCAGGAGCTCCCAGACGAATGACGGCGGTGATGACCTTGAGGGATCTGCACTAAGGCATCAGCAATCGCCTCATGCAGCATGCGCTCATCATCCCCGAGGGGAAGACGAGGCGGGGCCCCGATGAGATCGTCGTCGGAGTCGGGCTCAGCCACGGAGCGGCGGCGGCGGCGTGGTTTGTCAATCTAGCATCTGTTAGTGATCCATCGGCATAAGACAGAAGGCTCAACGAACCTCGATGGACTCCTGGTCCGAGTCAAAGAGTTGGTCGGCGCTTTTGGTATCCGACATCTGTGTGATTGGATTAGAACTAAAGCGGGGTACACATGCAGAAGTTACACACATTGGCGTCGTCCTCGGAGCCCGAGTCACCGGTGGGGGCGGCAGCAGCTTTCTTGCCAACGATACGGGGGACCTACAGCAGGGGTGTGAGGACTGCAGTTGATGTGAAGGATGCACTGACCTCGACGAGGAACTCTTCCTCGTTAGCGTCTTCGAAGTCCACCATTTCGGAGCCGCTACCTTTTTCCTCATCGGAGGAGGACGCCGCCTCGGACTCCGAGTCGGCGATGATCTTGGCAGGGGGGGCCTTGAGTTTAGCAGCGGCGGCCTTGGATTTCGTCGTGGGAAGGGTAGCGGTCTTGCCTACGACGAGGAGATTGAAGACAGGCTCAAGCAGTATCAATAGAAGACATACCTGCAGCAGTAACCTTCGCCCCAGCGCCAGTTTGTTTGGCTTTTCCGGCCGCTTTGGATTTGGATTTGGCTGGAGGCGGAGGTAGATTAGTAAAATCCAGACGGGCTGAAGGTGTTAAAAGGAAAGATTGGATTGGTGACAGCTGGCACTCACGGAGGACAGGCGCGGGCTCGGGCTCTGGGTCTGAGTCGGAGTCGTGGATGACGGGAGCGGCGAAGCCTGTATGATCATCAGTGTGGCAGTGAAGACGGCGATCAAATGACTTACTTCTCTTCGACGACGACGACACTTTGGCCTTTGCAGCGGACTGGAGGCTTTCCTGGGCGGTATCTGGCATGAATTGCTTCAACTGGGGCCCTAGACTGTAGATGAATGCCAGATGGACCATACCTGTTGGCGCCGACTTGCGGGGCTTTTTGCTTTTGTCGGGAACCTCAGGCTCGAGCGATGATGCTCTCTTGCGAGTTGCGGGGCCGTCGACCTTCCAGACTGCACACTGGGTTAGTGAAGGGTCCAAAATAACCAACAAGACGACTGGCACACACCCGCATTGGCCTTTTGCATCACGCATTGCTTGACGACCTCCACCGGCAGCTTCTGTTGACAGAAAATTCAGGCGTGCTCAAACACCCCAACTGAAACATCTACTCACTGGTCTCTGCCTCAAACGCCTTCAAGTCTTGTCTGGTCTTCTCCGCAGCTCTAGCGATGGTGATTTTCCGTTTTTGGGCGGGGGTGAGAGACGCGGGTTCCTCGGATTCGAGCATGTGGGTGTCGGTCATTGGGGGAAGGAAGGAGTAAGGATTGTGGGTGGGGGAACGAGGGAACGAATGTGTCTGGGGGCAGATGGTGGTAGGAGGGAAGAGGGAAAAAATGGTGCGTTGATGTGACTTGTTTCATCTTTTACTCCGCTGACTCCCCGCACTAGCACGCGCGCGTAGCAATGTAAAACAGCGCCCACTATTGATTCAATCAAATCTGCCTTCCTCTCATTTCGGTCGCAATTGTCCTTCTCCATTGCGCGTCGACTCTCAACGCTCCAAATCCAAACTTGCTTTCCCAATGGTGAACTGTCCGGGCTGCAATGTATACTTCAACGGCGGCAAAGGCCTGTCTCTCCACCTGAGATTGACGACCAACCAAACCTGCCATGCAATTTTTACGGCGGCCAATTCCGATCTTGGCGCCCTGCCAACCGATTTTGCTCAGGCACCCGATCCTCCGCAAGACGACATAGAGAAATTTGGCGAGTTGCACGGGCTGCCTGCCCCCGGCACTGAATTTCACGGTGACTTCTTTGGGGACAATTACGGAGAGGAGGATTTTGGATACCAGTCTGACGGACCTGAGGAGGACTCCGAAAACGAGGGTTCCGATGACGACGACGATCCCACTGCCCGCGATCAGCAGGACGCGTCGCACGCGGAGATGGAGAGGGGATATGAGGCGCCCCGTGTAGCTGCTCCTTCGGCGATCGGTGGAGACGCTTTCATGCCGCCCGTGCAACCCGCAGTCGATACTGCTCCAACTCGGGAGGCACGGAAGATGGCCGAAGATAAATTTCATCATAAACCCATCATCGACAAGTACCCAGGGCGGTTGGCCGGCAGGTCTATTGCTGTGCCTACCGCGAGCTCGGAAGAAAATTACCGTTCGGCACTTGGCGACTCCACGCAGGAAAATCCGTACGCGCCGTTCAAGTCCAAAGTGGATTGGGAAGTCGCGAAATGGGCCAAAGTCCGAGGCGCAGGATCCACAGCGTTCACTGACCTTCTGAGCATCAACGGTGTACGTGAAATATCGCGCGACGCTCCTTCTTCGATGCTTACCCCACCCCAGGTTCGCGAATCCCTAGACCTCTCCTATGGAACGTCTGTGCAACTCAATAAAATCATCGACACCAAATTACCCGGTCGCCCCAAGTTCACGCGATCTGAAGTCGTTGTAAACGGCGAGGTTTTTCCGTTATATTCGCGGGACATCTTGGAGTGTGTGCGCGCTCTTTGGGGGGAGACAGACTTCGCGCCATACCTCTTCGTCGTCCCGGAGAAGCATTATATTGACAAGGGCAAGACGATCCGGATGTACCACAATATGCATACGGGTAAATGGTGGTGGAGCACCCAGGTTAGTGGCGCCTCGAACTGCAGTTGAACTCGACTGATATCTCTCATAGGAAGCCGTTGAGAAGGACAATCCGGGCGCAACAATTATCCCCATCATCATCTCCTCCGATAAAACCCAGCTCACCGTTTTCGGCAACAAAACAGCGTATCCTGTGTACATGACGATTGGGAATATTCCCAAAGAGATTCGCCGGAAGCCATCGCGTCGCGGTTATGTTTTACTCGGTTACCTCCCGACCTCGCGGATGAAAAACGTCAAAAACAAAGCCGCCCGCCGGCGCATCCTCGGCAACGTGTTCCACGCGTGCATGGCGCATATCCTTGCCCCGCTCAAGGACGCCGGGAAGACAGGCATTCCGATGACCAGCGGCGATGGCATTACGCGCCGAGGGCATCCAATTTATGCTACCTTTGTCGGGGATTACCCCGAGCAGGTTCTCGTCACGGCGGTGAAGACGGGTGAATGTCCAACCTGCGAGGTTCCTCGAGATGAATTGGGGGAGGACAGCGACTTTCCGCTGCGCGATCTTGAGGCCATCCTCGCGGCTCTTGATTCGCTCGATGAGGGGCCTACCATATACGCCCAAGCATGCGCCGATGCCGGAATCAAACCCATTTACCACCCCTTCTGGGAGGGCTTGCCCTACACGAACATCTATCGCGCCATCAGCCCCGATATCCTCCACCAACTCTATCAGGGTGTTATCAAGCATTTAATCGCTTGGGTGACAGCCTGCTGTGGCGAGGCCGAGGTAGACGCTCGCTGTCGCCGACTCCCTCCCAACCACAATATCCGCCTCTTCCTCAACGGCATCACCAATCTCTCTCGGGTCACCGGCAAGGAACACGACCAGATCTCGCGCTTTCTCCTTAGTCTTGTCATCGATGTTGCACTTCCCGATGGAAATTCGTCGTCCAAACTCGTTGGCGCTGTCCGGGCTCTCCTGGACTTCGTTTACCTCGCGCAGTATCCCATGCACACCTCCGAAACCTTAACCCATCTCGATGACGCCCTCCAACGCTTCCACGACAACAAGTCCATATTTGTCGACCTCGGTGTGCGTGACGAGTTCAATCTACCCAAACTCCACTCCTGCCGCCACTATACACCCTACATCAAATCCTTCGGGACAACGGACAACTACAACACCGAGTACACGGAACGCCTCCACATCGACCTCGCCAAAGAAGCGTACCGCTCAACCAACTTCAAGGATGAGTTCCCCCAGATGACGCTTTGGCTCGAGCGCAAGGAAAAAATCTACCGCCATGAGAAGTACATCCAATGGCGCCTCGATGGCTGCCCGTCCCCCCCTGTGATAGAGGATGTATACCCCGGCATTGTCTTCGAGCGTCAACTCAAGATGACCAAACATCCGACACTCAAATCAGTTCGTATGTCGCGGCTGGTCACGGACTACGGTGCAACCTTATTTCGCGACGCGTTGGCCCGATATGTGGTTCATCTTAACAACCCGGACCTATCTCCATTGCAGGTCGAGCAAAATTCACAGGGCCTTTCCTTCGCATTCAACTCCGTTCCCGTTTACCACCGCATTAAATTCACCACCCAGGACCCATATTCCACGCCAGGCGGGCCAGACTCCGTCGTCGATTCAATCCATGTTCAGCCTCGCAAAACCTTGAAGAACGGCGACGATCTTCCGGCTCGCTTCGACACTGCACTTGTAAATGGCGGCAACGGTCAGATTACAGGTGTTGCCGGTAAGTGGATCTCTTTGGCGTGGTTCTGGTCTATACACTAAGCGATTGTTCAGGCTATCGGGTGGCGCAGGTCCGCGTAATATTCTCTCTCCCAGCTCGGCACATCCGCTCTGTCTTTTCTCGCGGGATAAATCCACCAAAGTATTTGGCCTACGTTGAATGGTTCTCTCCGTTCAAGGACCCGGAGCCTGATCACCTCATGTACAAGGTGAATAGGTCCATGAAGGATAACTATCGTCGCTCCAGTATCATCCCGGTGGTCAACATTCGCCGTAGCGTACACCTCCTTCCAAAATTCGGGCCAGTTGCTCCTGCAGACTGGAAATCCAGTACCGTTCTGGACAAGTGTTCCCATTTCTTTGTTAACTCACTTACGGACCGCCATGTTTATGCTACGCTGTTCTAATTAAATATTTAATAGAAGTCGGTTCAATTTTGGTTCAATTTTGGACGATGTGGGAGTCCGGGGACCTCTTGGAATGCCTACGTGCAGTTTTCCTGTCCCCAAGGGACACGGAAAAGGCCCCTAGGCTACTCAACGAGTTGCCGAGTGACGGGAAACTGAGGCGCGTAGAATAAAAAGCCAATGCGGAGGACTGAACACAAGATGGGTAATGCGTTGAGGAGGCACAAGGACCACTGAGCCATTAGAGTGTGTTAAACACGGTAACCGATCTGGGCCGTACCATTACCTTCAATTATCTTCTTTGCCCTAACTTACTTTTCCTTACCCTCTTTCCGACTAATTTATCCTAAGGCCTTGGGGGGGAAGAAAATTACCCGTAAATTAGTAAAGAAGGTTTTTTCCTGATGTCCGACGTCGTAGCTTTTCTCGCCAAATCTGTCAAATCTGATGCATTCATTGACTCAGGCTGCTCGCGACATCTCTCCCCCAACCGACAGTACTTCAATGATGCGACCTATGTCCTACATACTCGAGAAGCCGATCTCTATCCATCTCGGGGACTCGTCCGTCATCAAGGCTATCGGCCGCGGCACGCTCCAATATCTAGTGGACTGCCCAAACGAGGTCGTTCCGGCTTCCATTCCCGATGCACTCCATGTTCCCGACCTTGCCGCCACGCTCCTTTCGGTCTCGCGCTTCACAGACCGGAAGCATGAGATTCGCTTCAAGGACAAGGCCACGCTCCTTTCGGTCTCGCGCTTCATGAGATTCGCTTCAAGGACAAGGATTGCCATGTCCTCGCGCCTTCCGGGCGGAAGATTTTCTGGTTCTGGCTCTAGGGCTGCCACCCGTGCCCGTGACGGGCACGGCCGTGGCATCGACGGTAGTTCCACGGCACGGACCGTGGATTCGACGGCCGTGGGTTGAGTTTGAAGGCCTCGAACGGCACGGCACGGTCGACGGCACGGCCGTGACGGTGCAACGGTTAGCCAACGGGGTGGAAAATTGTTCCACCGTCGTTTAACAACACCGGCTGGAGTTTGAAGTGCCTTGACGCCCTCTTCCACAGTTTGAATGGCAGCAATGCCATGAACAACATAAATTTGAGGCAGCACAGTGACAACGAGAAATATATACCACCTGAATTGGGATAGAGGCGTCCCCTGAATGCTCGAAAAGATCCCCCAACGCATTTTCCAGGAAGTGGGAGGAGACATTGAGGAGGAAATGGCGGTTGAAGATGAAAATTGAAACTCCGCCATCACTGCCGGAGGTTGCCGGCAGACATCGAATTCAACCATTCCGCGCCGTGAGTGACATTGATGATGATTTCTGAGTGAGTGGTAACATACCAGGAGCCAGTATGTGTCGATCCAGACCACGAATGTCCCCTCAAGTCGTCATCTACGCGGGACCCGTGGCACGGCCGCGACGGCCGTGTTTCAAAGGGCAGCCACGGTTCAAAACCGTGCCGTGACCGTGCCGTCGCAGGGATTGGAAAATCTGCTACGGCACGGCACGGTACCCGTGTCACGGCTCCCGTGGAACCGTGACCACGGGCACGGGCGGCAGCCCTATCTGGCTCAATCGGAAGGGCGGCGGTTGCAGAGCTCGTCTCGGCGTGCTGGATTCCGGCAGCATGCATCTCTGCTCTGCCCCTGCACTTTCCGACATGGATAGAGAGTCCACGCGGGCTGCTGAAGTCTTTCCCGCAAAGCGGACAGAGCATGATGATCACGGTCAATATAGATAGGATTCCAAGCCAGACGAGTCGGGCGTGCATAGGGTAGGCAGAGAGACTGCTCAGAGAGGCAAGCCACAGAGAGCAGTGCCAGGACAGCGAGATAGTTCACAGCAGAAAGCGAGCCGAAAAGAGACCCGAGATGGGCGGCACTGAGAGGCGGGCTGGGCTGGGGAAGGTAAGGATGGAACGAGCTTGCGAGGGGCTTGGAAGCCCAAAACAAGGCTTGGTAGGGCTAGCCCAGTTGTGCTGAGGCTGGACGGCGCAGGCAGCAGGGGAGGAGCTGTGTGCTGTTGTACAGATTCAGCGACTCCGCCAGGACGGGAAGGTCCACAAGCTCATGGCCAAGGCGCGCCAGTATCGCTTCGTGGGCCTATGGGAACACGGTCGTTCCTTCCGTTACTACAACCCCGGCCTCAACATGGTTCAGCACTCCCGGAATGTAATTTTCCAGGACCCAGATACCATCGACGGCGATTATGTCGTCCCAGCTCCATTCCCTTCTCTGGCTGAGGGGGAGAATGTTGAGCCTCCTACTCAAGTCCAGCCAGATTCGGTTATTTTGCCCGACGCAGCGCCGACACCGATTGTTGAACCGCTGGGAACGTCATGCTGGGGTGACCCTCGTACCTGAGCTTAACCGACTGGTCGCGACTCGTCTCCGTCCTCCATCCGCTTGAACCACCGCGCGGCTTCAGCCTTGACCTCGGGGTCTGCCTCCGCATCCTTGTTGACCTTGACATAGACGTCGAAGAGGTGCTTGATAGCATCCTTCTCGAGCTCTTCGTATGAGCCGTATTTCTCGAACCCAGTCACAATCAAGCCAAACTGCAACCATAGATATTGGACGTTTGGAGTAAAATTGGATTCCGGGGGTAGGGAGATTTTTCGGAGGCCTCTGCGCCCACTCGGCACGAAAACAGCGGCATCGCCGCTCCAAATTCATATGGCACCGCCATCCCTCCTATCTACGGGGTCAGTCGACCTCGCTCTCCATTCCATCGGCGTGTCTCTGATTCAGTGCTATTGATTTAGCGGAGGCTGGTTCAGAGGCAATATACGTCGATGGAAATTCACTTTGTGCTGGCTACGGCTTCGCCTTTACCATCCAGCACAAGGTAAGCACTTCGTGCTCGCTGTCCTCAGCACCGCTGAATTTTCTCTGTCTCGCCAGAATTTTGCTGTTCCTTACGGCGTCGCCGTTCTGAATTCACGAAGCAAATTTCTGGTCTAGTAAGCGGCGCCGCCGTGTTTCACAAGCGTACTCAAGCTGAATACTGCACTAGGCCCTCTAGCCTGTGCTCTCGCGTCACCCACCCTCCTCTCCCATGAATTCTTTTCCGTAATTATTTTACTTCAAATAGTCCAGTATTTACTTTGTACTTGTAGCCTACATCTCCGGAGCCCGCCCTCCGAGCCTGTTGGGTTTTCTTCTTATGGAATCAGACGTAGTTTCGGGTGAGAATCCAGATAGATTATAGTGCTTGGCTGAGCTCTGCAAACACTTGGGGAATACAGGAAATCTGTGCTACTTATATACTAATTGACCAGTGTATCTAGAATGTTCCTTCGTATTCTCTCATGTTCTCTTTCCTTCTCCTTCTGACTCGGACTGACTCTGACTGAGTCGATACCTCGACCATGATGCCGGGTTGCACTGATGGCTCTCGCGCCAATACTCCTCCAATCCACTTTCCGTCTCTCACCACCATCATCTCGAAAACGAAGTTCGCCGTTAGCACGCCCAGACTTCACTGACATGCCACAAAGTGCTGCAGTAGTCTTGAGAGCAGTCTAAACGTGCCCTTCCAAGAGATGGCTGGTCGCTGGGGAGAGACAGGAAAAAAAAAAAAAAAATCCAATTTCATTGTCGAGCATCCAGCTCAGTTTTGGGTCCCATCGACCGATTCTACCACGTACAGTGACCCATGAGCTCCCTCTTCCTATCCGTGTCCCTCAGTTGCTCCCCAATGCACTGGCTTCGCCGCCGCCGTCAACTTGCACGCTGCGCAGGTGCCCGGCATTCGGCCTTTGACTTAGCCGGACATCAAATTGTTGGCACTCACGGCATTCACGAACTTCAGCCGAGCTTACAACAATTGCAAGCTGAACAAGGTGCACCCCTGCGACTCGCGAGAGCAACCTTGGTGAAGACTTCCTCCCTCTGTCTGCCTTGCTTAAGTGGGACCCATGTCCCTGCCATGCTGCAAATTGGCACCGAGAGTCAAAGTCTGACCTTTTACCCCGCGCAACGCTCAGCACGACGTCTGCTTGCACTTCTTGCACATAATTGCTTCCCTTCTTTTTGTTGACCCCTCTGCTGCCTCGGTTTAGACCACATCTCCCGGCTTCGTGGTGCATTCATTGCTTGTTTCATGATCACCATCACGCGCGATGCCAATTGCAAACCGTAAAAACCTCGCAGCATAAATTCAACACAAGAAGTGCTTCACCTAACACTTTCTATTCATTATTTGGCACAGGCGGCCGATGCTAGAGAGGACTGGCCATCAAAATTGCCTCACAATCGCGACCTGCTGAGCTGTATCGATCACGAAAATCGACAACAGTCTCCGAGGTGCCGCTGAGTTCAATGACCCTCCTCACTGAAAAATCTTCCGCCACACCCGGAAGGTGGGTTAATTCCTCTCCGAGTTGAACGCTCCATCGTTGTCGTACAACATCTCAACAATCAGCACGGCAGATCATCGACCGTTGTATTTATTGTTTTACGACACCTATTCCGCAACCCGCCTGTCAGTTTTTGTCGGAAACCTACGACACGGGTTATGGGAATAGCTGCAGGGATCGCTTGACCTGGATGACAGGCTCTTTTTGCAACAGGACGGCTTTATTCGTTGGATAACGATGCCATAACTGTTGGCGCAATTCACTTCGGCACGACCAAATGATCGTGAGCACAAAGAGGCTCGGCCCTTCCGTGCCCATCTCGCTCTGTCGTTGAATTTCCGCACGCCTCAGTATGTGTATTCTGTTCTTCAAGGTTTGGGGTTGTTCCTGTCCTGAGTTTGTTTCGAGGTTCCATTTTCCACACTTACTTCTCCATTCTTCCTTTAGTTCTACCGCGGCGAGTGTGCAACTTAGTGTTGCCGGGGTTCGGTTAGGTTCGGTTTTTTCCGAAATCTCCCGAACCTCGAACCTAACCGCCACCGAACCCCAGGTTCGGTTCATACAGGTTCGGTTCAGGTTCAGGAGGGGTTCGAACCTGGATGAACCTGAAAATTTTCCGCAGGCACTTGGAGGTTGCAGAAATATTCTAGAAGATGCTATCCACCTGTGTGGTCCATGGCATGGTCCCCAAGAACACTCAAGACTGATGTGACCGCCCCAAAGTAAGCATTCTGCCAGTCCATCAACATCACAACCTACCTGCAGCACCATTCGGGTCGCCCGAAAAGGTCCATGGCCCATGGTAGTCCTTAGCCATCTATATGGGGCTATTGTGGACCAGGTCTGGGGTGAGAGACTGAGTTTTGCAGCCAAAAATCTCTCAAAACTCCCCTAAAACTGCCTCTATTTGCTCCCCAAGGCTTCAGGTTCGAACCGGTTCGCACCGGTGCGCACAGGTTCAGCAAAAAATCAGAATCTCCGAACCTCGAACCTGACTTGAGGTCCGGTTCGGGTTCGGTTCAGGTTCGGCAGAGGTTCAGAACCTAACCGCGGCAACACTAGTGCAACTGCGACCGTGAGCTCGGCTACGGGGTTATGGGGGAGTCCAGGGACCGTAATGTACATCTAGTGCCATGTACATTCAGATACTCTCTGGGCCCCGGCGTTCCTGAGCGGGACCGTGCCGTGTAATCCTACCTACCTACCTACCTACCTACCTACCTCCTCAATTCGGCATCATTGCCAGCTGTTTGCTAGTCATGGCCCAATTCCTCATGGTACCACTCATGGCTGTTCCCTGTCTGTTTCTCTATCCCAGTATACCAAAGGTGCATATAGCATCTCACTCCGGCAGACCACTTCAGGTCGGGGATCTTCTTCATCATTATCCAGGTTGGAGACTTCAAGCTCCCTATCCTGTTCTTGAGCTTACAAGCTCCTGCAAGTTGGGCTTCAAGCCAACCATTTCCGATTCCAATCGGGGCTCATTCGTGTGTCCAAGTTCAATTCTGCCGTGATGCCGATGCTGCCGTGATGATTTATATGATTCGCGGTTCAATTCTGAGTCGCAAGTCAATAATGGGGTCAAGAATTGGGTGCTCAAAAGCATGTTTCCAACTCGTCGATGGTGTGTGGTGATTTGTACTCCTGCTGGTGCTGTTTCTGCTGTGCTCTGCAGTCCCGGGAATAATGCCCGTGTTCTCGGCAATTATAACAGGTGATCATTCGATGTCGGCGGACCTTTGTCGCTGTGGGTGATGGTGGGTGATGCAAGGTCGTTGAACTCGAGGTGCTGCTGGGATTCAAATTGTCTGATTCCATTTTGCTGGGTACCGGTAGCTGCCGGGAAGTGTTTGTGTTGGGTTTAGTGCTGGCAAGGTTCGGTTCGGAAATCGGTCCGAACCTGAACCGAACTGGACCGAACGCGACGTTCAGGTTCAGGGTTCGGCCAATGGCCGAACCGAACGCAGCGTTCGCGTTCGGCGTTCGCGCCCTCGAGTCCGCGTTCGAACCTGAACCGAACCTTGAACCGCAACAGCAGATTTTCACTCCAGTTGCGGTGTATTCGGGTGTATCTGGTCCCAGATTTGGTGAGGTTTTCATTGGATTGCCTTCACCTAGTCCATAACTGACTGTAACTTTCACCTTGGGATAGAATTGGTACGCACCGTGGTCGACATTTGGTAACCTCTTCAGGGACGTAATTTCTCGCGTACCATATCTCGTGATTCTGACTTTGTCTAGCACTGAAAACCACTCTTGAATGTCACTGCCTGGGTCAAGTTGCAAAAAAAATGACATTCATGCGCCCTCTCACCAGATTTGGGGGCTCCGAGAAGCCCGAATTTTGCCCAGGTTCGACCGCGTTCGAACGCCGAACCGAACCCCTCAGCAACTGCCAGCCCAAATTGAACTGTTTATTTTCAAACTCCTGACCAGTATAACTGCCTCAGCTCAACCCACATTTCCACGACTGCTGAGTGTGAACAAATCAAGCAAGAGGAAGACCAAATCTGAGATTGACCTCCAAGGATGATGTGTCGTAGGACACAAGTGTATTGTGGATTTAATGGATCGGCAATCCCGGCATTGGATGTTGCCATCAAATGAATCAAGGCAGAGCCGCAGCCGGGCTGAACTTGGAGGTGATTTTAGCCTGAGCAGCAGGGATAAACTTGCGGGAAATTCACAAAGGTAGGAGGAAAAAATGTGCCTGCAAGTAAAGTTGCCTTCAATAAAGTGGCCTGCACCGGAAGTTGCAGGCATTCAGACCATTTTGGCAAAGTTGCGGTAGAATTCGGCGGTCAAAAGTGGAAGTTGCATAGAACCAGTTTTTACACAGTATATATGCCATATTGATACTACCCCAATGCATCTATCTTTCTACCCTCATTTTCCTGCTTGTGAGATCTTTGAGCAATCTTTGAGTGTCTTGACCGACCACTTGCGGAAGCCATTCTGGGTCTTTGAGGTCTTTCCAAAGACAGAACGTCTTGCAAAGCAAAATGAACCTTCTTTGTCAAAGACGTCGGTCTTTGGGAAAAAAATGTCTTTGGCGTCTTTTGATGAGATTCAGCTCCCTACGTTTCCTTTTCCGGTGTTGATCTCCGGGCGGTTTACTTACGCTCTGTAGTACAAACAAACCTCAGTCGTTCCTTTTATTCCACGACTGAGGTATGTTATCACTGTCCTTACTATTACCTATGTACTGACTCAGGTAGTTCTCTCATTAGGTATATAATATAGTCGTTCCTTTTATTCCACGACTGAGTTCTCTCATTAGGTTATGGGCCCCGCCATATAGGCGCTATTCTCCCAATCCATTGCTGAGCAAAACTGGATCCAGAATCCATCCAATCCTATCCTACCCCTGCTTCCATCTCCTCATCCCCATCTTCATCTCGCACCTCGCGTCCTCCGACTCCGGTCCGTGCTTCGCCCACACCGATGCCATCTGCCACGTCATGGGAGCTTCCGTCCACCGCGGCCCACTGGTTCCCGCGGCAGGAAGGGGATCGTCTCAAAGACGAAAATAACTACCTCCCGTTGTAGTGGGGAGATCGGGTTGGGTGCAGAGGCACTCAGTGTGTGCGAGTGTTTGGCTGTAGCGTTAGGTCAGATCATCACGCAGCTTGTCGTAGACCACCACCATCGATCCTTTGCGCAGCGATACCGCAGGATCCCGAGGCTCTGAGGCGCCATCCATCCATTCTGTCCGTGTTCACCGTGGTCTATTCGCATGCTCACCTCGTTCGACAATTGCGAGCTGAAGGGCATCATCGAAGGCACCGATACGGAGGCAGCGGCAACGGACAAAGTCATCTGGAAGAAAATGGATCGCGCCGCGCTCAATATCCTCATGGGCTGCATCGCGTCCAACCTCGTCGTCAAAATCTCTTCGGCCAAAACGGCGAAGGGAGCCTGGGACTCGCTTGCGACCGAATTTGGTCAATCGGGCGCCGGATCCGTCATGTTATGGTTCCGCCGGCTCGTCAAGCAGCTCTCGCCTGACGACAGTCCTCCCAAGCACATCACGGACTTCCAAGAGGCCGTGAAGCAGCTCTCGCTCTCTGACTTCGAGATTCCGGATCACATCACCGCCGCCATCCTCCTCTGCACCATCCCTTCCGATCCACACGACCCCGAGTCCTACTACCAGCACATTCAGGGCGTCAAGATCGAGCAGGACAAGACCACGCTCGTTGCCGTCGCCCAAGGGATTCTCGACGCGAAACGACGTGTTCCCGGCACGGATACGCAGCCCAGCGAAGCCGCACTCGCAACTGCCTTAGCAACGCTAGAGCGCTCTGCCCGTTCCAAGGGCAAGCTCTTCTGCACGAATTGCAAGCGCAATACGCACGCGACGGCCAACTGCTGGGCGAAGGGCGGGATGAAAGAGGGACAGGGACCAAATCAGAAAAAGCAGCGGGCGGGTAAAAAGGGCAAAGAGAAAGCCCACGCTACTGAGGGTGGGGACGGAGACGAAAATGTCGATTCATCCTTTGTCGGTTTCGAGCAATCTTACGGCGCTGCCCCCGTGGCGACGCGTCTTCTTTATTCCTCGCGTGACGTCTGCTCCCCGACTTCGACACTTCCTCCCGATGTTTCCCCTTCGGACGACGACCAGGCGTACAGTGCACGTACGTCGGGCGCGCCACCCATCATCATCGATTCTGGCACATCCGCTTCTATCCACTCCGACCGATCACAATTTATTGCTTCGTCGATTAAGCCTACCTCCGCTGACGTCCGGGGATTTGGCAACGGCAAAGTAAGGATCGAGGCTCGAGGCACCCTACGTCTACCGGCCAAACTCCCGAACGGTAAAATTGCAGCGCTGGAGTTCGGCGATGCAGCTTACGTCCCGAATTCCTCGCCGACGCTGATCTCAGTATCACGTATGGACGAGCGCAAGCATTACACGTTATTCGGTCATGGTCGATGTGTCGTATTCCACAAAGATGACCAGGGCTCCCTCCTTCAGGATATACTTTCCAAGGAGGACGTAGCATTCACTGGCACTAAACGTGGAGATCGCCTTTACCACCTCGACACTCTCCCGCGGTCGGAATCTTCATTTTCCACCGTTACCTCTCAACTCTCTCCGCTCGAACTCCTCCATTATCGTCTTGGCCATCTAAATTATCCGGCCATTCGTGCTCTCGTTCGCGGAAACTTGATTGATGGTATACGGATTTCCACAGCAGATCTTAACGCGACGCCCCCCGTATGTGACGCTTGCATGCGGGGGAAGATGACCCGAGCATCTTTTCCCCCTTCCAAGACGCCAAAATCCACGCGTCTGCTCGGTCGCGTTCACTCTGATCTGTGGGGTCCCGCTCCGGTTCATTCGAAGGGCGGCGCACGATACCTGTTTGCGCTCACCGATGAATACGGGCGGTACCGTTGGGTATTTTTCCTGCGGCGCAAGAAGGAGGTCTACGCTACCTTCAAATTGTGGTTGGCGTTCGTGGAGAATCTATTCGGCGTGAAATTGGGCATTTTACGGACCGACAACGGCGGCGAATACATCCTGAAAGCTCTCGAGAATTTCCTCAAGGAACGAGGTATCCTTCACGAAACCTCTTCCCCACGTACTCCCGAGCAGAATGGACTCGCCGAGGTCGGATTCCGCACCATTTTCAACCGCGTTCGCACCATCATCGTGGACGCGGGTCTTCCATTCTCATTCTGGGCAGACGCCGTTAACTTTGTCATCTCCACATTAAATCGAAACCCTACCTCCGCGCTCAAAGGTGTTACCCCACTTGAGCTTGTCGAGAAACGGAAACCCGACTTCAAATCCCTTCATCGATTCGGCTGCAGGGCGTACTTGTATAATCCTGACCCCAAGCGCCGCAAATTCGACGAACGGGGGGAGCCCGTAATATTCCTGGGCTATTCCGACACTCAAAAGGCTTACAAGGTCTGGCGTCCTCGTACCAACGACGCCTACACCTCAATTCACGTCAAATTTGACGACCACACAGTTGGACATGGTCTGGCTGGGGGGGAGAAGCTATCTGTCGAGTCCTTCGAGTTCTATCCATCTTCTCTCGAAGACGATATTGACGACTCTCCCTCTTCCAGCATCCCATCTCCACCTACTCCACCTATAGCTGCTCCTTTCATCGGCCCAGCTCTCCCTCCTCCTGCGAAGCCTCGCATCCCTCGTCAGCGCAAGGACTGGGGTCCTCCGACGCGATTCTCACCGCGCCAACTCGAGGCCAAGGCTAAGGAAGCAGCCGAGCGCGGGGGAGCAGCCGCCGCCGCACCTGACGCTGTACCCGTTGCTGCAGCGGATCCAGGACCATCTCCTGACGGCGCCGACGACAACGACAACGACGTCCCCGACGAGCTCGCTGCCCTCATACATGGCGAGGCTCCTCTCACTTACTGGGAAGCCGTCTCGTGCCCGGACGCGGACGAATGGCGCGCTGCCATGGACGAGGAGATCGACTCCATCCTTCGTCTCGACAGCTACACCATCGCCGACCTTCCTCCCGGCTGCAAACCCATCGGCACGAAGTGGGTGTACACAATCAAGCGCGATAACGAAGGTATTATCATTCGTTATAAGGCCCGCTTGGTCGCCCAGGGGTACACGCAGATACACGGTATCGACTACGCAGACACCTTCGCGCCCGTCGCGAAGATCGAGTCCATCCGCCTGCTGTGCTCCATGGCCGCGCACTACGACCTCGAGATCCACGTCGTCGACGTCGATACCGCATTCCTGAACAGCGAGATCCCCGCTGGACAGGAAGTCTACGCGCGCCAGCCATTGGGGTACGTTGCAGTTGGCCAGGAGAAGAAGGTCTGGGTGTTAAAGAAGGCACTCTACGGTCTGAAGCAGTCGGCGTACCTTTGGTATGAGAAGCTCCGCTCCATCCTCGTCGACATCGGCTTCCACCCCCTCGTCTCCGACCCTTGCGTCTTCATTCGCCGCCAGTCTGTAGGGATGGGCACCGTCCCGCAAACGGGCACGGCCGTCAAATTTACGGGCCGTTTCCGTCATTTTTTCAACCCCAGACGGTACGGCGCCGCAAAAACACGGCCGTCATTCGTAAATCGACGGGACGATACCAAAGTGTGTCTCCGGGCCAGAAATCAGTGTCGAACGCGGTATGCGACTTGCAATTGTCAATCTAGATCTAAAATGAGTGCCCCCGAGTACTAGATTGGTCAATAAATGCACTTTCAACTCGGGTTGCAATCAAGGGGCCTTGGTGCATGTGATAAGCTGGGGCTTCAAGTAGGTTTGCGACGTCTACAAGAAAGTCTCGAAGGTTGAATTACACACTGCGGACACCAAACAATTATTAGGGAGCATTTTCAGCCCAGCCACGGCGGTATCGACAGGAAAAAATGGAAAACACCTCATTCAAACCGTCTACGGCCGTGGACGGCCGCCCGTCCCCGTCCTGCACATGGGATTAGGGTGAGGTTCGACGGCGCGGGACGGCATGCCGCTAACGGCACCCGTCACACCCGTAAAGACGGGGACGGTGGCCATCCCTACCAGTCTGGTGCCCTCTCCATGATTTCCACGCATGTCGACGATCTGGGCCTCTTCTGTAGCTCCGTCGTCGAAGTCGCGCTGCTCAAGTCGCAGATCCGCGAGCACGTTCCTATCAAGGATCTGGGGGAGGTATCAACACTCCTGGGTATCGAGATTATCCGCGACCGAAAGGCACGCACCATTTCCCTTTCGCATCGCCGATACATCATCGACCTAGCGCGTCGGTACCGCCTCGACGGCTCGAATCCCGTTCACACCCCGATGGAGAAGAGTCGTGACCGTCCTTTGTCGAAGGCTGACTGTCCGGTCACCGACGAGCAGAAGGCGTACATGGCGAACGTACCGTACCAGCCCGCCGTTGGTGGTGTGCTCCATGCCGCAATCATGACTCGTCCCGATATTGCGCACGCCGTTGGTCAAGTCGCCCGATTCGCAAGCAATCCTGGCAAAGCTCACTGGACAGCGCTGAAGCGAATCATTCAGTACCTCTACACAACGAGGAACATGGTGCTTACCATGGGTGGCGAGTCTGACGACCCCGACATCCTTGCTTTCTGCGATGCGGACCACGGCAATTCTGTCGACGACGGCGACTCGATTTCCGGCCAAGCGGTGTTCTTCGTGTCTGGCTGTCTTGCATGGGCGTCCAATAAGCAGACAGCGACGGCGTTATCCACTGGCGAGGCCGAGTACTACTCCGCTACGTATGTGGGACGCGTTCTCGTGTGGCTCCGACAAGTCCTGGATGAACTCGCACACCCTTGCTCTGGTCCAACACCACTCTACATCGACAACACATCAGCAATCACAATGATTGGTACTCCCAACCAGATTTCGAATCGTACCAAGCACATTAAAATTCAGTATCATTGGATTCGACGTGCTGTCCGAGAGCAGAGCATCCTCGCCCTCATCCTCACTATCCGTCTCCCCGGTTCTCCCCGCCAACGCGTTGCGCAAAAACGCTGCCCGGTTTGGGTCGATGTAACTCTGGGTAACGGACGTTGGTCCCAATCCAAGAGGGCGGCTGAACGTGGATGAGTATCAAGATTGCTGCAGAAAGAGGACGACGTACACGCCGCGATTGTACCACTTTTTGCGAATGTTGAGGACGACGGCCTCATCCATCTCAGCCCAGCCGCGAATATCGGCGAGGTGAGTATTGTAGTCGTCGATGACATCCTTCTCCAGGAAGTCGGCCCGGATGAATTGACCGGTGGAGTATTCTTTGGCGCAGAAGTGGACCTGAATCCGCGTGTGTCAGATTATCGGATTGAGTTTACGCTGAGACGCACCGCCGTAAACTCCAGCGCTGTAGCTGGTTCGGGGTAGGGGTTGAAACGGGAGGTGAAGACGGCGCCCAACGAGGTCTTGTTCTTGAAGATGACTGCCTGCCGAATATGGTTGAAGATGGAATTTTCGGCAAAGCCCGTGGCGGCGTCGACGTCCTGGCACAAGTTAGTTACATAAATTATTGCGTGAACGAGAGGCGAAAGGAAGACCTTGTAGTGAAAGCGAGCGTTGTAACAGAGGTCGGTTGAAAGATCACGGTTAAACTTGATCGCGGACGTCGACGTTGAGGTGCGATTGAACTTGTAGTGTGGTGCAAAGAGGGCCCGACACGCCGTGACGATCTGGGATCGAACGTGCGAGCCGCGCTTCGTGATCTTGGAAAGCTATTAGTATGGACGACAGCTAGTCACATACGACTTACCAATTTAATCATACGGTCGGTGATAGTGAAGTGCAGGTCGGCGGCGCGGCACGCCGAGCGGAACGACTCCTTCGCCCACCGAAGTTGTAGATCGAGAGGAGGGAAGGCGTTCTTGGTGACGATGTTGACGGTGTACTCCGACATTGCGCGGATGAGCAGCGCGCGCACCACAGGCTCGTAGTCCGCAGCCTTGGGTTTTCCACTCGAAGCGGCAACGTAGCCATCCGCAAACTTGGGTTCCCTCCGTGTACGCTTGGGGGGAGGGGGGGGAGGGGGAGACGACTGCCGGCCACGCTTCAGTGGTGCAGGTGTTACGGACTGGCGTGAGCTGCGAGTGGTCGAAGGAGAGGAGGACGCAGAATGATTGGCGACGTCGAGATCCATGTCGTCGGGATCAATTTCGTGGTCGGGAGACGCGGCGTGGTCGAGCTCCGGGTCAGACGCAGGTGTGGGGCCGACCTCCGGCAGGGTGAGAAACGCACGAGACGATGTTCTTGGTGGACCCGCAGATTTTTTGAGCTTGAGGAACACAGGGGTTGCCCGGGGAGCGGCGACGGGGAGGGGTGGGAGCGATGTTATCTACGATAGATGTTATGTTTTAAGAGTAGAATAGAAGAAGAGGGCAAGCAACACACCGATGAATGGAAGTTGATCAAATCTTCCCCCCCTGACTGGGCGTCCCTCTCCTCGCTTTCAAAGCCGTCGTCGTCAACAGGCGGAGGGGCCAAGGCGGCGGCCTTCTCTTCGGCGTTGACCAGCCGCTTCGTCCTCTCGATGGACTGAGCTATCTTCGCCATCTTGTCCTCCATGACGCGGAGATTCTCCTTATCTACATCCACGTCAGCCCAGGCCCCAAACGAAGTGCTGGAGAATCACATACTGTTAATGTCTTGCTTGCCTGAGGGGGCACGGCTAGTACGTGTGCGGTTTGGTAAGACAGTGTTGCCGGAAAGGTCATCGCCCGAGCGGCGGGACTTGGCTGGCAAAGGAGGTCAGTGATAGCGGGGGAGCGTGATATAGTGGCAAGCTTACGAGGGGGAGGCTTGGCTGGTGAGTCCTCTTCGTCGCTGTACTGAAGGGGGCGCGCCATGGTGGTAAGAGGAAAGGTGGGAACAAACAACGAGTCAACAAACATATGTTGCTTGACGCACGGGACCGTCGCAACCGTCGCAGCCCGTGCACGGACCTTTGATCTAGAAAAAATGTGACCAGCTCAGTGATGCTCCCTTCCGCATAACACCCAGCCCAACAAAATGGTGCTTACCTGCCAGTACTGCGGGGTCCACCCGCGAACGGCACAGGGACTTCGGTCGCACCTAACACAGTCCCGGTCTTGTCGCAAAAAGCAATTGGACGAATACGGCGCAGCGGCGGCGGAGTCGGAGAGCTCCGAGTCGGAGTCGGGGACGGCGCTGGAAAATCGGGACATAGTGCAGCCTCGAGACGGCGATGGAGATGAAAATGCTGACGACGCGATCGGACCTGGGGCACCACAGTCCGACAACGAGGATACGTACTTTGCCCTCGATCCGCCCTTTCCCAATCGGGACTCTGCGCCGCCAAGATATTCCCCGCCCCCGCCCATAGACTCCAATCCCAGAAAAAATAAACGGGCCAGCGTGGAGGATGTGGAGGACGAGGACGCTCGGTGGATTCAGCCCTTCCCCGAATCGTACGAGGCCGGGGCCATTCTTCGGCGGTGCGACACTCAATTTGAGAAGATCCGGGAACAGCAGCGAAAGGACGGGCGTGCGCCGTGGTATCCATTTGAAAGTGAAGATGAATGGGAGATGGCGCGCTGGCTCATGACGTCTGGACTCAGTCAGGAAAAGGTCGACGAGTACCTGAAGCTAAAGAAGGTACGCACCATTTCACGGCCACCCGATTTAACTTGAATATTGAGAGCTCAGGTTCGTGCGGACATTCGGCCATCCTTCCATAATAATCGTGCATTCCTACAACGCATCGATGTCCTTCCCGACGGTCCGCAGTGGAAGTGCTATCCATTCAGGCTTGTTGGCGACGAGATCGGTGCCGATGGGAAGAAGAAGGAGGAGACGGTTGAGATGTGGTGCAGGGATCCAGTCGAATGTGTGCGGGAGCTTGTGGGAAACACCGCATTCACAAAACAGGCGTACGAGCCGTGCCGCGTGTTCAAGCACTTCGAGGACGGGAAGTACAGCAACCGGGAGTTCAACGAGATGTGGACCGCGGACTGGTGGTGGGAGATTCAGGTAAGCAGAATTCGACTCGTCCCAACCCGAACACGAAGGAACTCACAGTGGACTACAGAAACTTCTTCCGAAGGGCGCCACTCTCGTACCCATCATTCTGGCGTCCGATAAAACGCAGCTGACACGATTCAGCGGGGATCAGCAGGCCTGGCCAGTGTATCTCACCATTGGGAACATCGACAAGGCCACGCGTCGTGCACCATCCTCGCGTGCCACTGTCTTGCTGGGGTACATCCCTGTTGCGAAGCTGGAGATCTTCACCAAAGCGCGCCGGCCAGGAGCCTTGCATCAGCTTTTCCACGACTGCATGCGGACTATGCTGCAGTCGTTGAGGATGGCGGGAAGAGAGGGCGTGTTGATGGATTGTGCCGATGGCTTCGTGAGAAAATTGTACCTCATTCTCGCCGCCTACATCGCCGATTACCCGGAGCAAACTCTCATCTGCTGCTGCAAGGAAAACTCGTGTCCAGGTTGCCTCTGTCATCCAAAATCCCGCGGTGATACTTGCCACGCTCATCGACGTAATCCTACCGACACCCTTCGTATATTGGCCGAACAATCCAACGGCGACCATCCAGCCGAATTCACGGACCAGAATCTCCGCCCTATTAATCCGTTCTGGGGTTCCCTACCGCACACCGACATCTTCCGCTGCATGACACCCGATATCCTGCACGAACTACACAATGGCGTATTCGGAGATCATGTCGTGAAGTGGGCGACGACCGCTATTGTCGGCGACGCAGCTGAGGTTGACCAACGGTTCCGGGCAATGACTCCGCATCCCTCCCTTCGTCACTTCAAGAAGGGGATCTCATTGACGACCCAGTGGACGGGGATGGAGCGCAAGAACATGGAGAAAGTTTTTCTTGGTATTCTCGCAAACGCGACGGAGCCCGCGGTTATACGTGCGACTCGCGGTATTCTTGACTTCATCTACTACGCCCACTTCGAGACTCACTCCGACGCGTCATTGGTCCAATTGGACGCCGCCTGGCTCGCGTTCCACGACAACAAACATGGCTTCGAATCACGCGAGCACTTCAATATCAGTAAAGTCCACAAACTCAAACATTATGTCGATTCCATTCGGTTCAAAGGCACGGCGGATGGATTTAATACCGAGGGCACCGAGCGGCTTCACATCGATCTCGCCAAAGTCGCTTACAATGCAACCAACAAGAGAGCCTATACCCGCCAAATGACTGTATGGCTCAAACGGCAGGAAGCGGTTCACAAGTTTGGCAGTTATCTCCAGTGGGCCGTGCCTGGCTACATAGCGCCCATGAACGGTGGGCCAGGGGACGATGTGGAACATCGGGAAGATGATGAACCAGATATCCCCGCTACGCCCGTTCGCGGTACTCTTGATGACTCCGACTCGGAGCCTGACGTGTCGGAGGACGAGGGCGATCTCGAGGAGCACCCAGCCTTCACCATTGCCAAAAAACCTGGCTTCCCCAACATGACAATTGCCTCCATAGAGCGCGACTTCCATGCTCCCTACTTTATTCAACACATCGGACGTTTCCTCCAGTCACAATCCATTATTCCCCGCTTCACCGCTGCACTTCCCCGATTCCCCCTCTACAAACGAATTTATCTCACACTCCCATCCATTCCGGAGGTCGGTGGATCGGGCGCTGTACGTGACACCATACGCGCGGTGAAAGGCGAGCCTGTGCACATCACCCCAAAGGGTATCACCCCGGCCAAAGCTGGCCAATTCGACACGGTTCTCGTCCGTATTAAACCCAGGGACCTCAACGAGTCCCCAACTGATGGTATGTGGCTCATTTCCTTGTATTAAATACACTAAGTTCGTTTGTTCCAGGCCTTTGCGTTGCGCGTGTTCGGGTTATTTTCGTCATCCCTGATGATCTTGGCCAATACGTAGACCCAGTCGCGTATGTTGACTGGTACAAGCCTCTGCAGGCACCGGTGTCTGGTCTCGGCATGCATCAAGTGTCCCTTTCTACCCGGATGAACCAGCAATATTCATCCGTCATTCCTGTCACTGACATAGTGCGTTCTTGCCATCTAATCCCCGTGTTCGGGAAGATCGCCAACCGTGTGCGGGAATCGAGCACGGTTTTGGATTCGTGCAAATCCTTTTTTCTCAACCCTTATCTTCGTCACCACGACTTTTACCTTTTTCGATATCTAGTGGACCTTCATTTGGCTAAAAAAGCAGTGGAGGAACGCCGGGTTCGAATAAGACTATTCGGACGGGCTGGACGTTAACTAGTGGCCATTTACCTACTTGAAGTACACACACGAATATATATTTTACCACCATTTTTTCAATGCGGCTCAGGTCCCGCCGATGACGCAGTTGGATTCTGAGGAACGCCTGTCAAAAATCCAACTGCGTCATCGACGTCGCGTCGCGTCGTGTTGTCACTGAGCACCTGCCATGTCACAGCGTGTAATGTCGAGCGACATTACACGTCTTGTCACAAACCCGTGAAGGTGACTACTCTGGTAGGCCTAATTAAAAAGCGCTATGCTGGGTTCGAACTTGGTTCGGACATGAACATGAGTTGAGTTCAACGACATAGCGAGGTTAACAACCAGCCAATGTGAGGTCAGAGAAAACTAAAGATTACCAGGGCTATGAATCTGGTCGGCCTCTCTCTCAACACTACTACATTCCAGCTCACAACTACCCAGAGCTATGCGGGAAATAGACCCACCCCAACAACAACCGGAACAATCTGGAGAAATCAATCCTCCGCCCGGATCTATCAGAGCTCCCGGCGGAACAAGCCTGAGGCAGGATCAACATAGTAAAACCGTTTTTCCTGATAGTGGCACGGTCGACGGCACGGCCGTGACGGTGCAACGGTCAGTCTTCAATTTGAGAAATCATCAATCTGTCGTCTACTCAGCTTCAGCAGGTATTCGAACCTTCTTGACGCCCTCTACAGCAGGCGGACTGCAGCAACAACATAAATCTCGGTCATATGAATGAAAATGAGCAACATATAGGGCCTGGATTGGAAATATACCTAATTGTATGCTTCAGGGAAGTCCTCCATACTCTTTTTGCTGACTGGAGAATGTTGAGGAGGAAACGGTGGTTCAAGTTCAAATATTTAAACTCCGCCATCACCACCGGAAATTGCCGTCCGACTTGAAATTCAGCCATTCTACAAGGTCGGTGACCTTTAGAATAATCTGCTGGCAGTTTGGGACCCACCAGGAGCCCAGGTGTATCAATTCAGCCCACAAGCACACCCCAAAATCGTCATCTGGCTAAGACCCGTTTCACGGCCGTGACGGCCGTGTTTCCACGGGCAGCCACGGTTCAAACCCGTGCCGTGACCGTGCCGTGGAAGGGAGTAGAAAATGTCTGACGGCACGGCACGGCACCCGTGTCACAGCTCCCGTTGAACCGTGACCACGGGCACGGGCGGCAGCCCTATGCATGCTTCGGCTACGGCCATATCCAGGATAGCCCCACCATCCGAGCCCCATGTGTCCACTGCTTCACACCGACGCCCACGCCTCTCAGTACACAATCGCTCAGTACGCATGCACAAAGACTCTAAGAATTCCGAATCATTGGTTTCTATTGACATCTCTTTGCAGCTCCCCTCCCCTACACGGTATCGATTCCAGCTGTTCACGCTGCATTCCCGAATCCATGCTGCCGTCCGCTTCGTTCGCCGCCACTCTCACACATCGAACGATTCTGTAGACCTACCTACCGTCAGCTCGAGTCGGATTGCCGCTGATGGTCAAAGCGGCAACGTCGCCGTTTGAACCTGATTGGGGCGCCGCGGTGTCTGTACACTGGGTCACTTCAACGTACTGTACTATGGTGCCCGCCACTCTTAGTCACCACCTCTGCTGCACTACTGCCAAATCGGCCGGAGGCTTTTTCTTTTTTTTTCCTTGGTGGAACAGCACTCCCCACCACCTACCAAACCTTCAAGGAACGGTTGACCCAGATTGATGCCAATCGCCAGAGAGGCAAAATCCGTGGGCACCGTCAGGGATTTCATACCTTCCACACACCCACCTCTACCAGGACCCCTGAAAATAGCCTTGAAGGCTAGGTACAAATCTCCCAAAATCCGCCAAAATTTGTCGGGACAGATTTTGGCGCGTTGGGGCACTTTTTGTCGGGACGGGACCTGGCCTAGGCTGCCGTAAGCGTCCCAAAAGGGCAATTTTGGGGCTCCCACGGCTTCAAATCGCGAAAATTCCTGTCGCTGTCGTTTTGGGACTCGTTCTGCACCGTTCTGGGCGGTCTCCGTGATTCTTCTGCGCAAACTCCAAAACCAAGTGTTTTGCCCGCGAAAGTCTCGCCGAGGCTGAGATTTTTGTCGGGACCGGGACCTGGCATTTTGGCCCTCAACCCCGAGTTTTTGTCGGGACAGAACCTGGCTTTCGAGGCTCAAAACCGAAAATTTTGTCGGGACGGGGTCCCTAGCCTCGAAGGGTATTTTCAGGGGTCCTCCTCTACCCCAAACCATCAACCTCAGCCCGCAGCACGAGACGCAGTTCCCAATCTTGTCAAATCCTTGGCAGACGGACCAGTCCCAATGGATATTGATGTAGATAAGCAACGCCAACGTGCCGGACGTCTGTTGGCGAGGCTGCAAATGCAGGTGCCGGCTCGATGACGGTTGCACGCAGAGTGGCCGAGTTGGTGCCGTATTTGGCGGACAGCGTCAACTCGCCGCGTGTGAGGTCCATTCCTTCTCGGTCCGCTCGGATGACGAATCCCCTCGCGCGCACAAGAAACAAGGCAGAGAGTAGATTGGTTCGCAATGCAGGTACATGCAGGACTTCTGTTAACTCAACCTCTCGTCCGCTTTCGAGACGAAACCTCACAGACCCCTTCCCTTCCGCATAGACCACCGAGTCGTCAGCCAGGCGCACTGGAACCGTGCAGGGCTCGTACGATGTGAAGGATTGTCGGAAGCACGTCATATGACGGCTAGCGCCTGTGTCCACGATCCAGTCAAGCAGTGCACGGAATGACGAGGTGAGTCTACTTGCGACATTTGCACTCTCTTCCTTCGGCTTTCGCTTTCCAGCGGTCCGCTCCCTAGCCTTCTTCGCAGCGTTCTGCTTGGAGAAGCAGTTGTCCTCGACATGCCCGTCGCGACCGCAGAAGCTGCAGGTCTCAGTTTTGGATGTCGACGAGTGCGAGTGCGATGAGGATGAAGGCGAAGTCAGGGAGGGAGTGTATGACGAGGCGCGCATGGCGATGGTCGACGCGGCGGTCCCGCCTATGACGGGACGGTTGTCCTCGGTGTAGAAGGCGGTGCGTACGGCGTCGAGCGTCAGCTTTTGGACATTGTTCTGCATGAGGTTAGAGGCGATGCCTCCGTGGGATTCGGAGATGCCGCGGATGGCGGCGATGCATTGCAGCTCCTCGGCCAGCTGGTTGAGGGAAAGCGTATGGGGAAGGAGCTCGCGCCACTCGGTGCCGAGCAGCGTGATGCGGGCGAGGAACTTCATGAGCGTTTCGTCCTCGTCGCGGGAGATGTCGAGCAGGTTGATGAGGGCAGTGAAGCGCGGCGCGGCGGTTTTAGCCTGGTGCAGCTCCTCGAGCGCGTCCCACATTTTCACCGGGTCGGCGCGGACGTTCTTGACGTGCTCCTGCTGGTCCTGCTCGATGCAGAGCCACAGCATCCCGGCGGCCTGGTCCCGAAGGTCCTCCCAGTCGTCGTGAGCGGTGCGCTCCGCTGCCGTCGGATCCTCGGCGTCAGCGTACTCGGGTTCGATTTGGCGGCCCTGGACGGAGCGCCACAGCCGGTGTGTTTTGGCGGCGGCCTCGACGTTGAGCTTCCACGAACTGTAGTTGCTCGGAGAGCCACGGAGGTTTTCCCAAGTCTTCTTGGATGCGTCGAAGACCATGGTGTAGATGAGATGTGTGTGGTTTTCCGGTAGACTTCGGAGAGGAAAAAAAAACGGGCTTGGCTAAGAACGTTATACCACGGGGCCCATAACCTGTTGTGAGCTGGAAGGTTCTTGCCGGAACTGCGTCGATACAGTCAGTGCCAAAGCCTGACTGTCACGACGCAGGGTCTATATATGGGGTGTGTGACACTCCCTGCTAACTACTTCCACCGCGTCCTATGTCGTCCTTCAACATGGAGTGCTTTCAAGAAATCAATGGCTCGCGGAGGCATGACCGCGTCACAAAAAGCAGAAAAGGGAAGCTCGGCTTCGAAGGCTCAATCCTCTAAGGAGGAGGTAGCGCCTAGGAGGACTCGCATACCGAATGGAGTCCGCATACGAGAGGCTGCAGTCAAGCAGAAAGGACTCAAGCCGGATTGTAAGGCTCCAACCGTTTCCTTTTATAAACGTTTTAAACGAATAAAACCTTGTAATTTTCCGTTTAGTTTACAAACATTAAAAACACGATAAACAAACGGTTAAACGGTTATGTCAGCAGGAAGTTCAACAAGGAGCATTCCAAGAACTCAACCACCCAGGTTTTGTGTGCTAATGAATGTGTGCTGTTCAAAACCCCATGATATTCGCTTATGATGGGTGCTGAGTGAGGTGCACACGGTAAATTGAACAACACCAAGATGACCGAGACGGTTCCCACGGTTGTCTTTGCCGCTCTACCCTCTACGGCCAATTGGCGGTCCTTGACACATGCATACCCAGCACCTGGTTCTGTCTCTCTGGTAAGTCCTTGCCAAATTGCTCAGGACAACACTGCGAAGGCACTTGCATGAATTTTGAACCATCCATGCCCATCAATTCCTCGAATCCTCACACAGGCCTTCAATAAAGACCTTCATTGTTGGATGCATAGGACAGTGGGTCAACCAGGTCAGTCGGAAAGGAGGTCTGAGTCAATCTTAGCTCGAATTATGCCTCGTAGACCCAGGGTAGGTCTACGTTGGGCTACGTGTGTCTACTTGAGTCTACGTGTGTCTACGTGGGTCTACGCAGTCACGTAGACCCAAGTGCTCCTACGTTCGGCTACGTGGGACTACGCGACCCTGGGTCTACGGGGGGTCTGAACGCAGTGCCTGGCTGACAATTCATTGACCTCGACGTACCCCCCAAAAAATACTGTTTATAAACTTTTTAAACTGTTTTTAAACGTTTTAATACCGTTTCCGTTTAGTTTGGGCCCAAGTTCAAAAGGTTGGAGCCTTACCGGATCATCTATCCCAGGAGTTGAAGCAACTCCAACACCAGCGAAAGCACCATGAAATGCTGGTCCCAATCATGCTCACTGCACTTGATTCCGGAAAAACACGCTCCGTTAAAGCCCTACTTGACAACGGATGCACCTCTACATGCATTGACCGGGATTATGCAAAAGCGGAAGGCTTTGAGATGAAAGAACTTGATGCTCACATTGTTGCTCGGAATGCCGATGGTACTGAGAACACCAGGGGCAAGATCACTCATTATGTTGAACTCATCATGGGGGTTGGTCCACATATGGAAAAACAACGCTTCCTTGTCACGGGCCTAGGCAAAGCCAGAATCTTCATTGGCTATGACTGGCTTTTCAAACACAACCCTGAGATTGACTGGAGATCACAGACAATTGTCTTCAGCCGTTGTCCACCCGAGTGCAATATGGCAGGGACTGAGTTCCGTACTGGTCTACCTGGGAGAGAGATGCTGGAGGACGAGGAATCAATTCTTCTAGTTGATTTCCAAGAGGCAATTGACTTGCGTCTCAAAGAAACACCGGCACAATGTTTTGCTGAGGAGGCCATGAAGACCAAGGCAGCCCCCACAGACCAGGCAATACCTGAGCAGTACCAAAAGTTCAGGAAGGTCTTTTTCGATTCACTTCCTGAACGCCGCCCCTGGGATCACGCAATTGAACTCAAACCTGACGCAAAGGCTGTTGATTGCAAGATATATCCCCTATCCCGTGATGAACAACAGAAGCTGGATGAATTTCTGGATGAAAACCTAAAAAGTGGCCGCATCAGACCATCGAAGTCACCAATGGCTTCTGCATTCTTTTTTGTAAAAAAGAAGGATGGCACTCTCCGCCCAGTTCAGGATTACCGGAAGCTCAACGAGATGACTGTGAAAAATCGCTATCCATTACCCCTCATCTCAGAGCTGGTCAATAAACTTCGTGGTGCCAAGTACTTCACAAAGCTTGACATCCGGTGGGGATATAATAATGTTCGCATTCATGAAGGCGATGAGTGGAAAGCAGCATTCCGAACCAATCGAGGGTTGTTGGAACCCCTTGTGATGTTCTTTGGCCTCACAAATTCACCCGCAACATTCCAGACCATGATGAATGACATCCTTCGAGATCTGATCAACGAGGGGCATGTAGTTGTCTATCTTGATGACATCCTTATCTTCACGGACACACTGGAAGAGCACCGCAAGGTTGTTCAGCGCGTTTTGGAAACCCTTGAGAAACACAAACTCTACCTCAAACCAGAGAAATGTGAGTTTGAGCTCACAGAGATTGAGTATCTCGGGGTCTGTCAGTATTTGATTGTTCCCGTCAGTCCGAGTATCGCTGTATTCATCTTCTCGATACATATCATGTACCTTATATACACGGCCACTGGCTTCTCACCGACAATCCAATCGATCTTCTTATCCCCCACACCTCTCTGTGCCCCCTTCGTTGTGCTCC
This sequence comes from Mycena filopes, assembly GCA_029281495.1. Lineage (NCBI taxonomy): Eukaryota > Fungi > Basidiomycota > Agaricomycetes > Agaricales > Mycenaceae > Mycena > Mycena filopes. Next base: position 151,045 of record JARIHR010000053.1, on the reverse strand, counting down.
TGCACCTGCACTTGGGTAGCTCACCGTTCTTGTGAGCCTCTCGGCTTCGGCCGCCCCGGCTATATTTCTGACAGGGTCATCATTGGACACAACTCCATGCGCATGGATCCCGTGAAGATCAAGGGCATCATGGATTGGCCCGAGCCAAAAACAGTCAAACAAGTCCAGGCATTTCTGGGGTTTACCAACTTCTATCGGCGATTTGTCCGTGGTTACAGTGAGGTTGCAAAACCACTCACCAAGCTCACTGGAAAGTCTGGATGGGTGTGGAATACTGCACAGAGAGCGCCTTTCGATGGGCTCAAGGACCGTATTGCAGAAGATGCTGTACTGGCCCTTCCAAATGATACCGGTCAATTCCGTTTGGAGGCTGATGCCTCGGAGGGAGCGACAGGTGCAGTTCTCAGTCAGAAACAGGATGGGATATGGCGTCCAGTTGCTTTCATGTCGCATGGGCTAAATGAAGCGGAGCGAAATTACGAGATCTATGACAAGGAAATGCTTGCAATAATGCTCTCTCTGGAGGAATGGTGTCAGCCTCGGAAACATTTGAGATCTTTACCGATCACCAAAATCTCGAATATTTCCGGAAGCCGCAGAAGGTGAACCGGCGTCAAGCACGGTGGATTATGGAGTTGTCCCAGTTTGACTTCACTCTCCATCATCGACCGGGTGCCCTGAACCGCAAGGCAGACCTTCTTTCTCGACGGGCAGACCATGACCAAGGCAAAGATGACAACAAGGATGTTGTCCTCCTCAAACCAGAATTCTTCTGAACTACAGAGCTTGTGGTCGAGGGACTTGATGACCAATGAAATCAAGTCCGGAAGACAACTTGATACCAGTGTCAAACTGGCACTCGAGAAATCACTGCCTGATTGGAAGAAGGAAGGGGACCTGATCCTGTATCGTAATCTGGTCTACGTCCCACGGGACGGGGATTTGCGAGACCGCATCACTGCTCTGCATCATGACGCTGCTCTGTCCGGACACCCAGGGGAAAATCGGACACAAGAACTTGTTGAACAAACTTTTGGTGGCCACGATTGGGGAACCAGATCAAAGACTACATCTGGAGGTGCGAAGTCTGTCAGCGGACCAGAACTCGGAGGAAGACCACAGACTTGTTGAATCCACACAAGATAGCAACCGCTCCTTGGGAAATCATTTCCATGGATCTGATCGGTCCCCTCCCACTCAGCAATGGTTTTGACGCAATCCAAGTATGGGTGGATACATTCACGAAGACCATCCATGCTGAGCCAACAAACATGGAAATGACCAGTGAAGGAGTTGCGAGGCTGACACGGGACCGCATAATCCGATATCACGGTATTCCGAGGAAGATCATCAGTGACCGAGATCCTCGCTATGTCTCCGCCTTCATGAGAGAGCTTAATCGGCTGCTTGGCACCCAAGGGGGACCAAACTGGCGGTAATCTGAACCTGGTCCCAACTCGAAGGGGTTTCACCCGCTGAATCCGAATATCGTTACCCCGAGGCTTGAATGTGAGTCGTCGTGGAGTTTGAGGTCAAAACATTATTCCCATATCGGTCCTGATAAGGGTTTTGATGTGTCCCGATCTAGTAATTTGTCATGTGATGGGTCCAAAGATCTAGACCGCGGTCAAAAAAGTTTGCCTCCACATCCCACTTCAAAATCTTCCAACACATGGAATATGTGCCGAATACACCAGGGAAGAGCCCCATGCAAAAAAATCACGGACATTGGCTGATTTGAAGCTAAATGGGGCATATTGATCGCATCATTATTACGTAGGGAGGGAGGGGGGGCGCCGAAAAGCTGAAAAAAAAAAATTGTAGGTGATATCCTTTTTTCTTATCTTTGGTCCCCCTTGTTGGCACCCAAATGAATCCTAGTACTGCCTATCACCCCATCACAGATGGACAGACAGAGCGGATGAACCAGGAGATTGAGCACTATCTTCGGATATATGTCAACTTCCACCAGTCCGACTGGGCCGAATGGCTTGCACTCACAGAGTTTGCACACAACGACAAGATCAGTTCATTCACAAAGATGACCAACTCGGCGGTATAAATCGTCGTGTTGACGAGCAAGAGAACGGTCCCAAAAAGAGGCAGTGGACCTCTTCCTAATCATCCTCGGAGAACTTTACAAATCGTGACCAAGATGCCCCTTTTCAATAGGTAGTTTAAACAGCAAACTTAATTTTGCGGCCTCCATGCTTAATAATACGGCGATGAGCCCCTCTACATACCACGACCCGCCCCACGAAGGTGATGATGCAGAGGTATCAAGCAATCCAACCAAATGGCCCGCCATAGACTTGGCGGGATGAACGGATAATAACCAGTGGAGCCCGGTCCGAGTTCTCTCCAGGCATAACTCCCCGTTATTATCCACCGTTGTTCGGCGGATACCTCGGATCCGCCTGCCAGCTGCTCTCACCCGGGGCTTCAGCAACCGTCTACAGTGCCCACCATCACCTCTCTTGACGTGTTTTTGAGGGCAATGTGAATTTTTCTAGAGTTTCTGTGATTTTCTGAGCCATGAAACCAATGAAAAGAATGCGAATGGCGTCGAGAACTCATTTTTTCCCACGGTACAACTTTTTTTCGAGAATTTTGAAAATGAAATCACCTCCATTCCTCTTCCTGAGACATGGGTAGCCTTCCTGGACATCAATGTAGGCAGTAGCAGCCAACACCCTTCATATCTACATGGTTTTAGCCCTCACTGAGGCGACTTTACTTTCGAACCCAGCTTGGCCGTAGTGATCCGCCGACACAACACGTGACGGTAGGGTTACCTATAAGGTAATTTGATGGGATCATTAGGGTTAGCAACAATTTCCTGGGGTAAAAAACTGAAAACTTACCTGGTGGACTAGCAAAGCACAAGATATCTTCCTTGCTATACTTGTGAGTGTTTCCAGGTGCTTCTGGATCTACACATCCATTGTTCGAAATGTAGTAAAGGTTCGAAAGTTTCGACGGGTTGACTGCCAAAAGCGGAACCGCGATGTCATGGCGGGCACTGTACGAGAGAGGAAGAGAGTCCCAATGCGGGTGTACCCGATTGGGATGTACCCGATTGGGACTTGCGATACCTGAAACAACCACCAACTGTCGGGCACCGCGCCCGTGCCCCTCCTGCTCTACCTCCTCCTCATCCTCCTGCTCTCCCTCGCCCTCTCTCGGATGCCTCCCAAACGCCCACACACGACTTCGTCGACTCTGACTCCGACGACGACATCGCTGCGACAGGGTGGACACCATGGTCGTGGACGATCACAAAGTCGTCCCCAGCGGCAGCATCGGGGACGGTGCAGGTGCGTCGACCTTCCCAATGGCCGAGTTGAATGCGCAGCCCCAGCTCCTTGAGGAGCACTTTTTCGAAGACGCGCCCAGACCAGCGCTGCATGCGGAATCGTCAGCGCGGCCGAGACATTCAAGTATCCTGCCACTGACCTGAATACGGTGGAGAGAGAGCTTCTTGTGATGTTCCACCAGGCAGGCCTTGCACACCAACTGGCCCCCGGCCATGCAGTCGCGGCAGCGATATTCTGGCTTGCCACGCTTCTCCCGCAGTTCCTCCGGACACGACGGACAAAAGGACTCAGATGCGTGAACGCCGCGTCCTTCGAGGAGCAGAAGTAGCTCCAGGAACTCGGCACGATTTTCTCGCACCCACTGCCCCAGTGGATCATCCTTGTACGGCCTCAGCTTTTTTTTTAGGGTTGCCCAGATGACATACCGATAGTGTTGCCGCGGTTAGGTTCTGAACCTCTGCCGAACCTGAACCGAACCCGAACCGGACCTCAAGTCAGGTTCGAGGTTCGGAGATTCTGATTTTTTGCTGAACCTGTGCGCACCGGTGCGAACCGGTTCGAACCTGAAGCCTTGGGGAGCAAATAGAGGCAGTTTTAGGGGAGTTTTGAGAGATTTTTGGCTGCAAAACTCAGTCTCTCACCCCAGACCTGGTCCACAATAGCCCCATATAGATGGCTAAGGACTACCATGGGCCATGGACCTTTTCGGGCGACCCGAATGGTGCTGCAGGTAGGTTGTGATGTTGATGGACTGGCAGAATGCTTACTTTGGGGCGGTCACATCAGTCTTGAGTGTTCTTGGGGACCATGCCATGGACCACACAGGTGGATAGCATCTTCTAGAATATTTCTGCAACCTCCAAGTGCCTGCGGAAAATTTTCAGGTTCATCCAGGTTCGAACCCCTCCTGAACCTGAACCGAACCTGTATGAACCGAACCTGGGGTTCGGTGGCGGTTAGGTTCGAGGTTCGGGAGATTTCGGAAAAAACCGAACCTAACCGAACCCCGGCAACACTACATACCGAATCTCGAAGCTCCCGCGGACCGTCGTCGCCGTCGTCGTCTACATCCGAGTGCAGGCCGCCCTCGCGCTCGAACTGCGGCGCCGAGTTGAGCCCCTCAGCCTCGAGTGGCGCTGAGTCCAGTAGAAAGTAATCATCCGCCGTCAATTTCTTCTGCGGCGAGGCGGGGACGGGGACGAGGGTAGAGCTGTTGCGGATGCGGCCGTCGTTCCCAACGAGGGTTGTCTCACGGAGCATATTTGTGGTATTGCGGGGCGCGCTGGATGCTGGTAGCCTCGACTATTGTGGTTGCGGCACAGGGGGGCCGAAGACGCTTCAGCTGTTACGTGCAGGTCTTTACCCCTCAACTATCATCAATCCCCGAACGGCTGCGACTTTCGAGGTCCTCGACCGCTTCCAGATCCTATCATACGAGTCCAAATCATCGACCTACGAGTTTCACCACAGCCTTGCGCGGGAGACGAACAACACGGGCCTCAAGGACAGCACTATGGAGCTAGACCCCGCCCCGGTAAGCTTCAGCTGGAGATGGTTTGCGAAAGCGACACGCTCATTTGCCTGTACAGGATCGTTACCACGAATTCCGCCGCATGACGCGCGAATGGAACAACTTCAAACGCGCGGGCTGCGGCCACCAACCAGGGGGTATTGCGGCGACCGCCCCTGGCGGCTGCGCACTGCTGTGTCCCGCGTGTCCGCACCCAGGCAAGAATCTGCCGCCCGGCTGGCAGGAGCGAAAAGACCACCAGTAAGTTGCGGTCCAACCTCACCGGAACCTTGTACTCACCGCAACTCGCTCATTCCACAGGTTTCTTTATGCGCTGTTTCTTGCCATGGACGCGAACTTCCGCCTCAAACGCAAGGACGTCTCGACGGAGGAGAAGGATCCCGGCCTCTCGTTCTACTGCGAGGTCAAGACGTACATGACACATGTCGCCGAACATTGGGATCAGCGGCCAGCCGCAGGAGGGTGGCGCATTCTTGGTGTCGACTGGATGCTCATGTTCTACAGCGTAGCACCTCGACGCCGTGGACAAGCCAGATCGCGAAGCACGCGGCACGGCATCGTCGGGCATCGGTGCTGTCGACTGCGCGCGGCACAACATGAAGCGGCCTTTGGCAGTGGGGATCTACAGTTCGGGGAACGGTGAGTGCAAGCACGGATTATATTGGCAGATAACTGATTCGTATACAGCTATATCAATATGGATTACATGTTCTTCAATAGCATCGCCGACACCGAGCTCTGTCGATTCTTCGTGTCGTACGACATCGCGTGCCAGTGGCACTCCAACATCTGGACGCGCATGAATTCCTACGACCAGGAGCTCCACATCCGCGAGGACGACAAGATCTTCTTTGTCTTCCTCGTGCCGAAATTCCACCTTCCTGCACATATCGAGGCGTGCAACATCAAGTTTTCCTTTAATCTGACGCGCGACGTGGGCCAGACCGACGGCGAGGCGCCGGAGCGTGGATGGGCGAACGCAAACCCGTTGGCTGGGAGCACGAGAGAGATGGGTCCTGGGGCACGACGCGACACGCTCAATGAGCATTTTAACGACTGGAACTGGAAGAAAATAATCGCACTGGGTACGTTGTCTTGCGTGTTGCTGAGAGACGGAAAACCTCACACCGTTTTGTCCAGGACGGGCGCTCGACAAGAAAATGATGAAGGCGGTCCCAGAAATGGTGGCGGCAACGCTAGCGCTAGAGGATATGGAGCGCTCGCTGCGCGCCGCAAGTGCCGCAAGTGCTGCAGGCGCCGCAAGTGCCGCAAGCGGCGCAGGCGCGCGGGGGGAGGGGGAGGCGGAGGGTCCTAGGGTGGCGGGCGGAGGAGTGGGAGGCGCAAATCGGGAGGAGAGGACTACCGGAGGGCGCGCAGAGGGAGGGCGAAACTGCCTATGCAGCCCGACAAGCGGTGCTGCTTTTGGAGCTTCGCGACACTAACGTGGGAATCCTCAGAGTTTCTTCTCTTTGGATTCCCCTCGCTACATAGGTGCGTTATACTTTCCTGTATTCTAGTGTACATTATTGATATACTTTGGATTCCCCTCGCTAGGACTCTTGAGTATTCTCGGGCCTCGAGGTTGCCCTTACAATGACCTTCTATGGCTACAGTGATGCAAATTGGAATGGAGACCGGGATACCTCCCGTTCAACCTCCAGTTATGTTTTCATTGCAAGCCGTGGAGCCATTGGTTGGTCAAGTCGCAGACAGTCAATGGTCGCTTTATCCTCAACGGAGAGTGAATATATTGGCCTTGCCAATGCTGGACAACATTTAGCCTGGCTACGCTCATTCTTTGATGAACTTGGGCATCCACAAGATGACCCAACGGAATTGCGATGCGTGCGCTTCCAACAGGCCAGAAAAAGGAAAAAAAAAAATTGCCTCCGGCCGATTTGGCAGTAGTGCAGCAGAGGTGGTGACTAAGTGGCGGGCACCATAGTGTTCGCCCAAGGCCCAAGCCCTTGGGATTCAAGGCCTTGGGTTAAGGTTGCCGCCGTGCGGAACCACGGTGCGGAGCCTGACATGTTTTTTTTGCACGTCCTTACCAAGTCCTTACCCCACAATTATAGATGCCCTGCACCGTCAAGCGAATTCCGCGGCCATCTCTGAACTACTCGTCGAGTTCCGCCCCGGCCTTGTAAAGTTCATCGACGAAGGTGGCCCCAAAATTTGGTCCCCGGGCCTTTCCCCTGGCTCGGACATACTTCTGGAAGAAGACGTGAAAGCGCACATAGCATCTCTGAGGATACCCGACGTCGAGGGCGCGCCCTCGGTGCTTCTAAGGGATCTCGGTACTTTTTCTGAATCTGACGACAATGTACTTGCACGTCGCGTGGATAACATCTTCGTAAAGGGCCACCACACGTAGGCATAATAATCTGCAGCGCGTAACTCGGCTGACAGCGACCTTAGATTCCCTGTCAATACATCCGGTTCTGGAAAAACCCGCCTGACCTTCGAAGGCCTGTGTCAGCACTGGGGTTTCTACCTCGTAGGCGTCGTAGATCCAAGCAACAACATTGGCTCTGGAGATCTCAAACAGCTTCTGGAGGTCCATATCTCCCGCCGGAGGACTCCTTTATTTCATCCAAACGCCTTGTCTCCACAATCCTCATCGAACGTAGCAGAAAACATCGAGGCTACACGCCAGTGTTTGCGTCGAATGCTGTTATGTCGCCTTCTCGTCTTCTCGGTCTTTGCGGACCACATTCATGCCATCGGGGTCACCGCAGCACACAAAAAGATATGGCTGCTGGTTCAGACTTTGATGCGGACCTTCGGTCAACAATACGACATCTTCTACGATCTTCTCCTGAAATTGGCCGACACGGAGGACTCCTACATCTGCGACTACATTGCCTATCTTGTGGGAAAACTCCGCAAATCATTCGGGGATGATTTCCACCTGTTCGTTGTCGTCGATGAAGCCCAAGCTATCTTCAGATACCACAATCACGCCTTTCGGGACGATGATGGCAACTATTATCCAATATTGAGGGAGATCCTCGATGGTTTGTATACAGAATTTCGTCGTCATGAAATTTCTTTCGTCGCGGCAGGGACACAGATACCGAAGTCCGGCTTCGACGCTTCCCGAAATGCCGGTCTTCATCGCTGGTGTTCGGACACAGGAGCATTCGGCGATGAGGATCTACATCGTGCCTATGTTTCGCGCTTTTTACCGCCTTCCTACCTCAAAACGAAGGCGGGGGAAGCCTTCGTGAGGCTGATCTGGGCTTGGTGCCGTGGACGGTTCGTACTATTCGTTATGGGTCGCTGTGGTTATTCAAGACACCTTCTAGATATCGCTTTACTGATGCATTACTGGCAACCATCGTCCGCGATGGCTTTCGAAGTCCACACACATTGTTCGCCGCGTATATCGAGGCCGGTACAGACTATCGTCCACAAAGTAACCTTGAATTTGTGCACATGGAAGACGCGAAGGAACATGCCGATATCAGAATCACGGCCATAGATTGCACGTCTCTCGAGTCCCGTTCGTGTTTTGTCCTTGCCAATTATCGCCGCTGATTCGGCTACATGTTCACAGCGGTATACACTTCGTCGGCGCGCACCCTCCGGGACATCCTATTGCACTATTCGATAACTGGGCGACATTCACAGCCGTTCCCTGTGGCTCACATTCAACTCGTGGATCTCGCTTTTGGCCGATTCCTGGATGACTACATGTCTCAAATCGTCGTCGACGAGCCCATTATGCTCGTCATAGTAGCTCGTTGGCTTTTCAAGAACCCGGCTACTGAACCACCCCGGAACTCCCTCCTGGATATCTTGGACTTTTCCTCGCCTGCCACTCCGGAAGCGTTTTTGGCGTCTCTCGTAATACACCTCACTCACGCATTCAGCAAAGGCCACCAAATATCCAAAGTTTTCTCATTCCCTCAGTCCGCCCCCGTCTGGGCGAAACAAAAGGCTCGAGTTGTAAAGCTTTATGGGGTCGAGGAATCCGACCAAATGCGCCCCATATGGCGGAAGTGCTAGCGGCAACTTCGAAAACATCGGACGACCTGATTTCCTGGTTGGCCCCGAAGTCGGACTTGCCCCCCTTCTGTATTCCACGCCTGAATGGCACAGATCTCATGTGTGTGCTTCAGCTCGCTGACGGCAGTTTCGTTCGGATCGTGTTGCGCGCTACCGCGACAGCCACCATCCTTCGCGGCACAGCCCTTAAGGAAGTTCTCCGGGATATGGACGATGATAACTTCTTTCGTCGTGAGGTACGTACAACAATTCCAAACTTGTTCCTCTCATCCTTTCAATTATTCAGGTTCAAGGACCTGGGGTACTCGACCGCATCCTGGCGGCGTTCCATGCCCTCCCCCCTCTGTTACCCAAGACCCATCGACTCCCTGACCTCCGGGTCGTCGCGTCATTCCCCGCTCTGACAAACCTGAAGACCGCCACGACCAAAGACACCCAGGGCGTTGCGAGTCTGAACCTCGGGCTTTTCAGAACAATTGCTGCGGCGGTCCCGGCCTCAGCGATATTTGAGAAAACTTTGGACTTGGTTATGGTACAAATCAACTCCCCCCAAACTCCCCCACGACTTGGTTTGCTTAACCTAACCTAACCCTCGCCACTTATGTAGTCACCACCTGCCGCACATATTTACCTATTTTTCTTTCCTCTTGCCAAACGACTCCTTTTCATGAGTAGAACCCCAAGACCGATTCTTAATAGCTAAATATCTGAAGGAGTGATAATCTTTTGAACCACCCAAGCTGCATACAGGTAGCATGCGATATGTGTTGCTGCAGCCTTGAACTCATGCAGTTCAGTCATTGGTCATTGTCACATGTCAAGTATTAGCCTTCAGAGAACAAGAATTTGCGCTTCCAACAGGCCAGAAAAGGGCAAAAAAAAAAAAAAAATCCTCCGGCCGATTTGGCAGTGGTGCAGCACTAAGTGGCGGGCACCATAAGTATGTACTGTCCATCTGGCATCTGTCGATAGCTATCACGGGCCGTAGGCCGGGGCGCGCCGGAGAAGAACTCAAAATCTGAGAGCAAGGGCTGCTCTGAGACGGGTTCGAGGCGACGAGGGACTACGTGGGACGCGAGAGCGAGGGCGAGAGCAAGAGAATTGAAAAGTGCAAGAGAGGGGCCCTCTGCAGGTCTCGATAAATTAACGGACTAATACTTATACAAAGGTCGGCCGTCTATGTACATACAGATGGAGGTGAGTAAGTAGCGGCGTACGCGCGCAAGAGTCAACATAGAGCAGAACACGGTACGTATGAAAATGGCGGTCCGGGGGATGGTGGGTCGGAGTGAATCAGAGGCAGCGCAGCGGTGATGAACACCCGCGGATCGGCAGTGCAACACTGCTTCGGTTGATATCCCAAGCGACTTCGACTCAATCTTGGGAACAAGATTCTTGTTCCCGAGATCCCACGGAGTCGATGGTAGACATCCGTGAAAGGGAACCTCCTACTATATGCGTACGATTCGATTCAACGCGGATTGCTGACAGGAGATTTCGGAGATTGTCAGCGAAGTCACTGATCTGAACCTCCGCGTCGCCCAGTCGATGGATCGTTGACAGTTGAAGTGGAGAGGGATCCGGAGTGCCATACGTCCGTGACGGAATGTTCGGTCCGAGTCCATGGATTGTCGACAATCGTGGCGAGGCGCTAGATACGGTGCCTTCGGTTTCTCTGTGATGCTCTCCAACAAGGGGCGACTTTCTATTCAGGAGGCGTATCGATGATGCGAAAGTCACCTGCCCTTATCATTGTCAATATGGTGGATGTTTGATTGGTTGTCTTACAGTAATGAGGATTGTGAGCGCCAGGCGTCCGACAGAAAGGACCAGCCAGAGGACCCACAAAGTAGGCCCACAGCTGCCCTCGCCACGCTGCCTCGCGGACCAAAGGACATCCAAGTTCAGAGGGCATTTTGTTCGAAGGTCAAATGTGGTAATTCTTGAAGAAGGTCCCCCGAGGATTGTGAGGGTCAGATTGCTGAAGGCTGGAACAAGGAGGCAGAGGACAAGTAAAGTCTCTAGACACTTTCCCAATGTTCCGGTCTCGAGGACGGCAGAGTCCCACCTGCACCGCGCTAACATAGAAGCGATGACCAACACGGTGGAGAGACTGCTGAAAATTGCGAGAACCAGCGACATATACTTCTCTGTCCTCCGTTGCGTCGTTGTCCGGGAGGCCACGGTATATCGGATCGTTGTGTAAGTTGCCCAAACAACTATGTTACCCTGTGTGTGAGGTCGACATTGTGGATGCACGCACGTACATACATATAATGAGCTGCAGGACAAGGATACCAACTTTCAGTGCCCGTCGGTGGCGAGGCCACTGGATATTGGGGTGATATCTCATTGAAAGAACAGAGAACTGAACTACGGACGACGCCTTGATATTATACTTAGACGCTTATGTACGCTCTCCCAATTGGATGACCATTTGCTTCCTAGGCCTAATTAGGCAACCTCGTCCAAACGCGGTCAACCGAGGTTGAGCCTCGCATCAACCAACTCGCATCATTTGACCACGTGCTTGACGGATTCGGACCATTATGATTACAGTCGAACCCCTCTCAACCCATAGGTCTCGGTGGGGGGGCCCAAAGTCATGGGTTATTGGGGGCTATGGGTTGAGAGAAAAATGAATATTGAATTCGATTTTTCTTTTCGCAAAAAAAAACAAAGAACGCTACAAGTCTACGATGTTCCTACTATCATGTAGGGTTATGTGAACAACTGGCATGTTACTAACACCAGTTAATAACATGGTGTTAATAACAGTTAATAACCGTTGATAACAAGGGGCCCAAAAGTGACCTGAAAAAACGATGTGAATAACTGTGAACAACCCGGCCAGCAGAAGAGGGTTCCACGGCATTTTTAAGCTGTTGGAACCCACATTTCATGGCAGTGCATGCTGAATCCGGTCGGTGTCACGATTGTGACCATACGTGCGAGATCCTCAACGTCGAGACAGGCTACACCCGCCCAATTGCCTCTCAGGTCAGACCAGGGAATTGTAATCAACTCAACCCACTCGACTGCCGCCAGCGTTGAAAATTGACCGAGATATCAATATTTCCGCCCCCGCGTTGTTGGACGTGGTTCCGACATTCCCTGCGAGTTGCGGCGTAGGTTTCAAGGCGATCAGAGCACTTCCCCGTCCGACAGCGACGCAGACGACGGTCGCTGTTGACTGGAACGATTGGTAGTGTGTAAATACGATTTTTAGGCCTCATTCGGGCGTAAATGCAATTTCTTTGAGTTACAACATTATTCACGGTAATTAACAGGTGTGAATAACCCCGACGAGGGCCGTATGTTAGTAACAAATGTGAATAACCTGCTGGGAGGTTGTTCACATAACCCTACTACTATGGTGCCCGCCACTTAGTCACCACCTCTGCGTGACAACTGCAACTACTGCCGCAGATATTTACCTATTTTTCTTTCCCCTTGCCAGACGACTCCTTTTCATGAGTACTTAGAACAGATCCCCAAGACCGATTCTTAATACTGTACTTTTTCATTCAAATCGAACCAAGGCGTGACGCGTGACCGTTTTTACCAATTCGACACTTCGACATGCTTCGACAGCGCTGCCAAAGGTGCGTGACGGCCGGAAAATTTTGACGAGGCCCAAAAATCACGCACCCAGGTTCAATGTTGGCATCAACACATTCAAGCACTATTAGGCTGTTTGTTTAGACACAAACCACAATTTCTTAGTTGCTTTCTCTGAGATGCAGTTTTCAACCAAGAAACTCAACCGCATAGTGGAAATTTGGGTTGAAACAGGCAAATTTGGCTCAAAATGAGTGAATTCATAGCTATAGCTATAGCCACCAGCATAAAAAGAGGCCAGAAAATTCACATTTCCCGTTCAACACAATTTTCTGCTGGGTGACGAACCTGCAGACCTATTCGACATTGGCCGTTGTGACGCGTTACCTCGACCAATATTCGTGATCGACATGGGGGTGCGTGACGCGTGACTGTCGATTTGAACGAAAAAGTACAGTAGCTAAATATCTGAAGGAGTGATAATCTTTTGAACCACCCGATTTGGCAGTCTGAGTATTCTCCGTCAAAGCTGCATACAGGTAGCATGCGATATGTGTTGCTGCAGCCTTGAACTCATGCAGTTCAGTCATTGGTCATTGTCACAGGTCAAGTATTAGCCTTCAGAGAACAAGAATTTGCGCTTCCAATAGGCCAGAAAAGGGCAAAAAAAAAGAAAATGCCTCCGGCCGATTTGGCAGTAGTGCAGCAGAGGTGGTGACTAAGTGGCGGGCACCATAGAAGACGAGGGAGAGCTGGACCACTGTGGGCTCCACCACACCGGGCAGCCCGAAATTGGGTTGTTTCCCAGCGGATGGCCGCCATCCACTTCGGGAAGAAAGGTGGAAACGAACAAGTAGTAGCCCGACACAGCGGCGGAGTCATGAAGGGAGTTGCCCTTGGACGTTGTCGTTCGAGCGAATAGCCCGAGACTCCGGAAAAGAATGCCACTGGCAGTGCTGGACTCTACGAGTATATGATGTCGTAGATTCGGAGGGAGTTGCCCGCAGCAATTTCCGTCGTTGTCCCAGCAAACAGCACAAGACTTCAGGCAGGAATGCTGGAACAAATAATCAGTGACTCAACACGACCGCGAGAGCTAGCCGTGGAGGAAATTGCCCCTAGCATTCTACGTCGGCGTCCCAGCGGATAGCCCAAGACGTCCGGTAGAAATGCCGGAACAGATAAGTAGTACCTCAACACGGCGGCGAGAGCCATGGAGTTACGAGTATATGCCCTCAACATTCCACGTCGCCGTTCCAGCGGATAGCCCAAGACGACGGGAAGGAATGTTGGAACAGATAAGTAGTGCCTCAACATGACGGTGAGAGCCATGGAGGAGATTGCCCACAGTATTTCACGTCGTCGTCCCAGCGGATGGCCCAAGACGCCGGGAAGAAATGCTGGAAGCAATATGCAGCACCTCAACACAGCGACAGAGCCATGGAGGAAGTTGCTGCAACAATCCACGTCGTCGTCCGAGCGGATAGCCCAAGACTTCGGGAAGGATTGCTGCAACGAACATGCGGAAGCAAATATGCAGAACCTCAACACGACGGCGGTGCCGTGGAGAGAAGAATGGTGCTGGGCACCAACAATACACCTCTTCATGCAAGCGAATGGCCCAAGATTACTCGGAGAAGCTCGGCGACGGTGTCAAATGGATCGTAGTGAGATTGCCGCTCGTCGTCCCCCTGAATTCCGAAGATGAGTTGGAGGAGCTGGGGTGTGCAGATGAAGAGGGAATGTCACAAGCGACGGGAGGCAGCAGGGAGTCGCGGAGCAGACCCAACGAGCCCAAGCGACGGGAGGCATCAGGGAGTCGTGGAGGAGACCCAACGATGTGTACACAATGGTCCGTGCGTTGGAATAGAAGGGACAGCACCAGACTGTTGAAATAAGCTCAGAAGGTTGGTTGTTTGCAAGAGGATTTAGTTCTTTGCAAACCAGTGAAGTAGTACATGATATCTATACTACTGAACTTTTACACTAGAATGTTCTCCGACCATGAATAAGCTGCTTCGGGGTGAGTAAGTTGAAGTCGGGCTGAGTAAGGATCGGGCGGATCATGGATCCCAACATTGATGGCCGATGACGGCTTGCCATCCAACACTCCCCCTGAAGCTGGCATCTCACCATGCCGCATCATAATCAGCAATAGCTGCCCTGTCCTCCGTCTTCTTCTCTCGGGATTCATCCCACTTCATCTTCTCTCGACACTCCGATTTATAGTGCCCTTTCTTGTCGCAGAAATGACAGATGACATCGGCTCTGGATCCACGGTTTGCGGCAGCAACAAATGTCGCCTCGCGCTCCGTCTTGATCGTGATGGGTGTGCCGGAATGCTGGCGCGTCTCCTCGTTCAACAGTCGGGCAACAACACCATTGAATGTCAAGGATTCTGGCGCCGCGGAGTCGAAATTGATGATCACCACCGCATCATAGGCAGGCGGCAGGTTGGAGTAAAATTGGATTCCGGGGGTAGGGAGATTTTTCGGAGGCCTCTGCGCCCACTCGGCACGAAAACAGCGTCACCGCCGCTCCAAATTCATATGGCACCGCCATCCCTCCTATCTACGGGGTCAGTCGACCTCGCTCTCCATTCCATCGGCGTGTCTCTGATTCAGTGCTATTGATTTAGCGGAGGCTGGATCAGAGGCAATATACGTCGATGGAAATTCACTTTGTGCTGGCTACGGCTTCGCCTTTACCATCCAGCACAAGGTAAGCACTTCGTGCTCGCTGTCCTCAGCACCGCTGAATTTTCTCTGTCTCGCCAGAATTTTGCTGTTCCTTACGGCGTCGCCGTTCTGAATTCACGAAGCAAATTTCTGGTCTAGCTCTCTAGCCTGCGTACTCAAGCTGAATACTGCACTAGGCTCTCTACCCTGTGCTCTCGCGTCAATAAAGCTCCCTATCTCGCCATCTAAATATCATTCCAATGAGCAATGTTGGCGAACCATCTACGAACGACGCTGAGGTCGTCCGCGTCCGTGCTGCCGCCTGCCAGAAATTGGTGGACCAGTTCATCGACGGGGCCATCACAGGTCCCGAGTTTCTTGACCGCCTCAGGGAGGCTGGAGCTACGCCCTCAGAAGCAGAGGATTATGCTGGGCAGGCCAACACTCGTTCAGCTGCGAAAGAGCGCGGCCGTCCCAAAACACCTCAACCGGAGAACCCCCAGCCCGGGAGTCGCGAGACCACCCCCGAAGGGCTTACGGACGGTGAACTGGAGCAGTTTCGCGCTATTCGAGACGCCCTCATTGCGCGCAACGAACAGCAGCAAGAGGAGCAACGCAGGAAAGCTGCCGAGGAGGTTGAGTGGGGTGTTTTGCGGGCTAAACTCGGCAGCCTGTTGCCTGCTCGCCATCCCGTCAAGTCTTCCTTCACACAGAGCGACCTCGAACGCATTCTTAACATTCAGTTCACCCCATCATCCTCTCCGACATCTCTTCCACCTCAGCTATTGTCGGCCGCCCCCCATCTGGCTCAGCTTCAAAGCTGATTCGCATATCGAAGAAACCTGGAAGCTTCGCCGCGCTTACGGGACCGACAAATCCCTCGACCCCATCATCGACCTCATGCAGCTTCAGATTCTCGTGGACCCGCTGCCCCGTACGATCTGGCGAGCAGTCATCCAGGATCATTTCGTCGACTTCGAGAAAATCTACGCTGCACTCGGGGTCGGTTATGATCACCGAGACGAACCGAAGGACTTCGCTGGCGAGTACGCCCTCGTCAAGAAGGAGCAGTCTTTGGCGAGGCGTGCGGTCAAGACCGAAGCCGAATGGATTCGGGTCTTCGCGGCTTGGCGAACGGGTGTATGCTTCCTCTACCCACATCGCACCGCAGAGCTTTCTGGCTACCTGCAGGTGGTCACGGATCTGTTCCGCGCCGTACCGCAAGATCCCTCGGTCGCCATTCGCTTTGACGCCGAGGCCAGGGATAAATATGCGAAGAGCCCGTACCATATGGATGACCGCGGGCAGCACAATCTTACGATGCTGTCGCAATTGTTCCGCTCGCCGTCTGCTTCAGGCAGTACGAAACGCCCTTCGGCGGATCAAGCCGTTTCGGGTTCATCATCCAAACGCGCCACCATTCCGTGCCAGAATTGGAACCTGGGCTTCTGCGAGGCGCCGTGCAGCAACCGTCGTATGCATGGCAGCTGCAGTGAGTGTGGGAAATCCCACCGCGCCAAAGACAACGACAAGTGTCTCTCCAACCTCCAAGCTAGACGCCGAAAGGCGCCTGGCGGAGCAGACGGCGCTGCAGGCGGCGCGGGGGCCTAGGCCGTTTCCGTCGTCTGGCGCTAAGCGGACCGCGCGGGACGCGTTCCCAGATTCCGAAAATACCTATATGCCTAAATTTCGTCGTGGTTTCCTCTGGTCTTCGTCTCCCCAGAACAATAGAGTGTTTGCGCAACAGCCATGCTGTGCAGCGTCACGTGTCGACCGGCGCTTGGCGTTGCGCAAACTGATGGCTAATGGCATGACTGGATTGCGCGAGGGCTTTTGGCCTTTTAATTTCACGATGGCGAATACAAGGCTGAGCTTGAGGTCCGAGGCGAGAACTTCGCTTCGGATCCTGCCGATCTTGAAGCTATTCGAGCGTACCGTGACAAAGAAATTGCCGCCGCCCACTGGTCTGAACCATTACCTGGGACTGACATCCTCCCCGGGATGAAGAAGTCTCCAATGTTCGTTGTTTGGCAGAAGGAGAAACCGCGTGTGATCACCGACCACAAATCATCTGGTCTGAACGATGGGATACCGAAGGCGGAGGGTTATGTCCGTTACGACGACATGCATGATTTTGGTCAAGCATTGCATGAAGCCCGCGTAGCCCACCCGGATCGAGAAATTGTTCTATTCAAGTCCGATGTCCAGGGCGCATTTCTCAATCTACCGGCTCATCCGTTGTGGCAGCTCCATCAAGTCGTGGAAGTCGACCGTATCCTTCACATCGTGCGCCGTCTCGTGTTCGGCAATCGGGCCTCACCGCGTTGCTGGTGCGCGGTTTCAGGTCTATTGTGCTGGATTGCCGTGCGCAAGCTTGGGATCATTGGTCTGTTTCTTTACATGGACGACTTCTTCGGCTGGGACTTCCTCGACAATCTCGTCTTCTACCGCGGGAAACATCGTCCGCGCCGTCAAGTCCTCCTCCTTATCATGTGGGAATTCGTCGGCTGCCCATCTGAGGACAAGAAACAGGAGCACGGTGTCACTTTGAAGATCATAGGTTTTTGGCTGAACGCGGCCCTTGGAAGTATCTCCCTGGCGCCCGACTCCATCGCCGACATCATAACCAAAGTAGATGTGTTCCTGTCTCATCCCGACCGCCAGCCCCCTCTTCGAGATTGGCAGAAACTGGCCGGCCATCTCAACTGGATGCTCAATGTCCTGCCGTGGGCTCGCCCCGGCCTCACCGAGCTCTATCGCAAGATCAAAGGCAAGACTCATGCCAATGCCAAGATCTTCTTCAACCGAGAGGTCATTGAGGACCTGACGTGGCTGTCAAGCTCGATTGGGAACTGTTTCGGTGTCCGGTTCGTCGACGCCTTGACGTGGCGCGACTGCGACGCCGATATGATTATGTGGACAGATGCTAGTCTGCGTATCGGGCTGTCCTTCGTCTATTCAAATTCGGGCTTTGTTTACCAGTTGAGGGAATGTCCGTCAACCATTAAAATCGACATATTCTTCCTGGAATTGGTCGCGATCCTCGGCGCAGTCCACCATGCCGCATCTTTACCTAATCCGCCCCGCCGCCTGCTTATCTGGTCCGACAGCTTTGATTCTGTCTGTGTTCTCGCCTCGCTTGCGGCGCGAGAGTCCATACATAACGGAGTTGTCCTCGCCATCGCCCGAGTCATCCTCACGTCGGGTATCGACCTGCGTGTCCACCACATCGCTGGGAAGAAGAACATCCGGGCTGATCTTCTTTCCTGCTTCCTGCTTGAAGATTTTCAACGGGAGTTTCCTTCAGTACGCGTCCGCCCTTTTACTCCCCCGAGGGAGCTCCTGTCGGCGCGCTGGAGGGAGTGCTTTTGAGCGCGCTGGGCGGGCCTTCCGCGCCGCGGAAGGCTCGCCCGCAGATGGATCTAGCTGATTTAGATCAGCGGACACTCCATCTGCAAGTTACGTCCATCGAGCTCTCGACTGCGAAGGGATACGCCATCGGCGCGAGGGACTATATATCATTTTGTAAGATCCACTCCATCCCTCTCGACCCTACCCCCAAAACCCTCTCTCGATATATCGCTTACACGTCACAATTCATCGCGTCCGGTCCCAAATACCTCTCCGGGGCACGGCACTTCTTGAAAGATCTTTATCCAGAGTGGGACGAAAGCCGCGCGGATCCCCTCGTCCAAGCGACCATCCGCGGCTCGAGAAAGGACCGCGCTGATCCTGTCCGTCGGAAGCTTCCATTGCGACCGGCGCATCTCGACGCATTCCTGCAGTTAGCCATCTGCAGTGGGATATACGACGACTTTCTGTTCGCCGTGATACTCTCTTGCTGCTTTTACGGCTGTCATCGTTCGGGGGAACTCGTCATCAAGAACGACAAGTCTTTGTTCGATTGGAGAAAAATCATCAAGCGCGCGTCGCTGATCTTCGTCGACAAAAGGGCACAATACCACCTACCGTATCATAAGGGTGACCCGTTCTACCGCGGGACCGACATCCTCTTCACAGAGCAGGAAGTTGCTGACCCGGTTTCCCTCCTCCGCATCTATGTCGGCAAACGGGACAACCGTCACGGCGCCCGCGCCGCGCTTTTCCTGCGTGAAGACGGCACCATCCCCACCCGTTCATGGTTTGACCAGAAATTCTTCGCGTTGCTCTCGCGAGAATACGGCGGCCACTCTCCTCGGGCCGGGGCCGCGACATTTTACGCGAGCCTGGGCCTCAGCGAGAGTGTCATTCAGGCCATTGGCCGCTGGTCCTCCGCGGCGTGGAAGATCTACATCCGCGACAACCCGACTATTCGGGCAGAACAGCAGCTTGCCGCGTTAAGGCTTCGCCTATAACTTCTACAGCTCGTCGCATACATCATTCTTCGACCACCACCTCCCCTCAACAACATCCACAGCTCTTCATAGCCTACATCTCCGAGCCCAATCCACCCGGAGCCCGCTTTGGCGGGCTTGCGTTTACCACTACAACCTCAAAGTGTCGGACCGCGGCAGAGGTTGGAGTAAAATTGGATTCCGGGGGTAGGGAGATTTCCCAAACACTTACAACGATGTAGTAAATTACAAGTAATTCAATTTGTGAACGTGAGTAAAGTTTGACCTTGTGCCTTCTCAAGTCCAAGATGAACCCGGGCTGTCCTATCGAGCTCAACATCCTTTGCCGCAAGACAGCGCCTCTGGTCTCGTGCTGTCGACTTCCGCCCCACGCAAAGCACCAGCGATTTTTTCCTGGCAGTCTTGACACGGGTTCTGGCACCAATACCACCGCTGTTTACCTTTGCAGTTAAGGTCAGTGCACCGCGGGCAAGTGCGTACACGCGTCTTCGGGGCTGGCTCAGGGACGTGCATACTGGCAGCAACGTGTTGAGTGCTTAAGCCAGTCGTCGCGCTTGCTGCAGACTCTGGAATATTGTTGATGATGGCAAATTGCTGGGCCCGGGATGGCGTCGAGGTGGAATCGGATGTTATGCTAACAAAAATCAGGACTTGGGGGAGTGAATAGGTATGGGTCTCACCTCGCATTCAACGGAATTTCGAAGCCAGTCGCAACATGATGTCGCACGGGGAGGCCCGACCGAGCGTTCAAAATTCGCGCTGCTCGCTTGGGGTCTTGTAGAGTCTGTTCAAGAGGCTCAATCCGACCTCGCGCCTGTGAACAGCTTTGGCGGATGTTTGCTGAGTCTTTGTAATTGCCGTTGAGATAGGCGGTAAGTTGTTCTTCGAGCTTGGAACACAGGTAAGAAAAATTAACTTGCAATGCCAAGAACAGTACCTTGTAAAATATCTCTGGCTTTGACTCGCCCTCTCGATTCCAAACTGCCGTGGCCGCGGTGTAAATTGCCGTCTTGCAGCTTTGGAACGCCGGGGATGTCCGCATGAGATCGTTGAACAGGAGCTTTTCCGCAACCGTATGAACCGGAAGGACAGCTATCCGTGTGCCCTGCATCCGGGCAAGATATTGCTGTTGAGCGCAGCGAGACAGAGGTCGGCGCGAAGGGAAGGAAAGGCGCGGAGCAAGACGCGAGAGCCGGCGAATACACGGAAAGACGGGGTCTGACGAGGTTCAGGAAAAGATGCGATGATATTATGTAACTAATCTACTAGAACGAATGTACGGGAACGGTGCGAGCTACAAAACCTCCAACACTCCCACCTAGCGAGCAACGCGTCCGAGAAAAAGTGTAAGTAAAACTGGAGCTCCCACCGAATCCACAGAATCTACGTAGGGGAAAACCACGAGGATAACAGCAAACGCGAGGGAGAAAAGGCTCGAAAACAGCTAACGAACCATCCAAATGCCATGAGAAAACCCTAAAACACCCAGAGCTTGCCCGGGCGATGAAGACCACACTCCTCAAACTTTTCCACCTGTTCTGGGGTGAGAGAGCTCCAAGGAATGAGGTCGCGAGCATCCGGCTCGTCGTCACTGTCGTCGCTATCAGGAGCGGCGTCAGCCTGTGCGACCATCGCCCGTAGACCTTCCACGGGGGCAGCTAGAGACGGCGTGTACGCCGGCGTTGTAGAGCTCGCCTGCGAGATGGCACCTAGGATCCACTGCGCGATCGCCTCGGGCATCACAGCCATGCAGAACTGAGCCCGATGGCCAGGTCGTCCGCAGCGGAAGCAGTCGCGGTCGGTCTGTGGGGAGCACCACCGAAAACCCTTCTCGAACGCCTCGGGAGGGGGGTCACCGGAAGGCGGGCGCGGAAGGCGCGCAGCAAAGGCCGTGGCCTGCATGCCATGTATAGCTGCCTCGATCTTCACCTGTATCTCTTCATCCTTCGCGTTGTCGTGAGCGTCGGCCCGAAGCCGCGCAGAGGCGTCCTTGAAGTCGGGGAATGTCGTCTCCTTGCAAAGAGATTTCTTGGACGCGGCCATGATGGGGTGGAGGCGGGCAACCAGGATGGATGTGAGGACATTGTCGGGTATCTCCAGACTCTGAGTTTTGAGGTCCTTCGCCATCGCCTCGACGTCTGCGATGTACTTGGTGATGTGGAGGCCGGGGTTATGCTCGACGGAAAAGAGTTGGTCGAAGAGGATGAGGCGGTCGGTGAATGTGACGGTGTAGAAGGAGGTCTTGAGGGCTTTCCATCGCGCGTGCGTGCTGGAGTACGGCTTTATCATCAGGCGGTACTGGGGATCGACCTTGGAAAACAGCAAGAAGCTGCCCTCGGTGTCGAGCTTCTTCTGCGTCGCGGAAAGGGTGGGCTCCTCATCCAGAAGAACCCATTCGAGACCGGCGGCGGTCCAGAACTCGTTCATGAGCGACTCGTGCTCGCCGAAATTCTCGGGGCTGAGATTGGTGACAGCGTCGATGGCGCCGACAATGTGGGCAGGGATACCCATGGCGGCAAGACTGGAAAGGTCCTGTGGATGGAGGGCGGCGGAGACGAGAGACGAAAATGATGACGTGGCGACTGCGGATCAGAGCTGACAAAAGGTGCCGGGGCCCATAACCTGTTGAGCGCAGCGAGACAGAGGTCGGCGCGAAGGGAAGGAAAGGCGCGGAGCAAGACGCGAGAGCCGGCGAATACACGGAAAGACGGGGTCTGACGAGGTTCAGGAAAAGATGCGATGATATTATGTAACTAATCTACTAGAACGAATGTACGGGAACGGTGCGAGCTACAAAACCTCCAACAATTGCTGCTTCTGTGTGCGCTTTGAATCCACTTCCTCATTATATGACCGGATTTCAACTGGGCCACAAACAGATTTCGGGATCCTGATGATGCCAACAGACTGTTCGGTCTGTTGGTAGAGGTTACCGTTGACCCAGGCCAATGGGGCGGGTGGGAGGCTGTAGCCCTCTGCGAGGGTAATTTCGAGTTCTTGGATGCTGTTCAGAAGCCAAATGGAGTCGTGGCCCACGTATTTCCTGCCGGTTGAATTGAAATGCCCAACCTAATGATATCAGATTAGCAATGTCCAGGTAAGTGCAAGGACAATTACATGGAGATTGTGCCGCAAAACAAAATCCAGCAAACATGCGACCATGTGGCGAACGGAAGCGGCATGAGAGGGAAGTTTGGCAAGAAGATGTGTATGTACACCGCCTTCAACCATATTTGTCCCTCGGACACAGCGATAGATGGGCAAACCCGCCGCCTTTTGGTCAAATCCAATGCAGTAATAAAGCTGGATTCCGGGTGGATCCGATACGAACCCGTTCTTGATCAGTTCAAGAATATTTTTGGCAGCCTTCCATGCAGCAGAATTGAACAGAGGTACACCGGTTTTACCATCTTTGAGTGAACCCCACGTCATAAACACTGCATGGACAAGGGGATACAGGTCCTCTGCGGGGGGAATAGTACGACGACAGTGTCGCCACAGCCATTTTGGATGAAATCGGAGCATGTCCCCCCATGTAACATTCTTCGTCTTGAGGTACACTTCAATCTGGGCCTTGTCAGCAGGATGAGGTATGAGCAAGGCATCGCGCAGGGCACGGGAGAATGGGACTCGCAAACCGTGTGTTCGAGAAAGATAAATCATGTTGAAAACATGAAATGCATCCTTGAGGACACGGCTGCGTATTAGCAGTGCGTATGTGGCAAGTACGGCATACGGGATATCTCCGAGGACGGAGGCACCTTCTGCTGCACTGGCGGGATCAGCGTCGCGGGTAGGCTGGGCGGGATATTCATCCGTATCACCATCGCCGTTGTCGATGGCATCCAGGTCCTCGCCGAGGCCGATGTAATCGCTCGAGGGACCCTCAGAGGGTATCGGGGCGGAGGTATCTGGGTTGGGCACAATGGGAGCCTGTGCTGGTCCACGAGAAGGAACGGAGTTGGGCTCGCCTTGAGGAAGGACGCGGACATGACTTCGATGAGCAAGAACATCGAAAGGAGGGTCACCGTAGCTTTTCAGAGACTGCTTCTTGTCGTTCTGCCCAATGATGGCACCGGGAAGCAGGACCTCCTGCACCGTGATGACAGTACGCGTGGAAGTGAGGTTTGCACTGTTGAACATTTCCAACGTGGACGCTGGCGAGATCACTCCACGTGCCGCCAGCTTCTTGTTGTCGTCGGTGAGAAGCAATACAGAGGTCCCGCAGGGCGTAAGTTGATCCATGGCAACCGGCAGTGGGGTCTCGTTGATCTTCTTGTACAGGGTGAGTGCTGCATAGGCATCCCGGGCAGCATACTGCTGTTGGATTGTGGTGAGATCCGAGTCGGACCAATTGCTGCTAATCCGTTCGCTGTAATGCTGAGGAAAGCGCCGGCCAAGAATGGATGCAACCAGATCAACAAGGGATAGGTTCGCCCGGGCAACTAAAAACCGGTCTTTTGCAAAACTTCCAAGTTCCAGAGCACCCAAGAATGAACCAGGAGGTTGGCCGCATGCAGTAGCTAGGCGACGCAGGTCCGAATTTACGCTGCGACCTGCCTTGATTATTCTTGGCTCCCGAAGTGCATTGAGGAGCTCCGATGGCAATGATTGACGTTTCAACATTTCACCAATCTCAGTGAGTGTGTATGAGGGGCTGCAGGTAGAAGGTATTTACCTGGAGGACATGTACACACTCTTTGTATGCAATCTGTAGCACAGCGGGCGGACCTTGCTGGGCCAAACGGCCATGCGGGCTGATGTCAATGTTCCACTCAGACCCGAATCCACCAACAATATGGCCGGTACGCGGCAAGTCATCGAGAATGTTGCGCATGACATTGTTGATAGTGGTTGTGTCATCCAGTTTCGATAGTGTGACGACGTATAAGAATACTCTTCGTGTATCGATTAGATGTATCGTTTATCACAATACACGAATTTGAGTTGGTTTCAATCGGCTCTTGCAATATGTGCGAGTATCGACTGCCTTCCAGACAAACGGAGAAGTACCGAGTGTATTTTGGGAGTGGCGTAGGTTTCGGTAAACGGTGAGGTATGCGGTGAGTTACGGAGGAAATGAGCCCTCGAGGCTGAAATCCTATAAACGATAAAGAGTTAGTACGGTGAGCGTAATCGTTACGCTTTGGGCAGAAGGTCTTCGGCGACCAGAGATAAGAGTTCACAGCAAAGATCGCTTTGCTGTGAGAGGTTTTGAGGCGGGAGTCGACGACGAGAGATAGCAGATAGTTTGGGGAACTTTCGTGTATTCTGATACTGCAAAATACGGGGGCAAAAGGACACACTTTATCGACTGGTTCTACTGTCCTTTTAACTAAACTAGAAACGATGGGATCAAGGGATGAAACGGGTATAGTAGGGAAATGGAGTTAGAAACCGATCACAAGGCGACGAAGCACATGTACAAAAGATGGTAGTATCTTGGAGACAATAGAGTAATAAAGTGAAACTGTTCAGACTGTGTGTTCTTCAAGGGGTGCTGGATACGACAACCAATTTGTGGAAAGCAACCATTCAAATCTGCCTGGAGCGCCGTGTGGTTCTTTGGTGCTAACCCGATTAGGTGAAAGTGGGCGGGCAACCGGTATTTGTTGAATATTGGCTAGGGGATCCGGATCGATCGAGCTCAGGAGTTTTGCCGCAGTTCAATGGAATATTCCGTAGCTGGAATGTATCCAACAAACATGATCGAATGGGCGGAAGATTCCCTTTTTGGCGGAGGCAGAAGTGTGTGTTTGGTTACGGGACTGTTTAACTGCCTTTTTGGGAGATGCCGAGGATGCCGAGATAACCGAAGTAAGTTCGAAAGTTTAATTCGAACTTGGATCTCCTTCTTCCGAAAAGTGTGGGTCGTGAGCGGAAGGGTTGTTGAATAGGATTTTATGTTCTTCGTTGGCGAGTCGAGTGGTAAAAGGTGCGTGATTTCACCAATTTCACCAATGTGGTATCACATCCGCAGGGCACAGAAGAAATTGACCGTCCCCGGTCATGTCCGGCAGAGAACCAGAGGTTTGAGGGTGGGCAGAAAAGAAAAGAAAAGGCAGATGGCGAAATTGGTATCTTCAGAGGTCTTCTTCGTCAAATGCTTCAAGTCGAGCTTCTTCGTCCTCATCCACATCCATCTCGAGATCTTCAGCAAGCTCAACCCGGCTATCGGCTGGGAGCCCTTCAGCGAGCTGAATGAGTCGCGGGTCGTCTCGGGGAATGTAAGGCAGAAGGCGAGTGGCAGAAATTCCCTGAGTGCTCATGGCACCAGATAGTTCACGAAGAACGTAAGAGCCTCCTCTCGTGCGTCGAACAATGGCGTATGGACCGAGCCATTTTGATTTAGCCTTGCGGCCGAGGTCATTGGCAATGCGAGAGTTCCGGACTAGAACCAACTCGTTTTCATGGTATTCTTCACGGTAGAACCTGCGCTCGTAACGGCTCTCAAATTCAGCCTTGGAGCGGAATCGACTGGCGCGGAGACACTCAGCGGCTTCTTGAATGTCGTTGGGGCGTTTCTCGATTTGGCGAGTGCGGAGTGCAAGAAGTTCCGAGGGAGTCATGTGTGTTTTCCAGCCCTCGACAAGGAATGTGGCCTCGGTGAGATCAAACGGAAGAATGGGATTGAACCCATGGAGTGTGAAGTAGGGGGATTGCCCGGTGGCTCGACGAATGGTAACCCGATCAGCGAATACGGCCGGAGCAAGCTTCAGTGGCCACAAGTTGAGGTTGCCTTCACAGGCTTTGATAATCGATTCGCGGAGGATGAAGTGTCCGCGTTCGACAACTCCGTTGGCGCGAGAATTGTAGGGTGAAATCTTGACGTGTGGAACACCCAATGTGTTCATCAATATTTCAAAGGCCTCTTTCACTTCTGAACCATTGTCTGTGGTGACTTCCATCACCGCACCATAGCGGCAATAAATCTCCTCCCAAAAGAACTTGGCGAGAGACTTCGCATTAGCGCGGCGGAGAGCGCGAGCTTCGGTAACTCCGGATAAGTCATCCTTGGCTGCCACGATGTAGCGGAAGCCACGGGCTCGGGGCATGAACATGATGTCAATGTAGACTTTGGAGAAGACAGTGACTGGGATTGAGGGAGTGAGGGGCATCTGCATAGGAATTCGAGTCCGAATTTGGCACTGGTGGCAGGATCGGACATGCTTGTAAACTTCGGTTCGGAGGTGAGGCCAGAAAAACCGAATGCGAATGGTTTCAAAGGTTGCCTCCTCTCCACGGTGCCCGAGTAAGTCATGTGCCTGGCGTAAAATCTCTGCTCGGCGAGCAGGATCGAATATGACCAACTTCGGTGACTGCTGGCCATTGCGTTTGAACATCTGCTCGCCACGCATGTAATATTCGGAGGATTTCTTCAGGAAGCGTCGTTTAGCCTGGAGTGCACGGGCCTTGTCCTTGGGCGACTGTGAATCTGTCCCAGGGAAATTGGGAAGTTGAAGGGTGATTAAAAAGTGCCTGATTTCGAAAAGGGTAGAGTCGAATGGAGAAAGAGGAGGGGTAGTTTGATTTACATAGACCGAAGCAGTAGGATGAGAGGGTGGAGGAGAGATGGGTGCTGAATTGCGGGTATAGAAGGAATGGAATTTTTCTGCGGGAATATGAGTGGAGTCTGCGAGGAGGACTATATCATCAAGCCACGAGTCATCGTGGATCTCGACGGTTTCGCCTTCCCCGAGTCCTCTGCGGGACAGGGCATCGGGTGCATGGAATGTTTTGCCGGGAACGTGGATGAGGTTAAAATCAAAGAGGAGGATGCCTTGGATCCATCGGTTGATAGCTGCGTTCGGCTGAAGGTCGGGAGCGTTGAGCATGCCTTTAATGTACTTGGCATCGACCTCAACGTTCAAATTTTTGATGCCAAACAAGAATGCGCGCCAATGTCGGAGTGCTCGGTAGAGTCCGTAGAGTTCGAGTTTCGGTTGGGAATACCGACTTTCCACCTCGTTGAAGGGTAGAGAGCCATAGCGCGCAATTCGCCGTCGGCCTTCATCATCGAGTTGGGATAGTACGAAGCCGGTACCATGTAGACTCGAATCCACTGAGAAGAAGACATCGTTCCAGGACGAGTAGTCAATGTTCACCAGAGCAGGGGCTGATATGACCAAGCGCTTAATTGTGCTGAAAGCATATTCCTGTTCGTCGCCCCAAATGAACTCGGCATTCTTGTGGAAGAGCTGCGAGAGCGGTTTGACCAGAGTGGAATATCCCTCTATCCAAATTCGCACCCCACCGCATAGTCCCAAGAAGCGTCGTACAGATCGGGCATCAAGCAGCTGCGGCCAGTTCAGGATTTTATCGACTCGGTTTGGATCGGGGAGGCGGCCATTCTGGTTGCATATCTGGCCGAGGATCAATACCTCCTGGCGTGCGATCTGAGTCTTTTTGGCGGAGAAGGTGGCACCAGCGTGATTTATGCGGTGCATAATACGGTGCACATCAACAGCATGTTCCCAAACGAATCGCCGGATGCCTGGATTTTCCTTCATTGTCTCAGGTTTCCCATTCGAATCGGGGTACTGTGTTGTGGGGCCTTTGACAGGTAGGTCGTCGATGAAGACATTAGCCTTGTCGGGAATTTCGTCCTGGAGTATGAAAACCATGCATTGTTGGAACTCGGTTGGGGAATTTGTGAAGCCCTGCGGAAGGCAGGTGAGCCGGAGTAGACCAAGCGGGGTCATGAATGCGGTAATGTCTCGTGCACGCGGATCAACTGTGCGTGCATCGAACCCTGAGAACAGGTCAAAGACAGTGAAGATCTGACATCCTGCGTAGGGTTGAACAAACTCGTCGAGGATTGGTGGGACTCCTGCATCTCTGACTGAAACCTTGTTGAGAGGCTGCAAGTCGTGGACAATACGCAGGGAACCATTCTTCTTCAACACACAAAACCAACGTGAACGATAAGCACTCTGTGAGTGTTCGTAGACACCATGCGAGATTTTGAGTTTGATCAGGTCAATGACTTTGTCGAGGATACCAGGTGGGATAGGAATATTTTTGTAGACCCATGGAGTATGCTCCATGACTGGGTAGATGTAGTCGGAAAAATAATCCTCTCGGAACGATCCTCGGTCGGTTTCGGTGAAGGCGAGTGCATTTTCGTTGAGTCGCATGACATGCTCGAATAGTTTCTCCTCCTCTGGAGTGAGGAAACCCTCCTTGTTAATTTCGAGGCTATCCATTCGTTCACGAGTTAATTTTTCCGTAGGGTAGAAGTCGGGTGGATTGATAGGAAGCGGTGGAAGGGATTGGAGGGGGTCCTCCGGGAACGTTCGCCGAGTCCTAGCGTACTCGGGGTATGCCTGTGCCAACGGCTTAATTTTCTGCGCCACTTTCTTGTATGCGGTGAGCACTTCGGCGTGCCCATTCTCGTCGCAAGTCATTGGGAGCAGAATATCGCCGTTTTCGAGGTCTTCAAGGGTTGTGTAGAGAGGTTCTAGTGGGTCGATGTGTGGGATGGTGGCA
The DNA here is from genome assembly GCA_029281495.1 of Mycena filopes. NCBI lineage: Eukaryota > Fungi > Basidiomycota > Agaricomycetes > Agaricales > Mycenaceae > Mycena > Mycena filopes. The sequence continues at coordinate 122,103 of JARIHR010000053.1, read as the reverse complement.
AAACCCGTAGTAGGCTCGAATTCCGTGTCAATTTCCGGTTGGAAGTTGTCCGGGTTGGGATTGTTTGGTTGCGGCATCTCGTGCCGAGGCGCCTCCGGGATCATGCCGGCCGAAAGTTCAACTTGAACCACTTTCGTATAGTGAACGTAAACTCGGCCGGGCACGAAAAAGCGTTGGGTTGTAGAGGGGAGTGGCTGTAATTGCGACGCTTCTAAGAGCTGAGCAATAGCAGCTGGGCTGAGATAGGTGAAGGAGCAGAGAACAGAGATAAAGCATAGTTGCGCCAGTTTTACGCCGTGACGGGCCAAGAGCTCGAACGCTGGGGGTATGTATGACGCCGGAATGAAGAGTAGGGTAAACACAAGTCCGAGGAGGAGAGTGGAGATTGGAAAGTGGGTAGATGAGGATATCATGATGGTTGAGCGGACGGAGTTGGACAATAGAGGTAGATTGGTAGGTGGGTGAGAGTTGAGAGCGAAAATGTAGCAAGTTTAACGTCGCTGCTACGACAATACAATTACAATCGTAGAAGGAAGGAACACAGAAATAAGTAAGGGACACAGAAGAGACCGAGTCGGTGCACCGAGGCTAACCGCGGGGCACAGAAAAAAATGTTTGAGTGAAGGTGAGTGGATATGAGAGTACAGGTAGCGTAAACGGAAGGAGGGAAGTGGTGGATAAGGAAGAGGAGGTGGACGAGCCTACTCAAACTCCAGAATATAATCCTCGGTGCCATCGTAATCGTAAACGGGCCCGTCGTCTAGAGGGTGAACGGGCTCATCGTCGAGAGGGTGAACGTACAAGCTCCGGTTCGAATGGATATCCGCTTTCCCCTGCTGAAAAGCGTGAGTCGCAGTCATCTGGTCTCGAAACTGCATCCTTGCCAACTTCCGAATCATGTCGCCCCGGTTGAGGTTGCTCGGTGGGGCGCCACGGCCTTCGAAGAAGTCGGCGGAGTTCAGGAGGAAGGTGGATTCGAAAGGCATCAGGAGGGGGTGATGATTCGGAGCAAGGTCGTTTGAATGCGCGGGGTTGCGAACGGGGATGCGATGGACTTCGCCTTCGGTAACATCGAAGGGGAAGCGATTCTTGCGTTCGAACCTCTGAGCTGCGCGCTTGTAACCCTGGTAGGCGACGAGGTACGGGTGATGACGTGCGTCATACTGGGGGTAAATCCGCTCGAAGAGGTGCAGGATCGTCTCGAGCTCAGAGCGCATCGCACCAATGCAGCGAGTCGCGAGGTCGTTGCGTCCGAACTCTGTCGCGCTGTCGAGAGGAACAGCAACGAGATGAAGAGGCACGCGGCGGGTGGCAGTTCGCACGAAGTCGCTCCGGTTGGAGGCGGTGAGCATCTCGATGACGTAAGTGTGCATAGCCGACCAGTCGTGGATGGTCTGCTCTTCAACATGGTCATGAAGACGAGCGAGCTCGATAGGAACCTCGCGCAGTCCGCGGTGGCTCAGAACGGATCGAATGCCGGGAGGTTGGGTAGTCTCGGTGCCGTCCTCGAGGTCCAACGTATGCTGAGCATGGAGGATCTCGATGGCGAACATGGGAAGACGGGACGGGCGCTCGACGAGGTAATAGTGTTCGACGAAGGTAATCGGTTGGTTGGCCTCCAGGCGCGCGGAAGTGCGGAGCCTGTTGGCCTCGACAAGGGTGCCGGCGAGGAAGAAGTTCTGCATGATGAGTGGTGCGGAGAGGGAGTGGACCATCCGGATGGATTGAGCAACGCGCGCGATGTTGTTGTTGTGGTTAATGATGGGACGCTCGAAGTCGATGGGGACATACTCGGCTGCAAACTGCTGCTCCAGCTCAACCGCGATGTCGGCGGGAGCCGTGGCGTCAGAGGCGCTTGGAAGAATGATAGGGGTCTCGATGAAGGTTCCAGCGGTGTTGGTGGTGTGTGAAACGAAGCCAAACACCCTCTGAAAGGTGGCGCAGGCGGCACAGTCAGGGTGCATGTTGTTGAGGTTCGCGGTTGCGTCGATAATGGTATGAATGTGACGGAGCGCCGGGACGCGGGTCGCGGCGGGCGCGTCGATGGGGTGAGAGAGAGCAGCAGGGATCGCCATGAGAGTGACACCGGCACAGAGGATGCAAGTCGGATGAATATTGCCGGAGCTAGCCTGAGCCGCGGCAGCACTGTGGACATGGACGTAGAGGGCCTCGGGCGCAGGCGAGTCGGAGTTATGGAGAGGGGATGGGTCTGCATACGATGTGTGGTTAGCGTGGTTGGAAATGGCCCCAACGGGCTCCAAGATCGTACGGTGGTGTCCACCCTCGGACGAGTCATCCGACACCGCAAAGTGGGCTAACATCGCGTGGGTTGAGTCCGCCTGGGACTGGGTAGCGCTGATGAGTCTCTCAGGGACGAAGGACGACATGGAGGACGATGAGGAAGACGAGGTTAAGGCGATGGAAGTGTGATATTCAGGGCAAGAGAGGGGGAACAGTATTTCTGGGGGAGTGGTTGAATGGGAGTTTCCTGGGAGGATTTGGGCTGGATTTCGACGCTTTAAGAGGCTTATTAGGGCGGCCTGGAGCGGCGCAGTCGTCCTAGCATCAGTTTCGATGCTTCTTTCATAAAAGAAGTTCGCAATCCCTTTTGGGCTAGGTTCAATTTGTTGCGCGGCAACTGTCCCAATTTCCTTGGCTATTGTGCTTCCCGCAAATCCCTGCAGGTGACCATCTGCTCCGAAGCGAAGCCAGTGCGTTTGAACGAGGTTGGAAACGCGTCTCAGGAATGCAGCATGAGTTAGCCTCATGTGTGAGGCCACCCAAAGAAGTTCCGGGTGCATATGCAAAAATCCCCGAATTTTGGACTTCTCTGCACTAGAAGCAAGATTGTAGGACTGCAGTGCTGTTGTTAGGTCCGACGAGTTGCGGGTCGACGTGCCAACGAGGGCTGGAAGCCAGGAAAAATGAGCGGGAGCTCCTCCGGGACCAATCGTCTCGTTGGGGTAAAGATATTGAAAGGCAGTGTAAAAGCAATGCAAAGGCTGTTGCGCCCCGAGTTCCCCGCCGTTGCAGGGCGCGCTTGCGGCATCAATGAGTGTGTTTGCTTCGTAGGTAATAGCATCGATGTTGTCCTGCCAATTTTCAACCCGCTCGAAGAATTTGCACTTGATTAATATAGTGCAATTGTCGCATAGTGGGCTGCGTTCTTGTCTAGGAAGAGGTGTGTCGGACTCGGTGTGCGTGCATGGAGGATGCGAATAGGGAGGTGTTATGTGGAAGGTTGAATCCTCTGAGTCTGAATCTGAATCTCCGCCAAAAATCTCCTGTTCGAGTTCTGACTGGTTTTCTAATGCAGGTGGTTCGTCCTCCAACATGTTGAAATCAGAATTGTTGGTCTCGGGCTCGTTAACCATGGATGGTGAGTCGATAACTGTCATCATGTACGATCCGGGCATCGGCATGGAACGGAACTGTGCAAGGTTGGCGGTAAATTCGGGTGCATCTTCTCCTTCGTCGACGAGCAACTCGTGGCGATTATTTCCGGAGTCGGGGTCACGGAAGACAAGATAAGTTCCATCGCGCCTCTCATCGATGGAGACGTAGTTGCCCCGCTGCCAAGGACGTCCGAGCAGTACATCAAAGGGTGCCTTATCAGCAACCCAGAAATTTCCTCGCGACTCGACGCCGCCGGTATTGAATAGAACATCCTTGAGATAGCCGCGGAGTTGAGCTTGACCGCCGTTTGCGTCCCCCATATTGATATGCTTGGTGATGTCCATAGATATATGGGACATGAAGCTGCGCCAAATCGAACGTGATACGACGTTGAGCATGGAGCCTGTGTCCACTATTGCAGTAATGATTTTGCCATTAATCTCGATTTGGATCTGAATGAGGCGCTGGCGATCCTTGGTGATGAAGGTGGCTGCAACAACGTTGAGCTTAGCCTCCGGTGGAGGACTTATAGCTGCGGTGAGAATTTCCGTCAAGGTAGCCAAGTTGTGTGCTGAAGCCTGTCCTGGGCGCGGAGCGTTCTTCAACTTCATGACATCGATGAGGGCATTTGTGACTGCTGGTGAGATAGCGATAATTTGCCCAGCAGAAATAGAGACGGGTGAGTTCAGAATCGAAGCCACGATATCATGAGGATTGACGTGTGCGGAAACTGCAGACTGGCGTGGACCAGGCTTCTTCGAGATTGTTGGCGGGGCAGAACCTTGGTTTGCCTTGTACACTTGCTCTGTGACTGGAGTAGCCTCAGGCACGGTGTCCTCCATGATGACATCATCGCGTGAAAAGTCGACTCGGAGCTCGATGGGGTCGGCTGGTACGGGCTCGACGAGTGCTTCTTCCATAATCTCCTGCTTCATCCGAATGCTGGATGGACCATCCATAGGCAATGACTCGAGGGTGGCCCCGGTCTTCCTGACCTGAGACCGAGTCGAGGAAGCTGGATAGGGAGCCGGACGTGAAGCCTTCTCGGTCGAACGTGTGACAGCAAAAATCTTGTCGAGTTCAATGTCGCTAGTGGTGGCCTGAACGAAGACCGGATGAATCTCTTCCTCATCAACGGTTGGGCTGGGGTTGCAGTCGACGGGGATATGTGCAACAACGGCTAAGTGAGCTTGGGCAGCAGGTGGGTTCGCAGGTGCAGCAACTGCAGGATAGCGTCCAATGCGCTGGCGATGGTAGGCGGCAAGGAGGGTCTCACCCTGCTGGTTGAAACGACGGAGGAGATTTCCATCGGACCATTCGATTCCGCGTTCGCCGCGGCGAATCTCACCGGTCGCGAGAGCTTCCACGAGCTTGGCACACTCCCAAAGGCCATGGCCACGTTCACCACACCCAAAGCAGGTGCGGTCCTGGGGCTGCAATGGAGGACGGTTCATGTTTGCATTTGGGTTCGGACCGAACTGGTCTGCTGGAGGTGCATAGTGATTGTTCCGAAAATTATTCGGAGGAAGAGGGGGTTGCTTCACATTGAGCACAGGTGCTCGAACACACTTTGCAACATGGGGATCGAGAGAGGTGGCACGATAGTAAAGATAATTGTACTCGGCATCCTCGATGTTCATCCGTGAAAGCTGTTTGACCAACTCGCCAATCTCGTCTGAGGTCTCAGGGACCGTAGGAGCTTTGGTGGTGGTCTTAGGGACCTTTGGTGCCGCTGGGGCAACAGGAGTAAAGGGGCGCCTCGTGACACGAGTGTTCTTCTTCTTCCCCTTTCCTTTAGCCTTCTTGGATTTCCTTCGAGGAGGAAGATCATCGTCGGAATCGGAAACTTGGGAGTCTGAATCATCGGAGTCAGAGGTGGCAGAATCGTTGTCGGAGTCCGAGCTGTCGGAGTCGAGGTCTGCATCGAAGCGACCACGACGGAAGCGGGCGGTGATGACACTGACCACATCCTCCCGAGGGAAGACAATGGTCATGTCACGTGATGGATCTTTGGCCAGCAAACGCTCCTCTGCAAGAGAGCGAAGGTTTGTATGAAGGCTCTTCCACAGATAGCGGGCACAGGTGTCCTCGACAATCAGGTTCTGGTGCAAGAGCCAGCCAGCAATGGTGGTAAACTCCTGGAGAAAACGGCGCCACTCGGTCATAGACCGGATGTTACGTTTACGCCAGGTATCGGCGAGCTTCTTCAAATCGCTTTCGCGGTGACGCTGTTGGTCTTTGTCGGCGTCGAAGAGAGTCTCCATGTCGGTGACTAGCAAGGGCCAGTTGGGGGTAGTATAGTTTGTCATCCCTTCCAGGATGTGTACGACGTTGCGCGAACAGTAGTCCGCCATAGATTCGGTTTTGTCGATATTATCGACGACGTTATTCTGGATGAATAGTTTTTCCATGTGGGCCAAGAACTTCACAACATCGTGGGCGCGACCCGAGAATTTCTTGGGGGCACCACGTGTGCTGAGAGCAGGCATGTCGAGGCGGCTGCGGGGCCGAGAAATAGGAACAGTGATAGTAGGCATTGTAGTAGTGGTAGTCGGAGCTGGTGTAGGCACGCTGGGCGCAATGACCGTGGTAGTGGTGGTAGCTGGTGTAGGCACGCGGGGTGCAGTGACGGTAGTAGTGGTAGCTGGTGTAGGCACGCTGGGTGCAATGACCGTGGTAGTGGGCGTAGAAGTGTTATTGGCAGCAGTAGTGTCGATTGACATTCAATCGTTGAATGGTAAGCGAATCGAACTCGTTGTGTGCAAAGAGCTGATTGAAAACCCCTCGCGGTGGGCTCCAGATGTGACGACGTATAAGAATACTCTTCGTGTATCGATTAGATGTATCGTTTATCACAATACACGAATTTGAGTTGGTTTCAATCGGCTCTTGCAATATGTGCGAGTATCGACTGCCTTCCAGACAAACGGAGAAGTACCGAGTGTATTTTGGGAGTGGCGTAGGTTTCGGTAAACGGTGAGGTATGCGGTGAGTTACGGAGGAAATGAGCCCTCGAGGCTGAAATCCTATAAACGATAAAGAGTTAGTACGGTGAGCGTAATCGTTACGCTTTGGGCAGAAGGTCTTCGGCGACCAGAGATAAGAGTTCACAGCAAAGATCGCTTTGCTGTGAGAGGTTTTGAGGCGGGAGTCGACGACGAGAGATAGCAGATAGTTTGGGGAACTTTCGTGTATTCTGATACTGCAAAATACGGGGGCAAAAGGACACACTTTATCGACTGGTTCTACTGTCCTTTTAACTAAACTAGAAACGATGGGATCAAGGGATGAAACGGGTATAGTAGGGAAATGGAGTTAGAAACCGATCACAAGGCGACGAAGCACATGTACAAAAGATGGTAGTATCTTGGAGACAATAGAGTAATAAAGTGAAACTGTTCAGACTGTGTGTTCTTCAAGGGGTGCTGGATACGACAACCAATTTGTGGAAAGCAACCATTCAAATCTGCCTGGAGCGCCGTGTGGTTCTTTGGTGCTAACCCGATTAGGTGAAAGTGGGCGGGCAACCGGTATTTGTTGAATATTGGCTAGGGGATCCGGATCGATCGAGTTCAGGAGTTTTGCCGCAGTTCAATGGAATATTCCGTAGCTGGAATGTATCCAACAAACATGATCGAATGGGCGGAAGATTCCCTTTTTGGCGGAGGCAGAAGTGTGTGTTTGGTTACGGGACTGTTTAACTGCCTTTTTGGGAGATGCCGAGGATGCCGAGATAACCGAAGTAAGTTCGAAAGTTTAATTCGAACTTGGATCTCCTTCTTCCGAAAAGTGTGGGTCGTGAGCGGAAGGGTTGTTGAATAGGATTTTATGTTCTTCGTTGGCGAGTCGAGTGGTAAAAGGTGCGTGATTTCACCAATTTCACCAATGTGGTATCACAATGGTTCAGTGACACATCCGGGATCCATCAAGAGCGGGAGCTGAGCATGCTTCTCGACGGGAGTAACATTGTCAAGAAGCGATGGGAACACCTTCTCGAGCATTGGCTTATGCGCCATGTTGTCTGTGTAGAATACTTCGGGCAGCTCATGGCCATAGATGGTGAGGTCATCGCGGAGGCGCCGCAAAGCATCTTCATACTGAGAGTGGGACTTGGTTGCGACCTGTTGGAATTGGTCACGCGGGCATGTGACCGTGTCAGCCCAGCAAGACCACGACCACGTAGGAGTATACGTGGACCACGTAGGAGCATACGTGGCCAAGACGTCTTGAACCATTGTTTGAGTTCGTGAATTGGAACTCCGAATTGTTCAACGATTCACATTGTTTAGTTTACTATTGTTCTGTAAACAGTATAAATAGGGGACCGGAATAGCTAGGAAATATACAACTTTCTACCCCCCATTTTACGATAGGTTATGGGCCCCGCCCTTAACTGATTCAAACCAACTTTACCACTTTGACCGTCACTATCTCACACAAACAACACCGCTATGTCTACTACCACCAATATCGCCGAGACCAATACTCCGTCGTCGTTGTTCCGGATCGAGCAGCTCAACGAGAGTAATTGGGTTCCGTGGAAGCGCCGCGTCACCGCCATATTTCGCGAGCGCTCGCTCTTGAAGATCATCGAAGGCACCACTTCCAAGCCCAAATTCGCCGACACCGACAACCCTACATCCGACGAGAAGAAGCAGCTCGAGCGCTGGGAGGAGTTAGACGGAAAGGCGCAGACGCAGATCGAGCTCACCTTGAGCGACTCGCAGATGGTTCACATCGCGGGCGCCAAGACCGCAGCCGAGATGTGGCTGCAGCTTAAGCAGGTCAAGGAGAAGGGCGGGAAGTTGGGAGTCTTGTCGCACCGCCGACGTTTGTACCGCACGATTGCCGACGACGCGACGGACATCGCAGTCCATGTTACCGAGTTGCGCCGCATTCAGGAGGAGCTCGCAAATCTTGGCAGCATCGTCTCGGATGAGGACTTTTTGCTGTTGATAATTAGCTCGCTCCCTGAATCGTGGGACAATTTCACCTCGGCGTACCTGGGCGCGTCGAGCAACGCCCCAACCATCTCGTCGCACGAGTTTATTTCGCTAGTTTTAGAGGAATACCGCCGTAGAGTCGAGAAGAATGGTGATGGGAGCACCGCGATGTACGGACGTACCGAGCAGCGCGACGGGGGACGAGGGAAGAAGGGAGTGGAATGCTATAATTGCCATCAGAGAGGGCATATCGCCGCCGATTGCTGGTCGAAAGGCGGAGGTAAACAAGGCAAGGGTCCGGGACGCCGCGGGAAGAAGGAGAAGGCGAATAAGGCTAAGGACGTAGGTACCGATTTTGTTGAGACCGCGTACGCTGCCAATTCGAACACAACTTCCCTTTATTCCTGGCTGGTTGACTCGGGGACCACTTCCCACATCTGCAACGACCGCACCATGTTTGTAGAGGTACGGGCGATGGATATCCCCGTTGAAGGCATTGGGAAAGCACCACTGCACGCTCTGGGACGCGGAACCGTCTTGTTAGACTGCAACGTCGATGGGAGGATTATTACTCACCGTCTGCTTGATGTGCTGTATGCACCGACGTGCGCGCAGAATTTGCTGTCAATTAGCAGGCTTGACGATGCTGGTTTGGAAGCCAAATTCAGTCACTGCAAGGTAGAATTTTTGCGACGCAACGACGGCAGAGTAATGGCGCGAGGGAGCAAGACTGGACGTCTGTATCACCTCGATGCGCGAGCCCGGAAGCAAGTGCAATCGAGCGCGCAGGAGAGTGCGCGCGCCGCCGCGGAGGCGAGCAACCAGACATGGGATGCCTGGCACCGTCGGATGGGACATTTGGCGAAGAGTGGAATAGAGAAACTTGTGAAAGAGGACCTTGTCGAGGGACTCACCGTCGACGAGGACTCGCCACCATTCAGCCAGTGTGAGGCTTGCGTCAAGGCGAAGATGACGACGAAGCCATATCCGCAGGAGGCGCAGAACCGCCGCGAGGATCCGGGGGAGTTGACGCACAGCGACCTCTGGGGGCCCGCGCGAGTTGAATCTTTGAAGAAGTCAAAGTACGCCATGTTGTTTAGACGACGCCACGCGCCATTGCAAACCCGATTTCTTGAAGCGCAAGGATGAGGCCTTCGAGAAAATCAGGGACTACGTGGCGTGGGTTGAACGTCAGTACGGATACACACCTAAGGTCCTCCGAGTGGACAACGCCAAGGAACTCACAAGTGGGGCTGTGAAGGCATGGTTGAAGAGCCGTGGGATCACGCTCCAGAACCCCGCACCGTATGCGCATGCATCGAACGGAGTAGCCGAACGATTTAATAGGACAATCATCGAGCTTGCCCGTGCAATGATGATAGCGCGAAATTTGCCGGCCTTTCTTTGGGAGTCAGCAGTCGAGTATGCGGCGTATATCCGAAACCGCTCACCGACCCGCGCACTCCAAGGGAAGACGCCGTGGGAGGCATGGACGCGGAAGAAACCCGATGTATCGCACCTCAGGGAGTTCGGGTGCGAGGTATGGGTGAAGCGCGAACCAGTGCAGAAGCTATCGAAGCTAGGAGGCAATCATGAGAAGGCGGGGAACTTTATTTTCGTGGGATTCGGAGACCATCCAGACATCGTCAAATATTATGACGGAGGGAACCGCGCAATTCGCGAGTCGAGAAATGTCGTATGGGGACAGCCGAGCACCCAGACCCCGGTCGATGTGCAGCTCGGGGGGGAGCTGGGAGAGCCGAGCAAGCAATCGCCCACAGAAGATCCTGCACAACCCGCTCTCGTGGAGAAGGAGCTCCAGCCAATAGCGCCAATACCAGGTCAGCCACAGGCGCAGAATGAATCGCAGCAGCGAGCGCAGACGAGGTCGCAGTCGCAGGCGCAGACACCATCGCAGCCATCAAGCGCACCTGAGCAGGCAACCTCTACATCGTTAAATCCACAACCCACAGCAGCAGGAGACGTACCAGCAATTCGTCGTTCAACCCGTTCAACCAAGGAGGTTGACTACCGGAAGATGAATAACCCCCGCGCAAAATCATCCAAAGATTTGAACCAGGGCACGGAGGAGAGGTTGGACGAGGAGGCGACGGAGAGGGCGGAGTACGCACTGTTGGGGGAGCAAATCATCGAAGCCATGGGCGCGCCACGGACCTACAACGAGGCGTTGAAGTCCAGTGAGCAAATGGAGTGGAAAGAAGCGATGAGAGAGGAGATAGAGATGTTGAAAGAGAAAGGGACTTACGAGCTTGTGGAGCTACCGAGGGATCGGCAAGCGATTGGGAGCAAGTGGACATTTGTCAAGAAGGTGAACGAGCTAGGCCGAGTGTCGAGACACAAAGCCAGACTTGTTGCACTCGGATGTTCCCAGATTCCCGGAGTAGACTTCACTGAGACGTTCGCTCCCGTGGTCCGTCTTGAATCGATGCGCGCCGCACTTGCCATCGCCGCCATGGAGGATCTCGAAATAATTCAGATGGATATTCGGGGTGCCTACCTCAATGGCGAGCTGAAGGAGGAAATTTATATGCGGCAGCCACCAGGTTTTGAGGACGGAACCAGAAGAGTTTGGAAGCTCTTGAAGACGATTTATGGGCTAAAGCAGTCAGGCCGCGAATGGAATCGCGAGTTCGACCGCAAACTTACCTCCATCCAACTCATCAAGACGGCCGTTGATCACTGTGTTTACTTCCGTGAACGTGACGGCGAGCGCACTTGGGTGACTGTTTGGGTGGATGACTTGCTCATCCTGTCGACGTCGAGGAGGGAGGCAGAGAGGACGCGGAGCGGAGATCGAGGGATTGTTTGACACGAAGGATCTCGGAGAGCCACGTAAGATCATCGGCATCGAGATTTCCCGTGATCGCGACTCCGGCACGATCACCCTCTCCCAACGACACTATGTTGAGTCGTTGCTGGCGAAGTATGGACTTACCGATGCCAAGCCGCTCACAACACCTATGGATCCAAATGTTACGCTACGCAAAGTACCAGCGGACGCTCCTGAAGCACCAGCGGATCTGCGCGGGCAGTACCAATCCATGATAGGCGGACTTATGTACGCCGCAATTTGTACGCGTCCGGACATCGCGTACGCCGTGACGGCCCTGAGCCAGTATTCATCCAATCCGGGACCGGACCATTGGAGCGCAGCCAAGCGCGTACTGCGCTACCTTTCCGGTACTCGGAACCATGGGCTAGTCTACGGCCAAACAGACGAAGACGGTATCGTTTGTGAAGGCTATAGCGACGCGGACTACGCCGCCAACCCAGATGACAGGAAGTCAATCTCGGGATATGTCTTCATGCTTGGAGGAGCCGCTTTTGCCTGGAGTTCGAAGAAGCAAACTACCGTGGCTACTTCGTCAACGGAGGCGGAATATACCGCACTCGCACATGCGACGAGATTCGCAGTCTGGAGCAGGAACCTCTTGGATGAGATGGGTTATGCTCAGACCGAGCCTACCGTGATTCACGAGGATAATCAGGCGGCGCTGGCGCTTGCACGCGACCCTCAGTTTCACGCTCGATCGAAGCACTTCGACGTGCAGAACCACTTTATCAGGGAGAAGATCGAGAACGGGACGGTCGAGCCCGTATACTGCACCACAGAAGACCAGACCGCGGATATTTTTACGAAGGCACTGGCCAGACCCAAGCACGAGAAGTTTACGCGTGGACTTGGGCTCTTGCCGGTCTGAGGGGGAGTGTTGGAATTGGTCACGCGGGCATGTGACCGTGTCAGCCCAGCAAGACCACGACCACGTAGGAGTATACGTGGACCACGTAGGAGCATACGTGGCCAAGACGTCTTGAACCATTGTTTGAGTTCGTGAATTGGAACTCCGAATTGTTCAACGATTCACATTGTTTAGTTTACTATTGTTCTGTAAACAGTATAAATAGGGGACCGGAATAGCTAGGAAATATACAACTTTCTACCCCCCATTTTACGATACGACCAACACACAGACTTTAATCTCGCCCTTCTCATTGGTAACAGTGAGAAGTGCAGTGAAGATTGGTACGCCATCCACTTTGAACACGTGTTTTGCAAGCTAAAGAGTGTGTTAATTCTTTTTTTAGGAAAGAGTTCAGGGATAAGTCAACACACCTTGTGACTGTGGTCAATTGCACCAATGCGAGCCGGAAGCATTGCAGTGTGCTGATTGAAAACATCCCGATGTTTCTCAATGAAGTTGTCATACACATCGCGAAGCCACTGGCCACTTGGGGTGAAGCCATGGAACCCAGAGGATGAACGGTCCTCAAAGGATGGGAATGGTTCATATGTTTTTCCAGGAAAGTTCATCTGCTGAACCTTTGTGCGCAGGTATTGAACTCGGATCTCGTCATAATGGCGGAGGTGCTGCATGCGAAGGAGATCGGCCACCTCCTCCGCGCCCATCCCATGCTGGAAGCACGAACGGACTACTCCAAAGGCCCGGGTGGACAACCCGCTGCGCCAGGTAAGATGGGCAGGGAACTCAGCGGCAAGGGGAAGAGGAAGTCGTGCAAGAACCCGTTGATCCCAAGAGCGAAAGCGGACACCACATCCACCGACCCGTGCGCGACAAGCATACGTGTATCCCACAATCCAGAAACATGCATCAAGGTCAACAACTCGGCGTGGCCGTTCAACGACACCATCCCGTGTGAGGTGCCGCGAATGGCATTCAGGACAAACTATTCCGCTGCTGCCCAGAAGGCTCAGGGGATCCCAGATAAAGAAGTCCGGGAGGAACAGATCTGCCGGCTTGACATTCAAACGCCCAAGGGAGAACCATACAGCCTTCCGAGGGAGCCAGAATGTGCCTGCAAGGTAATGGCGGGATTTCCCTTCTGTGGTGATCTCCAAGTCGTGCTTAAGCTCTGCCAATATAGTTGTAAGTATCTGTTGAAACCACTTCGGGAATGGTTTGCGACTCGGCGACCCCGGATTGTCATCATCTTCATCCTCCTCCCCGAGGCCTCCTCCGAGCAATGCGGGAGAACCAGAAGAATCATCAAGATCAGTGATAAAATCGATGGGAGGGGGTGATGATGTAGTAGGGAGTGAAGAAGCCGAAGCAGGAATATTTGTGCTTGGGTCGGCATTTGCTCGTGCGACCACACTGCGGGATGGTCCTCTGGGTACCAACGGAGTTGCATCGTGCATCACAGGAGCAGCAGGAGAACTCGAATTGTGGGTGATTGGTGGCAACGTCGGAGGCGTAGAGGATGTGTTTGGGTCAGTCAATGTTGTCGTAGGCATCTCTACACGGGTTTGACTTCGAGATCCACCGGCGAGCTCGAAAATCATGGTTTAGAAAGAGGAAGAATAGATGAAAGAAGGGTTTGCTCACCAGATCTGAATGTCCTTGTGTTGGTCCCGTTCTATCCGTCCCGTCGGTGAAATGGATTGATGCGAGCCGCTGTACATCATCACTCCGGGTTTTTGTCCTCTTCTGCGGCTGCTGTGATTAGGGCTGCCACCCGTGCCCGTGACGGGCACGGCCGTGCTATAGACGGTAGTTCCACGGCACGGACCGTGAATTTGACGGCCGTGGGCTGAGTCTGAAGACCTCGAACGGCACGGCACGGTCGACGGCACGGCCGTGACGGTGCAACGGTGAGCCGCGGGTTTGAAAAATTGCCACGCCATGCTATAATCACATCCAGTGGGAATTTGAAGCACTTTAACTCGCTCCCCAGCAGGTTGAATGGTAGAACTGCGATAAACAACACGAATCTGGGCCAGCATAGTGAAAATGAGAAACATATACTGCTGGAATTGTGGGTGATACACCAGAAGAGCTTTTTTTGCAAAGCGGAGGATGTCGAGGAGGAAATGGTGGTTGAAGTTCAAAAATGAAACTCCGCCATCACTGCCGGAAGTTGCCGACAGGCCTCGAATTCATCCGTCCACAAGGTGAGCGACATTGAGAATGATTTCTGAGGGAGTAGCAACATACCAGGAACCAACATGTGCCAATCCGGGCTAGGAAAGTCCCCTCAAGTCCCTATCTAGGTGGGACCCGTGGCACGGCCGTGACGGCCGTGTTTCAACGGGCAGCCACGGTTCAACACCGTGCCGTGACCGTGCCGTCGTATGGTGCCCGCCACTTAGTCACCACCTCTGCTGCACTACTATGGCAAATATAGTGTGCAAAAAGTTTTTTCAACTTCACACCCCCTAGACAACTACACGCCTATCCCGGGAGACATCGAAATTTGACCACCTTCCCCATCTGGGCTTGTGGATCCCCCGCAGAAGCGCGGTCGCGGTCGGCCAAAGGGCTCGAAAAATAAGCGCAAGGTGGAAGATCTGGAGCCCCAAGCTTCCAACAACGACCCGGGTGACCTCCCTTTGACCCTTGAAGCATCACAGCTAGGGCTGCCGCCCGTGCCCGTGGTCACGGTTCAACGGGAGCCGTGACACGGGTACCGTGCCGTGCCGTAGAGGATTTTCCAATCCCTATGGTGCCCGCCACTTAGTCACCACCTCTGCGTGACAACTGCAACTACTGCCGCACATATTTACCTATTTTTCTTTCCCCTTGCCAGACGACTCCTTTTCATGAGTAGAACAGATCCCCAAGACCGATTCTTAATAGCTAAATATCTGGGGGAGTGATAATCTTTTGAACCACCCGATTTGGCAGTCTGAGCCATCCAGGGGTATTCTCCGTCAAAGCTGCATACAGGTAGCATGCGATATGTGTTGCTGCAGCCTTGAACTCATGCAGTTCAGTCATTGGTCATTGTCACAGGTCAAGTATTAGCCTTCAGAGAACAAGAATTTGCGCTTCCAACAGGCCAGAAAAGGGCAAAAAAAAAGAAAATGCCTCCGGCCGATTTGGCAGTAGTGTATGGGCGATATACTGTGCAAAAAGTTTATTTGCGCATGTCAGATTTTTTGGTCCGAAATGTGCGACAAGTTGCACATTGCTACAACTTCCCGCGTCAAGTCGACTCAGAATACAACTTTGAGGAGGTGCAACTTCACCTATTGCAACTTGTCGAGTGCCGCAACTTTGCTGCCACAACCTCGGCCGTGTGACAACTTGGGTGGCTGCAATATGCAACTTCGAATTTTGCAACTCTTCGGGGCTACAGCTAGCACATCGAGTAATTTAGAAGAGTTGCACCTTCTAACTGTGCCCTGTACATGTTGTGTCTTAGCGTTAGAGGGCCGTAACGGGCCATGACCCAATAAATCCAGAAATCAGAAATCAACAAGCATTCAGCAAGAGCTGATTTCCTGGTGAAATTATCACCGGTCATACATTACATAGGATCATCCACCGGCACTCACCTCCCAGTGCTTGGAGCCTGAGCCTAACCCGTTGAATATCTCTTCTCCCAACCTGGCATTCTGTTCTGTTCGAACGTTGCCGCTGTATTTATGCCTTATTTCTGCACAGGAGGATACACCACATCTCATTGAGACGTCGCCGCTATCCCATGAACCCTGCAATACAAAGAGAAAGTGTTTGAACTGAACCACGGCCATCGTTGCCGTGGTCGTGCCGCAGCGATTCGGAGTGATCCAGGGACGAATATCGCGGATGCCGTGATGCCGACTCGGTCGGACGGAAGGTACACGCCTATCCCGGGAGACATCGAAATTTGACGGGTTTGATGACCATAGAATTTCAATGAGTACGTTCTTGATATCCGTCAAATCCGCAGACCATTGAATTCCAATGTACACGTCTTGAGTCTTCGATGGCCCGGTCATACCGTAGTCCACACAGGGTGAAATGACTTCAATTAGCCCGTATCCCGACTGGAATCGGGGAATGTATATTCATATTTCAAAGTTCGCAATGTACTCGTGTCTATCAACCTATCTATGGCCGGCTGGGGTAGCAAGAGAAGCAAGATCACCCATTGTCGATATGTGGACGTCCCTCCCGTCGCGTCGATCATCGTCTCCGTCGTCGAAGTTGTTCCCGTCGACACCGCCGGTGGCGGCATCGATCTCCTGCCGCGTCAAGGCACTGGACTCCGCACCGCGCCGAAGGTAGTGGTGATTGTCTTCATCGATGATAGTTTGCTCCCACCTGAAAGTATCGTGTTAGCGAGAATAGCGATGGCCCGGTAAAAAAAAACTCACTCAACCCACTTCGCACTAGCGCGGTCATTACCATTCTCCGCGAAGAGCTTGTCGAGCATCTTCTCGACAGCACCCCAGAAGCCTGTATCCCCTCCACGCGAGGTTTCTTTGCTAATCAATGGCTGGGCCACCTTGCGCTGCAATAAATGAGAACGGGCTTCGACTGAATAGCGTCGAGGTGCGTACCAATAGTGCAAAGCACGCCATGATATCCTTGGGTGGGTTGACTGGTAGGGTCGGTAGATGGTATTGATTGATAGTTTTCTTGCTGAAGGTGTCCAGCGCCACCTTCTCCTTGACGGAGGTGAAGATCTGGAAGGGATGAAATGATGTATGGGTAGAGCAAAAGCGACGCGCACCAGTTTGCGCAGACTACTTCGGGTCGCATTGTTTTCAGCAGTAAGTAAGTCGTTGATCACCGATTTTACTGTCGGATCTTGTTTGTAGAGCTCGAGGTGGAGCCGTTTTGCGTGATCAATGATATAATTCTGCCGCACCGGTGAGTCGGAAAATGGGACATAGTTTTGAGGATGTACCTGAACGATAGCGACGAGGTTGTTGTAGGAGGTAATTGGCCGGATTATGTAGTGCCTCAGGAGGGCCCTGAGTAATTTCTAGACGATGACCGCGGCAGTGAGTGCATGGACGAGACGGTAGAAGACAACGACGCACGACTTGTTGCTTCGATGGCTTCCAGTTTTCCATGCAATACTGGGAAATGGCCGTGAGAGTCCCCTCCATGGCCTGAAGCCGTTCGTGGAGTTCTTGATTTTGTTTTTCTACGCAGAGGAGGCGGAGGAACGTGCTGGCTCCACGGTCGTCAGAGTCGAGCTGAAGCGGTGGTCAGCGAGGATTAGTGTTGCCGGGGTTCGGTTAGGTTCGGTTTTTTCCGAAATCTCCCGAACCTCGAACCTAACCGCCACCGAACCCCAGGTTCGGTTCATACAGGTTCGGTTCAGGTTCAGGAGGGGTTCGAACCTGGATGAACCTGAAAATTTTCCGCAGGCACTTGGAGGTTGCAGAAATATTCTAGAAGATGCTATCCACCTGTGTGGTCCATGGCATGGTCCCCAAGAACACTCAAGACTGATGTGACCGCCCCAAAGTAAGCATTCTGCCAGTCCATCAACATCACAACCTACCTGCAGCACCATTCGGGTCGCCCGAAAAGGTCCATGGCCCATGGTAGTCCTTAGCCATCTATATGGGGCTATTGTGGACCAGGTCTGGGGTGAGAGACTGAGTTTTGCAGCCAAAAATCTCTCAAAACTCCCCTAAAACTGCCTCTATTTGCTCCCCAAGGCTTCAGGTTCGAACCGGTTCGCACCGGTGCGCACAGGTTCAGCAAAAAATCAGAATCTCCGAACCTCGAACCTGACTTGAGGTCCGGTTCGGGTTCGGTTCAGGTTCGGCAGAGGTTCAGAACCTAACCGCGGCAACACTAGCGAGGATGAAGGCAGGGCAGGCAACTGGATTGACCTTAACAAAGTCGTGGGCGGCCTTGCGTTGGCTGCTCGACAGCTCATACTCCGTACAGTGCTCGTCAACGTTAACGACCGTAGTGAGAGCGGGGAGACGCCTCGGGTGATCATAGTTGTGTATGGTGGAGAACGGGGTGCGGTCGTGGCTGCCTCCGTACGCTGGATACTGGTGGGCGATAAAATTTCCAGTAGTTGTCTAGGGGGTGTGAAGTTGAAAAAACTTTTTGCACACTATATTTGCCATAGTAGTGCAGCAGAGGTGGTGACTAAGTGGCGGGCACCATACGACGGCACGGTCACGGCACGGTGTTGAACCGTGGCTGCCCGTTGAAACACGGCCGTCACGGCCGTGCCACGGGTCCCACCTAGATAGGGACTTGAGGGGACTTTCCTAGCCCGGATTGGCACATGTTGGTTCCTGGTATGTTGCTACTCCCTCAGAAATCATTCTCAATGTCGCTCACCTTGTGGACGGATGAATTCGAGGCCTGTCGGCAACTTCCGGCAGTGATGGCGGAGTTTCATTTTTGAACTTCAACCACCATTTCCTCCTCGACATCCTCCGCTTTGCAAAAAAAGCTCTTCTGGTGTATCACCCACAATTCCAGCAGTATATGTTTCTCATTTTCACTATGCTGGCCCAGATTCGTGTTGTTTATCGCAGTTCTACCATTCAACCTGCTGGGGAGCGAGTTAAAGTGCTTCAAATTCCCACTGGATGTGATTATAGCATGGCGTGGCAATTTTTCAAACCCGCGGCTCACCGTTGCACCGTCACGGCCGTGCCGTCGACCGTGCCGTGCCGTTCGAGGTCTTCAGACTCAGCCCACGGCCGTCAAATTCACGGTCCGTGCCGTGGAACTACCGTCTATAGCACGGCCGTGCCCGTCACGGGCACGGGTGGCAGCCCTAATCACAGCAGCCGCAGAAGAGGACAAAAACCCGGAGTCAATTCAATTCAAATTCAATTAGAGTGCTCGCGGGCCCCTTGGGGCCCATGTTGCACTATACGTATTTACATGGTTGTCTACTAGCGGGCCGTTGGATTGGTACGGGTGGATGTGTGAGCAGGGAGGGTGGAGTATGCTAAGAGGTGCTAAGGGATTGATTAATGTAAAGTAGGGAGTTTGGTACGAACGCAGGGTGTCTCGACAAGTAACAGGTGATAATGTGAGAGAGAGAGAGAGAGAGGGAGAGAAAGAAAGAATAAAAAGGTGAAGTAGACGGCCGCCCGCCTATAGGGCGTATCGCGGGAAACGACCGGAGTCGCGCGCGAACGCCAAGACAGGTTTGGGGTCAGATTTCACCGCGAGAAGGAGGCGGAGGGAGAGGCGAGCGGTCCCGACCTTGCGGATGAGCTCGAGGCGCTGGCGGCGGTACTTGGGGCAGGCGAGGACGAAGTGCGATACCGTCTCGGGGATGAGGCACAGGGCGCAGTCGGGGGACGGGCCGAGGTGGAAACGGTACAGGAAGGAGTTGAGGCCGATGTGGGTGGTCCTCAGTTGGGTGAGTACGCTGCACTGCGGGCGGGAGAGCCCCGCGTACATCTTCTCGACGCTCTTGCCTGGGCTGGTGTTGTCGAAGAGGGAGAGGCGCGCGAAGCGCGTGGAAGTTCTCCACTCGTCGAGCCAGCGCTTATGGAAGTGTTTCGTGCCTGCCGCCAGGGCGGCTGCCTTGCTCGTGGGGAGGGGCTTGGCGAAGGTAGGGATGGGGATGGTGAGCACGGACGAGGCACCGAGGGCCGCCTCTTTCGCGCGCGCGTCAACCGCTTCATTGCCGGGGATGCCGATATGCGCGGGGACCCAATGTATGCGAATTTTGAGCGCGGGACGGGCGGCTCGGAGGCGGCGGAGGAGGGTGTGGAAGAGGGATAGAAGGTACTGGCCGGGCTGGGGGCGGGGAGAGCCTAGGGCGGTGATGGCGGGTTGGCAGTCTGTGAAGATGTCGACATTGCTCAGCCGCGGAGTCGCCTTGATGATGTCGAGGGCAAGAATAGCGCCCACGACTTCGGACTCAAAGACTGTATGTTCCTCCTCGCTGCCCAGGTGCTTCGTCCGAACAAGCCCCTCCTCCTCGCCGTTCCAAGCTATCGCCGCAGCGCCTACCCCTCCCTCAAATCCGGACCCGTCCGTGTACACGCAAAACCCGCCGCGCCTCGTGATCCTCTCCATCTCCGCTCGCGCCTCGTCCTTTGTCAGCGCTATCTGGGTCGAGAGGCTGCCCGGCGGTGCAGGCGGGATCACGAGATGGGGGTCAACCGTCTCGAAATCACCGCGGAGTAGCGGGTAGGCGGTGAGGAGGTGGTGGATGGAGGAGCGGTGGTATAATGGGACGCGTTGGCAACGCTTGACTACGCGGTGGAGGGGGTGGGACGGTGGGAGCGAGACGAGGCGAGCGCCCGCGTTGAATGCAGCACGGTTGAGGCGGATGTGGACGGGAAGGAGATTGGCATGGAAGTCGAGGGTGTCTGTTGCGGTCGTGCGTAAGCCGCCGGTGATGATCCGGGTCGCGAGCCTCTGCACCTTCCCGATCGCCTTTGCGATCCATACCGTACCCGAGCGCCGCATGTCGGTGTTGGCAGAGATGGGCTTGTACCACACTAGGAGGCCGTAGAGCATGCGGGGGTCGACGACGGTTTGGATCAGCTGTCGGATGAAGGCGTGGGGGAGACCAAAGGTGGGGGAGGAGATGCGCGAGAGCGCCAGGGTCGCTTTGGTGCCGCGGGACTGGGCCAGCTCGACATGACTCCGGAAGTTGAGTTTGGAGTCGAGGACAACACCGAGGAGTTTCGCCGTATCGGAAGCTGGGACGGTGACGCCGCCGAACGAGATGGGGAGCGGGCGGTAGTGGGACCTGTAGCGCCACGGGGATACAAAGTGCACCAATTGGAACTTGGGCAGATCGAAGGTAAGTCCCATTTGCGCCGCCTTGGGGCACGCCTCGTCCTGCATGTGCTCCTCCAGCTTCACCACGTTCTCCTCTATCGTGTGAGAGACGGCGATGCGGCTTATATCGTCAATATAGCCGATGTTCTCACCCACGAGCTCGTCAGCAAAGAGCAGGAAGAGGAGGGCGCTCAACGGCGATCCCTGGGGGAGGCCGTTGGGTACCGCGCATAGGGGGGAGATGAAGTCGTCGAATGTAAGAGTTGTGCGCCGATCGCTGAGGAAACTCGCGATGAATTCGACGACCTCCGTGGGAACCCGCTTGCTGCGAAGGAGATGAAGGAGGCGCTGGTGGTTGACCGAGGGAAAAGCCTGCGAGATGTCCATGAGTAGCACACTCGCAACCTTCCCCACCCGCCAGGCATCCTTGATCTTCTGTGTGAGAAGTAGCAGCGCGTCGACCGCGTTCCTCCCCGGTCTTCCGCCAAACTGGTTGGGCGAGAGGAGACCGAACGCCTCGGCAAAACCCATCAGCCAGTCCGCCACGACCGACTCAAGGATCTTCCCGAAGCCTTCTTCCTCCGCGATGGGCCGGTATGCCCCAGGGACCGTGTAATCACTCTTCCCCGGCTTCCGCAAGGTTGCGGTGATGAAGACGCGCCAAGCGCGCGGGAAGTGACCAACACGCAAGCCTGCAACCAGGATACGGTGAAGGGCGGGGGCAGCCACACCGCGGGCAGACGAGATCGCAATGTTGGGGATACCGGAGGGTCCCGGGGCCTTCCACGGCGAAATCCTCGCGATGGCCTTCTCGACGTGATCGACGGTGAACTCGGGTGAGGGGAGAGGGCGCGGGTGTGCAGTCGGGGGAATGGGGGGAAGCGTGGACTCGGGGGGAAAGAATTTGGTGTGGAAGAATGCCGCCTTCTCTGCCGGAGTGGTGGCTACGTTTCCGTCAGCATCGACCAAGTCGGGGGTGCGCGAGCTAGTCGGCGAAGCGCTGGGGTTGAGTGCGTACTTCGCGGCCTTGTAAAGGTTGCAGCGGGGAAGAGTGTTGACATAGTTCCTCCAATGGGCGCGCTTTTCCCGCCGGATCGCACTGTGGTAGCGGTTCTTGGCCTCACGCATTTCGTCCCAGCTTGCATCCGTCCGATCATCTTTGACTATTGCTCGATGCGCGCGGTTGTACGCGGCGCGAAGGTCCGAGAGCGAGCGGCACCACCATCTGTTGGTATACGGCGATGGGCGGCTGACGGGGACGAACGAGTCGAGGACGTTGGCGAAGGCGGCGGTGAGTGCGTCGGCGTAGATGTCCACCTCGGCGGCTGTAGCGAGCGGGCCGTGGGGGAGAGGGTGCTCGGAGAGATGGGCCGTGAGAAGGCCTTGAAAGTCTCTCCAGTCCGCGGCTCTCTAATTACGACGTGTGGGGGGAACCGTGTGGGAGATGGTGAGGTCAAAGGAGGTGATGATGCAGGTGTGGTCGGATCCATGGCCGGGAGCAGTGGAACACTTGACTAGGGAGTCTGCGAGGTATCCGGAGGAGACGAAGACGAGGTCGATGGTAGACCAGGTTTGGTGCGGGGCGGAGAAGAAGGTGGGGGTGCCGGCCTTGACGAGTTGGACTAGGTCGTGGTCAGCCATAAAGTCGAGGATCGCCGATGCATCACTGCGCTCGGTCCGGTGGGGGAAGAGAATGCCGGTCCAGAGAGGGTGATGGCGGTTGAAGTCGCCATAGATGGCGAGGGAATGTTCGGGGGGGAGTTGCCCAAGTGAGTTGATGTAGCGGGAGGCGTCGCGGATGGGGGAGTCGTCGGAGTCGGGGGGGTTGTATAAGGAAAATATATGTATAGTACGTATGTCTACGAAGAGGGAAATAGATGTTGTATATGAGGATTTTATGGTGTTTTGTTTATATGAGGAGGACGGGATCGTACTACTAACGTAAATTAAAGTGTCCGGGGAGACGGTTTTGTAGGTAGGGAGAACTCGGGACCAGTGTGGGGATGACAGGGATGGGATTTTGTTAAGATTAGGAGGAGGTTCTTGTATGCAAAGTATGTCGCAATCTGCGGGGCTGGTGGAATTAAGTAAGGAAATTAGGACGTCGTAGCATTTATGTGTGTTCAAGGAGTGGATGCGGAGGCCGTCAACGGTGTATATATCGGGTGTGTTATTCATGGGGAAGGTGTGGGAGGGGCGCGAGAGGGTGTGGGTTCAAAGAAGAAGGGAGAGGAGCCGTCGAGCATGGAGGAAGTGGGGTCGAAGTCGGGATCGAAGAAGATACGGCCGCAGAGCCGCTCGCACTGAACAGCAAACTCTATGACGCGGACGGGGCAGTCCTTGTGGTAGGATTGGTGCTTGCCTTGACAGTTAGCACACCGCGGGGAGTAGTGTTCGCACCGCTTGTTTGCATCGCATTTGGTGGAGCTGGTCGAGCATGGGCAGCTGCTCGAGCGGTGGGGGCCAGCGCAACGGGAGCAGGTGGGAGTTGTCTGCTTGCATTGGTGCTGGGTGTGGCCGTATTTCTGACAGTTGAAGCATACGAGAGGGGGTTCCTCGTAGCGGTGTGGATAACAGATCGTCGACTCGACCGCAAGTCCGCGGGCAATGCTCCTGTCAGCGGAGAGGGAGTCGGAGACGGTGACGAGGAGGGAGGACGCTTTCTTCTTGGGGTCGTTCACGACGCGCGGGTTCAGCCAACGCATCTCCGTGATCGCGGAGGAGTCGGTGAACGAGGAGCGGTTGAGGGCGTACAGCTCGAGCGCGGCGGTAGGGGATTTGGGATTGAAGGAGAGTCAAAAACCCGGAGTGATGATGTACAGCGGCTCGCATCAATCCATTTCACCGACGGGACGGATAGAACGGGACCAACACAAGGACATTCAGATCTGGTGAGCAAACCCTTCTTTCATCTATTCTTCCTCTTTCTAAACCATGATTTTCGAGCTCGCCGGTGGATCTCGAAGTCAAACCCGTGTAGAGATGCCTACGACAACATTGACTGACCCAAACACATCCTCTACGCCTCCGACGTTGCCACCAATCACCCACAATTCGAGTTCTCCTGCTGCTCCTGTGATGCACGATGCAACTCCGTTGGTACCCAGAGGACCATCCCGCAGTGTGGTCGCACGAGCAAATGCCGACCCAAGCACAAATATTCCTGCTTCGGCTTCTTCACTCCCTACTACATCATCACCCCCTCCCATCGATTTTATCACTGATCTTGATGATTCTTCTGGTTCTCCCGCATTGCTCGGAGGAGGCCTCGGGGAGGAGGATGAAGATGATGACAATCCGGGGTCGCCGAGTCGCAAACCATTCCCGAAGTGGTTTCAACAGATACTTACAACTATATTGGCAGAGCTTAAGCACGACTTGGAGATCACCACAGAAGGGAAATCCCGCCATTACCTTGCAGGCACATTCTGGCTCCCTCGGAAGGCTGTATGGTTCTCCCTTGGGCGTTTGAATGTCAAGCCGGCAGATCTGTTCCTCCCGGACTTCTTTATCTGGGATCCCCTGAGCCTTCTGGGCAGCAGCGGAATAGTTTGTCCTGAATGCCATTCGCGGCACCTCACACGGGATGGTGTCGTTGAACGGCCACGCCGAGTTGTTGACCTTGATGCATGTTTCTGGATTGTGGGATACACGTATGCTTGTCGCGCACGGGTCGGTGGATGTGGTGTCCGCTTTCGCTCTTGGGATCAACGGGTTCTTGCACGACTTCCTCTTCCCCTTGCCGCTGAGTTCCCTGCCCATCTTACCTGGCGCAGCGGGTTGTCCACCCGGGCCTTTGGAGTAGTCCGTTCGTGCTTCCAGCATGGGATGGGCGCGGAGGAGGTGGCCGATCTCCTTCGCATGCAGCACCTCCGCCATTATGACGAGATCCGAGTTCAATACCTGCGCACAAAGGTTCAGCAGATGAACTTTCCTGGAAAAACATATGAACCATTCCCATCCTTTGAGGACCGTTCATCCTCTGGGTTCCATGGCTTCACCCCAAGTGGCCAGTGGCTTCGCGATGTGTATGACAACTTCATTGAGAAACATCGGGATGTTTTCAATCAGCACACTGCAATGCTTCCGGCTCGCATTGGTGCAATTGACCACAGTCACAAGGTGTGTTGACTTATCCCTGAACTCTTTCCTAAAAAAAGAATTAACACACTCTTTAGCTTGCAAAACACGTGTTCAAAGTGGATGGCGTACCAATCTTCACTGCACTTCTCACTGTTACCAATGAGAAGGGCGAGATTAAAGTCTGTGTGTTGGTCGTATCGTAAAATGGGGGGTAGAAAGTTGTATATTTCCTAGCTATTCCGGTCCCCTATTTATACTGTTTACAGAACAATAGTAAACTAAACAATGTGAATCGTTGAACAATTCGGAGTTCCAATTCACGAACTCAAACAATGGTTCAAGACGTCTTGGCCACGTATGCTCCTACGTGGTCCACGTATACTCCTACGTGGTCGTGGTCTTGCTGGGCTGACACGGTCACATGCCCGCGTGACCAATTCCAACACTCCCCCTCAGACCGGCAAGAGCCCAAGTCCACGCGTAAACTTCTCGTGCTTGGGTCTGGCCAGTGCCTTCGTAAAAATATCCGCGGTCTGGTCTTCTGTGGTGCAGTATACGGGCTCGACCGTCCCGTTCTCGATCTTCTCCCTGATAAAGTGGTTCTGCACGTCGAAGTGCTTCGATCGAGCGTGAAACTGAGGGTCGCGTGCAAGCGCCAGCGCCGCCTGATTATCCTCGTGAATCACGGTAGGCTCGGTCTGAGCATAACCCATCTCATCCAAGAGGTTCCTGCTCCAGACTGCGAATCTCGTCGCATGTGCGAGTGCGGTATATTCCGCCTCCGTTGACGAAGTAGCCACGGTAGTTTGCTTCTTCGAACTCCAGGCAAAAGCGGCTCCTCCAAGCATGAAGACATATCCCGAGATTGACTTCCTGTCATCTGGGTTGGCGGCGTAGTCCGCGTCGCTATAGCCTTCACAAACGATACCGTCTTCGTCTGTTTGGCCGTAGACTAGCCCATGGTTCCGAGTACCGGAAAGGTAGCGCAGTACGCGCTTGGCTGCGCTCCAATGGTCCGGTCCCGGATTGGATGAATACTGGCTCAGGGCCGTCACGGCGTACGCGATGTCCGGACGCGTACAAATTGCGGCGTACATAAGTCCGCCTATCATGGATTGGTACTGCCCGCGCAGATCCGCTGGTGCTTCAGGAGCGTCCGCTGGTACTTTGCGTAGCGTAACATTTGGATCCATAGGTGTTGTGAGCGGCTTGGCATCGGTAAGTCCATACTTCGCCAGCAACGACTCAACATAGTGTCGTTGGGAGAGGGTGATCGTGCCGGAGTCGCGATCACGGGAAATCTCGATGCCGATGATCTTACGTGGCTCTCCGAGATCCTTCGTGTCAAACAATCCCTCGATCTCCGCTCCGCGTCCTCTCTGCCTCCCTCCTCGACGTCGACAGGATGAGCAAGTCATCCACCCAAACAGTCACCCAAGTGCGCTCGCCGTCACGTTCACGGAAGTAAACACAGTGATCAACGGCCGTCTTGATGAGTTGGATGGAGGTAAGTTTGCGGTCGAACTCGCGATTCCATTCGCGGCCTGACTGCTTTAGCCCATAAATCGTCTTCAAGAGCTTCCAAACTCTTCTGGTTCCGTCCTCAAAACCTGGTGGCTGCCGCATATAAATTTCCTCCTTCAGCTCGCCATTGAGGTAGGCACCCCGAATATCCATCTGAATTATTTCGAGATCCTCCATGGCGGCGATGGCAAGTGCGGCGCGCATCGATTCAAGACGGACCACGGGAGCGAACGTCTCAGTGAAGTCTACTCCGGGAATCTGGGAACATCCGAGTGCAACAAGTCTGGCTTTGTGTCTCGACACTCGGCCTAGCTCGTTCACCTTCTTGACAAATGTCCACTTGCTCCCAATCGCTTGCCGATCCCTCGGTAGCTCCACAAGCTCGTAAGTCCCTTTCTCTTTCAACATCTCTATCTCCTCTCTCATCGCTTCTTTCCACTCCATTTGCTCACTGGACTTCAACGCCTCGTTGTAGGTCCGTGGCGCGCCCATGGCTTCGATGATTTGCTCCCCCAACAGTGCGTACTCCGCCCTCTCCGTCGCCTCCTCGTCCAACCTCTCCTCCGTGCCCTGGTTCAAATCTTTGGATGATTTTGCGCGGGGGTTATTCATCTTCCGGTAGTCAACCTCCTTGGTTGAACGGGTTGAACGACGAATTGCTGGTACGTCTCCTGCTGCTGTGGGTTGTGGATTTAACGATGTAGAGGTTGCCTGCTCAGGTGCGCTTGATGGCTGCGATGGTGTCTGCGCCTGCGACTGCGACCTCGTCTGCGCTCGCTGCTGCGATTCATTCTGCGCCTGTGGCTGACCTGGTATTGGCGCTATTGGCTGGAGCTCCTTCTCCACGAGAGCGGGTTGTGCAGGATCTTCTGTGGGCGATTGCTTGCTCGGCTCTCCCAGCTCCCCCCCGAGCTGCACATCGACCGGGGTCTGGGTGCTCGGCTGTCCCCATACGACATTTCTCGACTCGCGAATTGCGCGGTTCCCTCCGTCATAATATTTGACGATGTCTGGATGGTCTCCGAATCCCACGAAAATAAAGTTCCCCGCCTTCTCATGATTGCCTCCTAGCTTCGATAGCTTCTGCACTGGTTCGCGCTTCACCCATACCTCGCACCCGAACTCCCTGAGGTGCGATACATCGGGTTTCTTCCGCGTCCATGCCTCCCACGGCGTCTTCCCTTGGAGTGCGCGGGTCGGTGAGCGGTTTCGGATATACGCCGCATACTCGACTGCTGACTCCCAAAGAAAGGCCGGCAAATTTCGCGCTATCATCATTGCACGGGCAAGCTCGATGATTGTCCTATTAAATCGTTCGGCTACTCCGTTCGATGCATGCGCATACGGTGCGGGGTTCTGGAGCGTGATCCCACGGCTCTTCAACCATGCCTTCACAGCCCCACTTGTGAGTTCCTTGGCGTTGTCCACTCGGAGGACCTTAGGTGTGTATCCGTACTGACGTTCAACCCACGCCACGTAGTCCCTGATTTTCTCGAAGGCCTCATCCTTGCGCTTCAAGAAATCGGGTTTGCAATGGCGCGTGGCGTCGTCTAAACAACATGGCGTACTTTGACTTCTTCAAAGATTCAACTCGCGCGGGCCCCCAGAGGTCGCTGTGCGTCAACTCCCCCGGATCCTCGCGGCGGTTCTGCGCCTCCTGCGGATATGGCTTCGTCGTCATCTTCGCCTTGACGCAAGCCTCACACTGGCTGAATGGTGGCGAGTCCTCGTCGACGGTGAGTCCCTCGACAAGGTCCTCTTTCACAAGTTTCTCTATTCCACTCTTCGCCAAATGTCCCATCCGACGGTGCCAGGCATCCCATGTCTGGTTGCTCGCCTCCGCGGCGGCGCGCGCACTCTCCTGCGCGCTCGATTGCACTTGCTTCCGGGCTCGCGCATCGAGGTGATACAGACGTCCAGTCTTGCTCCCTCGCGCCATTACTCTGCCGTCGTTGCGTCGCAAAAATTCTACCTTGCAGTGACTGAATTTGGCTTCCAAACCAGCATCGTCAAGCCTGCTAATTGACAGCAAATTCTGCGCGCACGTCGGTGCATACAGCACATCAAGCAGACGGTGAGTAATAATCCTCCCATCGACGTTGCAGTCTAACAAGACGGTTCCGCGTCCCAGAGCGTGCAGTGGTGCTTTCCCAATGCCTTCAACGGGGATATCCATCGCCCGTACCTCTACAAACATGGTGCGGTCGTTGCAGATGTGGGAAGTGGTCCCCGAGTCAACCAGCCAGGAATAAAGGGAAGTTGTGTTCGAATTGGCAGCGTACGCGGTCTCAACAAAATCGGTACCTACGTCCTTAGCCTTATTCGCCTTCTCCTTCTTCCCGCGGCGTCCCGGACCCTTGCCTTGTTTACCTCCGCCTTTCGACCAGCAATCGGCGGCGATATGCCCTCTCTGATGGCAATTATAGCATTCCACTCCCTTCTTCCCTCGTCCCCCGTCGCGCTGCTCGGTACGTCCGTACATCGCGGTGCTCCCATCACCATTCTTCTCGACTCTACGGCGGTATTCCTCTAAAACTAGCGAAATAAACTCGTGCGACGAGATGGTTGGGGCGTTGCTCGACGCGCCCAGGTACGCCGAGGTGAAATTGTCCCACGATTCAGGGAGCGAGCTAATTATCAACAGCAAAAAGTCCTCATCCGAGACGATGCTGCCAAGATTTGCGAGCTCCTCCTGAATGCGGCGCAACTCGGTAACATGGACTGCGATGTCCGTCGCGTCGTCGGCAATCGTGCGGTACAAACGTCGGCGGTGCGACAAGACTCCCAACTTCCCGCCCTTCTCCTTGACCTGCTTAAGCTGCAGCCACATCTCGGCTGCGGTCTTGGCGCCCGCGATGTGAACCATCTGCGAGTCGCTCAAGGTGAGCTCGATCTGCGTCTGCGCCTTTCCGTCTAACTCCTCCCAGCGCTCGAGCTGCTTCTTCTCGTCGGATGTAGGGTTGTCGGCGTCGGCGAATTTGGGCTTGGAAGTGGTGCCTTCGATGATCTTCAAGAGCGAGCGCTCGCGAAATATGGCGGTGACGCGGCGCTTCCACGGAACCCAATTACTCTCGTTGAGCTGCTCGATCCGGAACAACGACGACGGAGTATTGGTCTCGGCGATATTGGTGGTAGTAGACATAGCGGTGTTGTTTGTGTGAGATAGTGACGGTCAAAGTGGTAAAGTTGGTTTGAATCAGTTAAGGGCGGGGCCCATAACCTATCGTAAAATGGGGGGTAGAAAGTTGTATATTTCCTAGCTATTCCGGTCCCCTATTTATACTGTTTACAGAACAATAGTAAACTAAACAATGTGAATCGTTGAACAATTCGGAGTTCCAATTCACGAACTCAAACAATGGTTCAAGACGTCTTGGCCACGTATGCTCCTACGTGGTCCACGTATACTCCTACGTGGTCGTGGTCTTGCTGGGCTGACACGGTCACATGCCCGCGTGACCAATTCCAACAGGTCGCAACCAAGTCCCACTCTCAGTATGAAGATGCTTTGCGGCGCCTCCGCGATGACCTCACCATCTATGGCCATGAGCTGCCCGAAGTATTCTACACAGACAACATGGCGCATAAGCCAATGCTCGAGAAGGTGTTCCCATCGCTTCTTGACAATGTTACTCCCGTCGAGAAGCATGCTCAGCTCCCGCTCTTGATGGATCCCGGATGTGTCACTGAACCATTGTGATACCACATTGGTGAAATTGGTGAAATCACGCACCTTTTACCACTCGACTCGCCAACGAAGAACATAAAATCCTATTCAACAACCCTTCCGCTCACGACCCACACTTTTCGGAAGAAGGAGATCCAAGTTCGAATTAAACTTTCGAACTTACTTCGGTTATCTCGGCATCCTCGGCATCTCCCAAAAAGGCAGTTAAACAGTCCCGTAACCAAACACACACTTCTGCCTCCGCCAAAAAGGGAATCTTCCGCCCATTCGATCATGTTTGTTGGATACATTCCAGCTACGGAATATTCCATTGAACTGCGGCAAAACTCCTGAACTCGATCGATCCGGATCCCCTAGCCAATATTCAACAAATACCGGTTGCCCGCCCACTTTCACCTAATCGGGTTAGCACCAAAGAACCACACGGCGCTCCAGGCAGATTTGAATGGTTGCTTTCCACAAATTGGTTGTCGTATCCAGCACCCCTTGAAGAACACACAGTCTGAACAGTTTCACTTTATTACTCTATTGTCTCCAAGATACTACCATCTTTTGTACATGTGCTTCGTCGCCTTGTGATCGGTTTCTAACTCCATTTCCCTACTATACCCGTTTCATCCCTTGATCCCATCGTTTCTAGTTTAGTTAAAAGGACAGTAGAACCAGTCGATAAAGTGTGTCCTTTTGCCCCCGTATTTTGCAGTATCAGAATACACGAAAGTTCCCCAAACTATCTGCTATCTCTCGTCGTCGACTCCCGCCTCAAAACCTCTCACAGCAAAGCGATCTTTGCTGTGAACTCTTATCTCTGGTCGCCGAAGACCTTCTGCCCAAAGCGTAACGATTACGCTCACCGTACTAACTCTTTATCGTTTATAGGATTTCAGCCTCGAGGGCTCATTTCCTCCGTAACTCACCGCATACCTCACCGTTTACCGAAACCTACGCCACTCCCAAAATACACTCGGTACTTCTCCGTTTGTCTGGAAGGCAGTCGATACTCGCACATATTGCAAGAGCCGATTGAAACCAACTCAAATTCGTGTATTGTGATAAACGATACATCTAATCGATACACGAAGAGTATTCTTATACGTCGTCACACCATCGAAACTGGATGACACAACCACTATCAACAATGTCATGCGCAACATTCTCGATGACTTGCCGCGTACCGGCCATATTGTTGTTGGATTCGGGTCTGAGTGGAACATTGACATCAGCCCGCATGGCCGTTTGGCCCAGCAAGGTCCGCCCGCTGTGCTACAGATTGCATACAAAGAGTGTGTACATGTCCTCCAGGTAAATACCTTCTACCTGCAGCCCCTCATACACACTCACTGAGATTGGTGAAATGTTGAAACGTCAATCATTGCCATCGGAGCTCCTCAATGCACTTCGGGAGCCAAGAATAATCAAGGCAGGTCGCAGCGTAAATTCGGACCTGCGTCGCCTAGCTACTGCATGCGGCCAACCTCCTGGTTCATTCTTGGGTGCTCTGGAACTTGGAAGTTTTGCAAAAGACCGGTTTTTAGTTGCCCGGGCGAACCTATCCCTTGTTGATCTGGTTGCATCCATTCTTGGCCGGCGCTTTCCTCAGCATTACAGCGAACGGATTAGCAGCAATTGGTCCGACTCGGATCTCACCACAATCCAACAGCAGTATGCTGCCCGGGATGCCTATGCAGCACTCACCCTGTACAAGAAGATCAACGAGACCCCACTGCCGGTTGCCATGGATCAACTTACGCCCTGCGGGACCTCTGTATTGCTTCTCACCGACGACAACAAGAAGCTGGCGGCACGTGGAGTGATCTCGCCAGCGTCCACGTTGGAAATGTTCAACAGTGCAAACCTCACTTCCACGCGTACTGTCATCACGGTGCAGGAGGTCCTGCTTCCCGGTGCCATCATTGGGCAGAACGACAAGAAGCAGTCTCTGAAAAGCTACGGTGACCCTCCTTTCGATGTTCTTGCTCATCGAAGTCATGTCCGCGTCCTTCCTCAAGGCGAGCCCAACTCCGTTCCTTCTCGTGGACCAGCACAGGCTCCCATTGTGCCCAACCCAGATACCTCCGCCCCGATACCCTCTGAGGGTCCCTCGAGCGATTACATCGGCCTCGGCGAGGACCTGGATGCCATCGACAACGGCGATGGTGATACGGATGAATATCCCGCCCAGCCTACCCGCGACGCTGATCCCGCCAGTGCAGCAGAAGGTGCCTCCGTCCTCGGAGATATCCCGTATGCCGTACTTGCCACATACGCACTGCTAATACGCAGCCGTGTCCTCAAGGATGCATTTCATGTTTTCAACATGATTTATCTTTCTCGAACACACGGTTTGCGAGTCCCATTCTCCCGTGCCCTGCGCGATGCCTTGCTCATACCTCATCCTGCTGACAAGGCCCAGATTGAAGTGTACCTCAAGACGAAGAATGTTACATGGGGGGACATGCTCCGATTTCATCCAAAATGGCTGTGGCGACACTGTCGTCGTACTATTCCCCCCGCAGAGGACCTGTATCCCCTTGTCCATGCAGTGTTTACCCCGTTCTCCACCATACACAACTATGATCACCCGAGGCGTCTCCCCGCTCTCACTACGGTCGTTAACGTTGACGAGCACTGTACGGAGTATGAGCTGTCGAGCAGCCAACGCAAGGCCGCCCACGACTTTGTTAAGGTCAATCCAGTTGCCTGCCCTGCCTTCATCCTCGCTGACCACCGCTTCAGCTCGACTCTGACGACCGTGGAGCCAGCACGTTCCTCCGCCTCCTCTGCGTAGAAAAACAAAATCAAGAACTCCACGCACGGCTTCAGGCCATGGAGGGGACTCTCACGGCCATTTCCCAGTATTGCATGGAAAACTGGAAGCCATCGAAGCAACAAGTCGTGCGTCGTTGTCTTCTACCGTCTCGTCCATGCACTCACTGCCGCGGTCATCGTCTAGAAATTACTCAGGGCCCTCCTGAGGCACTACATAATCCGGCCAATTACCTCCTACAACAACCTCGTCGCTATCGTTCAGGTACATCCTCAAAACTATGTCCCATTTTCCGACTCACCGGTGCGGCAGAATTATATCATTGATCACGCAAAACGGCTCCACCTCGAGCTCTACAAACAAGATCCGACAGTAAAATCGGTGATCAACGACTTACTTACTGCTGAAAACAATGCGACCCGAAGTAGTCTGCGCAAACTGGTGCGCGTCGCTTTTGCTCTACCCATACATCATTTCATCCCTTCCAGATCTTCACCTCCGTCAAGGAGAAGGTGGCGCTGGACACCTTCAGCAAGAAAACTATCAATCAATACCATCTACCGACCCTACCAGTCAACCCACCCAAGGATATCATGGCGTGCTTTGCACTATTGGTACGCACCTCGACGCTATTCAGTCGAAGCCCGTTCTCATTTATTGCAGCGCAAGGTGGCCCAGCCATTGATTAGCAAAGAAACCTCGCGTGGAGGGGATACAGGCTTCTGGGGTGCTGTCGAGAAGATGCTCGACAAGCTCTTCGCGGAGAATGGTAATGACCGCGCTAGTGCGAAGTGGGTTGAGTGAGTTTTTTTTTACCGGGCCATCGCTATTCTCGCTAACACGATACTTTCAGGTGGGAGCAAACTATCATCGATGAAGACAATCACCACTACCTTCGGCGCGGTGCGGAGTCCAGTGCCTTGACGCGGCAGGAGATCGATGCCGCCACCGGCGGTGTCGACGGGAACAACTTCGACGACGGAGACGATGATCGACGCGACGGGAGGGACGTCCACATATCGACAATGGGTGATCTTGCTTCTCTTGCTACCCCAGCCGGCCATAGATAGGTTGATAGACACGAGTACATTGCGAACTTTGAAATATGAATATACATTCCCCGATTCCAGTCGGGATACGGGCTAATTGAAGTCATTTCACCCTGTGTAGTAACGGAAGGAACGACCGTGTTCCCATAGGCCCACGAAGCGATACTGGCGCGCCTTGGCCATGAGCTTGTGGACCTTCCCGTCCTGGCGGAGTACCCATATTTTCGCGCCAAACTCGTGGACGTTGGAAATGTCCGGCTTGCGATGGGTAAAGGCCTCCTCGGGCGTGATATCGTCGTTGAGCGCGGCCGTAGGGCATCGATTCTTGAGGTAAAAAGCGTAATTCACGGCCTCGGGCCATAAAGACCACGGGAGACCGGCACTGATAAGCATAGTGCGCGCGCGTTCGACGATCGTGCGGTTGAGACGTTCCGCAACGCCGTTCTGGGCCGAGGAATGAGGAGCGGTGAGCTCCCACTCAATTCCTTGGCTACTGAGCCAGTCGAGGGTTTCTTGGTTGACGTATTCCTTCCCGTTGTCAAAACGGAAGCAACGAGGCTTGCGGCCGGTCTGGGTTTCGATAAATGCGACGTAGTCCTTGATTTTCTCGAGGACATCTGGACCTTTCTTGGTTTTGAGGAAACGGGGGCGGCTACGAGCGGTGTGAGCATCAGTAAATGAAATAAAATAGTTCTCCCCGCCGCGTCCTCGAATGCGAGCTTTACCCCATAGATCGGTGTAAGTCATATCACCGATCTTGTCATATGTGCGCTGAGCTTCCTTGGGGAACGGCTGGACGTGCGCCTTGCCTTGAATGCAGGCTTGGCATTGATGTTCGCGCTCTCGGGTATCGACCTTCATGCCTTTAACCATATTCTTGGCATGAAGTTTGCGGATGTCGGGATAATTGAGGTGGCCGAGTGCGCGGTGCCATTCGTCCCAGGAGCGCGCGGGGAAGGCGTAGGTAGGGGGGCAAGAGGAGGGGGTGGTTGATGCGATGCGGAGTTTGTAAAGCCGCGAGACTTTGTCGCCAACAGCGAGTAGGGTGCCGTTGCGTGTCGAACGGATTTCGACGATATCCCCAGTGAACACGGCGCGGTAACCTGCGTCAGTGAGGCGGGCAACAGAGATCAGATTGCAAGGTGCAGTGGGGCAGTGTAAGACATCGCGCATCACACATGCGCGGGATTTGAGCCCAACTGCGAAGGAAAGTGGAACGGTGCCGCGGCCGAGGCCGGCGCTATCACCAATTCCGACGATTTTGTGGCCGGGGGTCTCGGTATACTGGGTGAAATCAGATTTATTGCGGACTATGGACCTACTACAGCCAGAGTCCAAAAGCCAATCATCTGGCTGAAGTCCATGCGAGGCGGCGGGCTCGCGCGCTAGAAAACCAAAATCTTCGTCGTCGGATGAATTATCGACGGCGACGTGGGCGCGGGATTTGCCTTTGCCCTGGCGGCCTCGGCGGTGGAATTTGGAAGGGGCGCGGTTGGAGTTTGACGCGTCGTCGCGAGAATTGTCGCGGGAATTATTCTGCTGCTTGGACATGTCGACGGCTGGCAGCGCGGTGGTGGGATCAGCAGGAGTGCGGGCGCGACGGCGGGCGTCCTCGACGAGAATTCGGGATATAAGTTTGGTGGAGTCCTTAGCGACGTCGTCAGCGATGGCCGAAACGAAGGAGTCCCATGACTCCGGCAAGGACTCAAGCAGCGTGTAGGCGAATTCGTCGTCCGGGATTGGGCGGCCGAGTCGGGCGAGATCAGACTCGTAAGAGCGCATCACTCGGATGTGCTCCTCGACGTCCCCATCCTCGGGGCAAGTGGTGCGATGGAATTTCCGGCGGGTAAGTGTGATTCCGATGGCGCCCTTAGCTTCATACATGTTGGACAGAGCAGTCCAGGCCTCCTTTGCAGTTTTGGCTTGGGAGACATAGACCAAGACGTTGTCGGCAACACGGAGCACGATAGTGGAGAGCGCCTTGCGATCGGCGGTCTTCCAGGTAGCGAGGGCGGCGGTGTCGGTGTCGGGAGGCGGGGTGACAGTCTCGGCAACAAACTTGTCGTAGCCGAGGTCGGTCAGAATATGTGCCATCCTAACCTTCCAGACGCCGAAATTCTCGACGCCGCGGAGCGGGTCGATGCGGTAGATGTGGGAGTCGGTGGAAGAAGACATGATTGTTGTCACAGGTGCAGCGATAAACGGGGTTAGGCGGATCAGCGGCTGGAGCAAGGCTCAACAGGGATTCGACGCGAGATGGTGCACGATAAAAGACGACTTGTTCAATAGAGGGCACCGGGGCCCATAACCTGTTGAACGAGTGAAGCGAGGACAACTAAGAAGGCAAGAATGATTATTTGGGTGAGCTTTGCGAGCCCTTATATACATACAGGAAATAATCTAGAATGTTCTACTAACTACTTGTTGAGTCGCTGGGAGAATATTATGGAAGGTTCAGGTATATTCTCAACACGGTCAGCAATGGTTTTAATGCTATACAAGTCTGGGTCGACATGTTCTCGAAGATGATCCACTGCGAGCCAGTCAATATGGACTTGTCTTCCGAAGGTGTTGCCCGATTGACCCGGGACCGAGTGATTCGATACCATGGAATTCCTCGCAAGATCGTCTCGGATCGGGATCCGCGGTATGTCTCGGGATTCATGAAGGAGCTGAACCGGCTCCTCGGCATTGAGATGAACCCGAGCACGGCATTCCACCTTGAGAAATATCTCCGTATCTATGTAAATTATCGCCAGTCGGACTGGGCGGAATGGCTCGCGCTGGCGGAGTTCACCCACAACAACAAGACAAGCTCGTCGACGAGCATATCACCGTTTTTTATAAATTCCGGACTCCACCCCTGGAAGGGGATAGAGAATGCAGTCGAGTCGCGCAACGAGGCCGCGAACGACTTTGCCGGAAAGATGAAAAAGATTCGTGACGAGGCGACAGCAGCGCTGGAGAAAACCCAGAAAAGCATGAAAAAATATTATGACGCTCACCGGCGTGACGCGCCAGTATTTAAAGTTGGAGACAAGGTCTGGCTGGAGGGGAAGGACATAACCACGGACCGGCCAACAAAGAAGTTTGATGACTTACGGCTGGGGCCGTATGAGGTCATGGAGAAGGTGGGGGCATCGGCCTGGAAATTGAGACTTCCGGAGATGGACAAGTCACATCCGGTCTTCAACGAGAAGCTCTTGACGCCGTATGTGGAGCCCCCGGCGCATCGAAAGGAGGATCGCCCCGCTCCCCAGATAGTGAGCGGCCACGAGGAGTACGAGGTGGAGGAGATATTGAAGCACCGCAAGCGCGGCAATGGCTACCAGTATTTAATCAAGTGGAAAAATTATCCGCTGGCGGAACGGACTTGGGAACCTAGACGGCATCTTACACACGCAAAAAAGATGCTTGACAAATATAATGCGGATCCATCTCACTCCCCAATCCGCTATCTCTGTATAGTCGGACGAGATAAGGCTTTGATTGTGACAACTAGGCATCTTTGATCGCTCTCATCATCTTACCATGTCGACCCCCCATGTCAATATCAACTCCCTTCTTTCGACCGTTCCGAAGTTGAATCGGAAGAACTTCCATCACTGGAAATTTGCGATCTCGATGGTCCTTCGCAGAGCTGGATGTTGGGATATTGTTCAGAACAAAGAGCCCCGACCCATCACAAGGGACGCAGCGGAGAAATGGGTTATGAAGGCAGAGGAAGGATTGACTGCTATTGGTCTCACTGTGGATAGTGACCAGGACCAGTATATCCAGGATGCGAAGAACGGAGTAGAGGCTTGGAAGGCATTGGCCAAGATCTACGAGAAGAACAGCCGAGCGAACCGAGTCGCGCTTAAACGGCAATTCTACGGATTTACCCACGACGACACCAAACCCATTTAGGGATACATTTCCGGCATTCTCGACCTCGCATCCCGACTTAAAGCCATTGGAGTCAAATTGGAGGACAATGACATTATGGATGTCCTGTTGTTCAACCTCGACAATTCATGGTCGAATATCGCCGCATCGCTATGTGCGACAGTTGATGACCTTGGCAGCGTTGCCGATATCACCGGCGCATTGCTAGACGAAGAAGGACGGAGAGGCGGACCGGACGGAGAGACAGCAGCCGCATTTCATGTTGAAGAAAGATCACGGCAGAAAGTCTGCGGGAATTGCCAGAGGAGTGGGCATTTGACCAAAGACTGTTGGGCAAAAGGAGGACAGGGGAAGAAGAAGTGCTACAGTTGCCAGAAGGAGGGACACTTCTCGTTCAATTGCCCCGACGCAAAGGAGACCGCCAATCATGCCGTAGACTCCGACAGCACCGACGACATGGCCTATTGAACCACCGAAGAAACCCGAGTCCAAGAGATGGACACCAGAGATAGAAGTAGAACAGCTGCAGGTCAAGAGATGGTCTGGAATGTTGGGAATGGCAAGAGATGCCAGATTGAGGAGGAGTGTTGGAGATGCAATCCGGCATCGCGAGAAGGTGCTGGAACGCTGACTGATGGATGACTGATGATTCGTGATCCGGCCGAGTGGCCGAGTCAACCCCGAGTTGAATCGGAATATTCTAGATTAATTAGCTACAGTATAAATACTAGTAGGATGAGGGACAGACCCTCATCAGCTTGTAAACCCTGGTCTAACAACCATTTGTGCAACCTTACCCAGATTATAACAACAGAGTGCTTTGCCAAATACGGAACCAGTAGCGAGTTGAGCCATGCGAATGGGATATTAATGAGCTGGTTGCTAAAGCAGATCCCGCGTGAGTTGGCAAGGAGGGTCCTCGATCCGCGCTTGTGAATTGTAGCCATCGTCGTTGTCAAAATCTGTAAATGCGCGGCTAGCGCAGTAACCTCAGTCTCCCGCTATGTGGGATCAAAGACTGTATATTAAATACCTGTAAATGCGCGGGTAGCGCAGTAACTACACAATAAGTAAAGAACTAAAGGAAAACTAAGTAAGAGACTCACCCTCAGTCTCCCGCTATGTGGGATCAAAGACTGAGGGAGAGGAACAGGAGGGTACGGTTTATATCTACACTGTTATACATCTGACAGCTATTGCTATCACGGGCCGTAGGCCGGGGTGCGCCGGAGAAGAACTCATATTCTGACACCCCCACTCGACCCAGGCCGTAGTCCCATTGAGAGACAAAACTTTGAATGCTTGTTGTGAGGTAGAGCCTTTGTGAAAATGTCTGCTACCATGTCCTCTGTTGGATACCAGAGTACAACACATTCACCATGACGGACCAAGTCATCTCGCACGAAGTGATATTTGCGCTGTATATGCTGAGTCCGTGCACGATATTGTGGATCCTGAGATAGGATGATGGCAGCTCGGTTGTCGCATCGCAACTCTGTTGGGTTGTTTTGTGAATGCCCAAGTTCATCAAAGAATGAGCGTAGCCAGGCTAAATGCTGCCCAGCATTGGCAAGGCCAATATATTCACTCTCTGTTGAGGATAGTGCGACCATGGATTGTCTGCGACTTGACCAACCAATGGCTCCACGGCTTGCAATGAAGACATAACCAGAGGTCGAACGGGAGGTATCTCGGTCTCCATTCCAGTTTGCATCACTGTAACCATAAAAGGTCATGTCCATGTCCAGGTCAGCTCCATCATAGTGCAGTGCCCAATCCTGAGTGCCTTTGAGATATCGAAGGAGTCGTTTGGCTGCAGCCCAATGAACCTTTTTGGGATTTGCACTAAATCATCCAAGAACTCCGACTGTGTGGGCAATATCTGGACGTGTCCCAAGCATGGCATACATGGCAGATCCAACGACACTCTGGTAAGACATAGCAGGACCACCCTCGACAAGAGACATTTGAGCGATTGTCTGGTCATTCTCAGGGTCAAAAGCACTAAGATCAGTGCCTGTTGCCATTGGAGTGAAAACTGGCTTGCAGTCTACCATGCCATAGCGAGCAAGAACTTTGTCAATGTATTGACGCTGGTTCAGAGCAATTGTGCGCTTTTTGCGGTTACGGACAATCTCGATGCCAAGAAGATATTTAGCTGTACCCAGGTCTCGCATTTTGAAGTTGGAAGAGAGCATTCCCTTGATTTTCTGGGAGAACTCCTTGGAAGTGGCAGCAAGAAGCAGGTCATCGACATAGACTACAACGAAACAGGTCTGGTTGCCTTCTTTGTAAACATAGAGGCAAGTTTCGGAGTTGAGTCGATGAAATCCTAGCTTCAGAAGCTTGGAGTCGAGAGTTCGATTCCAGGTTCTTCCTGCCTGTTTCAAACCATATAAGGATCGCTTCAGGCGCCAGCAATGACCTTCTGGGATCTCAACAGGACTTGGAGGCATCAAGTAGATTTCCTCTTTAAGTTCCCCATTAGGATAAGCTGGCTCAAGATTGTACTTTGCAGCAAGTGCACAGATAATGCGGACAGACTCCAGATTGGCGGTAGGAGCAAAAACTTCCTTGTAGTCAATGCCCTCCTTCTGGGTATCCCCTCGAGCTACAATCCGAACCTTGTATCGTGCTATTTGACCTTTTTCATCGGTCTTGACCTTTGGCACAATTTTGGACTTGATAGGCTTTATACCCTCAGGAATTGGAACAACGTCGTAGACATCATTCTCCTGGAAAGCTGCAAGATCCTCGTTCAGTCCAGCAACCCACTCGTCAGCATTAGGACCATCCATAGCGGCATCCCAGCTCGGAGGATCAAGTGGGCTCTGCTGTGCGGTGAATGCTTCTGCAATGACTTCATCAAGACTTGCAAGGAGGACAGCTTCTGTAGGGCCATCAAGTTCAGGTTCAGATTCGGATGAGGATGGGACATCATTCCGTGCTTCTTTTTGTGCTGCGCGCTCAGCTGCACGCTGGGCTTTAGACTGTGTCTGTGGCCTCTGTGCAATTCGCTCATACTGGCTGCTCGGATGCTCAGCTTGCACATGAGTGCGAGTGCTTCTTCGAGGGGGTTCAGTTCTGACACCAGCAATTTTTCGGAGTGGTGGATTCCCCCTTTCGGATGGATGTGCAACAGATGGATTATCATCTGGCAATGGTAAAGGATCAGCCTGAGGTGGACTGTCTCTTGGTGGTAGAGCAACAGGGATTGGAGGAGCCCCCACTGAACCTGGATTAACTTGTAGTGGAATGTCTGTGTCATCACTCTCATCGTAATATGAGGTTGATCTGGGGAGCAGACTTTGGGATACTCTCTCAAATTGTTCCCTAGAAGTTGCTTTTGGCTCCATTGGAGGTTGTACCATAGTAAATGGTTCATCATCGTTGAACCTCACATGTCTCGAGGCTATGATTTTACCATAGGTACCGTCCTTGTTGATCACGAGCAAGTCATAAGCTTTACTTCCTTCATGATATCCAACAAAGACACAGCGGCTGGCTTTATCACCAAATTTCTGTTTGTGCCGCTTCTCCTTTGGAATCAGGGGATATGCAGGACATCCGAAGCGGTGCAGGTGGTTTATGTTCACGGGTTGATCATACAATATTTCGTGTGGGATGCATATGCGAAAGCTCTGTGCAGAGGTAGGAGTTCGGTTTATAGTGTAGGCTGCTGCAAGCAGAGCTAGTTTCCAGAATTTCTGAGGTAGACGGGAATCAATGAGCATTGTAGTAGCTCGAGTAACGAGGGTTTCGTTCATCCTCTCTGCAACACCATTCTGCTCAGGTGTGTCTGGTGCTGTTACTTGGTGTATGATTCCTAGCCTCTTGAACTCTGCTTCCATTTCCTTGGAAGTAAACTCTCCTCCTCCATCTGTGCGGAAGAATCGAGTCCAACCTTCACAGAACTCCCAGTTTGCAATCTGTTTGCGGAAATGTGCTTCCACATATTTTCTCCATGCCTTTAGTAGGCTATAGACTTCAGATTTCTTCTTTGCAAACAGAACCCATACGTGATTAGAAGAGTGATCAACAAGCACCACCCAGTAGCGATATCCGCCTGGGGCTTCCGGTGTAACAGGCCCACCTACATCACTCGAGACAATATCCAAAGGACCACGAGCTTGGGTCCGGCTCTTGGGAAATGGTAGCTTCTTCATTTTCCCAATCACACAAGGCTCACAGAATTTTGGCATGCCTGTCAAGGAAGTGATTTCACCAAGCCGGCCTTTGCTTACAGACCTCTGAAGCAACTGGAAATTTGTATGTCCCGAGATTTTATGCAGGTGGTTGATGTCCATTGCAAACAAAGCATGTGGATCTTGGCTTAGCGGAGTGCATGCCATGTGATAAAGACCTGTCTTTTGGGTCGCCGCGATCATACGCTTCCCCTTGGGGTCCCGAACAATGCATTCATCGCCCTGGAAGATACACTTGTATCCAGCTTTTGTTATTTGCTGAACAGACACAAGGGTTAGCCCAAAAGATGGGATATGCAATGCTCGCTTTAGAGGTAGTTGGGTCATTCCTCGCTTTGTTTTGCAAGAGAAACGAAGAGTCCCAATGCCTATTGCATCGCAATATGTATCATTGCCTAGCCGGACCCTTCGAGGGGGGTTGAGAACCTTGTAAGTCCCTGTCTCGAACCAATCCAGATTTGGGCTCATTATCCGGGATGCCCCGGAATCCAGGAGAATGACCAGTTTTGAGCCATTTGAGTCACTCGAGATATAAGCGGACATAGCAGCATAGGATTTGGAAGATACAGAAGCTACATGGGCACTATCATTGTCCCCAGAATCAGATTCAGAGGCAGCAGAGGCATTTGCCTTTGAGCTACGCTTTCTGGTCTGCTTCCCAGACTTGGATTTACCCTTCTGGTCCTCCTGAACCAGGTTCTTCAAGTGAAAACAGTGGTCAGAGTCATGGGATTTATTGTGGCCATGACGAAGGCAGTACTTGTCACTGCTGCTGGAGGATGACTTGGCTTTACTGGAGTTCTGTGCGGTGCTTCTAGCTCTGATGAGCGAGCGGTGAGTCTTTCTTGAAGGTACGTCTCAGAGCACTACAGTGCCCACCATCACCTCTCTTGACGTGTTTTTGAGGGCAATGTGAATTTTTCTAGAGTTTCTGTGATTTTCTGAGCCATGAAACCAATGAAAAGAATGCGAATGGCGTCGAGAACTCATTTTTTCCCACGGTACAACTTTTTTTCGAGAATTTTGAAAATGAAATCACCTCCATTCCTCTTCCTGAGACATGGGTAGCCTTCCTGGACATCAATGTAGGCAGTAGCAGCCAACACCCTTCATATCTACATGGTTTTAGCCCTCACTGAGGCGACTTTACTTTCGAACCCAGCTTGGCCGTAGTGATCCGCCGACACAACACGTGACGGTAGGGTTACCTATAAGGTAATTTGATGGGATCATTAGGGTTAGCAACAATTTCCTGGGGTAAAAAACTGAAAACTTACCTGGTGGACTAGCAAAGCACAAGATATCTTCCTTGCTATACTTGTGAGTGTTTCCAGGTGCTTCTGGATCTACACATCCATTGTTCGAAATGTAGTAAAGGTTCGAAAGTTTCGACGGGTTGACTGCCAAAAGCGGAACCGCGATGTCATGGCGGGCACTGTAGCGCTCCGGGGCCCATAACCTGTCAAAATCTGTAAATGCGCGGGTAGCGCAGTAACCTCAGTCTCCCGCTATGTGGGATCAAAGACTTTATATTGGGCAAAAACACTTCGCCGCGCCAGGTCGGCGCGGCGGTCATGCGGCGCTCGACGCGGCGGTCAAAATT
The DNA here is from genome assembly GCA_029281495.1 of Mycena filopes. Classification (NCBI taxonomy): domain Eukaryota; kingdom Fungi; phylum Basidiomycota; class Agaricomycetes; order Agaricales; family Mycenaceae; genus Mycena; species Mycena filopes. Next base: position 78,469 of record JARIHR010000053.1, on the reverse strand, counting down.
TATGGACCGCCGTTCACAACGTTCCGGGGGTTTGGCGGGACTGTGGTTTTGGTGGGGGGTAGGCAGACCGTTGCGGGGGAGGAGGGGCATGGTTGCTGGTTTCAAGGTGGCTTGTACAGTAGTGTTTGTCACTGTCAAAAAAAATTGGACGCGGCGGTGACGCGGCAGTATGCGGCGGTGAGTGATCGGCCGCGGCGAAGTGATCAGTAACTTCGCCGCGTCCGCGCCTTTGGACGCGGCGATACCGCCGCGCGACGCGGTAGCATGCGGCGGTCACAGGACTAGGAAGCGGCGTGTCCGTGCAACGACGCGGCGGTTACCATGGTCGACGCGGCGCGTACGACATTCAACGCGGCGCTTGCTAGAGTCGACGCGGCAGGTCCCGCACCTCCACCGAAAACGCTGCGGTCAACAATGCGCAGACTTACCATTATGTCTACCTAACTCTGCAACCCATCGTCGTAGACGGACGATGGCCGGCTCCCCAATCGCACGCCCCAGTTCAACCTTGAGAATGTTGTTGCAAGCCACTGCCGTTGATCCCGCCCACGGCTGCTCCGACACGTCTCCCTACTTCACGCCGAATCCGTTGCTAGCAATGTGCTCACAGCAAACTAGAGCGTGCGGGATCGTGCTCACCCCTTGACCCAAGTCTGCCGAGGATATACTTGGTTGCGCTCATTCCACGAATCCACTTAGACTCGCACCACATCACCGTATTTAAAAAATCCTCTCCATCTGTAATGTTGCTCGCACGCCGTATCCAGTCACTAACGGTACTTAATCAAGATGTTCTCCCTCAAAATCAGATCAAACCTTACCTCGTATGAGTGGCGCCGCGCCACCGCTCCTTCGCCAATCCCGCTCTCCAATGGTATATGCACCCTCCCTGCATCTCCAAGGTACTTGGATTGAGCTCTACAACCATTGACAAAAGACATCTCTGATCAGAATTAGAGTGGCGCGGCGCAACGCGGCGAAGTGCACATTGGCGCCGCGTCGCCGCTCCCTTGCCAATGCTGCTCTCAAATAATATTCTGGGTCGCCACAAAGGCCCAGGGGAGATACTATACTCATCTAATCTTTCAACGAGCCACCAGCGAGTCAACCTTTTGGTTTTATTTCGTGTTGAATCACACTTACACAGCCACCCGTTTCAAACGAAGTTGAACCAAGTGTAAGTGCCGTCCAGATCAAGTTTTTGGAAGAAAGGCAAACCAGAAACTTCCTCCTTCCAGCTCACAGAATATTGAGCCCCAAACCCAGGGACCAGACCATATGAAATATATTGTATGTTTAATGTTATTGCTGTTTTCAATAATAATGACACAACCCAAAAAAAAAAAAAAAAAAGTTTTGGTCGAGAGGTTGAGGGTTCGAGCCGAGATGCCGACATCACCTTTTGTTCACAACACCACCAAGCAACGCGTCGGCTCCTGCTCGCTTCCCTTCTGCCACCTTGGTCTTGTCTCCAGCCATGGCGGCGCGCGAACCAACCCCAGACGACGATGGTTGGTACCTTGATGGTCGCCCCACCCCTCCAGCTCTCTCAAATCTCTGCACAGAATCAATCTATAACGACGGCGACGGGCTGCAATTTTCGATAGAGCTCGTTCTACTACCAACGTCCAGTGGCAGAAGTAATGCGAAACGAAAAACAGTCAAGAAGAGCTTCTATGTGCACGAGAAATCTGACCTCAATAACATGCTGAACGAGGCTATCAAGGCATTGGGACGACAGGACACACTTACATTCTGCTACATTCGTCGCGACGACACCTATACCAGCAAGAGCTTTGACATCGATAGTCTCACCTACACCATTCCTAAGACGTCCTTCAAAGACATGGGCCTCACTTGCAATAAAGACTACGCAATACTACTGAAAGAAGCGACGAAGAAGGCGGCACCGGAGACAATCAAAATTACGATGTCGGAAATGAAAGCGCAGGTATGAATGAAGTTCTGGTTACTTATCTTGAGCTCACACCTGTTTCACAGTCTGCACAGTCTGATTCTGATGAACACAGGGACTCGGATGACGAAGATGAACCTCCGAGGAAAAAGAAGAAGAAATCCAAGGTGCGCCGCAGCATGTAATCAAATAAAACCTGCTAACCCTTCTCAGTCCTTTGAGCCTACGGATGAAGAGGTTGAACAGAACGAGCTGATCAAGAAGCTGAACGCCGAGTGGAAGTGCGCGGATAGGACTTGCAAGCGCTTCGTTTGCTTCCCTGATCGCGTAACGGCGAAACATGTCCAATTGACCCACTTTCACCTACAAACATGGGCCACCGCGATTGTGAGTCGGTGTAGTACCTCGGGCTCTGATTCTGACCTGCCTGCAGCAGGGAAAGGTCACCAATGAAGACGGAACCCGTGTCGACCTCAAAAATCCTCCGGATGACAAGTTCTTCGATCATCATGATCCCGACCCCGCAGACTTGTCTCTTCTACGGTCTCGCGCTACCAACAAAGCAAACGACTCGAACATCACCATTAATCTTACCCTTCCTGACGGCGCCCTCCCTCTTCAGCCCTCTAACACCGCCAATCGACCTGTTGCACCTCTCGGGCAAGGCCCCCCGCTGCCTCAGCAGCAGCGACGTCCCCGCATCGCTCCGCAGCTTTCACTTGACATATTTTGCCTTCGCTTCAACCTCAGCGGAGATATTTACGAGAAGTTGAAAGCATATTCCGTTACGGGCCCACACACGCTACGCCATCTCAAGGATACCCATCTCGAAGCAGCCAATTTGAATCCGGCGGAGATTGCAGACGTGCGGGATGCGCAGGACAGATGGGGGGTGGGTGAAGGGGAGTAACTGCATTGCTGTACCATACATCACTGGTTGTACAAAGAATAATACTATGTGTTTACTCGACGAAATATCCCGAGTGCCTAAAGAAGCCATAAGTCATGTCTGGGGTAATCTGTTGAAATGCGTGATACATCTCATAGTACGCGGCGTGCTCGTCAAAGTAGTGGATGCCCTTCCGACGCAGATATGATTTGATCACAGAGAACGCCTGCTCGATTGGGTTGAAATCAGGCGAGTACGGGGGAAGGTACTCGATGCGGACACCTGAATCAAAGGTAAGTTGATGTAGTTGAACCACAAGGACGGGGCGCACCATATTCTTGCGCCAGCTCCTCCACCTCGGGGCCGTGATGAATACGGGCGTTATCCATGATAAGAACACTTCGGGGACCGGGGTACGGTGTCGTCAACGGCATCTGAATGTTGTGAGTACATAGGATGAAGCAATGTACACATGGCAGCACATACCACGCTGTCCCGCAGGAATTCAACATAACTCTTTCGGCACAGCGACCCCTCAACGACCTTTGCACCAATGATACCCTTCCCCAACGCCATTGCCGCAACTCCGGTGAGACGACGCTTACGGACGAAGGGCTGAGAGTCTTCCGCGCGGGCGCCGATGTCGGATCGGCCGAAGATACGGGCATAGGTGCGGTCGTCTTTTGAAACTTCATCAATGGATATCAAATAGTAGCTGGGATAGATAGAGATGCGGCGAGAATAGTTGGCCCGCTTGAGTGGGCAGCGCTCGAGAGCCATCTTCTGGATGTGCTTCAGGCTCATGCGGGCTCTCGCAAAGGTGCGGTGGATAGTCGCTAGGGATGCAGGGAGATGGCGGTAGCGCTCGAGTCGCTCCTGATATTCGTCCAAAAAAATGGTTGGTTTGTGTCGGGCTAGTTGAATGAGATAGTGTGCATCCTGTTCAGCGAGGAGGCGAGGGCGACCCCGTCCATTTGCAGGGGCCTTGGACACCCCGCCCGTGTCCCTCTGCCGGCGGCGCGCGCGGTACAGTGTGGATCTAGAGAACTGGGCTATTTTGAGGATTTCCGCTGTGCTATCGCGCCCACGCTCCTCAAGACGCAACATAGCCTCTTCGAGGTCATCGCTGATACTACGATTGCCCATGCGGGAGTGAAATGCGGAGAGTGGAGACGTGGAGAGAGGGAAGACGCGTTGCTTGGTGGTGTTGTGAACAAAAGGTGATGTCGGCATCTCGGCTCGAACCCTCAACCTCTCGACCAAATTTTTTTTTTTTTTTTTTGGGTTGTGTCATTATTATTGAAAACAGCAATAACCTCCGGTCTAGAAATTCGTTGTTTCTGTGAAGGTCGGTGCTTCCCCTTGCCCCAAGTCATACCCAACATCATTTAAGAAGTCCTTGATTGTATTCTCGTCCAAAATAGAGGCATGGGACACATGCATAACCTCCCAAAACCCGAATGTTGAGTTCAGTCCAAACACACTTTTTTTCAACAACAGATTCTCATCCAAATTTCAGTACACACTCTATTTGAAGACCTTGTTATTGTTGGGGCAGTGTGCGCCGTGGAAGAACTGAACATAGTGATGACCAAAGTGTCGCCAGAAGACAATCGGAAGAAGCACCATGGGCAGAGTGAGACATTCTGAGACATAGCACAGCCCACATTTCCTCCTTCTCCTCTCTCCGCAATGTCCTCGCTCCTCGCCTACACAGTCCTCATTGGACTACTGGTAATCTCGAACTGGGCCCAATGCATCCACCTTATTTCTTGGGTGTCCACACTCATCTCACGCTGGCTCACTACATCGACAATTCTGACACTCTACGGGCTGGTGCTTCTTTACTTGCTATTCGCAGTCCACACTCTTGCCGTTGCCAAGGAGGGATCCCGAACACGTCATAAAGGCACTCTGGCGCCATATTACGATGAGGATGGTTCGCACTGGTTGAACATACAAAAAAAACTCACTGACTCCGTTTTCATTATCAGGTAAACTTCAAGGTTGGGTGAGGGAGGGAGGGCGCGAAGTGGAAAACTTCATGAACCCAAATCGTATGTTGTCCTTGAGCCACATCACATTGTTCACTCATCCTGCCCAGGCACACCTGCATTGGCTCGACAGGACTCATTGCCACTGCCACCGCCTCGCGGCAGTTCGTCTCTCCTCAAAGGCCCGTCAATGCTGTCCCAAATCGATCCTGACTCGAGGCTCACGAGCTGGGATGGGTTTCCAAACCACCGCTTTCAATGCCAGTTTACCCGCCAGCAGGTAGAGGACACTTCGCGACTTGCAGTTTATTGGGTCGCGGACAAGTGTCCTGGCAAACGGGGCTCGTTGGACGCGGTTACGCCGGAGAAGGGAAGGCTGTCCCGATTCAGATGTGCAGGCATCATTCAGTGCAAAGCCGCCGTGTGTACATTGCTAGGCAAACAGAGGCACCTTGCCGTTGTGGTTCGACTTTGCGCCACCAATCGTGCAAGGTCGAGTGGTCGGTCGTCTTCTATCGGGACGGCGCCATTTTCGAGAATAGTGGTCGCCACGATCACTCTGCATACACCCATTCACTCCCAGTGTCAAAGAAGAAAACACTGCAACTACTGCAGTTTGTTGCCAAGCAGCCTGTTCTTCTGGATGCACCTGGGAGTTCGTCGTTGACCTCAGATGACTCGGATTCGCAAATATCCAGCGGCAAGGAGATTACCCAGGCAATGTTGAAGGTACGTGGCACTGCTGTTTGACTCGATGTTTCTGCACACTAACTACGGGTGTTCAGAAGACCAGAGTAGTAATGCTGATCACAATGAAGAGGACGAAGGTGAGTGGGGCCGCTTGAAGAGTGTTTGAGATATCTAACACTATTTCGTAGTGGATTTGAATTTGAACACGTCCAAATCCGAGGAAGACATGAACTCCGAGGATGAGACGATGCTTGACCCTGACGCGGACGAAGGGGATGCTGCTGGGCGTTGAATTCCTCCTGGTTGAACTAGAATATGTGGTGATTTCGGACACGTTTGAGACGCGACGTTGAAAATTGATGCAGTATCAAAATATATGTCGAGGTTATTAGACTAGGTTCCCCACCTTGGATTGACCCCCAAGCAACGGGGAGCTTCATAGATGTACCTGAAACACAAAATAAATCTGGCAGGAAGTTTTGCGCCTGCAGTGGTTCTGAACGACGTGTTTGAGAGGCGACGTTCAAAAGTGATGTGGGATCAAAGTACGCGTCGAGGTTATTAGACTACATTCCCTACCTTAGATTGACCCCCCAGTAAACTAGAAGCTTTACATACCTACCTGGCACGCAAATTAAATCTGGGAAGGAGTCTTGTGGATGTGTCGGTTCCGAACGACGCGTTTGAGATGCCATCTCGCTGTTCAACATTGATGCGGAATCAGATACGTGTCGAGGCTTTAGGACTGGATTGCCCCCTCTGTATTGAGTTCAAAATGAACTCAATGCGATAGAAGTGGGTGGTTAACAGCGGGGAAGGCTGGCAGATATAATCGGTGTTGATAGTTCGGCATCGTTCCGTGACAGGTGGCGATGCACGGACATCATTCTTCCCTTGCACTCGCCCACCACCACGGCTCGCTGTCTCAGCGTTGTACGCTGGCAATGGGCTGCATCTTTCGGTTTCAGAACTCACACTCAAATTCTTACTACCTCTGACCTCCTTTGGGCGATGGGCAAGGGGTTCCGACGCAGAAACTGACTCAATGTCGTTCTTTTGTCCTGGCTTCGCGTCGGACTGTCTTGACTCCGCGTCGGACATTACATCTGCAGTTCTTCTGATGGGTATGGTTGCTGACCCAGGCTGTCGTCCTAGGCAAGTTGCTTGCCTGCAACCCGGGTATGGAAGTTGCTTCAATAGCCCAGTGGTCGTTGGATTGTTGTCGTTAACTCCTTGATAGGTATATTCTGACGCCCTATATCGAGGATCGGGTATTGTGTTGACCCAGGAGCCTCGGGAGTGCGATCCAAAGGCGTATTATCTGTGCGAGGTCATGCTGGTACTCGCCAATTGATCTGCTGAATGCCCGGAGTACGTCTATACACTTTCTGCCGCTCTTTGAATAATTCCCACCCACATCTTCCTCTCTTGCAAATTGCCTCGCTGGAAGGTATTGCTTCATGATTGTATGTACCTTCTCTGTGATACAATGCATATGCTGATGACGAACTCAATTCAGGTGGAATAGTTCGAGTCGCGGCTGTGATCATGCGCGTGTTGTACTCTGTACAATTGAGCTCAAGAAATTCAATGCAACCTTGTACGCCATGAGACAACCTAAACTTCCTCTGTCCTGACTTTGTGGCGGACTGTCTTGACCTCGCGCTCGCTGCGTCCTCGTGGGCGCAAGGCACCCGAAGGGAAGCCTAACGTGCCGCTCGATAAAGTGGTTGCGAGAGGGAAAGGGTGGGTTACGGTCGATATGGACATGGATTGATCTACTTGTAGTGTGACTGGAACTACATTAGAATATACTTTTTGCACGGCGAGGTTGAGTACCAGCCGCAATATTGCGAGGGATTGAGGTTGCAAGGTCAATTCCCACGGTTGCAGAATGCGCCGCCGAAATGGGCAGCGGCGGGGGCACGGCGCCGAGAAGGTAGGACGCGGCGGTGGTGAGGGCGGCACGGCGGTAATGGAGAGGTACGCGGCAGTCGTGGAAGGGGACGCGGCGGTGTTATCAGGTGACGCGGCGCTGCCGCGGCGCGGATCGGCGGACGCGGCGAAATATCCTAGCCCCTTTATATTAAATACCTGTAAATGTGCGGGTAGCGCAGTAACTACACAATAAGTAAAGAACTAAAGGAAAACTAAGTAAGAGACTCACCCTCAGTCTCCCGCTATGTGGGATCAAAGACTGAGGGAGAGGAACAGGATTGTACGGTTTATATCTACTGTACTATTTCATTCAATTCGTCTGTCACGCGTCACGCCGATTTCTGGGGACCCCGGCAATAATTTTCTTTCAATTTTAGCGGAATTTGGAGATTTGTCGGAAAAATCTTTACATCACGTGACAGACAAATTGAATGAAATAGTACAGTACCAGATTTATCCACCCGTGCCTTCGTCACGGAGTCCCCCCCACACACAGTTGTGCCTGCTCGAATTTTGCGCGCTCGCTAACGCTCGCGCGACCTCAATTCACGGCTTATTCCGAGCTGCCAAGGTCAGGTGATGTTGTCACGGGACATTATCAAAAAAGCTGTGTCTTTGTGTTTTACAAGCTTTACGACCCGTGCCTTCGGCACGGCTGACTCGCTCCGCTCGCAGCCGCTTCTTCGGCAGGGTCGACAGCTTGTTGGGGCTACGCCCCAAACCCCGGGGGGGCTCCGCATCTTATTTATTATTCTGATTAGAGTGTGCAAATATTGTAATCTACATGTACAGTACACAGTAAGAAAAACACAAATCTGTGAGTGCTGATGAGCAAAATATCTAAACAACTGCAAAATGGACATACTATCAATCTAAGAGGACCTCGGGGTAAACAATATTCTTCGTCATAGTGTTAATATCATTTTTGAACAATGCCTTGACTCGCTGACTTGAAGTGCAGCGGGAGAGGGCAACATACAGCTGTCCATGTGCAAAGACATCGGTGCGCAGGTCCAGACCAATATTGTCAACGGATTGGCCCTGCGACTTGTTGATAGTCATGACGAATGCGAGCCGAACAGGGAATTGTCGACGTCTCATGTCGAACGATATCTGCTCGGAGGAAGGACTGATTGTGATACGCGGGATGAAAGCTGTCTTGCCGGCGTGTTCACCACCGATAAGTCGGATTTCGAGAACATATTGGGACATTTTGGTGAGAATACCCCTAGAACCATTGCAGAGCCCTTGTGCCGGATCCAAATTTCGAAGGATCATGATTGGGCAGCCAACCTTCAAAGCTAACTTTGACAGTGGTAATCCGGAAGCACGGATAGAGTTGAGATATTCGATTGGATATTCGAAGGTGCTGTCAACACCTTGCTCCTTGACCACTGAGTCGGCACTGTGAAAGATCGTCTCCTCTCCTGCAAATTTATCCAGCAACTTTTGATTGAGGTCATCCACATCATCATTCCGTGCAGAGAGAATTGTGCGCTCTAGGAAGTACTTGTCGCGGTCATGATCAGAAGGGATGGTTGAGACACCGGGGTAAACAGTGTCAATTAGAGATGGAACACTATTTTCTGGGAGCTTCATGACTTCGGGAAGGGTGATGTTTTGGGCTGGATCAACATTCCTGCCATGTCCAACGTCAAGAAGCCACTTCGCAAAGTCCTTATCCTCCTGGCGTGCATTGGGACCCCCCAGCCGCATGTTCTGTGTCAAATGAAGCTGCTGGACCTTTTGCCAGAGAAGTGAGCGCTGCAGGCAAAATCCCACAATGTCTTCCCTTCCGCCTTTAACCACAACAGGCAGGATCTGCTGAAAATCACCACCAAAGACTACAGTTGTTCCACCAAAGGGCTGTGGACTGTCTCGGATATCCTGCATGGTCTTGTCCACTGCCTCCTGGGCACGTCGGTCCTGCATCGGAACTTCATCCCAGATGATAAGACGAACTCTCTTCAAAAGCTCAGCCAGCATTGTCCCTTTCTTGATGCTGCACATCCGACCTTCCCAAAGGGCGATAGGAATTTTGAATGTTGAATGAGATGTTCTCCCCCCCAGCAGAAGAAGAGCAGCAATGCCAGATGACGCAACACAAAGCACAATAATGCCCTGAGCTCGCAAAGCATAGCACAATGTATTGTAGACATGAGTCTTCCCAGTTCCGCCCGGTCCATTCAGAAAGAACAATTTAGGTTCATTGTTCTGGACTGAGTGCATTATTGCATCAAATGCAGCCCGCTGTTCCGGATTGAGACCTTGAATTCGAGGCTCTGCTAAGGCACGCTGCTCCTCTCGGTCATAGGCAAGCTGTTCAGCAATGAGTCGGTTCTCTTCGAGCTGGATCCAGTTCTCAACAGGCTGCGGCATTGGAGGGAAGTCTGCCAGAGATTTGCCAGATCCGTGTAGGATGGAGTCAAGAAGGTAAAGGCCATAGTCATAGACCTGATCTTCCGAAGGGTTTGGAATCCCTTTGTTAATCAGCTTGTGGCGCACATCATCACAAATGTTCTCCTTGAACCGGTCCCACAGGGCCACGGGGTTGTGCAGAGGCCAGTTCTCTTTGAGAATTGTGGCAAATAACTGACGAAGTTGGTGGCCAGTCTGCATCACAGCGGCTTCCTGCAAGCACAACTCCCACTCATTATCATCTTCAAGAAGTCCACGGGCAAGACACGCAGCCTGGAATGTTGGATGGACAACACCCTCCACTGTTCGAAGATCCTCGAAAGAAGTGGAGCCTCGCACTACTGTGAGAAGTGTACGAAGATAGAATTTCTCGCCTGCTGCTGGTCCAGCAAAATACATGCGCCCAATTGCAAAGCCCCTCTGTCTGGGCTTCCAGACTGTGTCCTTCAGAATCCAGACAAAATCCTGTGGAAATTCCTGGTAAAGAATTCTTCGTGCCCCTGGAGCATTGGCAGCGTTGGCCTTGAAGTAAGCAGTAAGAGTTGTATCTTTAGCGGCAGCTCGATCGACAACCTGCTGTGGGACATCATCCTCGTCAAAAACAACAGACTGCTCATCCGGGAGATGCAGTTGGAGGCGGACAACATTAGGGCTCTCCTGATGCATCTGGAATCGTAAGAGCCTCCAGACCGCTTCACAGGCAGAGATATATCGGCTGTCCAGATGGAGCTGAATTTCATTGTTCTGCTGTTCCACTGTGAGAGTCCCTCGATCATGACCCTTGAAAACATATTTGTGAATGTACTTGGTTGCCTTGATGGAGATGCAGCATTCCAAGTTCATATGGCACTGATATTCGAGGATAGCCCTAAAAATACTTGAATAAGTAAAATAGTAAACCGAGAATGTTGATCAGCTACCTTGGAGAATGTGGAACAATCCAGCGGTTGTCGATTTTGACTCCTTTACTGTTCACAAAATGCCGACCATTATCTGGTCGAGCATATAGGGTATAACCATCCTGGGAGAGCTGGGTCTGCTCCTGAAAAGGCTTGGGATATCCCTTTGAGCACTTCCCATCTTTCATGCAGGGTGAGTTGGGGTTCTGGGCACCACATGGGTTGTGGACCATCAGCTTTGTGACCAAATCCCAGAGTTTCGGGTATTTCTCCCGGTCAGGAAGTTGAGCAGACACAACACGGTCAACATCTTCTGGTATTTCAGACTAGAAGGTCGCCCTTACGGGGCATGTCAAACCTCGATGATAAACAGCCTGCATGGCGTTTATTGTTGTTTGCAAAAGAGTTGGCACAACCGGATTTTTGATCGCTGGTTGATGCGGCGCAGTAATTGATTTTTTTTTGAGCTCAATTCTGGGCCGATTCAGCTAAAACCATATGCAAAATTCACCGTTTGAGCAGCCGCATCGACTGGTACCACGCGCCTCCATAATATCGGGGAAAGGAGGATTACAACTTCTGGCAGCCGCGTTCCGGCGACCGAATTTTCACGCCAGGGTTTCACGCGTTTCGGCTCAAATAAATTTATGGAGGGGTGCCCATGGGGTCTCACAACACCCTCTCCAAAGCGTATATGGATCTGGTGCGAACTCCACGCGCTGCGACGCGCCGAAGCAAAACCCATCAATTTTGCTGGGGTTGGACTTTAGCGCGATGCTGTCTGTCGTTTTAGTTGAAACAAAGGGATACAATTGCTTATGCGTATCTCACTTGCACCCCACCCAATTCCTGGAGCCATCCGGCGCGAAATGGACGCACCACGACGCGCCGAACAAACAGGATCACAACTGATCTGGTGCTGTCACTCAGTTACGCGCGTTACGCGTCTTCCTCTCTACCGCCATGAAGCGAAAACAGCCCGAGCCCCCAGCCGACGCCCCTGCCAGTCCTCCGCCCAAGCGACCTGTTGGCCGCCCTAGAAAAGATACCACGAAGCCCCCTCCGAAGAAGAAGGCAGCGCCTAAAGCAAAACTTGCTCCAGCCAGTACTCGTGCTACCCGTAATACTGCTCCTACCCCTTCAACGTCCTCTGCTATTGCAATTCCTTTTTCCTCCGAGTCCGAGACCATCCCGAATCCTATTGAAATCGACTCTGACTCCGACCTGACTTCGCTTGACCACGAAACTCTTGATGGCGCTGAATTCGATGCCGCGACGATTGGAATGCTGGGGCGCGGGGACAAGGGTTCCGGTGGGAAGAAAGCGGGTGGGGATGATGAGGAAGGGTCCGATTCTAAAGACGGGGAGGACGACGATGAGCAGGAAGAAGATGAGGAGGATGAGCAGTACACAGGTGCGGTCACAGTATTTCTACTGGGGCTAACACTAACTCCAATCCCGGAAACCAGACCTTGATTTGGAGTTGATCATCCCCGTCAGCTCCAATGCGACAGATACCCTCACCATCTCCTCTACCAGCACTTACCTCGAATTCACCCAAAGCATCGCTGACGAGATGAATGTCCGCCGCAAGGACTTGGAAATTGGCTTCAAACTCAGTCACTGGACAAAAGACACGAAGCCGCGAATTCTCAGTAACCCCATGCACCTCCTTCGGCTGTTCAACAGCGCGCGTGAGGAGCTCGCCGCGCGCGCGAAGTCAAAAGCCCGGGCAAAGAAACCACTCCAGGTCACGATTGTCGACCTGAAAGTACAGGAAATACCCGACTCGAAAAAGGGTACGAGCTCGAAAAAACCGAAATCCAAGGTCAGGGTCCTTTGACTCCTTTCGTCTTCGTTATCCGCTACGTGCACGCTGAACAAGTCTTGACCAGACCCCCAAATTGGCGAGTGCGAGCGACGATGAAGAGGCCGAGGTTCCTACTAAGAAGAAAACCGGTGCACAGTTCTTGCGTGAACTCGAGGCAACCCACAAGTGTGAAAAGCATAGCGGGTTTTGTCTTGTTGCGAAAAATGGCGAACATGTCTCTCTTTCCAATCCGAACCTAAGTCTTTGGAGCATGCTCTGCGTACATCTTCCTTACTCATCCTACTCATCCTCGAGACGAAGCCCTAATGGTACCCAGGCCCAGGGAGTCCACGATTCTGTCACTTCTCCGCCAACATTGCTAAATCTACCGATGGAAAACGGCACACAGGCCGCACCAACGTCCCGCCGCCAGACGATGCAAAACCCGCCAGCACCACCACCCGGCCCCCACCCCTACTCATACTACGCTCCCACGGGCCCTTACCCACCCCCGTACTATCCACCTCCTCCCGCGGCGCCTCCCGCTCCAATTGCTGCGCCGAAATCTCCCGCCAAAACAGCAGACGACTCGGACGACAATGAGTCACCCACGCTGTTTCCCAAACTCGATGACTGGCTGCTGGAGCTCGACACATCTGATCGCGGGGAGGACGGACATGGATTCAGCAAATTCGGTGCACCCCTCCGCGCCCAGGGATTTTCTCGTGTTGTTCAACTAACGGATCTTGGCGCTGACGGTGAGAAGACGCTGCAGGAAATTTGTGTGGGGATGACGCTTGGGGTCGCAAAATTGCTGCTGAAGTATGCGAGGCAGGATTGTAAAAAGATTCACCGGATCGAGTCGGAGCGTAAAGCTGAATGGGCGGCTCGATAATAATCCTTTGTAATGTTTTCTTGGTCACCAAAGTACAGAATTTCTTGAACGATACATGCTTGACTTAGTCTTAGAAATAGCCCGAGTGCCTGAACCATCCCTCGGCATCACTCGGTGTAATAGGATATACGGCCTTGTGTAGCTGGGTGAGTACCTCTGCCTTATCATCGTCTGCCTCCGTCGCGGCCCGATATCATGATGCCTGTCCCTCCCGCCGAACATACACTTTTATCTTTGAGAATCCGGGTTCCATCGGGTTATAATCGGGGGAATAGGGGGGCAGGTAGAGGCAACGCATTCCACTGTAATGCATGGTATCAAGACAACATTGAAATGAAACAAACGGAGGGACACGCACTGCTCTTCGATCATCTCGCGAATCACCTCAGCCTTGTGGATGCGGCAGTTATCCATTACAATCACCGAGTTGGGGCCAGGGAATGGATTCATCTTGTCCAAAAGTCCGTCGATGAACTCCGCAAAAGTGTCGGTGGTGAAAGAGCCCTCGAGGATGTTGACATAGAGAATACCATCGAGCGAGATTGCGGGAAGGACAGAGTAGCTGGTCAAGTGTTTGGTGTGAGTGAAGGAGAGAAGTTGAATAAGCAACGCACCGTTTACCACGAATGAAGAATGCCTTACGAAGGGCGCGCTGGCCCCTAAAGGCCCAGGCTCGTCCACGATACGATGTCCGACGGTCACAGGCGCTTTCATCGACGAATACCAGTTGCTTGGGCTCATAGTAAAGTCCAATCTTGTATCGGAACTTTGCGCGCTTGACCACGCTGCGCTCGATCGCAACCCGAGTGAGCTATGCAAGGATCAGCTACAGGGCTACAAGGCGGGATGTCTCTTGCCTTTTTCATGGTATATCCACTACGCCTCAGAGCACGCCAAACCGTTGATTGTGAGACAACACGCCCGCAGGTTTCTTGAAGGCCGAGCTGGAGTTCGTCGAGGTACTTGTCGCAACTCAAATCCAAACAACCTTGAAGGTACTGGAGCAGATCAATATGTGTAAGCAGGGGGAGAAAAGGGAAGGGAAGGACATACTGCAACGTCGTCAGAGCTCAGATGTCGTGGACGCCCAGTTCTTCTCCGCTGAGTTGCAGTCAAAACCTTTGCTGTTGTGCGAAACCGATTGACAAGGCGGTAAATTTGTCGGCGGCTGACATCGGTGTAGGCCTCGATGGTGGCGATACCAACACCTAGGGCGTGCATTGGAAGAGAAGTCGCGGTGTAACGCGTCACTGGGTGACAAGATTGATGCTTCTTCTTCGGCGCGTCGCGGCGTGTGCATTTCGGGCCGGATGGCTCCAAAAATTGAGCGGGGTGCAGGTGAGCTACAGTGCCCACCATCACCTCTCTTAACGTGTTTTTGAGGGCAATGTGGATTTTTCTAGAGTTTCTGTGATTTTCTTAGGGCTGTTCACCGTGCCCGTTGCGCCGGTTCTACGGGTCCCGTGCGACGGGTAGCCGACCCGTTCCGTCGCAGTTTTTTTCTCAGCAGCGACGGTGCGGTAACGGGACGGGTACCTGCCGTTTTTCACCGTCGATCGACGGCCGTCGACGGCACGACGGGTGGTGCCCTCAATTTTTGACAATCATTCAATATTCCTGAGTCTTTCTCCCCAGAAAAGGTGAAACAGTCAAGCCTCCTTCAATCTAGCACTTATACCTCTCAATTAAGTCTTTCTACAGGGCTCCTGCCCAGCTTTTTCACAGTTCGGCCACTGCTGATTGCAATTTCCCCTTTTGGAATTTGTGTTCAACCTTGGTATTACCTGACCCAACGACCTTGTGGGGGCAGGGGATCCGCCGCGAAGCTTGCCTGCAGGTACGAATTCAACTCTAAACCTTCGATTGAGCTCACGATGGTCGTACCTGGTTCTCCTAGCGCTACAAATGAACCTGTGAGCCATTGACGAGGCATGGTAGCTGACAAGCGGATGCGAGGTGAGGTTTTAATCCATAACAGGCTGATATTGAGAGCTAATTGAGAATTTTGTGTACTGCTATATGTCCGTCACCGTTCCTTTACCCGTGACGGCCGTTCCGTTGCCCGTCCCGCCCCGTGGAGGCTCCTGAAAAACCTGCGACGGCACGGCGACGGTACGGGCTTACCCGTTCGACTCCCGTCAAAATGACGGCCGTGCCCGTCGACGGGACGGCGAACAGCCCTAGATTTTCTGAGCCATGAAACCAATGAAAAGAATGCGAATGGCGTCGAGAACTCATTTTTTCCCACGGTACAACTTTTTTTCGAGAATTTTGAAAATGAAATCACCTCCATTCCTCTTCCTGAGACATGGGTAGCCTTCCTGGACCTCAATGTAGGCAGTAGGAGCCAACACCCTCCATACCTACATGGTTTTAGCCCTCACTGAGGCGACTTCATTTTCGAACCCGGCTCGGCCGTGGTGATCTGCCGACACAACACGTGACGGTAGGGTTACCTATAATGTACGCATAAACAGTTGCGTTCCTTTATTTCAGCTAAAACGACAGACAGCATCGCGCTAAACACGAATCCCACCAAAATTGATGAGTTTTGCTTCGGCGCGTTGCAGCGGGTGCAGTTCGTGCCCAATCCGTCCAGGCTTTGGAGAGGGTATTGGGAGTCACCATGTGCACCCCCTCATCAATTTATTTGGGCCGAAACGCGTGAAAGCTCGGCGTGAAAATTCGGCCGCCGAAATGCGGCTGCCAGAAGTTGTAATTCTCATTTCATTGAAAAGGTAGCTGCCCGTGGCGCCAGTCGATGCAGCTGCTCAAACGGTGAATTTTGGTTATACAGTCAACTCTGTCTTAATCTGCAATAACCCATACTCTGCAAAAACCCATACAATTTGACATCCACCAAGACCGTTCTCACCTAAAAACCCATAACTCTGTTAAACTCCATAATCCATACCTTTTTTTGGTCCAAAAACCCATAATTTTCGTACAAATTCAAGCACTTCCACTGCAACTCTGCTGCTCAAACCATAAGAGAACCTTAGATTTGGCAGTGTCCATCCGAGACTCCAAGGCCCCACCTGAGAATATTTTGACCACAATTCACAGCCAACTTGGCTGCACCCCAGTACATCTCGATGAAATTGAGCTCACAGTGGTACTTGGGGTAAAAGTCGCAAATGTGACCCCGCGACTCCACCAGCTCGGCAAGGGCCGACTTCTGGTTCATGAAGTCGGGTTGGGTGAAGAGGATACGGCGGCAGCAACAATCAGTGCGGCCCGGCTGGCACTTGAAACCAGTGCACTGGGCCAGAAGGCCATCGCGCCACAACCCGCGCTCCCGGATAATCTGCTCCATTCCCTTGAACCACCCTGGCATGGTCGGGTGGTCCTCCGGGTAATGAAAGTCCTGCCGTTCACCATTGGGAAGCAGACCAGGACGCATACGCGGCCCATCTGGGTGGTGGGTCCAGGCCAACTTGGGAGCTTTGACCATCTTCCGTGCCGAAAGGGCATCGGGGGCGCGCTTTTGATGGCTGGGGGCGAATGGCCCGGTCTGCCTCAACGAGAAATTCTTTGTGTAATGTTTCGGCCGATTTGTGGCTTGTGCAAGCTCCCGAGTGCGCGCGGCTTCCAGCGCATCACTCAGAAGAGTTGCAAAGGTCTGGAGGGCGCTCTCCTCCGAGATTTCCGGTGCCTCAACAACCTGATCATCCAATTCGGGCTCGCGATCCTCGTTGGAATCCTCGCAGTCCAGATCCGGCAGCTCATTCCCCAGATCAAAGTCCCAGGTGTCCTCGGGAGCCATGTTGGATGGGTCATGAGCAGAGTTACAACAAACGAGGTACGAGGTTACTGTTGTAGCGTCTGTTTAGAAGAGACTAGAGCAGAGTGGTCATGCCCAAAGTCAGAGGAGTGGGAGACATCGACTGAAGGTGCAGGCTCCGAGAGGTGACCCGACTCGGAATCAGAATCATCGGCAGTTGGTTTCCGCGCATCAGTTTTTTTCGCATTTTGGCGCAGTTGCTGGGTCCGTTTGCTAGGTCTAGTCATCCCAGCACGAAAGGACACGAAGAGGAGGAGAGAAACACGTCGAAATTGCGTCGAGAGGTGCGGAAAACACGCAAGAAAACACGCCGAAACCATGAGGCTGATTGTGGCAGTGCAGTCACGTGTTGGTGGCTGTGCCGGCCACATTTTGCGGTCGTTTTTCGTGAATCGATGCCGTTCACGCCGAAAAGCACATAGAAACACAGAGAAAAAAAGTTTAGATTTTTTTTTTGAGAAGCTTATAACTTTGGACTGAGATGCATAAAAATTCAATCTCAACAGCCAACCTTCCTTGAAACAAGCATAGAATCATCTGACTGAACATTTTTGAACCATACTGTACTCCAGCAGCTGGTATAACTGGCCGAGATTTCGTCTGATGGCCGCTTACATCAGGGTGCCGGGGTTCCACGCCCTCTATCTTAGAGGCAAGTTTCGGAGTTGAGGTTCTTCAACTGAAAACAGTGGTCAGGGTCGTGGGATTTATTGTGGCCATGACGAAGGCAGTACTTGTCACCATTGTTGGAGGATGACTTGGCTTTACTGGAGCTCTGTGGTTTGGAAACCATGGCAACTTCATCATCCTGGTCAATGTCCAAAATTTCAATTCCGGTGCACCCTTGATCCTGGTGAGTGGGCTCTTTTCCAAGCCCTATGATGTGAGTAAGGGCAAACTGCATCTCATGTGAGTCTGGATGTGTTCGATTGAACATTGGCATAACTGTTCCCTGTAGCATTGATGTTACGCGACGGGACATCCTGAACAGGGGCCTACATCAGGGAAAGACCCCCGAGATATTTTGTCACATTTACCACTCTGCTGGTTCCGGGCGGAGTTTAATCTCGGATCAATTGGCAACCTGCCTTTTTGGAGCAGCGCCGCACTCATTGAATAATGGGTCAGTGGTCAATGTCCAGCATTCCTGACCATTTTTCCCTTCAACATTTGGCCGGGAGGTTCCCACGGTTGAAAGATGTTCGCGCGGGCTTCATTTAAGATGTGCTGGGTTGAGCTACGGACATCCCTCTCATACTAAACGTCTAAGGACCTCTGCTTCTTCACTGCCCACTCAGCTGCCTTCCCAGTCAAACCCATTCGGTAACTCATTATTGGAGTATGAGCACTCGGGCGCATCACCGAGGCTCGGGCATCTCGGCGAACTTGCGTGAAATATCGGAGAATGCTCAAGAATATTGTAGAACTATAATTCATGACTAGGAATGACTCGGTAAATTAGTATATATAACAATGGGGATTTTCTCACGAGCTTGTACCACCCGCCCTCACAGGCATTGTGTAAAGTCCTTAACGCAGAAACTCCATCACAAGCTCGTACATAGACTTACAAAAACTACTCACCACCATATCATTCTCATCTCAATTATCATCGCACACTACACACCGGGACGAAATGTCGACGAACACAAACAGCCTTCTATGTAATGTACCTAAATTGACCCGCTCCAACTACTTAATACAGTAAGTCGTTTTCCCTCCCACCCTCCTCTGTTTGTTCTCGCTACGCTCGGGTTGCTTTGGGTCTCCACTTCACGGACCCTCAGTGGCCTTTGCGTCCCGGGTTCGGTCGTTTCGCGTTCCACCTCCTCCCGCCTCGGACTTCCCCGCTGCTTTGCGCGCTGAAGCCGAGCGGCCGGAACGGCCGATCCCCCCGCACACCCACACACACACTCCCTCTTCTCTCACACATCACAGCTTAGGTGCGAAGCACCGAGCGTCCCCATTTCCTTTCTCTCCTTCTCGTGAGTCTCCTAGCAGGCGACCACCTACCTTGCGAAAACATTAGACACTTTTAAGCATCCCAGGATGCCGTCGGTCGCAAAAGTCCGAATTGAGTTATAACCCCTTGGAGAACCTTACAGACTTGTAAGCGATTTATGGCCATGGTTATAAGTCCCTGTAAGTGCTTATAAGTCCCCCCGCTTTGACAGTGTCTTTGGGACCACTTGTTACCCTCAATTCACCACAGTGCAATCACTAAGGCTGCCACCCGTGCCCGTGACGGGCACGGCCGTGCCATCGACGGTATTTTCACGGCACGGACCGTGGATTCGACGGCCGTGGGTTGAGCTCGATGACCTCTAACGGTACGGCACGGTCGACGGCACGGCCGTGACGGTGCAACGGTCAGTCTACAATTTAAAAATTGTCAAATACTCACCCCAGCAGGTATTTGGACCTTCTTGACGCCCTCTACAGCAGGCTGAATGGCAGACCTGCAAGAACAACATAAATCTCGGCCATGGGAATGAAAATGAGCAACATACCACACCTGGATTGTGGGCAGTGCCGAATTGTATGCTTCAGGGACGTCCCTCAAGCATTTTTTGTTGGCTGGAGAATGTCGAGGAGGAAACGGTGGTTCAAGTTCACATATTTAAACTCCGCCATCATCACCGGAGATTGCCGGCAGACTTGAAATCCAACCGTTCTGCGGGGTGAGCGACCTTTAGAATGATCTGCGGGGGGTTGATGACTTACCAGGAACCCAGTTGTATCGTTCCAGGCCAGAAACACCCCCAAAATCGTTATCTGGCGAAGACCCATCGCACGGCCGTCACGGCCGTGGTTCGACGGGTAGCCACGGTTCAAACCCGTGCCGTGACCGTGCCGTGGGAGGGAGTGAAACATTCCTGACGGCACGGCACGGCACCCGTGTCACGGCTCCCGTTGAACCGTGACCACGGGCACGGGCGGCAGCCCTAGCAATCACTGTTTGTCTTGGTCTGATGCATTCTGTACCAGTTCAACCTGAATTCACGCCGCTTCAGCTTTTCCCAGGCAGGTGGAGCTCTGTGGAGCCTGGACCCGGTGGCTCGAGCAAGGTGCAAAACTCAGGTCATGACCCCCCTACTTCCTCCGCCTGTGTATGCGCGCGACGCGAGTCCTTCGGATCCGCCAACTCTACTGTTCAAGTTCAATATTCACTTACATATACATACGATTCACTTACATACATACATTCACTGTCCTTGGTAGAACTTGAGGTTGTCAGTAAGCCAAAGGGGCCTCAAAGCGAGGCAGCAATACTATTTGCATTGTCGCTCAAAGTCACTTGTAGTAAGTTGGTATAACCAGTTATAAGTCCTATAAACCTGTAAGTACTTACAAGAACTTGTGATACCTTTTTGAATCTTATAGGCCCCCCAAAATACTTACAGAGTTATACCGTCTTATAAGCACTTACAAGAGCCTATAACTCAAATCGGACTTTTGCGACACGTCTCTCTTTTCTCTGAGCGGAAAACAACTCAATGTATCAAAGCGGGTCATTCGAGGCCTTATTGGTCCCAAGATATTCCTGAAAGTGCACAGGAAGACATATAGGTAGGTTCCATTTACTTGTGCGCCTGCAGACCTCTGAATAGTGTTCGACTCCTTTTGTTCAGCAATTCTTTACAAGCTGCCTCTAGTGTATTTCAGCCAGAGATGGACGGCTCCTTGAGGGTCAGGTCGGCTCTGGGTGATCTTGCTGTAACAGGCGTGCCCGTTCATCGGCGTCTCCCGTTTGCACGCAAGACGTTCAGGCCCGGAGTACTTTAGTCTCTTCTAAACAGACGCTACAACAGTAACCTCGTACCTCGTTTGTTGTAGGAGTACTTGCGAGTCCGTCAAAGGCTTGTTTTTAGTGATGTTTTGGCTTGGCTTGGCTTGGCTTTGAAACCCTGGCTTTGGCTTGGCTTCGTCCGGCTTTGGCTTCGTATTCCTCAAGCCAAAGCCAAAGCCACCAGAGCTGGCTTGGCTTGGCCTGGCTTTGGCTTAAGCCGGGACTTTCTCGCGAATCAGCAACGCGACACCGCCGCCGCGGCGGGAGCCATTCATCAGCGGCCGCCGTGGAAGCGACACCAGAGTATATCCCAAAGGGACTTCAGCAGGCTCATCCTCACCTGGCAGCATATCCGTTTCGGCAAAAAAGATTATATCGTACTCGCGCAAAACGTCGTGGAATTCGAAGCTTGTGAGTTTCAGAGTGAAGGTGTGGAATATATTCCAGGACATCACTTTTACGGTATCAGTAATGTCTCGCAAGCGGCGAGGGGCCTTTGCTTGCGGACCGGTTCGAACGCCGCGTCGCCCGTTCGAGTCGGAACGGCGGTCGTTCCCATCTCCGCGGTCGCGCAGGCGGGCAGAGCTCTGAGTCCCAACAGGTGTCAGAAATGAGCCGGTAGATGAGCCTGCGGGCGCAGCAGAACCAGAGACACTACGAGCATATTCAGCCGCGACGATGATCAGAAGACCAGGTAGCTGTTGTTTAACGTCGAATCGCGAAACTAGTTGCACTCGGTGACTTACCCCTTTTGGTTCTGCCAGTGCAATTGCCGTTTTGCCTGGCAGAGTGGCAAAAACTGCCCTAAAATAGTGCTGCCACGCTCACTAATTACACTATGTACATAGCATGGTGGCAATCAGTCTCCTACCCAGCCTCAGTTACTGAGGCTGGTAGGAGACTGGGTGGCAATCAAGTAGTACGTCTCAAATTCCGTCGGCACAACTCGGCATTGGCGGTAACCCCTGATTGAGAAGATATTCTGAGAACCAGGTTGCACAGGGTTGCCTCAGGAGAAAAGCATTATGTCTGCACATACAGTCTTTAACCGGGAAGCGCAACGAATTAGGTAATTCGTGGATTTCCCACGCAATATTAGTCCAAACGGGTGGATCCAAGCGCACATATTTATCTCTGGTATCTGTACTCCACAATACAACTCACCCTCAGTGAATGTGTGCAGTGGCCGTTGAGAACGAGGCCGAACTCTGTGGCGCATCACATTTGCACAAATTACGGCGAAGCGCAACACTTGACGACTCACAGTCAGGCACCGCCAGTGAGAAATTTGGACTTGCAAAAATCATGAGTGTCCTCGGGGACCTTAAGAGCCGCTGATGCACCTGAATATTGCCCGGCCGAGCCTATACTGGCCCAATATAATTGTTGAGTTTGGGGCAGGAATAAGCCCGCGTCATCTCTGTACAAACACTCATGATTTTCTTCGCCCACGGGTGTCTTTCGACCAAATCCTTTTGTAGACCTTGTCGCGCCATGTCGACGAGTGGTGAGTATTTTTTTCGGATTTATTGCACTTCTGAAATGGGGTAAACTGCTAGTGTTGCGCTACGCCGGGACGTTGCGCTTCCCGGTTAGCGACTGTACTGTACTATTTCGTTCAATTCGCCACGACCCCCGATGATTTTCGGAAATTTTGAATCCCATAAATCGAGAAAAAATTATTGCCGCGATAAAAAGGGTCCCGCGTGACGCGTGACTGTCGTTTTGAACGAAATTGTACAGTATATGCATTCTCCCATTCTCCTATTGAAGTAGTGACTTAGAGGGAATGTGTTCGCAGCTTGAACTGAGTTTATTCAGTGAAGTACTACGGTTTAAATACAAAATGAGAACAATAAAGCATAGGTACGTAGACAATAAACACAATAGGAGCACATGTATGTGGGAGTAGAAAAGAGTTCAGAGTCCTTCTAAACAATAGGGACAATAAGAAATAACCATGCGGTACATTCGTATCGCGTCGAGAGCTGTTGAACTTGCCGGCGCGGTGGTCCGTTCTGGTTCGGATTCCAACATCTCCGCCTTCATGATGCATATGGACTCATCAAAGTCGGGTCAGAATTGAGTGATTATTGATCAATTCAACATTGAGGGAGTAACACTGGGAGCAATTTTGAGCTTCCTTGGAACTCTAAATCAGAACACCAGAGCTGCACTGAACTGTACCGTTTTTTTTTCGTTCAATTCGACACGACCCCCGATGATTTTCGGAAATTTTAAATCCCATAAATCGAGAAAAAATTATTGCCGCAATAAGAAGGGTCCCGCGTGACGCGTGACTGTCGATTTGAACGAAATTGTACAGTAATGATTTGCACGCAAAGTGCAAATCGCGAGCAACACTGTTTTTTTTTCTTTTTTTCTTTCGTTCAATTCGACACGAGTCGCGACCCAGTACAAAGAATCTAGTCTTGAGTTTACCGCGGGGCTAGTGCTGTTGGCAGATCTCTGCCATTCTGCCCGGCAGAATGGCAGAATGGCAGGCAGAATGGCAGAAGTCGCCCGGTGATGGCAGAAATCGGCAGAAATTCGGCGGTCGAGAACTGCTTCACGGTCAGGTGGCTGATGAAAAATACGTAGTTTGAACTCCCATTGTCCGTAGAGACGCGAAACTATTTCCTGGTCACCCATGGTCGTTCCCTGGACTCTGTGATCACCACAGCATTGCAATTGGCCATGCAGTGGAAGTGGAACGCCCAGCGAGCGATTCAACTGAAGATCGACCTCAAGGCATATCACCAATGCAAATCTCCCTTTGCTGGAGGCAGCCGGAATGCGCGTGAATGGTGGGAGGATGTCACTGCCGAGAATCACGAAGGCATACGCGACCTCGGAATTGTCCTGGCCAGCATTGTGCCTCATTCCGCCGACGTGGAAAGGCTCTTTTCGGATCTAGGTGGAATCAACACGCCGCGGCGCAGCACCATGACCGTGGCAAACATGGAGAAGACAGGGAAAATTCGCAGTCGTCTCTCCTATGAACTCTATCTTGCTGCGAAGGGAAAGGCCGCAGGAGCTACTGTGCATCGAAAACACGAACACATGCACACTCACTGTGAAGAGGAAGTGTCATGAACTTCATGATGTCGTTCATGATTGTTCATAATGAAATTCATGATGTTTTACCAGGAAATTCCTTACCTTCCAACATGATTTCACAACAAAACATCATGAACGAGGGTGTTGAACTTCATGACGAATATGGGAACATTCATGATGGGTGTTTCATGATGTTTTGTCGTGAATTCAACACGATTCATCATGAATAATGGCTGGTCTAAAACCGAAAAAAAGACAATAGGAAAGGTACCAGCAGCATCCTACATGCCACTGGTACCACTCACACCCACGAAGGAACTTGAACGGGGAAGGGGTACATAGGCAGACAAGTAATATAATGGATTGGTAGAGGCAAACTCAGTAGGAACTCAAAGTTGAAGTCGCACATATACACAGGAGAAAATATTGGGAGGTCATCACCTGAGTTTTGCACCTTGTTCGAGACACCGGGTTCAGGCTCCACCGAGCTCCACAGCCTGGGAAATCTGGGAGGACGATGAATTCATGTCGAAACATCGGGAATTCATGATGTTCAGAAAACAGCCAAAATTTGTCAAGTTCACCATCATGAATCCCGTCATGAAATTCAGCATTGCGTTCATGACAAACCACCATGAAACTTGAACTTCATGACGGGGCATCATGAAGTTCATGACGAATCCTTTTCACAGTGACTCAGCTTAGTCCTGGCATTAATGCCGAGCTTGCGAAGGACCTCGAAAACCCAATCACTTGGATACCTCCGCTCGATGGCAACAACGACTCGGAGGACTCAGAGAATACAGTTCAGAAGGCATACCAGGATTTGGAGAGGACCATAAATGACGAGGAGCCTGCTGTGCTCGTTCCGGGTTCGGACCCAAAGTTCGGTTCGGTTCAGGTTCGGGGTACTTTTCCCCGAACCCCGAACGCGAACGCCGCGTTCGGTTCAGGCTTTTGCCGAACCCCGAACCTGAACGGGGGTTCAGGTTCGGTTCGGCGTTCGAACGCGTTCGAACCTGAGCAAAGTTCGGGCTTCTCGGGGCCCCCAAATCTGGTGAGAGGGGGCATAAATGGTATATTTTTGCGACTTGACCCAGGCAGTGACATTCAAAAGTGGTGTTCAGCGCCAGACAAAGTCAGAATCACGGAATATGGTACTCGAGAAATCATGTCCCTGAACAGGTTGCCAAATTTCGACCCCGGTGCGTACCAATTCTATCCCGAGGCGAGAGTTACAGTAAGTTATGGACTAGGTGACGGCAATCCAATGAAAATCGCATCAAATCTGGGACCAGATACACCCGAATACACTGAAACTGGAGTGAAAATCTGCTGTTGCAGTTCAAGGTTCGGTTCAGGTTCGAACGCGGACTCGAGGGCCTGAACGCCGAACGCGAACGTTGCGTTCGGTTCGGCAATTGGCCGAACCGTGAACCTGAACGTCGCGTTCGGTCCAGTTCGGTTCAGGTTCGGACCGATTTCCGAACCGAACCTTGCCAGCACTAGGTTCGGTAATCAACGGGGAGTTGGTGGATTTCAACGAATTGGCGCGTATGGATCGCGGGGAATCAGTCATTGCAGATGAATATCGCGTCAATGTGGTCGGGGATGGCGACGCGGGCGGTTGGAGTGTCGAGGACCTGATGCAGAGCTGAAAAAAGGCCAAATTTGTATTATTTAGTGTGAAATTTGCGACCCGGATTCTGCCAATTCTGCCTCATTCTGCCGGTATTCTGCCCTGCCATTCTGCCATTCTGCCTGGCAGAATTGACCGAAAACTATTCTGCCCACAGCACTACGCGGGGCGGAACCTCAGTACCCACCCTTATTACGTAAGGTTGACGTAAAGTGCGGAGTTTCAACTTCCCTTTTCCTACTTCGGATGTTCCAAGCCCAAAAGTTATCTGAAGCTCCTCCAGGGCATTCAGAGCACACATGGACCTTCAGAACCACCTGAATGTATTCAATATGGGGCGAGAAACAACCCACTGATTTGGCATCTGCCGGCTGATCGAACTCGGCATTGTTGTTCTGCGGCCTCGCACGACATTGTGAGCACAGGAGCCACTGATTTCATTTCATGGACTATGAATCTCTCTGACTACTGGCAGAAAACACGTCTCGCCGTTTTGAGCCCAAATACGCAGGGGCGTAAAATTGTATGGTGCCCGCCACTTAGTCACCACCTCTGCTGCACTACTGCCAAATCGGCCGGAGGCATTTTCTTTTTTTTTGCCCTTTTCTGGCCTGTTGGAAGCGCAAATTCTTGTTCTCTGAAGGCTAATACTTGACCTGTGACAATGACCAATGACTGAACTGCATGAGTTCAAGGCTGCAGCAACACATATCACATGCTACCTTGATGCTACCTGTATGCAGCTTTGACGGAGAATACCCCTGGATGGCTCAGACTGCCAAATCGGGTGGTTCAAAAGATTATCACTCCCCCAGATATTTAGCTATTAAGAATCGGTCTTGGGGATCTGTTCTACTCATGAAAAGGAGTCGTCTGGCAAGGGGAAAGAAAAATAGGTAAATATGTGCGGCAGTAGTTGCAGTTGTCACGCAGAGGTGGTGACTAAGTGGCGGGCACCATAGCCATTTCTTGGGTGATCTGTGACTTGTTTTGGATGTTCGAAGATTCCCTCGGTGACCCGTGACGCGCATCAATGTTGGGAGGGTCCCCTTATTATATAATCGTCGGAGTTTGAATTTGCGCCTGCCACCATTCGATACACCACCAGCTATATTTACCACAACTAGGAGCCCAAATTGACTGTAAGCCATTCCACTCAACCTCTGACCTCTTTCGGGTCTCCCCGCTCCCCGTGTTAACTGCAGAAGACAAACGGGGCTTGGTCAGCGGCAGCACCATCAAGAATCGGCATCGCCCTCCTGGTCTCGAGTAAAAAATGGGACTTCGCCACGGTCTCGAAAGCTCTTCAGGGAGTATGACTGACATATAAAATTCATGAAATACGCGTCGTGAGTTTCAAACTGGACACCGCGAAATCCGTGATTATATAATAGTGCCGCCCTCCCATCAACGGAACAAGGGAATCGACAGACTACAACAAACGAGGTACGAGATTGTCGTTGTAGCCAAGTTGTAGCGTCTGTTTATAAGAGACTATGGACTAAATGAATTCGCTGTCCTGTTGACCCATGCCCAGACCATCCACTCCAGTGCCCCGCGCTGTCTACCGGAGCGGAGCGGAGGGATTATCTTGTACCCAAATGTCATCCCGACCTGGATCAAGATTCCTGGAAACAATCGGTAAGTATGTACCATTTCGTTCAATTCGTATATTAGTCCATCAATTAAGACCTGAATTTATTCGAATATGTACATGAATATATATACTAAAAGCAAGACTAAAAGCAAGCTGTAGAGCTGCTGTAAAGATGCTGTAAAGCATGAGATACAGAATACATAAAATTTAAATGGTGAGCTGTTAAAAAGGTGTAAGTGTTGAACCTCGGAGCTTTGACTCGGAATTGGCGTATATATAGGCGGAGGTCAGACAGGGTAGCCGCACCGTACCCCGCAAAATCTCCGACTCAGACAACAAATGTCTTCCCCTGCTTCCGCTTCTCCGTCTTCGTCTTTTAGCTCGCCTTCTACTAGCAGCACCTGGAGCAGCCCCTCGAGCAGCGTCCGCAGCTCCCATGTACACGCAGCCTCCCTCGTCGACCCTGCAACGCACTCTCCTGCTCTTATGCAGCTCATCGATATCCGGCTTGACAAGCATGTTATCGGTAAGTCTGACTCTCTCCTCGAAAAACCAAGTATCTTGAGCCTAACTTCCCTACAGACTATGTCGTCGAATGCGTCGTCGAAACAGTCGACTACGCCATCGGGCGCATCCCCTCGGCGACCAACCCCGCGCCCACCCAAGGCCGCGCCACACACTCCCCTTTCACCCAAAAATTTACTGCCTTCGTGCAAACGGTCGTCTCCGGCACTGATGTGACGGCCGCCACCGTGCTCACCGCCCTCGTCTACATCCACCGCGCGCGGCCGCACCTCTCCATCGCCCTCGAAGAGTGGGCGCTCGAGCGCGTCTTCCTCGGCGCCCTCATCACGGCGAGTAAGTACACCAACGACAGCACGCTGAAGAACGCGCACTGGGCACTGTGCTCCGGTGTCCTCGGCAAGCGCGATGTCGGGCGGATCGAGCGCGAGTTCCTCGCCGTACTCGATTGGGAGCTGGGCGTCTCCGAGTCAGACATCCTCGCGCACCACGAGGGCCTCCTCGCGGCCTCCATGCGCTCCAGCACACTCGCCTCCCGGGTCGTCCGCAAGAGCGCACCGGCGGCGCCCATCCACCACGTCCACGTCCACACCTGGCGCCCGAGCGTCCCTGAGCTCGAGCCCTCCTCGCCCCAATCGAGCCTCGCGAGCCGGTCCCCGCGCACGCCGGTCTCGCAGCACGCGGCGGACGTCCCTATGGACGTGGACGTCGATACCGCGTATGCGTACCCCGCGCAGAAGACACACCTGCCACGCGCCGCTTCGCATTCGCGCAACTTTGCGGTGCATGTGAATGCATAGGGTCCACCGACGGATCCTAATGAGAACAAGACATCAGTATGGTCTCAGACGTGTACGATAGTGACAACGACTGTACTGTAGTATTTCGACCGAGTGTTCACGCCTTGTCACCCGTCACCATAGGTGTTCACTGGACAAGGTGTTAATTCCTCGGCAATCACACAAAATTACCATAAATGGACGTCCGGCAAGTGCCGGACAAGATTTTTGGAGTGTTTTTCGGCCCAACTGGGCTCAGAAATTGCCCCGTCAACGTCACTTATACAAAAAGTGTTCAGTTCACGATCCGCTGTCACCCGTCACCTGAACACTCGGTCGAAATACTACAGTATTCGGAGAATATGTACCTAATGAGAACAGGACATCAGTATGGTCTAGCTAAGCAGTAAGTACAGTGTCCGAGCAATGTATGATTGAGCCTGCGTACCTCAGACGTGCACGCTAGTGACAACGGCTGAGGAAAGCAGCGGGCGGCGCCAGCGCACACTGATCTACGGTGCGGCAATCACAGCGAATCCCCGAAAGGGATACGCGCCGAGGGACGCGTCAAAGACGCGTCGATGATTGAGCTCGGTGAGAGCCCGATGGCGCTGAGTTCTTCATCAGATCCGTCCGCCACCGCCACCCCCGCATTCATTCATTCGATCCGCGACGACGCATGTCTCGCCTTTCGAGAAGTTTCGACCACAAACAGCAAATTCCGGCGCCGCACTGCGCGCTCCGGATAATCGTGCCATATCTTAGTAGTAATGAGAGAACTCAGTCGTGAAGAAGGAACGACTCTACTCGTTATCATCAAAAATAAATACAAATTGGCTCCCACAGGGCGAAAAAAATAGTATTCCCCCAAGCCCAGTGTGCAAACATGGTGAGTAGGATGTATGGAAGACATTAGATATACTCGTCATCACCAAAAGTAAATACAAATGGCCTTGTTTCTATGCAAATTGGGCCTGGATCATGGAGCCCATGCACCACCATGGGCACTGGCATCCTGGTTAACACCCCCACAGTTTACTCAGCCAAAGCAAAAGGGAAGGATGTGCCAGCATCTGGAAAACGGGTTTTCTGTGATACTGTAGATATGCGTTCGGCTGGATAGGCTGCCGGCGTCTCGGTAGGTGCCGATAGATCTGATGGTGCGATGTAGATCCCGATAGACATTCACAGTCTCGGTAGACTTCGTGAGTCTACCGTATTTCTGCTTGCTCTATCTCTTTCCACCAAGAATCTGCAGTCCTATATCCGATCTTTCCTTGCCCAACTGACCAACATGACGACCCTGAAATGGAGCCGAGAGCCGAATGACTTAAATACCGCACCTTCATCAAGATCTTCTCGTCGCCCTCTTCCCTTTCCCCTACCTTTCCCCCCATCTCGACGCCTATCTACTGTCTTCATTTGCAAGTTGTGCTCTCACTCCCATGCTGTTTGGCTTTGATCTACTTCAAAGGGCAAGTATTTACGCGTCAAGACTCAAGGCAGCTGCAAGACGACCGCCGACTCATGATCAAGCAGAAAATCTTTGGGCCCTGGTGAAATTCAAGTTCCCCTTCAAGCCTCAAGCTTCAAGATTCAAGCCCTCTTCCTCCTCAAGCTCCATCTCAAGCCTCAAGCTATCAAGCCTCAAGCTACAAGTCGTTGAAAGCCCGCAGTTTATATTGTTCCAATAGGATAGTGGTCCAGAGCCCCCAGTACGAAATAGTGTTGCCGCGGCTCGGCTACGGCTGGCTCGGCTCGGCTTTTGATGGCTTTCAAGCCGTTACAAAATTGGGCAAGCCGAGCCGCACTCAAGCCGCTGGCTTGGGACGGCTTTGGCTCGGCTCTGGCTGAGCCAACGGCTTGGACTGAAATGGAAATACTGTACTATTTCGTTCAATTCGACAGGACCCCCGATGATTTTCGGAAATTTTAAATCCCATAAATTGAGAAAAGATTATTGCCGCAATAAAAAGGGTCCCGCGTGACGCGTGACTTAGTCTCTCGTAGACAGACGCTACAACATGAGGCGCTCGTACCTCGCTAAATTGTACGCGTGACTGTCGATTTGAACGAAATGGTACAGTAGTTTAGAGATACTCAGTGCTCCACCCATATCTGTATGGGATACCATCTAGGCTCTATATTATCATTGTATGCACATCTTCTTAGCCTCATACTGCTTCAGAACTGAAACTATCAATGATATTCGGAACCTGTTCAGTCCGAGTTTTGGGATGGCAAAGGCCTGGATTCAAGAGTGAAGTGTTTACAGCACATATTTCAGTGTTAAAAAAGTGCATAATGAGAAAGCCATGGTGTTAGATATCACGAATTTTATTAATCTCCTTATTTCGAACCAAACAAATGCAGTGTTACAGTATGTTTTGTCGAACTACAAACCAAGGACCCTTGATTTTGGTGCTACAGTCATTTTCGAGACTGCCTGAGAGGTCAGTTGCTCATAGTAATCAAGTGAGATTAATGACTGGACAAATGAACTGTGAGTCCGAAAAAACACCAATATCTGGTTAACTTTGGTTCACACTGTGCTGTGGGTGGTGGTTTATGAAATGCAATGGCCATCCATCGTGAAAAGTGCACTCCAGTCCTTGTTATCCAGTTCTAATCCAAATTGGGTCGAGCCGTGGCTCGAGCGGCTTGAAGCCAGCTCAAGCCGTAGCCGAGCCATCCAAGCCGATTGCCTGATTGGGACGCTCAGCTCGGCTTATTTGCGGCTCGGCTCGGACGGCTAGCGACTTTGAGCCGAGCCGCGGCAACACGAGTACGAAACCACTCTGCGTGGGAAAACCTGCTCAGTGGACTGGGTTTTGGAGGAAGATCACATGTGAAAAGATATAAGAATAACACAATACTGTCATTAGAAGTCACCCAAAAAGTTTGACCCCAGTAAGGCAATAGATGGACGCAGAGCAGCTCAAAAATGAAAGCTTGAGTTCAGCGGTGGAGTCCAACTCCCATAATTAATTCTGCGTAATGCGTAATCCGTCCTCCAAGGTTCTCGGATCCGTCCGCATTCCGTGCGACAATTTTCTGGTCAAGCTCTCGGAGCTCAAAGTTTTCTGCTTTGGCGTACGCCCGATCAATGCACGTGGTAGTGCAGCCGTTGTCCAGCAGCGCCTTGATACGGCATGTCTTCCCCGTGTCCGGAGACATCAGCTCCACTGACACCAGCATCTCATGCTGCTTCCGCTGCTTCTGGAACTCCCGGAGTTCCTGCGCTAATAGGTTGTCTGAAATACCCATCGCGCGTCGTGCAAGCCACCTGGCTGCCTCCTGCTTCTTGAGTCCAAAGGGGACTCGTGTGTGTTTTGGCGCTTCCCCCACAACTGTGGGTTGAGCCATCTCGGTAGCACCGCCCTTTTTATCCGCACTATTTTTCTCACTGGTTTGGGTTCCAGGGGCCTTTTTAAATAAACTCCAACTGTCACGATTCGATTCCAATCTTATCGCGACAACGCCTATCTCGGAGGCGCCTAATGAAGCGCCCACAGATGAGATAACGAAAGGATTAGATATGGACTTAGATTAGATAGTTGAACACCTGGCAAACACATGGTAAAAGAACATTGCAGAACATTCCGGCACTACATGTTGCAGCAGGATGGTTTACGCACCGAGTACATGCACGATTCATATTCACACGGTTCACAGAACAGTATAAGTAGAGTAGTTAGTTTCTTGTATTCCTTAGTCTTTTATTCGATTCATTTCTCGAAGTCCTGCGCATCTCACTCCCCAATCCGCTATCTCTGTATAGTCGGACGAGATAAGGCTTTGATTGTGACATAATAAAAGACTCCCCTTCGTACCACCCGTACCCCACTTCACCTTACCACCACCCACGCACTATTTGCGTAAGCATTACCATTTCACCATCTCGCGCGCTCGCGCACTCGTTCCAAACCTCCTTTCCCTTTCCTCCATTTCCGACAACCCGTATCGGACCACTATAACAGACAGACGCTGTACCACGGGAAACGTTGAGTCCGTCCCAAGTACAATAGCAGTCGTAGGGGTACTGGGCAGATCCTCGGAGAGGCCCATCCCGCTATCGCCGGGGGTGTTGTAGAAGACCCGGGATAGTTCTGTTCGCAAAAGACCGATACGGACCCCACCAACCGCTTAGTGCGGAAGAAGACCAGTCGCGCTGTTCCGCGCACCCTCTAGCACCGGCTCTTCAGAGTCATCATCGTCGTCGTCGTCTCCCTCCGCGCACCCACCACCTCCTCCTCCTCACGGCGTACCTACACATCTACCGCCTCTTCCCTTGATACTCCCCACACCTACTGCGCCACCCACTTCACCGTCCCCCGCCACACACCTTTACCACTCGTTCCCGACCCTCACCGACATGTCTCACCACGCCGCATCCCAGGGGCCAAGCCGTGCCCCATCCCCTGCACCTAGTGTGCAGATGAACGACCCCGAACCCCTTGCTCCCACGCCGAGAATCTCATCCTCTCGGATCACCCTCGCCTCTCTCCCGCCGCACTTTGACGGGAACGACAAGTCCAAGTGGGACACTTGGAAAGATGCGCTCGGAAATTACATCTGGGCATACGAGGCGGAGTTTCGCACCCCGAAGACAAAAATCGCCTTCACGATTTCGCTGCTCGGCAGCAAGGACGGCGCGCCCAGCCCAGCTTCCAACTGGGTCCGTAATTGGCGCAAGCGAGTGCTCGACGAGGACGACGAGCTACCGGAAGGATATTCCTTCAAGGGTTTTTTGGACGACCTTGGCAGGACGTTCAGGGACCACAATGTGCGCCAGACAGCGTACATTCGCCTTACCACCACGAGGCAAGGGAAGACCGCCTTGGCGGACTTCATCCAGGCGTTCGAGTTGAACGCAGAGGAGGCGGGATACGACCCGCACGACGACTTGCACGGGCACCACAACCAGTTCCTGTGCGAGAACCTAGAGAACCTCGTCAACGAGGAGGTTCGCACGCAGCTCTATGCCGGGGGCGTAGAGATCCCGGAGGATTATGCCGGGATGAAGGCCAGGATGATGACGATCAGTCGCATCCTAGAGCGGCAGAAACTGCGCAAGGCGCAGCAGCCAAAGGCGGCCGGGACTCCGTTCTGGGTCCCCGCCAAACCTCCCCCACCCGCACCCAGCGGTAATCACCGGGGAACTGCGCCAAATTTGGCGAAGAAGCTCGGTCCGGGGGAAGTAGCCCCTATGGACGTGGATGCTTCGAAGTCGAAGGGGAAACCCTTCAAGTGTTACAACTGTGGCGATGAAGGCCACATGGCACGCGAGTGCCCACAGCCACACCGGGAGCGTGGAAAGATCAATGTCCGCGCTCTGCGGACGAACGAGATGTCGAAGGAGGATTTCAAATTCCTCTTTGACCAGGCCCGGGCCATGTATGGCCAGGATTTTCAAGGAGGGCCCCGATCAAGGCCGAATCGGCGCCCCCCGCTTCTCTTCCCCTAAATAAATATGTTCCGCTTGAGGTGGAACCCACCGAGACCCGAAGTTCTTTTGTAAATTATATAAAACAGCGCACTGCTCTACGTACACAGGACAATATAGTAGTAGGAGTAGATGTAGAAAAAGACAAAAAACAAATACGTATTTTAGAGAATCTGAATCGCATCCGTAATATTAAAAACCGTAGAATGAACGAAGTGAACAAGCGTTGGTGTCACAATCAAAGCCTTATCTCGTCCGACTATACAGAGATAGCGGATTGGGGAGTGAGATGCGCAGGACTTCGAGAAATGAATCGAATAAAAGACTAAGGAATACAAGAAACTAACTACTCTACTTATACTGTTCTGTGAACCGTGTGAATATGAATCGTGCATGTACTCGGTGCGTAAACCATCCTGCTGCAACATGTAGTGCCGGAATGTTCTGCAATGTTCTTTTACCATGTGTTTGCCAGGTGTTCAACTATCTAATCTAAGTCCATATCTAATCCTTTCGTTATCTCATCTGTGGGCGCTTCATTAGGCGCCTCCGAGATAGGCGTTGTCGCGATAAGATTGGAATCGAATCGTGACATTACCCCCCCTCTAGAATCGACGTCCTCGTCGATGGCGATGAAGGAGTTTGTTTCAGGAATAAATAACTTCTTCGTCGAGTATTGTTGCGACTCCTCGCGGCATTTGTATCTTTTAACTAAATAGTCCCCATCAGGAAAAACTCACTGGGGATTTGTTACCCGGTTAGTTATGTTGCGCGGGATTGCACACAGTAGATTTGGGCTGGTGTATGTAGTCGCCGTAGTCAACCGTAGTCGGGCGAGGATCTTCGTAGCGGGTCATTGATCCGCGGTGATGCTATGTTGAAATACCAACCCGACGGCCATTGTATGTTGCACTACATTCTTTCTCGTCAAGGTAAGTGAGGGTAAGTGAGTGAGGTAGAAATGAATACACCACACCGGGTACTACGATGTTCGTGTGTCAATCTAACATTTATCTTCAATGAAGGGCGGTCAGTTCAGAATTTTTGGCCGAAACTTCTCTTGTGACTTGGATTCACCCCTCTCTTGGACTGGCATGTCTTCAGCTGTGCAGCATAAGCGAATATCGAGACCTTTTAGATGGCAAGACGACGCGCGAGGTTCCAAGTCATTCAAAGTCCGCTCGGTGATCATCAAAAATATGACAGATGGTTACGGATGGCGTGATTTCTGACAGTTGGTTCGTCGTCTCTTCTTCTCCTCCCACCACCACTCCCCCCTCACTCGTCCACTGTCCAGCTTCAAAGCCCGTCGTCCCACGCAAACCTGCTTCCATGCTGCCCTCGCCTCAACGTTGGATGGAGTTTATTTAAAAAGGCCCCTGGAACCCAAACCAGTGAGAAAAATAGTGCGGATAAAAAGGGCGGTGCTACCGCGATGGCTCAACCCACAGTTGTGGGGGAAGCGCCAAAACACACACGAGTCCCCTTTGGACTCAAGAAGCAGGAGGCAGCCAGGTGGCTTGCACGACGCGCGATGGGTATCTCAGACAACCTGTTAGCGCAGGAACTCCGGGAGTTCCAGAAGCAGCGGAAGCAGCATGAGATGCTGGTGTCAGTGGAGTTGATGTCTCCGGACACGGGGAAGACACGCCGTATCAAGGCGCTGCTGGACAACGGCTGCACTACCACGTGCATTGATCGGGCGTACGCCAAAGCAGAAAACTTTGAGCTCCGAGAGCTTGACCAGAAAATTGTCGCACGGAATGCGGACGGATCCGAGAACCTTGGAGGACGGATTACGCATTACACAGAATTAATTATGGGAGTTGGACTCCACCGGGAACGAATAAAGTTCTTGGTTACAAATCTCGGGAAGGCCCGTGTATTTATCGGATACGACTGGTTATTTAAACACAACCCCGAGATCGACTGGAGGTCTCAGAAAATTACCTTCAGTCGGTGCCCGCCCGAGTGCAACATGCAAGGCACCGAGGAAACCGAGGGCTGGAAGCCGGAGGAAGCGCTCGAGGAGGGCGAGTCGATCTTGATGGTCGACTTTGCGGAGCACATAGACCTGCGTGTCAAGGCCACTCAGGCACAGCAGATGGCGGAGGAGGCAGAAAGAGACAGAGAAAAGATGACGGAGGACGCGGTTCCGGAGCAGTATCGCGAATACATCAAGGTGTTTGCAAAAGAGTCGTTTGACCGACTTCCGGAAAAGAGGCCGTGGGATCATGCGATCGAACTAAAGCCGGACTCCAAGGCAGTTGATTGCAAGATCTACCCGTTGTCCCAGACGGAGCAGGGAGAGTTGACCAAGTTCCTAGAGGAGAACTTGAAGAGTGGACGTATCAGACCGTCGAAATCACCTATGGCTTCGGCGTTCTTTTTTATTAAAAAGAAGGATGGAAGCCTTCGACCGGTGCAGGATTACCGGAAGCTTAACGAGATGACGATCAAGAATCGTTATCCACTGTCGCTGATCTCGGAGCTTGTCAATAAACTCCGAGGAGCGAAGGTCTTCACGAAACTGGACATTCGCTGGGGATATAATAATATTCGTATTAAAGAGGGAGATGAATGGAAGGCGGCTTTCCGAACCAACCGCGGCTTGTTCGAGCCGCTCGTGATGTTCTTCGGCTTGACAAACTCGCCGGCCACTTTCCAGACAATGATGAACGACATCCTTCGCGAGTTAATTAACGAAGGAAAGGTCATTGTCTACCTCGACGACATCCTTATTTTCACGGACACCCTGGAAGAGCACCGACTTATTGTAAAACGAGTGTTGGAGATACTCGAGAGAAATCAATTGTATTTAAAGCCGCAGAAATGCGAGTTTGAGCGCAGTGAGGTCGAGTACCTTGGAGTAATTATTGGTCACAACTCCATGAGAATGGACCCTGTGAAGATCCGGGGGATCACCGAGTGGCCGGAACCGAGAAACCTCAAACAAGTCCAGGCGTTTTTGGGGTTCACCAATTTCTATCGGCGATTCGTACGGGGATACAGTGAGGTGGCCAAACCCCTCACGAGGTTGACGGGGAAAGAGGGCTTCTCCTGGGGAGAAGAGCAGAAGGCGGCCTTCCAGAAGTTGAAGGACCGGATTGCGGAGGACGTGGTGCTCGCACTTCCCATGGATCACGGGAAGTTCCGGATAGAGGCTGATGCATCGGAGGGAGCAACTGGGGCGGTGCTTGAGCAGGAGCAAGAGGGGGGGTGGCGCCCAGTGGCGTTCCAGTCCCATGGACTGAACGAGACGGAGCGGAACTACGAGATCTACGACAAAGAGATGCTCGCAATCATGCTCGCGTTGGAGGAGTGGAGATCTCTCTTGATGGGAGCGCAGGAGACATTTGAGATCTGGACGGATCATCAAAACCTGCAGTATTTTAAAAGTCCTCAGAAAGTCAATCGGAGGCAAGCGCGATGGATAGTTGAGCTGTCCGAATACGACTTCACGCTTTCTCACCGGCCTGGAGCGCTGAACAAGAAAGCTGATTTACTATCCCGCCGGGCGGACCACGACCAAGGGAAGAATGATAACGAGAATATTGTTCTTCTCAAGCCTGAATATTTTCGATCTCAGGAAATCGAGTTAGAGGGACCCGAAGCCGAGATCATGTCACAGATCAAAGCGGAGAAGAAGGTCGACAAGAGCGTGAAGCTGGCGCTCCAACAAAAACTCCCTGGCTGGGAGAGGATCGATGACCTTATCTATTATAATGGACTCATCTATGTGCCGCACAACCCGGAGTTGCGAGATAAGATTATCGGGTTGCACCACGATAATGCTCTGCTTGGTCACCCAGGACCAAATCGGACACAGGAAATGATTGAGCGTAATTATTGGTGGCCACGGCTGGGAAACCAAGTTGGTAGATATATAAAAGCATGCGAGCCGTGCCAACGAACAACGGTTCATCGGTATAAGCAGGGAAAGCTTAACCCGCACGAGATTGCGGCAGGACCCTGGCAGAATATATCCATGGATCTGATCGGACCACTGCCAGTCAGCAATGGTTTTAATGCTATACAAGTCTGGGTCGACATGTTCTCGAAGATGATCCACTGCGAGCCAGTCAATATGGACTTGTCTTCCGAAGGTGTTGCCCGGTTGACCCGGGACCGAGTGATTCGATACCATGGAATTCCTCGCAAGATCGTCTCGGATCGGGATCCGCGGTATGTCTCGGGATTCATGAAGGAGCTGAACCGGCTCCTCGGCATTGAGATGAACCCGAGCACGGCATTCCACCCAATCACCGATGGCCAGACCGAGCGCATGAACCAGGAGATTGAGAAATATCTCCGTATCTATGTAAATTATCGCCAGTCGGACTGGGCGGAATGGCTCGCGCTGGCGGAGTTCACCCACAACGACAAGACAAGCTCGTCGACGAGCATGTCACCGTTTTTTATAAATTCCGGACTCCACCCCTGGAAGGGGATAGAGAATGCAGTTGAGTCGCGCAACGAGGCCGCGAACGACTTTGCCGGAAAGATGAAAAAGATTCGTGACGAGGCGACAGCAGCGCTGGAGAAAACCCAGAAAAGCATGAAAAAATATTATGACGCTCACCGGCGTGATGCGCCAGTATTTAAAGTTGGAGACAAGGTCTGGCTGGAGGGGAAGGACATAACCACGGACCGGCCAACAAAGAAGTTTGATGACTTACGGTTGGGGCCGTATGAGGTCATGGAGAAGGTGGGGGCATCGGCCTGGAAGTTGAGACTTCCGGAGACGGACAAGTCACATCCGGTCTTCAACGAGAAGCTCTTGACGCCGTATGTGGAGCCCCCGGCGCATCGAAAGGAGAATCGCCCCGCTCCCCAGATAGTGAGCGGCCACGAGGAGTACGAGGTGGAGGAGATATTGAAGCACCGCAAGCGCGGCAAGGGCTACCAGTATTTAATCAAGTGGAAAAATTATCCGTTGGCGGAACGGACTTGGGAACCTAGACGGCATCTTACACACGCAAAAAAGATGCTTGACAAATATAATGCGGATCACGGAATCATTATCCGTGCTTTGCCTATATTTCCGAAGGGCCACTGGCATCAGGAAAAATGCAGGTCAGTACAGCGCGCAATGTAGTCAATGTAGTTCGTGTAGTGCCGTCGTTACCCCCCTGAAATATAGGGCGGCATAGTAGACTGGGCAACTACAGAGTACTACGATAGTCAACCGTAGTGCCGTAGTGTCGTCGTAATGTAGCCGATGTATGCGCTTATAGCGCACTGTATTTAGGATAGTAGAGGGCCGGATAGGTCAATTGTGGATGTGAAAATGAATTGCACTACTTAAAACACCAGAGGATATTTACGAACATGTACGGACTCGAGCGGACACCCTTAGCTATCAGGATAATTGAGTGCGAAGAACTATAAGATATAATGAGGAGCGCGGACATGATCAGGGGAGAACACTCACATTCCGGTATCAATGGGAACGGTCTGAATGTGGGCGAGACGGCGGCATGTTGAGGGAAGCTTGGGTAGATCGAGTGGAGCAATCAAGGCAGCGCGAGTTTGCGCGCGAAGGTATTGGGACAGAGCGGAGGTGGGGAGGGGCCTTGAGATGTTTGAGAGGAGACTTGGCGGGTGTTCGCGTTTTGAAGGTGGCCTGACAAGTTTGAGGCTCGTTGGAGGAGCGTGCCGCAGGATGTTTTTCTTGAACAGGACTTGGAATGGGCTTGAAGGGGGAGGACAAGAGGCAAACATGCAGCAGGCGAGGTCATCCACGCGAAGACCCGTGGACTTGAGCTGGGTGGGTGGGCGCCTCTTGAGATGGCGGGAGTTGTGCGCGCTCGTGATTGAATGCGGATGAGACGCGGGTGAAGCGAGGTGAGGGCGAGGCGAGGGCAGCATGGAAGCAGGTTTGCGTGGGACGACGGGCTTTGAAGCTGGACAGTGGACGAGTGAGGGGGGAGTGGTGGTGGGAGGAGAAGAAGAGACGACGAACCAACTGTCAGAAATCACGCCATCCGTAACCATCTGTCATATTTTTGATGATCACCGAGCGGACTTTGAATGACTTGGAACCTCGCGCGTCGTCTTGCCATCTAAAAGGTCTCGATATTCGCTTATGCTGCACAGCTGAAGACATGCCAGTCCAAGAGAGGGGTGAATCCAAGTCACAAGAGAAGTTTCGGCCAAAAATTCTGAACTGACCGCCCTTCATTGAAGATAAATGTTAGATTGACACACGAACATCGTAGTACCCGGTGTGGTGTATTCATTTCTACCTCACTCACTTACCCTCACTTACCTTGACGAGAAAGAATGTAGTGCAACATACAATGGCCGTCGGGTTGGTATTTCAACATAGCATCACCGCGGATCAATGACCCGCTACGAAGATCCTCGCCCGACTACGGTTGACTACGGCGACTACATACACCAGCCCAAATCTACTGTGTGCAATCCCGCGCAACATAACTAACCGGGTAACAAATCCCCAGTGAGTTTTTCCTGATGGGGACTATTTAGTTAAAAGATACAAATGCCGCGAGGAGTCGCAACAATACTCGACGAAGAAGTTATTTATTCCTGAAACAAACTCCTTCATCGCCATCGACGAGGACGTCGATTCTAGAGGGGGGGTAATGTCACGATTCGATTCCAATCTTATCGCGACAACGCCTATCTCGGAGGCGCCTAATGAAGCGCCCACAGATGAGATAACGAAAGGATTAGATATGGACTTAGATTAGATAGTTGAACACCTGGCAAACACATGGTAAAAGAACATTGCAGAACATTCCGGCACTACATGTTGCAGCAGGATGGTTTACGCACCGAGTACATGCACGATTCATATTCACACGGTTCACAGAACAGTATAAGTAGAGTAGTTAGTTTCTTGTATTCCTTAGTCTTTTATTCGATTCATTTCTCGAAGTCCTGCGCATCTCACTCCCCAATCCGCTATCTCTGTATAGTCGGACGAGATAAGGCTTTGATTGTGACACCAACGCTTGTTCACTTCGTTCATTCTACGGTTTTTAATATTACGGATGCGATTCAGATTCTCTAAAATACGTATTTGTTTTTTGTCTTTTTCTACATCTACTCCTACTACTATATTGTCCTGTGTACGTAGAGCAGTGCGCTGTTTTATATAATTTACAAAAGAACTTCGGGTCTCGGTGGGTTCCACCTCAAGCGGAACATATTTATTTAGGGGAAGAGAAGCGGGGGGCGCCGATTCGGCCTTGATCGGGGCCCTCCTTGAAAATCCTGGCCATACATGGCCCGGGCCTGGTCAAAGAGGAATTTGAAATCCTCCTTCGACATCTCGTTCGTCCGCAGAGCGCGGACATTGATCTTTCCACGCTCCCGGTGTGGCTGTGGGCACTCGCGTGCCATGTGGCCTTCATCGCCACAGTTGTAACACTTGAAGGGTTTCCCCTTCGACTTCGAAGCATCCACGTCCATAGGGGCTACTTCCCCCGGACCGAGCTTCTTCGCCAAATTTGGCGCAGTTCCCCGGTGATTACCGCTGGGTGCGGGTGGGGGAGGTTTGGCGGGGACCCAGAACGGAGTCCCGGCCGCCTTTGGCTGCTGCGCCTTGCGCAGTTTCTGCCGCTCTAGGATGCGACTGATGGTCATCATCCTGGCCTTCATTCCGGCATAATCCTCCGGGATCTCTACGCCCCCGGCATAGAGCTGCGTGCGAACCTCCTTGTTGACGAGGTTCCCTAGGTTCTCGCACAGGAACTGGTTGTGGTGCCCGTGCAAGTCGTCGTGCGGGTCGTATCCCGCCTCCTCTGCGTTCAACTCGAACGCCTGGATGAAGTCCGCCAAGGCGGTCTTCCCTTGCCTCGTGGTGGTAAGGCGAATGTACGCTGTCTGGCGCACATTGTGGTCCCTGAACGTCCTGCCAAGGTCGTCCAAAAAACCCTTGAAGGAATATCCTTCCGGTAGCTCGTCGTCCTCGTCGAGCACTCGCTTGCGCCAATTACGGACCGAGTTGGAAGCTGGGCTGGGCGCGCCGTCCTTGCTGCCAAGCAGCGAAATCGTGAAGGCAATTTTTGTCTTCGGAGTGTGAAACTCCGCTTCGTATGCCCAGACGTAATTTCCGAGCGCATCTTTCCAAGTGTCCCACTTGGACTTGTCGTTCCCGTCAAAGTGCGGCGGGAGAGAGGCGAGGGTGATCCGAGAGGATGAGATTCTCGGCGTGGGAGCAAGGGGTTCGGGGTCGTTCATCTGCACACTAGGCGCAGGGGATGGGGCACGGCTTGGCCCCTGGGATGCGGCGTGGTGAGACATGTCGGTGAGGGTCGGGAACGAGTGGTAAAGGTGTGTGGCGGGGGACGGTGAAGTGGGTGGCGCAGTAGGTGTGGGGAGTATCAAGGGAAGAGGCGGTAGATGTGTAGGTACGCCGTGAGGAGGAGGAGGTGGTGGGTGCGCGGAGGAAGACGACGACGACGATGATGACTCCGAAGAGCCGGTGCTAGAGGGTGCGCGGAACAGCGCAACTGGTCTTCTTCCGCACTAAGCGGTTGGTGGGGTCCGTATCAGTCTTTTGCGAACAGAACTATCCCGGGTCTTCTACAACACCCCCGGCGATAGCGGGATGGGCCTCTCCGAGGATCTGCCCAGTACCCCTACGACTGCTATTGTACTTGGGACGGACTCAACGTTTCCCGTGGTACAGCGTCTGTCTGTTATAGTGGTCCGATACGGGTTGTCGGAAATGGAGGAAAGGGAAAGGAGGTTTGGAACGAGTGCGCGAGCGCGCGAGATGGTGAAATGGTAATGCTTACGCAAATAGTGCGTGGGTGGTGGTAAGGTGAAGTGGGGTGAGAGCGAGGTATGACGGTACGGGTGGTACGAAGGGGAGTCTTTTATTATGTCACAATCAAAGCCTTATCTCGTCCGACTATACAGAGATAGCGGATTGGGGAGTGAGATGCGCAGGACTTCGAGAAATGAATCGAATAAAAGACTAAGGAATACAAGAAACTAACTACTCTACTTATACTGTTCTGTGAACCGTGTGAATATGAATCGTGTATGTACTCAGTGCGTAAACCATGCTGCTGCAACATGTAGTGCCGGAATGTTCTGCAATGTTCTTTTACCATGTGTTTGCCAGGTGTTCAACTATCTAATCTAAGTCCATATCTAATCCCTTCGTTATCTCATCTGTGGGCGCTTCATGAGGCGCCTCCGAGATAGGCGTTGTAGCGATAAGATTGGAATCGAATCGTGACATAAGCTCCTCGTTCAGTCCAGCAACCCACTCGTCAGCATTAGGACCATCCATAGCGGCATCCCAGCTTGGAGGATCAAATGGGCTCTGCTGTGCGGTGAATGCTTCTGCAATGACTTCATCAAGACTTGCAAGGAGGACAGCTTCTGTAGGGTCATCAAGTTCAGGTTCAGATTCGGATGAGGATGGGACATCATTCCGTGCTTCTTTTTGTGCTGTGCGCTCAGCTGCACGCTGGGCTTTAGACTGTGTCTGTGGCCTCTGTGCAATTCGCTCATACTGGCTGCTCGGATGCTCAGCTTACACATGAGTGCGAGTGCTTCTTCGAGGGGGTTCAGTTCTGACACCAGCAATTTTTCGGAGTGGTGGATTCCCCCTCTCGGATGGGTGTGCAACAGATGGAATATCTGTGAGATTCGGACAAGCGGGGACAAACAAGGAGGTTCGATTGCTTGCTCCGCTGCAATCCCGACAAAGTACTAGGTAAAAAATGGGCTACTTAAATACTAGTCAGGTAAATAATCAAGTAGCCAGTGAACAATAGGATGGAAACAATAAGAGGGGAGAAGCAAGGTGAAGACAATAACAAGACAGTAAGAAGGAAAAACAATAAGAGGGAAACAATAATGCGTGAAGCATGGCATACTTGGAGTTTGTCTCGTGACCATAATCCAACAATATCATCTGGCAATGGTAAAGGATCAGCCTGAGGTGGACTGTCTCTTGGTGGAGCAACAGGGATTGGAGGAGCCCCCACTGAACCTGGATTAGGTTGTAGTGGAATGTCTGTGTCGTCACTCTCATCGTAATATGAGGTTGATCTGGGGAGCAGACTTTGGGATACTCTCTCAAATTGTTCCCTAGAAGTTGTTTTTGGCTCCATTGGAGGTTGTACCGTAGTAAATGGTTCATCATCGTTGAACCTCACATGTCTCGAGGTTATGATTTTACCATAGGTACCGTCCTTGTTGATCACGAGCAAGTCATAAGCTTTACTTCCTTCATGATATCCAACAAAGACACAGCGGCTGGCTTTATCACCAAATTTCTGTTTGTGCCGCTTCTCCTTTGGAATCAGGGGATATGCTGGACATCCGAAGCGGTGCAGGTGGTTTATGTTCACTGGTTGATCATACAATATTTC
This sequence comes from Mycena filopes, assembly GCA_029281495.1. Lineage (NCBI taxonomy): Eukaryota > Fungi > Basidiomycota > Agaricomycetes > Agaricales > Mycenaceae > Mycena > Mycena filopes. The sequence goes on along the minus strand of JARIHR010000053.1, from coordinate 34,040 downwards.
GTGTGGGATGCATATGCGAAAGCTCTGTGCAGAGGTAGGAGTTCGGTTTATAGTGTAGGCTGCTGCAAGCAGAGCTAGTTTCCAGAATTTCTGAGGTAGACGGGAATCAATGAGCATTGTAGTAGCTCGAGTAACGAGGGTTTCGTTCATCCTCTCTGCAACACCATTCTGCTCAGGTGTGTCTGGTGCTGTTACTTGGTGTATGATTCCTAGCCTCTTGAACTCTGCTTCCATTTCCTTGGAAGTAAACTCTCCTCCTCCATCTGTGCGGAAGAATCGAGTCCAACCTTCACAGAACTCCCAGTTTGCAATCTGTTTGCGGAAATGTGCTTCCACATATTTTCTCCATGCCTTTAGTAGGCTATAGACTTCAGATTTCTTCTTTGCAAACAGAACCCATACGTGATTAGAAGAGTGATCAACAAGCACCACCCAGTAGCGATATCCGCCTGGGGCTTCCGGTGTAACAGGCCCACCTACATCACTCGAGACAATATCCAAAGGACCACGAGCTTGGGTCCGGCTCTTGGGAAATGGTAGCTTCTTCATTTTCCCAATCACACAAGGCTCACAGAATTTTGGCATGCCTGTCAAGGAAGTGATTTCACCAAGCCGGCCTTTGCTTACAGACCTCTGAAGCAACTGGAAATTTGTATGTCCCGAGATTTTATGCAGGTGGTTGATGTCCATTGCAAACAAAGCATGTGGATCTTGGCTTAGCGGAGTGCATGCCATGTGATAAAGACCTTTCTTTTGCGTCGCCTCGATCATGCGCTTCCCCTTGGGGTCCCGAACAATGCATTCATTGCCCTGGAAGATACACTTGTATCCGGCTTTTGTTATTTGCTGAACAGACACAAGGGTTAGCCCAAAAGATGGGATATGCAATGCTCGCTTTAGAGATAGTTGGGTCATTCCTCGCTTTGTTTTGCAAGAGAAACAAAGAGTCCCAATGCCTATTGCATCGAAGTTCAGCCGTGCCAAAGTGTCGAGATGAGATTTGACAGCTCCAATATGGGTAGCGAGCTTTGCCTTATCAAAGGACTCCCCTTCAACCTCCGGCGCAAGCTTGGTGGCAAAGAGAGATGTGAGTACACCCATAGCTGTTGAAATTTGGGATCAATGGCGAACGCCGAGCCATCACCGAGCCCGACTTTGATGCGCTGAGTGAGATTAGTCGGGCAGAATTTGCCGTAATGCCGAACTGATCCCGACGCTGATGCGCCGACGCCCCCGAACATTCTACTATGTTCCCATTCCTTCTTATTCATTCTCTCTACCTCAGGAGAATCTTCTAGATAATATTCTGTACAGTATAAATACTCTGAGTTTTGTCGTAGCTAAACATTGAATTCTGATTCTTTCACCCTCGCTTCTTTCAACAGGTTATGGGCCCCGCCCGCCTGAACTGAACCACAAACTCTCATCAGCCTAATCATCCTCCCATCCTTACCTCGCACACACATCACCACTCGCTATCCCTCTAGACGCTCACACGATGTCGGACAGCAATTCTGCATACCGAATCAAGCAGCTCGAAGGTGCTCACGGCTACTCAGCTTGGGCCACCAAGATGATGGATATCCTGACGGATCAGGACATGGACGAGTACGTCAATGGCTCGAAGACAGTAGAGCCGGTAGCAAAGGGAGATACGGCAACCGCGGCCGAAATTACCGCGCTTGCAGAGTGGAAGAAGAAACAGCGGAAGGCACTATCCGCCATTCGACTTCGGGTCTCAGAGGGTCCGATGGCGTACATACAAAACGCCAAAACCGCCGTCGACGCTTGGAATAAGCTCGAGCGGATGTACCAGCCCAAAGGGGCAATCTCCATCATTCGGCTCCGTCGGCAACTCTTTTGCACTGCTTGTGTGGAGGGGGAGGACGTCGAGCAACACATACGAAATCTCACGCAGATCAGAAGCACCCTCGAAGGATTCGGGAGCACCATCGACGAGCCGGAGTTTGCGATAACTTTGCTCACATCATTACCCGACTCGTGGGACAACTGGGTCGGGAGTATCGACTTGGCCAGCGTTACATGTAAAAGCTCGGACGATATCATCGCACGCATTCACTGCATTCAGGCCCTTTGTAGACATAGGGTGGGGCTACGTTCGGTTACCCCCCTCCTACGTTCGCCTACCTGCGTCTACATGGGTAGACACAGGTGCGTAGACGAGGGTGATCCGAGGTTCGGTTACTATGACGGGCTTTACTGGACAAAAGACCAATGAGCATGCGTGATCACGCGTGATCATGGGTGGCCATGCATGGCCATGCATGATGCCAAATGTGCATGCATGATCATGCGTGCTGGCGCGTGCTGCACGGATGTGAAAGGGTGTTTACTTCTGCCAGCCCGTCGTCCTGACAGATGCTGTCATTCATGATGCACCGCCACATCACTTCTTCGTGATCCTTCCCACCAGTGACACATGCGTGCTTCACTCCCCACGTTTTCAAGCTCTCTCCTGTCCCTTTTAGGCCGAGTTATTTGTCCGAAAAGTGCAACTGTTCTGGGATGGCATCAGTAGCTGTACAGTCGCATCAACCTGTCTTGCGCTTTCATCATTCCGCCGCCCTCCATGTCGACTCCCCTGTTGCCCGCCAGAGGCGGGTGCCGCGTCCCCGCTTGCATGTGTGGAGGATTCATCTATCTGATCGACCCCGAGGTATGTCTTTGACCCGCCCCGATACACACCCTTGCTCACTCCTTGTTGTTGTAGTACCGGGAACGGCCAACGTCCCACACCTGTGCATGTCTGTGCGACCACCCCTATCTCAGTCATCTTGGTCTTGTCAATGCCTCGACGGCGATTCCCAGCGACACAGCTCACCGGTAAAAACACTCAGTCGCTGTATTGTTAAAGCCATCTCACAACTTTCCAGTGCCCCGACTTCCGCTACTCTGCCTCCCGACCTATGGGATCTGCGTAAAAGGAAGAATTTTGCTGGTATTCAGGACGCATGGTCATCCAGTGAGCATGGATGGTGAGCATTCGTGACCGGTACATGGGCATGCAATGTTCAAAGGGCAGAATGGGTTCTGCATGACAGCATGAATAACACACGGGGAGTCCGGTATGGTCACATCACCAAAAGTGTTGGAAGCTTGCGTGAGCCGGTGAGTTTCATAAGTCCGATCAAGGCGGATCAAGGCCTCGGACGTGCCTTGGACGCGTCTCCCAAGCACCTCACAACATCCCACCAGCGCTCGCTGGTTCTGGCAAACTGAGTCCAACTCTAGGGCCACTCTTCCAACAGACTTGCAATCTATCTGGCCTCCTTGGATCAAGGGTGACGTGGCCTCAGCAGCTCGCGGTGTGCAAGTCCGCTTCTTGCTTCTCGACCACCACGATCCACCTCCATTTACCCTCCATGCACCGAGGCTCTACAACCTCCTCTCTCATCCTGTTCTCGACTGCCACCAGACATGTCTGCGTCCGCGGGTGCCGCCAGAAAAACCGCGCCCGCGTCTATCTCCGCCACCGGCTTCGTCCTCGTCGCGTTGTTGCCTGTGCCTTATTTGATTTCCCCACTGCAATCCCCGACACCGCTGCGGCGCCAGTAATGGGTAGGGGTGTGGTAGTTCGTACGTCTTCCTTCTACGAATGCCTGTCACTTTATGTGTTAACGACGACGACGACACGCTGCGGGGACGTTGGCGGAGATCAACTTCTTTTCAAGGCCAAGGAGGCGGCCGCCGCCATTTCCATTGAGACCGACCAGTGTGGTCCTCGTACATGCTTTCCTCTCTTTGGCCTTCTTCCGCTTCGTCGTGCCGGTGCTCGTCATTATCGTTGTCTTCAGCCTCGCACGCACATGGTCCCCATTGAACTCGTGCGATTCCCTTCTCGCGCAATAGCTTTCAATCCGCCGTTGCCTCGCTCCCTCTGGTGCTACCTTTTCCTCTTCCGAATGATAATAGCACTCATCGTTGTTTAGCCTTTCCCTCCCCAACCTGCTCCCCCTAGCACTGCCGTACCCTCGTGCCCTCCAACCCCCGCCGGCGCCCAATCGATTCGGCGGTGCGTGTTTGCTTCGTCTTCCCTTTTCGCCTCCCCAGCCTCCGCGTGGCCCGTCGCATCGCCTCCACCATCACCAATCCCACCCTTCTCTCTCGGCTCGCGTTCGCTCCGCCCATACCGACGCTCGAAGGCAAGTTTTTCCTTGTTGCCCCAACTCATGTTGACGACGCCTCTTCTTCCCGCTGCAGCTAGTTTGGACTTTCGTCGGATCAATATCAGGTATGCCCGATTCACATTATCAGTTCGGCGCGCCTCTTATCATGCCCTGCAGTTTGCTGGTCGCCGATTGAGTGTCAGGTGAGATCTGTCTCTTTCCCGAGCTCTACGTATCCTGACTTGCACATTTGTTCAGCTTATGTGTCGGCCGGTAACCTCTTTTGCCATCAACATTGAGCGCTGTCTGTCTGTAAGTCGGTTCATCGAATATTTACCGCTGTAATCTGATTTGCGTCCTTGTGTAGGCGGCCAATCGTCAACTCGTTTACTCCTTTTTTCCGACATCGTGTGCGCTATTTATCTATCTCTTATCGCTGCATCTAAAAGGTCCTCTAGCGTTCTCTGTCAACCAAGACCTCATTTCTGTTCCGCATTGCTGTGTGAGTGTTTTCACCTTGGGAACGGCGGCCCTTCTGACATTCTCTATCTCTCAGATACGCAGATATCATTTAGATCGTTTTGTAGTATCTACGACTTGATAATATATTTTCTTCCCTTTCTTTCTGTTCCAAGTGGCCGTGGTGCAACGAGTGGAAGGGGAATCCCGAGGGCCCTCGAGGCCACGCAAGGGCGTCACAGGCCGTCCAAGGCGCCCCAGGCCTCGCGCCGCTCGCGTGGGATCATGAATTTCATAAGATGGTTTAGTGGGGTTCGCGAGGCGTCTCGGGGCCTGGGATGCCCTGGGACAGCCTGGGACGACTTGCAAGCCGCCCACCAAGGGGTTGCAACCTGCCGACACTTTTGGTGATGTGTGTGGTAGGACGCATGCGTGGCACACTGGTCAACATGCATGATTCATGAGTGAGCATTCGTGATCATGCGTGACCACGCGTGTGCATGCATGCTCACGTGTGCGCATCGATGGTCACTGGTCTTTTGTCCAGTAACACCTGGTATAGGTTACCGGCATGTAGGCGCACCTTCGGCTACGTTCAGCTACGTTCGGCTACATCCGGGCGCCTTCGTCTACCTTCGTCTACCCACGTAGACACCCTCCAAAATTTGTCCTTCACCACTTTTGGGCTTTCCAACACCCGTTTTCTGTCCTTGGCTTGAGAGATGACGGTGAGAGCTAAGCGAGGCACAGCCCGATACACAGCCACATGATTGACACATTAGCCGAGTTACGTCGCTTCGCCTCGCCGTCAACTTGCCGTGCTTTCGCTGCTCAAGAGTCAAGAAAGGTTGCGTCTACGTATGTCTACGCTATGGCTAAGTGTGCCTACACGCGTCTACCTTGGTCTACCCGGGTAGGTCAATGTAGACCAACGTAGACCTACCTCGGCCCACCTGCGTCTACATCATGTAGGCTTAGGTAGACCAACAGGTTGGTCTACTACCCCATGGTCTACCCCGGTAGACTCACCCTGGTCCTACACCGGGCCTACAAGGGGCCTGAATGCAGTGATTCTGCAGCAGACAGGACGCCCCCACGCTAAGCCGGACGCTGACGAGACAGCAACGGTGTTGCCAGCGCGTAGCGGCTCGGGAAACAATCACGGATGTTGGAACTGCGGTCGGCCCAGCCATCGAGAGAACGAATGCTGCGACAAGCAGAACGGAATCACCTACACGGATCAGCAGAAACAGGACAACTACGCCCGCACCATGCGTAATCGGAAACGCAACGGTGGTGGCCCGGGATCGTCTTCATCAGACTCAGCAAATCTGGCTCGAGAGCACTCGCCGGATGACATCGCCTTTATGGCCATCGGGGAAGACCAGAAACTCACCCGTAAATCATGGTTGCTTGATAGCGCCGCCAGCGTTCACATCACCAACGATAAATCCCTCTTCCACGCGTATACGCCGCTTACCAGTCATAACGTCGTCGGAATCGAGCGGACACCCGCACTCGGACAAGGATCAGTCCAGTTACAGTTCAAACTTGGAACCAGGCTCACCACGGTGACGCTTGCGCGCGTCCTCTACATCCCTTCATCCCCACACAACCTCTTATCACTCGGCAAACTCCATCGCGCAGGCTATCGCCTCGAATTTCCTTTCGGTTCGAACGAAGTGATCATCTCCAAGAACGGATCACGGCTAGCACACTGCCGAAATATCGGAGACGTTTACGCACTCGGCAATGTATTGCCAGTCCGCGGAACTCTCACAAACGACGAGGACGACTCGGACTACCGCTACCAGCCAGCGGTACCCACGTCCCCGACATCGGGCAAGGGGGAGCAGCCAATCCATCACGTACCACCCCCGGCGCGTTCTAACGCCCAACCACCCAGCTCTATCACGCCGCCTATGAGCCCGCTTACACCGACTCCATCGCACGCCGCGACTCCGGAACATACGCCGCCGCCATCCAAGGCACCGCGCGACATAACCAGCACCATCTCGACAGACAACATCATTCTGGGACCACGCACCCGGAAATACACGAAACCAGGATCATCATCCTTCGTCGCCACGACATCCACCTCTCATCCATCCGCACCCGACATAGTAATGGCCGCCGTAATTCAACGCGCCACGCAGAAACCTCTCACGGAGGCATCAGTTCACCACTGCGCACCACCCGACACATCCGAACCATCACCAGCTCGTGTACAGCACCGGAAGCACGTACCGAACTCGGCTTGACTCGCGTTCGAGGGGGAGTGTTGAAATTTGGGATCAATGGCGAACGCCGAGCCATCACCGAGCCCGACTTTGATGCGCTGAGTGAGATTAGTCGGGCAGAATTTGCCGTAATGCCGAACTGATCCCGACGCTGATGCGCCGACGCCCCCGAACATTCTACTATGTTCCCATTCCTTCTTATTCATTCTCTCTACCTCAGGAGAATCTTCTAGATAATATTCTGTACAGTATAAATACTCTGAGTTTTGTCGTAGCTAAACATTGAATTCTGATTCTTTCACCCTCGCTTCTTTCAACAATAGCTGTATCTGCAGCATTTTCCTCTTCAAACCGCTGTCGCAGTTTTGCCCAGAGGATACCAGCATTAGACTCGTTGAGATGTTCGAAAGTCAGCTCTGTGGACAAATATCTGGTGATTACATCTAGAGCACGGCTGTTGAGCTCGGGTGGTGTGTCCTTGAAAGCTATACCAACAGCTGGGGTAGAACCAGGAGTACTGGGAATAGGAACATTGGCTATAGCAGCCACAATAGCATCAGCTGCAGTGAGGGCCATGATCACAGGCTCCAGGAGGGTAAAAACACCCTCCCGCCCGAGTTCCGATTGAGCCTGGACTCGGAATGTTTATATCTACACTGTTATACATCTGACAGCTATTGCTATCACGGGCCGTAGGCCGGGGCGCGCCGGAGAAGAACTCATATTCTGACAGTAAAGCATGAGATAAAGAATACATAAATGGTGAGCTGTTAAAAAGGTGTCGAACCGAGCTGTTGAGCTAGGCAGTGCGTGCAACAGCAGTTGTAACTCCAAGCCCGGTCTCCAACACTCTTTTTGGTGGCTGAATTTGAACTTGAAATCGTCTAGACATCTGGAGGACTTGATTAGCAATGCCGAGGTTCGACTCTCGCCACCTCAACGCTCCGTCCGGCGAAAATCCCTGTTTGTCTGTGTCGGAAAATCGAATTTGGGTAATACGGCCGAATAGTGCTTTTCGTGATAACATCTTCTTCCATGTTCAACCAATTTCTAGCTGACTCGGTCTTATAAGATTCCTCGCTGAACGCACGTTTCAACTGTCATACTCGAGTAGATCCCGCGATCCCGCCCACCGACGGCAGTTTTGCATTGTTTAATCCTCGGCTTCTGCCCTAGCTTTGCAGACCGAGGCCTGCATGTATCGTTGTCTGTGCAGGTGACTGACTTCAGGAGATTGGCTTCCGGAGTGCTCACTGTATACGTCTTGTCGCTCTCAGCTAACTTCAAAACCAGGACCGCCAACTTTTGTTTATTAGCTATCTTTTACTGTCCAACTCACGCCGTGCCGAAATCAGGCTCATTCAGGAGACTACACACGGCGTCATCACCGCGCTTCTCTTGTCATCGCTGCGGTGTGGCGGTAACCTGCAGCTTAGTGTATTAACTGACTTGCAGTCGCACGGCAAGGGCCCGGGGTCGACTCCGTTCGATGACATTTCTTTTTGATTATATCTCACTAAGCCTACCGACCCTCCGCTGAGCGCGCCATCGCCAACGTGCCCGCGCGGCAACCGGCATCTGGCGGCGTCAACCTGGAGAGTAATTAAAAATTTGTTACTTGGGTTTTAGGGCCATTGCAGAGTTTGTTTCGTCAGGTGTTCTCAAGGTGGTGGTCGCGTACGCGTCGCCGTCGACATTATTCACAATATTTAGGTCGCTTACTTTTCAACGACCTGCTGTGGGATTGGGTTGCGCGGGCTTGGAGTCGTACAGTTGCGGCCCAATCAAATGTCTTACCATATATGGAAAATGCGATCAATTCCGACCTGGGGGAAGTTCTGTCAGGGTCTTGTGAGACGAAAAAGCCCGGAGTACTACAGACACAAATTGTGCAGCACCAGACATTTACCATATATGCCTCGGGTCCAGCCCAGGATTGAGCTTCTTTCAGGGGACAAATACTGTAGAGGCATTTCAGGGCTATCCCTTATGCATACCAATTTTCTCCCATTTTTACCACCGGAAAGTAGCTCATAGAGCGGGAATTGATCGTATTTTCCATATATGGTAAGACATTTGATTGGGCCGCAACTGTACCAGGGTACCGGTGTCGTCGAATGTATCGTTGTGCGCGTTGATGTTACCGGGGAAGCCAGATGAAGGAATGAAAAGACTGACCGTGTCGGTCGGTACCGCTTAAGTTCAACGTCGATTAAATTGAAGGAACCGAGTGGTGGCCTGATTGGACCTGAACACGTAGGCGTAACGCTAGAATATTAGTTTCGCGATGGGTACTCCAAGCAAATAAAAATATACCTCATGTCAAGGCACAAAGCGAACGTCGGGGTTGAATGGATGCCCGAGCTGTCCGTCTCCTGTGTGGAAATTGTAAATCCAGAGATAAATCATCGCAGGGAGGATCCACGAACTTCTCTATTAGGATTAGCGGAAGCAGTTGAAGGTTCAATGGAACGCCGTGCAGACTTCCGTGGAATCAAATCAACCTTCAACCAAAACCACCATCATGATCGTCGCCGTCGATGTCCACCTTCAACATCTCAATCAAAACGGAACCGGTAGAGAACCAGATGGAGTCCTCGAGTGCAACCCCGAACATGATGTGGGTTTGCTTTCGAGCCGTTTTGGGGTGCTGACATGCTGTAGATTGTCGGTGAGATCAAGACGATTGCGCACAAGGCGCAGATTGTCCGCCTCATCCAAGGTATCAACGAGAAGGTACCTGGCACGAACATTAGCGCGAAGGGGAGCAAGAAGGAGGTGACGAAGAGTTTGACGGAGCGGCTGGAGGAGTGGCGCGAGGCGCGCGACGGGTTCGGGTGGGAGGCGGCCTGGACTGTATACGAGATCGTGCGCTGGGGTTGAGGTGAGTGGTCTGTACGGACGGGGTCGACGATACTGACCCAGGGTGGGGTGGGCTTAGAAAACGAATACGAAGATCCGAGGGGGTGCTGTGATAGGAGTCTTGGAGGGAAGCTGGGAGATGGGGAATTAAATGTGAAATATATCGAACGAGACGGAGACTCGATGAACTTGCCTGTACCTTACCAAGAATTATTTTTGGTGTCGCGATGTGTTATGTGACCTGCAATAGGGCAGCGACTGCTTTGAGCGTTATCACCTTTCGGAGGGGAGAGCTGAGGACTTCACCTTTTGGCTTGTTGTTCAACCAGAACCGAGGCCGTCAACCGGGCGTCAGTTTGGGTCGGAAGGTTGATGATATGCCAGTGAGTATCTTGAGGGCAGGAATATTTGGGCCCGTATACGACGATAGCGCAATTGCACGGGGGCCTTCGCGGTAAGCCTCGAGGGACGTGGCTGTTGTGGGTCGATAGCTGTAAAAACTAAAAAACTAAATCGGTTTGAGTCGTTGTTAGGCGTGGTTACCGATTATCAGTGACCGCGTCAAAGTTGTGTTGGGTCGCCAAAGCCAGGGCGATCGCAAAGCCTTGGTAGTAAAGCAAACCAAAATCAGAATAAATTCGTCCCAACTTGGAGTTGGTGAGAATGACTTCGACGTCACCGAAATCGAACCGCGTCACAGAAGAGCAGGAGAATGCGCGAATCCAATTTGGTCGCTCGCCTGGATGAATATCCTGCGGAGGCGGATACTATATATTTTTGGGCTCAACGAGTCGATCGCTGTGATCACGTCTGGGTCCTCAGGACCACCCTGCTGGCTGTAAAAAGAGATGACATCACCTATTTAGTCCTTCCGATCCGGGCCGGCTCGCAGCACAGATACGTCTGAGTTAACCAACCCCAGTATGTAGCACCCTGTCAGAGCTCAGTTGGAACTTGAATCTAGACACCAATTAGGCCGATAACTGGTAGCAAGAAGATTCAAAACATCTAAAGGACGTCAGGAGATACGCACCTAAAAATACATCGCCGACCTCTATGGGACGCTTGGGCGAGAAGGTGACGCAGCAATGGCGAGATCTTAGATTGTCCGAGCCCAACACAGCTTCCAATGAAACACTGCCGTCGTGATCCCCTTCTAAAAAACCGGCCAACGGCGTAGTGGTGTGCCAAAACCGGCGAATCCCTTGTTCAACTTAGATTTAAATAGCCGAGACCATCACTCTCAGCTTTCATTCTTCATCTTTTACTTCCATGTCCGCTGCAGTAATGGCCTCTTTAATTATGTGGCTGATATCCCCAGTCCTCGGCGACACCCTCCGCTACATAATTCTGGCCCTTGTCTCCCTCCTGCTATTTGCACTCGCACTCGACTGCCAAACCCCATCCCACAAGCTCCTCATATTGGACCGCGCGATCAAGGTTGTTGGGGACACTTTGATACGGGCGAGGGCAGAGTGCTTGAGGAATCGGATAGAGTTGGAGTCGCCCATATCAAAGTGTCCCCAACAACCTTGATCGCGCGGTCCAATATGAGGAGCTTGTGGGATGGGGTTTGGCAGTCGAGTGCGAGTGCAAATAGCAGGAGGGAGACAAGGGCCAGAATTATGTAGCGGAGGGTGTCGCCGAGGACTGGGCGAGTTGGTTAGATGGCGTGGTTATTATACATGCTCGCTCACAAGGGATCGGCCCAAACAGGAAACTCACAAGGGCTCGTCCAAATGCGTCTGTGCGTAATATATAATAATCGTCTGTCTCCTAATTCGGCAACCTCGTCCAAACGCTGTCGAGTTTAGATCATTTCGATCCCATTTTATGCATATGAGTGAATAAGGGATCGTCTAAAAGGAGGAGTTTGATATATGTAATAAGGGATCGTCCAAATGGGGTTAGCCTGAGTTTGACCGCGCGTGAAACCGAACCCCGAAAAATCGGTCATTCCGAGGGTTTCAAATGCCCGGAAACGGCCTCAGATTGCCGAGGGTTTCCCTCGTCGGCATCGTCGGGTTTAATCGGTCTGCGACCGATTTGCCATCACCTTCGGAATGGCGGGGTTGCCGAGGCTGTCAAGTTGTGAAGGGGCCATTCAAAAGGGGATGTTACATTATATGTAAATGTTGTAATGTAACATCCCCTTTTGAATGGCCCCTTGTTGAATCTCCTTTTGGAGGATGCCTTTGCTGCACTATAAATGTGCTGCGCTGTTCCCCAGCTCTCCCTGAGACTCTCATGCCCACAGCCAAACTCAGCTCCCCTCAGGTTCTCCCTCCTCAGGTTCTCATACTCCCTTTCCTTGGAGTGCTCTCCTTACATTCCACAGATGACTCTCGAAGACACAGACACACGAAAAGACACTCCAAACAACATCCACATTTCTCGAATGTTCGGCGCACCAGCAAACACCCGGTTTACCATCGACCCCAACATACACATTCCGGCGTCACTGCTCACCTTACCACAGTGGGCCCCCGCCACCATATACTGCTATGAAAGACGAAAGCCGAATATGAAGCTGTATGTTGCGTTTGCAGGTCTCGTGGATGTCACTGTACATCTCCTTGCACCTACCGGGGGTCCATGTGCAGGGAGGTGTGGTACCCAGAATGTCTGGACGTTGGAACCAGTAGTCTGTCCGAGGCAGAGTTCCATCGAAATCAACACGATCACAGCAAATATCAACGTTCATGTGGTGCGTACCCTCCCTGACCGTTCCACCACTTGCTGAATGCTTTCAGACTACAGCAGCCGCCGCGAGCTTCTCGATACGGGCTTCATCTACTTTTGGTCAGATCCGCGTCCATTTGCCACGCACATTCCACGGACCGCTCACCATCTCGGCATCGTTCGGCACTCCGTGCCTTTCGAAAGAGCTTGCGCAGGCCTGTATGTCTATTAGCGAGGTTGGGGGCGGCAAACGCTGGTTTGTAGGAGACCTCCCTGCGTGGCGTAGTGAACACGGTGACACGGCTCTTATTGGGACATCATGGGGCAGAGTCTGGATCGGGTATGAGGGCGAGGATGATGAGGGCACGATGCGCCACGGCTGTGTTATGAATGTCCTGTTTTGCGTGTTCCTCGCTCTGCTTCTTTTTTGGGTGTATGGATGAAAGGTCCGGCCGGTAGAGAAGGCGACGAAGACGAGATGTACATAGGAATTCATTATTCGAGGTTCAATTTTTTTCATAGCTTGTCACACAAGCCGACTTTCCCACACTGAAAGGGTCATCTGGATCTGTAAAGGGTGAATAATTTAGTAGAAGGGAAAAGGAAAAATCACAAATCGTCAACGGCATCCCAGTTGCCGGAATCGAACCAGCTGAAGAACTGAACCAGCCGAAGAACGAAACCACTCGCCACATCTGGAAAACACCACACAGCTATATAGCTCTATGGAGAGAGCCGTAGAGCAGTAGAGCGGTAGCTATGTACCCCTCTATCATAGTTGCTCATAGAGACCGTAGATTTGTAGAGCCGTAGAGCCGTAGAGCAACGTAGATCTCTGTAGACAATGTTTCGGAGATAACACCGGCTGTGTGGCACGACGCGTCGTTGCGTCTAGCAGAAATGTTCTCGCATTTTGTGATTCAAATCCGTGGAGGATACAAAAATGCGATGCAAAAGGACATAGCATTCGGGGGAATAAGTAGTTGAACAACGGTACAATAGTACTATGGATGAAGTCAGATGTAATCTTTGAGAGGGCAGTCCACAGAGGCAGAAAGAGACAGTCTTGAATTTTGATTGCAATTGACTCGGAGGAGTTCTGCGCGCTGATTGAATTGAGAGAGTCTTGAAGTCGTCACGGCTTGAAACAAGACTTGACACTTGTGATAACTTGAGGATTTGTACTGGCTGGTTTGAAGAGCGTGAGACTTTCTTGAGGACAGCAGGCAGAGAATCGAAGTTGAAGACATGCGGTGGGGGAAGGAAGGGCAGGGATTGTTTGCGGACTTGTCGGGCCTTATATATCGCCAGGAAATCCATGTGAACATGTCAGAGGTTCAGAGTTGCGGAGTTCCACTGTAGGACAAGGCATTCCTGTAGAGCTATGTGGAGGGAGGACTCCCCTCGCACAAGCAGGTTTCTACGGTGCTCTACAGCGAGGTATCGGCTCTATCCGGTGCTATCGGGTGATGGGTGATCTACCGTTGCGGCCCGCGCTCTATGTGACCAAAAGGCGTTTCCAGATGCAGAACAGTGCCAGAATGCCGCACTACTGGATTTGGAATGAGTGCAGGGATTCGAACCTAAATGTTACAAGGTACACACTGGACGGTGTGGTATACTGTAGTATTTCGACCAAGTGTTCACGCCTTGTCACCCGTCACCACAGGTGTTCACTGGACATTGGACAAGGCGTTCATTGATCGGCAATCACACAAAATTACCATAAATGGACGTCCGGCAAGCGCCGGACAAAATTTTTAGGGTGTTTTTCAGCCTAATTGGGCCCAGAAATCACCCCGTCGCCGTCACCTATACAAAAAGTGTTCAGTTCACGACCCTCCGTCACCCGTCACCTGAACACTTGGTCGAAATACTACAGTATTCGTGAAGGCGCGTTCTGCTGTTTTCAATTGCGTTAGTATTCTACGGAACAAAAAAAAAACTGGACCGACTTACTGTATTATTTCGTTCAATTCGACAGTCACGCGTCACGCGGGACCCTTTTTATTGCGGCAATAATTTTTTCTGGATTTATGGGAGTTAAAATTTTCGAAAAATGGTCTGGGTCGTGTCGAATTAAACGAAAAAAAAACAGTATTCACACATGACCTATCCCGGAATGGAACCATTGGCGTGAACTGTGAATCCTCGCTGGCAGCGGCAGCCTAAATTAGTGGCGGGCTGATAGGTCTTGAATTTGACTGAAGCGGACGTGAGTGTGGTGAGTAACTCCCAAACGAGGCGAGCTTGCATATGTGAGCGCGCTGGGTCTGGATTACATGTACTTAAAAAAGTTGGTTTGCGACGCTGGACGCCGTACCGATACGGTAACGGCCGTATACTATACGGCGAATTACGGTTACGGGAGGGCCCGACCCGTACCGTATACTTATTCCTTCTAAGTTGCGCTGCCGGTACGGGTACCGTACCGTTACGGCCGTATACGGGTATACGGGGTGCGGGCGAAACAGAGTAAATTCAATAGCATAACTAATCATCCCCGAGTTCTACATTAAGTGCGTTGCGTCGTATACGCAGCTGATTCTTCACAAACATCAGTGTGCTGATGGTCTCCGCCTTCAAACTGGCGCGTCGGAGAGATATGGTGTCCCGCCCACCAGAAAATATCCTCTCGACAGCAACAGCAGATCCTAGAATGAGCAGATTTGAGAACGGCAGAAAAAAGAGCACAAGGAAGTAAGTACCTGGGATGGAGAGAAGATCGAGGGCAAGGCGGTGAAGCTTGGGGAATTGGTGCCGGCGTGCGTACCACCATGCAATAGGATCACAAGTATGGAAGCTTTCCCGGGGGAGCGCAAAAAAAATCAGCCATTTCATCAGCGGTGATTCGAGTCCGATCCTCGTAGCGGGCAGTGAAACTGAACTTCGATGGTCCGGCAGGCGCAGTGGAGGTAGAAGGCTGAGGCACCGGCCCAGCAGCCGCCGCGGCGTTCGCATAATTGGCGGCGAAATGCTTTTGGAGGCTTGTTTTGGACTGTTCAAGATAGTCGGCGAGATCGACATCCGCCGCATGATCGCGCTTCATTCCTTCGGAGGAGAGACGCGGGTCCAACACTGCGACATCAATAAGCTCCTCGAACCGGAATGGAAAAAAAAAACTTACATCCCGCCCAGGTGTATAGCGGTGAGTCGTCAAACTTAGTGTAGTACTCGCTGAGTTTTGTATGCGCCGCGACAATACCTTCCTTGAGTTGGGGCACTGCCGTGTCTGGTAGGGTCCGAAGTGTGGCGCGCAGATGATCTTGCAGGCCACGAAGGTCCAATTCGTTCAGAAAAATCAGTGGTTAAGGGTTTCCTTTTGGGGAAAATTTTCCTTCCCACGGGTACCTAGTGTCTCGGCTTTCACTGGCGGGTGCCTCTTGGGGTTAGCCAAACGTGCGCAATCGACGACCAGGTTCCGAATTCAATGCATCCTGGCTCGATACACCCGCGGCGCTCTTTCTTGAAAAGCGTCTTCTGGACCTCGGGATTGCCTCGGGAGCTTATTCCACCTTCCCCTCTGACTGCTTGATGAAGATTTCCGCCTCCACCTCTATTCCTCGGATTTCTCGCCTGAAGCAACGCGTGCGACGCCTAGTTTCCGCGAGGAGGAGGCAGTAATATGTTCATAGGACTTTAGGTATGTCCCTCGCGCACCTCTCGGGCCGTGCTCATTCAACTCGGATGGTGTAGACTTCGTTAATGGCGTGGCATTTCACCACAAGCCCACCGCCCTGCACGGTGAAGAACCGGTCTCTCCAAGGCTGCCCGTCGACGTCCCGCTTGTCCGTCCCCGAGGCAAGCTTGCAAGAATGCTCGGGCAGGTGCGCCACCGCGCTCTTAACCCACTACGACGCGCTGCCGAGAAGCGTCATCCTCGAGTAGCGTCACCCACCATGCGCCCTTCTTCTTTATCCTCTGCGGATGCACACCGTCGTGCGCGTGTGGGGGTTTGGAGGCGGGTCTCGAGTCGGTGCGTCCTCCTCGTTCTCCAATCTCAGGCTCACCTTGTTCTTAGGCTTTGTAGTTGACCAGCTGCGAATTCAGCACCACCTTCACGCTTTTGACCGTGCTCTCCTTCTCGCTTACTCGTACGCTGATCGCCACTCGCACTCTCAAGACCAGTCCTGACTCCTGCGGGGGAACTGACTGTGGAGTATCTGGAGCTCAGAGTTGACGAGGGTGAAGAGGCACATTTTGACGAGATATTTTTGCTAGTGTAGGGACAGCTCCGGACAATCAAAGGCAACAAATTTTTCGACCACTTACCTAGACTTCGATACCCATTAGTCTCTCGTAGACAGACGCTACAACAAACTACCTCGTTATGTTGTAGATACCCATCGGAATGGAAAGCAAACAATGAGAGTAGGTACCCCAAATACTTTCAACCCAAGCTATCGAGCCGTTGTCGAGAAAACGATAACAACGAAGGTCCTCGAGACTCAGAACAAGGCGGCCGGCGTTGCTGCTCCCACGAAGAAACCCAGGAAGCCGCAGGAGAAGAATGCAAAGATCGACGACATCCGGGCGTGCGAAGCCCGGCTCACCGAGAGGATTGTGGGTTCTGACGCGCGCATGGGGGATAATTCTATTGAGAAACCCGGGTGCTAGCAGAAACCCTTCCGTTTTAGGCAATTTCACGGAAACTGCAACAAAAAGTTAATGGGAAACCCACTTGCGGCAACAACTGCCGGGAGCTGAGTTTCAACACCGGTATCATTCCTCACTCCTCTGTTCTGGAGGGAGGGACCATTTGAAGTCAAATAAATCCTTTGGGATGCATAGAGGCTACTCTCATTGGCCCGCCGTGATTCTCCGGCCCACGCCGAGATGCCGGGTCATGCCGATAAGCCCTGTTTGTGATGCCCCCGCTGTATCGGAGTAAGGCACGGCGTGGAGGGACACAAACATGTGGGATACCCTTGTGTTGCAGATTGGTGTCTTTATACCCAGCCGGGATCCACTGTAGATTCAGTGTGGAATATTCCGGCCCTTATTTTGTGGATGTGATGGGAAGTGATAGACGATGGCAACCTGCGCCGGCGGATACCCCATATAATTCCAGAGGTCAAAGCAACATAAAACAGGCAGTTTTTGTGCTACAAGACTCATTTTACTCTTCACCAGACCACCAACCCTCTCGGCGCCATCGGCAGGCATTCCGGCATCAGAGGGGTTTCTCCCTACACCCAGGTTTCCAATTAAGGATCGGAGAAGCCGGGTTTCTCAATAGAATTATCCGCGCATGGGCGCCCGGTTCGTTCGCCTTGAGAATGGGCTGGAGAAGCTCTTGAAGCAATGGCAGATACGACGACGTTGACGGGGATGGGCTGATGGATGCGGAGCAGCTGGAGTAGTCCCAGATGGAGGTCGAGGAAATGGTGACGGAGGCAAATGGGCCGGCCAAGAATGGCGATTCCAATTTGCCTGCCTCTGGTGCAGTTATCTCCCTTCAACAAAGCTTTCAAGATGATTTTGTCAACGAAATTTGCGCCTCATAGGGCTGCAAAAATTCAAAAAATCTTCACGGCCAATTTGGCCGCTGTACAAAAGAGGTGGTGACTAAGTGAGGGGCACCATATGTTCGAGCAACCCTGCCGCGTTTTATTTTTTATTTTCCCCCCGCTCAACACAAGAGTCTGGGCACGAGACTACGAACCACCCAAAAAATGGCTGGAAAATCCAAATTTTGCGCCACCGCGTATTTGGGCTCAAAACGGCGCGCAAAACACGTCTTGAGGCAAATTCGGGCAACAATCTGCCGAACAAATTGGTTCTTGGCCACTCCGTGGGCCACCGTGGCCCAAAAACAGTTGAAATAGTGAGTTTGGAGGGGTTCAGGTTTCAATATGTTGAACTTAGCTCCAAATCCCTTCCCTCATAGCATTTCCAACCAAAATTCAGCTCGCCGGGCAATGCCGAAAATTCGAACTTTTTTCGTGTCACGGTCGACCTGGCCCATATCAGAAAACCGAACTTCGAATTTTTGGGTCACGGGTCACAGCCCATTAGAATTGAGCGGCAAAGTAGGTGGTCGCCTGCTAGGAGACTCACGAGAAGGAGAGAAAGGAAATGGGGACGCTCGGTGCTTCGCACCTAAGCTGTGATGTGTGAGAGAAGAGGGAGTGTGTGTGTGGGTGTGCGGGGGGATCGGCCGTTCCGGCCGCTCGGCTTCAGCGCGCAAAGCAGCGGGGAAGTCCGAGGCGGGAGGAGGTGGAACGCGAAACGACCGAACCCGGGACGCAAAGGCCACTGAGGGTCCGTGAAGTGGAGACCCAAAGCAACCCGAGCGTAGCGAGAACAAACAGAGGAGGGTGGGAGGGAAAACGAAAACGTCTGGAGGAGGAGGAAGAGCTTGAGGTTGACGAGGACGAGGACGAGGCAGAGACAGGAAACGAGATGTGGCAGTGTAGATTAGATATTCGTGATCTAGTCTACACAGGCGAAATACACGAGAGGAGTCTCTGCCTGCTCCCACTACCTTGCCTAACACTCAGGCCGGCTCGCAAGCTCGCCTCGCCTGAGCTAGCAAAATGGTACAGTATGTTGTATATGTATGTATACAGGCGGGCTTCTTTGATTGTTCCCTACTGCGGCTGCATTTCAGATATACCCTTCATAAATCTTCTTCTGGCGCCTTCTGTATACACCCCAAGTTTTTCCAGACTTTCCGCCGTCTGAGTCGAGAGGTCCTTCAAATCCATGCCTTCGAAGCATTTCTGATATTTATGCAAGCGCCTTAGACGAAGCCATTGGGAAATTCCACTTGCAACGCAAGCCTCGGGGGGACGGACGTTTGTGAGCATGTGGTCCATTACCGCCTTGTCGTGTCGCAGTGTCCCTTGTGCAAACAGGAGAAGATTATCGCGCCGTTGTCGGTTGGTCAACTTTCTTTTAGTATTGACAACCAGACCCCTCTTGTTTGGTGGGAACCGCGTGGATTGAGTGGGAGTGGACTCGTTGCTGGACCAGCCGTTGCGGACTATGGCACTGATTAATTTAGAGCCGACTCGACCACTGTTAGTATTACACACATAATGACAGTTTCGCGATCACGTGTGTCCTTTGGCTCATATTTAGCGTGTTGAACCCTTGGGGCTGAGTTAAAACTCCTGGACGGTTGACAGTTGAGAACATACAGGTTTCCACAAGTTCCAAACCTGCCGCGAACTCGGCGCTGTTGGTCATCGAATTGTGGGCACTATGGCAGATAGTATCTATTTGTATGCCCCCGGGCCATTCGGCGCCGTCTTGAACATGTGCCCAG
Source organism: Mycena filopes (assembly GCA_029281495.1). Classification (NCBI taxonomy): domain Eukaryota; kingdom Fungi; phylum Basidiomycota; class Agaricomycetes; order Agaricales; family Mycenaceae; genus Mycena; species Mycena filopes. The sequence goes on along the minus strand of JARIHR010000053.1, from coordinate 14,397 downwards.
AGAAGCGCGAGAAGGCAAAGAGGAAAAAGAGTATGCGAAGCAGAGGGGTGTCGTCCAACGGGCGAAAAGCACGATACGATCTTCGTTGTGGAGACACCGGCCTTGGACTTTGAAGCTTAAGACGAGGGCTTGCTGGCGCTTGTCTAGACGATGAAGTGCCTGTGTTGTGCTGACCGAGATCAACAACAACAAGCCCGCGCGTGAGTTTGTTGCAATCGAGCACAAGTTTCAGTTACTGACCGTGATTGCAGAGCCAATTGTGCCCTGCTGCGAGCATCTGCAGCCGACATCTGCTCAACAAGACGCGTCCGGGAAAGCCTCCTATCGTCCCTAATCTGTTGTCAAACGCGGCGAAGTAAACCAAGGCGTACAGACCGCGTCGCATCAATGGCGCGTCAAGATCAAGGCGCGGGACTAGACTACTGTACGAGTACAATTTCGTTCAATTCGACACGACCTCCGACATTTTTCGGAAATTTTAAATCCCATAAATCGAGAAAAAGTCTTGACTCATCTGTATGGCGCATATACTGTCCAATAAATAAAAACTAGTTGAAATGGTTGGAATTTAGTTGAAAAGTCACCAGTTGCACCAAATATTTTTGAAATGACACTTGACATGTTTGAAAATGACTCTTGGCATGTTGCATATTCTTCAGATGACCATGAGGTAAAAGCACTCAAATGTACGTTTAGAATCGAGCTCTCCACAACCAAGGGCTCGGTTCCGGTGTTTGTGGTGATGGGTGTATTATTGGGTCCAGGCCGAAAAGGGTGTATCCGTTTGACCTCGTCCAAAACGGGTGTATGCAGAAGATGCAATCAAACGATAGACCCAATTCGGTGCATCCGTCTCGTATTGTTGGGTTTATCCTGTATAAAGCTTTTTGCACTTGTCCACGGGCAGATATGGGGTTCATGAAGGCAGGGGAGGTTAAGAGTGTTTCAAACATTGATTCTGGCCACTGTGAAAAGGATTTGTCATGAACTTCATGATGGCCCGTCATGAAGTTCAAGTTTCATGGTGGTTTGTCATGAACACAATGCTGAATTTCATGACGGGATTCATGATGGTGAACTTGGTAAATTTTGGCTGTTTTCTGAACATCATGAATTCCTGATGTTTCGACATGAATTCATTGTCCTCTCAGATTTCCCGGGCTGTGGAGCTGGGTGGAGCCTGAACCCGGTGTCTCGAACAAGGTGCAAAACCCAGGTGATGACCTCCCAATATTTTCTCCTGTGTATATGCGTGACTTCAACTTTGAGTTCCTACTTACTTTACATGTATGTACCTCTACCAATCTATTATAATGCACTTGAATACTTACTTGTCTGCCCATGTACCCCTTCCCGTTCAAGTCTTTCTGTGGGTACTAGTGGCATGTCGGATGCTGCTGGTACCATTCCTATTGTCTTTTTTCGGTTTTAGACCAGCCATTATTCATGATGAATCGTGTTGAATTCACGACAAAACACCATGAAATACCCATCATGAATGTTCCTATATTCGTCATGAAGTTCAACACCCTCGTTCATGATGTTTTGTTATGAAATCATGTTGAAAGGTAAGGAATTTCCAGGTAAAACATCATGAATTTCATTGTGAACAATCATGAACGACATCATGAAATTCATGACACTTCCTCTTCACAGTGGGCACTTTTCCAGACACCATAGCGAGGTCGGTAACGAGAATAACTTCCGAGTCTGAGTAAGTAGTATAAGTGGCGGGAAATGGTAGCTTGTGGTGCAAAATGGTAGTTCAAAGCAGCTCCCGCTTCCCAGTCAGTTCATAGCCTGCATGGATATCCCGTGTTCACGTTATTTAGCGCCTCGCGCGTCCACATCCCTCGCCCGGAAGACGATATCCGCAATCTCACGCCTCCGCACCGGACCGTCTCACCTCAATGCCCACCAAATTAAACCGCCACAAATCGGGATTCCCAAGGGTTACCCGCCGGAGAATGCCGAGACACCGGCTAGGTGGGTGCCTCCCCCGGCCGACCCCTTATTTCACTTTTTGGAAAAGTTGCGGAAGGCGCTGAAAACATGTTTAGAAGGGTCGAGAAAAAAAGAGGATTTTTGACCAGTGATGGGGCCAAAAGGGGTCCGGATCTGGATATTTCCCAAGCCGCCTGCAATGGTCACTTCAGCTTCACTCCATTCGCAAAATTACCGCATTTGGGTGTCTATGTAGGCATTACGACAGTCTGTCTGTCCCGCCAAATCCTTAATTCACTTTTTCGACTCCGTGTCGAGGATTTTTTCTGCGGGTACCCCTTGGCAGTATCATACTAGGATGATAGGATCATACTAGGTCAGGCCTTGCCCGACATCCCCGTCGTGTTCTGAATAAGGGCCTGTAGGCGTTGGACCTCTTCCTCTGCAACAACCCGACGGCGAGCCTCATCTTGAAGTTGCTGTTTCACGTCATTCAGAGGGCGTTCGTTTATCTAAAAAGGCATATGTAGGTTCACTGAATTGTGGAGATGATGAGTACAAACTGCTTTTTGTTCTTGAACGGCCTGTAAGAAGTCGGTAAAAGCCGCCGTGTAGCGGTCCTGGACCCCGGCGGCACTGAACTCCCTTTTCGCCTTCTCAGCCATAAGACCTTTGACTATCTGCGCAGGCCATTGGAGCGCATCAACCTTCATGAACTGAAAGGCGGCCGCGGTGGTTACGTCCTCAGGCCCGCAGTTCATGAGGATCCGAGCGACGTCAAATATCGCACGGCCATAATAGAAGCAATTCGATTCAAGCAGGTCGTAGAGTCGCGTAGCTAGACGGGACTGTGCTGGGAGATGAAAGACGACAAGGACAAGATCTCAGCGACGGAGACTGTGCTCTTGTCGGGTGGGGTAATGGGTGACTTCCCGTAAGAGTTTTTAACTCGTTTCGAATAAAATCTGCATATCCGCCGCGATGCCGATGCATCTGTCAGGACCCCGAAAAATGGCATCACCCAGATGGGGTCGAATTAATTCCCCCATCACTGAGTAAACCCAAGATCTAGAAGGGGGGTAGGTACCCCCCTTCTAAACTTTCTTTTCTCTGAATAACCGTTTGGGACGCAAATGATTGATCATCAACGTGTCGAGCAACTCTCCGCCTTGAAACATCGCCTTGTTTGGCGTGTTCACGCACCTTCGGACGTGTTGTGATGGCTGTTCATCCATGTACATGCACCTTGGCTTGACCTTGGCCCAAAATTACATGTCCTTGGAAGATTTTCACTCTGCTTCCCAAGCGATTCCAACCGTGGTTCAATTTGGGTTCAATCGACGGCACGGGACACCGAGCCAGCTGAACCGCCGCTGGTTTTACCGCAGGATCAGTAGAATGCAAGGGGTGAGGATATGGCTCATGGCAACTCAATCCTAGCCACAACCTATGTGTTAAATAAATTAAGTGGCTTGCGGGAAACCACCGCTGCTTGAATATCCTGACTCTTGATGCTATCACTGGCACCCTCGGGTAGGCCAAAATAATGCGCTCGAATTTTTAACTCTTACGGTGGCTGGCTCCACTTTACTGATGCGGAGATGATCGCGGTGGAGTGATATGACGACGCGGTCGTCCGCGACCGACCTCGTATGCTTCCGTGACAGCTCCATGGACTGGCGAGTGGAAGCCACGGCGACGGCGCGGGTCTGATCGGAGAATGTTCTGCGTCATGGGTTGGTTGAGTGGACGGAGCAGTGCAAAGAAAAGGGCTCACTTAGTTGATTCTGGGATGCCAGCACCGGTGATGGTATGAATCAAAATTTTGTCCTTGGTTTTGTCCGGGGGTTGAAAATCGGTTCCCCACCGCTCCATTATCATGAAGTTTGCAACACCCGGAGTCTCCAAGTCTGTGTTGAGTCTGTGAAGGAGAACACGAGGTACTCGTGCAGGGGGGCGATGTCCCGCTGGTAGTACTCCACTTTCGTAATTCGCAGATTCTGGCAGGAGTCGCCACTGGCGATCATCAGGCGTTGCAGATCGAGGGAGCTGTGTACCGTGAACGGGATAGCCCGGGCTGATTCGTTGTGGGTTTGGTGACTGTGGTATCGGTGTGTCGAATGTCGTGGTAAACTAAGCGAAAAAAACGTTTGCACTCGTGGAGCATGGGTGAAGGACTCTAGCCTCTAGGTCGAGCACAAGTCCGGTTACCCCACGTGTTGTGACCCCACGTGTTGTGCTTCTCCCTCTCAGAGAAAAAGGAGCAGGGCCCGTGTCAGTGTCCCGAGTTTTTGGGGGTGGAGCTCGACACGACATTGATGAAGGCCCGGCTCCCGCGCGACAAAGTTGAGCGGCTTGTGGCCATGATTGCGAGCTGCCTTGACCATGGCTACGCTTCATACCATGAGCTCGAGCAGCTCTGTGGCCAGTTTGTCTTTTGCCCAGTCTGTTGTCCCTGTCGGCCGGTTTTTCACGCGTCGCGTGCGCGATCAATGCGCGATTTCATGCGCAAGCTGTTCTACCTCCCTAGCTCCCCAACACCCTGCGCAGGGATAATTCTATTCAGAAACCCCGCTTCCAAGAGAAATCCCTGTAACCGAAGAAACCTCTAACGGGCAACCCCGCCATTCCGAGGGTGATGGCAAATCGGTCGCAGACCGATTAAACCCGACGATGCCGCAAGGGTGCACTGCCACAATCAGCCTCATGGTTTCGACGTGTTTTCCGCACCTCTCGACGCAATTTCGACGTGTTTCTCTCCTCCTCTTCGTGTCCTTTTGTTGGATATTCAAGCCGGCCTTCCGCGGACATGCGGTACGCCACCGTGCTGTGTGTGGAGCTGCACAGCAAGGTGAGGCGACAACCATTGTCTCAGCTGGACTGAGGTCATTCGTTTTGTCGGTCACCATTGTACTACGCACCTTGTTTACCCCATTGTTCTTAGAGGTATAAAAGGGTAGCTAGTTTTCTTGAATGCAACAACAACTTTCTTGGACCCTTTGCCCCCTGCTACATTCTACACCTTTCGTGCTGGGATGACTAGACCTAGCAAACGGACCTAGCAACTGCGCCAAAATGCGAAAAAAGCAACTGATGCGCGGAAACCAACTGCCGATGATTCTGATTCCGAGTCGGGTCACCTCTCGGAGCCTGCACCTTCAGTCGATGTCTCCCACTCCTCTGACTTTGGGCATGACCACTCTGCTCATGACCCATCCAACATGGCTCCCGAGGACACCTGGGACTTTGATCTGGGGAATGAGCTGCCGGATCTGGACTGCGAGGATTCCAACGAGGATCGCGAGCCCGAATTGGATGATCAGGTTGTTGAGGCAACGGAAATCTCGGAGGAGAGCGCCCTCCAGACCTTTGCAACTCTTCTGAGTGATGCGCAGGAAGCCGCGCGCACTCGGGAGCTTGCACAAGCCACAAATCGGCCGAAACATTACACAAAGAATTTCTCGTTGAGGCAGACCGGGCCGTTGATATCTTCGAAGCAAAAACCAACGGGTTTGCCACAGCTTTGTTCTTGTTTGATAACGCCCCCAGCCATCAAAAGCGCGCCCCCGATGCCCTTTCGGCACGGAAGATGGTCAAAGCTTCCAAGTTGGCCTGGACCCACCACCCAGATGGGCCGCGTATGCGTCCTGGTCTGCTTCCCAATGGTGAACTGTGAGATTCGGACAAGCGGGGACAAACAAGGAGGTTCGATTGCTTGCTCTGCTGCAATCCCGACAAAGTACTAGGTACAAAATGGGCTACTTAAATACTAGTCAGGTAAATAATCAAGTAGCCAGTGAACAATAGGATGGAAACAATAAGAGGGGAGAAGCAAGGTGAAGACAATAACAAGACAGTAAGAAGGAAAAACAATAAGAGGGAAACAATAATGCGTGAAGCATGGCATAGTACTTGGAGTTTGTCTCGTGACCATAATCCAACAGACGCCCCACGAAGTGCTGGCGTCGACGTACATGCCGAAATCGCGGAGTGGGCCGAGAGGACGGAGCTGACGATAGAAACGAGTATCCGTGAGCTGAGATTCCCACCAAAGGAGGGTGTCGAGGGCGGAATTTCCCAGTCGTCGACCAACCCAAGGATTCTTGGAGTAAGTTGTAACCGCTCATAGCATTCGAGAAAACCGCGAGGCGCGAAGAGCCCTGCGAGTAGATGAAGACGAGATGGCATAGAGAGCCATGGATTTCTTGCAGATCGTCGAGAGAGATGTATGCTCTGGCCTTGACGCCGGTGATCATCCCCCGGACACGAGCCAGGTATTTGAGCCGCTTGTCGATGGGGAGAGAGACACGACGAAGGGGAAGATCCCAATCGAAACCTAGAAACGTGATGCAGTCGAGGTGTTGAGAATATACCTGAGGACCTTCCATAATATTCTCCCAGCGACTCAACAAGTAGTTAGTAGAACATTCTAGATTATTTCCTGTATGTATATAAGGGCTCGCAAAGCTCACCCAAATAATCATTCTTGTCTTCTTAGTTGTCCTCGCTTCACTCGTTCAACAGGTTATGGGTCCCGGTGCCCTCTATTGAACAAGTCGTCTTTTATCGTGCACCATCTCGCGTCGAATCCCTGTTGAGCCTTACTCCAGCCGCTGATCCGCCTAACCCCGTTTATCGCTGCACCTGTGACAACAATCATGTCTTCTTCCACCGACTCCCACATCTACCGCATCGACCCGCTCCGCGGCGTCGAGAATTTCGGCGTCTGGAAGGTTAGGATGGCACATATTCTGACCGACCTCGGCTACGACAAGTTTGTTGCCGACACTGTCACCCCGCCTCCCGACACCGACACCGCCGCCCTCGCTACCTGGAAGACCGCCGATCGCAAGGCGCTCTCCACTATCGTGCTCCGTGTTGCCGACAACGTCTTGGTCTATGTCTCCCAAGCCAAAACTGCAAAGGAGGCCTGGACTGCTCTGTCCAACATGTATGAAGCTAAGGGCGCCATCGGAATCACACTTACCCGCCGGAAATTCCATCGCACCACTTGCCCCGAGGATCTCGCGGTAGGACACATTGGCACCGTAGGGCCTTTTGGACGTCATTCAATGGATGGACTATGTGTGTGGTACTCACTTGAACTGCATGATCCCTATCCAGCATGTATCACGGCCATAGCTGGGGCTGAGCCAGATATCGTCCGCACAAGAGAAGCGGATCTCAAACAGGCAATGGGCGCGCAGACCCTTGGGGTGCCGACTCTGTTGAGAGAGCCAGTCGCGGAGATCGCGAAGACAGGGGGCCGCTGGGATCGCCCATTCGATCGTGTGCTCCCAGTACTGTGAGGTTTTTAGGGAGAGAGAGAGAGAGAGAGAGAGAGAGAGATTTGACGCACACGGCAAGGCACATTGAACACTTCGTGGCTGTCTGCCACTAGGGTCACCGGTGAGCGGTAGAGCCAGACGACAAGAGGGCGGATGACGACATGGAGGGCCGAGATGAATCGGGCAAGGAACAAGAGCAGTTGAATGGCATGGAAGCCGACGATGTAATCCCAGAACCAGCTGGCCGACTCGTTTACTGGGGGCTGGATGGGGAAGAGTAAGGGTGGATTCGTAGCGTCCGCCGCCGTCAAGGGCCTGAATTACCTTGGTAGTGCGACTGGCGACGCTAGACCTGACGACGTTGGTCCCCCCGATCCACCAAAAACGGACATGTTCAGCGGAATGGATGATGGTGTCGAGGTGGCCGAGCCAAGACTCGAAATCAATCGAGCTTTGAGTTTCTTGAAGGCGGAACGCGCGTTCGACACGGAGATGCGCCGAGAGGATGATCCCGGTCGTGCCTAGCCCACAGAGAGTGGCGAAGAAGAGCTCGGGATTTTCTTGACGGGAGCAGTCGACGCACGAACCATTGGCAAGGAGGAGAGAGAGGCTGAGAATGTCAGACGACATGACGGGGTAGCGGATACCAGAGCCGTGTGTTGCAGTCGAGATGACACCGCCGAGAGTTTGTGCCGAGATGGATCCGACATTGCGCATTGCTAGACCGCGCAGGGCAAGCTCAGTGTGCAGGTTCGCGAGGATGATGCCGGCCTCGACGTGGACGGACAGAGAATCGTGGTCAACCTGAACTCGGGGTGAGAGGAGCGTGACAGAGAAAGAGGGCACAGACGTCTAGTATCCTCTGCATATCCCGCATGTCGACTATGTACGAATTTGTGCAGGCCAGGTCACTCGGGCTGTGACCGGCGCCGACCGCTCGGAGGACCTTGCCGCGGGTGAGCGCGACGGTGATGACGTCCGCACACTCTGCGGCGTTTCTGGGCCGAAATAGAGCCTGTGGCTGGCAGTGGTAGGTATGGCTCCAGTTGGCAAGAGAGAAGGGCATGGTTAGAGGTTAAGAAATTACTGTTTGCGCAGGTTAACAAAGGTATGGGTTCGTCAGCGGTTTGGGGGGGAGGCGCTATAGTGGCCGAGAGCCGGCGACCTTGTTTTACAGCATGACATAGTCTTTGTGCCGTATGTTGCACGAGGCGGGATGCAGTGTGCAACTAGGTCGGGCACGACGTACACAATGCCGTTGTTGCGTGGACCGAACAATTGGTTTGAGGGTAGGTGGGAGCATCACCACGATTTAGTTATTTATCAATTTTGGATATCAGGAAAAACAAGGAGACCGCGAGCGACAGAGGCAACGCGGAGAGCGGCGAGCGCGGTAGTAGTCGGCCATGAGATGCATGTTCCCAAAAACGGGTAGCGAGTTCGGGTTGGCCAAAGCGCGATATCGCATCAGATCGGGTAATGCCGGGAGTCGGCGAGCGGGGTTTGAATTATCTTTTGGACCCGTGTTTTCTCAGATACCTCTCGTAGGAATCCGGTGTCGTGCAATCTGCGGGCTCGCAATCACTGTTACACTTAGGGTTCCCGAAACTCGGTTCGAGCGCCAAAATGTATGTCATCGACGATCGTCGATTTCGAGCCGGTTCGGGAGTCAATCGAAGAAGTTGCGGTTTCTGAGGGTTAGGTAGCTTCTTGTGCTTGTTTTTGTACTCTTGCTGCTCGTTACCACCTACCTTGCCTTGGCTACAAATGCTGGAGACCCACGTTGCTGCAGGACAATTAAGGGTTAAATTGTTGATAGAAAGAACATTGAATTGAATATACCTGCTGAATCTTGAATTTGGTTGGATTTGCACTCGTCCTCGCGGAGTGGGTAGTTCTGGAGTGAAAGGATATTCGGACTGCGGACATCGTGCCCCTGCCCTCAATTCCAAAGAGGTCTGACTCCCCGCGTCCACCTAGACGCTTTCGGAACTTTTCGGACGTGAGGTAGCCTCGAGAGGACCTCGACCGGCGCGTTTAATTCAGTCATGAAGGCGTCGAGTAGACTCGCGGCCGGAGGAAACGGGATGGACGCCGCTCACCCGCGTCCGCCTGACAACATGTTAGGTTGGTGCACAGACGCGTCAGGGGGAATGGTAGCTAACTCACCTGAAGCGCATGATGGATGTGGGATCTCGGCGGCGGGAATATGTAGCGATCTCGGGGAGAAACCGAATCGCCAATTCACCTACCTCGCGCGCCAGATGGAACTGGGAAGCGGACACCGTGTACGGGTTCACTACCGCCTTCTGTGTCAATGAGATCAACATTGACAACTCGAATCCCCGCGTAGGTGTGCCAAGAAACCTGAATCCTATTTATAATCCTACTTGATTTGATTCTCTCGGGAACTAGGTGAAGCAAGTGCTCACGCGAGATAGAGCTAGAAAGTGGATGTTGTGCACAGGGCACCGCTGCAATCAATACTATGATGGGCAGAATGTCAGCAGCGCCAGGGTTCGACTCCCCGCGTCCACTTGAACTTTTTATTCGGAGAGAGGGGGGCATGACTGGAATGGACTGGTCTCAAACGCCCGATAGAGTTGAACGTATGGCAGGTCCTATGCGTTAATTCGCGGGTCGGTTGGACACATTCGACTGCCCTGCATTCGGAGAGAAGAATGCGTACTCAAGCCGATTCCTGCTTACTGACAGGCACAGTTGCATGCGCGGAAACCTCGCAAGAAACCTGAATCCTAGTACTTTATTTGATTCTCTCGGGAAGGAGGTGAAGCAAGTGCTCACGCGAGATAGAGCAAGAAAGTGGACGTTGTGCACAGGGCACCGCTGCTATCAATGCAACGCGGGGCAGATAAGTTATAAGCAGCGCCAGGGTTCGACTTCCTGCGTCCACCTAAACTTTTTATTGGGGATGAATGGACTGGCCTTAAACGCCAGATAGAGCTAAGTAAACAGTGCGGCAACACCGCCATTCCAAGGGTGATGGCAAATCGGTCGCAGACCGAAGTTCATGCCGGTCGGGAAAACCCTCGGCAATCTGAGGCCATTTCCGGCCAAATGAAACCCTCGGAATGACCGATTTTTTGATCCAATTTGTCTATGAGTGTGTCGTAGGATGCTTGTTTCGCACTTATCAGCTTTCTTCCTTCGGAATCCTTCCAGCATATTACTTGACTGATAGTCAAAAAAAAAATGCTGCTCTTCCACACCTGCTGGCCAATTGTCCCAGTAGCTCGCATTTGACGCTTTCGAAGAACTGCAGCCCCTTGAAGGCGAATGTTTCGAGCTCAAGATTAAATACTACTAAATACTGACACATTTCATTTTCCTGCAAAGCCGCACCTAGCCAAAAACAATCGAGAAGCCACTTATTCCACTGGAATAAGGACATACGTAGCCAGATGCCTGTTTGCGCGCCGCAGGTCGCCACTTGGACAAAAAGTGTTGGGTTTTCTTCTTATGGAATCAGACGTAGTTTCGGGTGAGAATCCAAATAGATTATAGTGCTTGGCTGAGCTCTGCAAACACTTGGGGAATACAGGAAATCTGTGCTACTTATATACTAATTGACCAGTGTATCTAGAATGTTCCTTCGTATTCTCTCATGTTCTCTTTCCTTCTCCTTCTGACTCGGACTGACTCTGACTGAGTCGATACCTCGGCCATGATGCCGGGTTGCACTGATGGCTCTCGCGCCAATAAAAAGCTATATAATTTAGATGACAAGGACTAGCTTAGTTCAGAAAGAAGAAAACACCCGAGGGACTTGCGCCAACCGAGAAAGAGATCGTGTGCGGGTTCGGAGCGCAAATTTGTGCCCGCCGCTTGCCGGCCACTTGCAATCATGAAATACATGCCTTCGGAACTGAAAGAATGTCTGAAGTCACCTGATGCTCGGCTGGACGGTGATGTCCGATCTCCTCCCGGCTTTGCGAGGGATTCTTTCACCAACTGCACCGCAAATGGGGTCCTCCTGAAATACATGCCTTCGGAGCTAAGAACAGATGAGTGACACCCGGGCCAATCCAGGCGCCGAATCTCCTCCGGTTCGCACAGTCGAGCTAATTGCACCAGATTGACGTTTCTGCAGTCGCAATAACCCCGCAGAACATCCGCAGAAGCGCTAGTAAATGGGACTCGGGCCGATTCAGGCGCCGAACCTCCCCCGCTCGCACAGTCGAGCTAATTACACCACGTTCGAGGGCTGCATTCGCAATGACCCCGCAGAAGCAAGCGCCACATATGCACCGCGAATGGGGATGAAGGATACCCGGGCCGATACAGGCGCCGAACGTTCCGGTACCTAACAGGCGTGTGATGTGTCACCGCCGCTGCTTACTTAAAAATGCCACAGTACTGAGACACTCTCCTCTGACATGGCAACTTCCCTGCGCTTACCGTTCCTCCAAGCTCTCGCCCGTCTTCATTCGGCCTCCGATGATCTGGTGGAAGCCCGGAATGCACGTGCGTTAAACTCAGAGGAAATGGAGTTGTCAACGTTTATTTCCGAGAATGTCACGATGTATGTATGTGGCTGGGAGCATCGCATGTTTTGACGTCGCGCAGATTCGATCATACACACGAGGCTCTCCTTATGTATGACACGGCAATCCGTCAAATCCATGAGGAGATGAATAACTTAACCACTTGGGGAGCCCATTCGGGCCGCTTTCGCGCCACGCCACTCTTAATTCTCTCCAGTACGAGCTCTGCGCCAAAGATTGTCTCGACAGTGTTCTCGCTATTAGGGTATATACGCACTCACTTCCAACAATGCCACTCATGAAATTTCTTCCTTAGGACGTTGCACCAGGAGATCGCTCGTTATCTCTCCAGCATGGAGGCAGCCGTAGTGTTGGGAACCGGGGCTGCCGCATCTCTTGATTGGGAGACGTTGGACTCGGAGATGATTAAACAGGCGGAGCTTCTCCAGACGACCCGCTACCACCGTGAGCGAGAACTCTGTTCCGCGGAGAACAAAATCCATTCAGCAATCGACATGATTGAGATGGCAGCAAGTAAATTGCACCTCAAACTTGAAGGATTCCCAAACCACCCTGGGTAGGGGCACTTTATCGGTTCATATCGTCCTTGCCAATAACATTTATTTGCCAGGTTCAATACCGGATGGTTCAAAAATATCTTTGGTGACACGCCTCGATCCCTAGTCGAGCTACTTGTGTGCTCCTCCGTTGGAGACATTATTCAAGAGGTGCACGACACCCACCCGCCAGTCCTCCCAAACAGGGTCTATGCAGAGCTGATCATGGAGAATAATGCTTTACGCCAAACTCGACTTCTCTTCAGCTTTTTCGACACTCTGAGCAACAGTCCATCTATGTCACATAGCATTTACCCATATCTCAAGAAACATGTTCCCGGGATTGCTGTCTATATGCCGGGAGATGACTCTGGAGATTGCTAGTTGCATACATACAGTAGTTAGCGCATGCGGCCTGGATGATTATTTGGACTCGACTCCGAGTAAAAACAAGGACGAAGTACAGTCTACTTAGACAATGACCTTTCCTTCGTTAATTAACTCGCGAAGGATGTCGTTCATCATTGTCTGGAAAGTGGCCGGCCAGTTTGTCAAGCCGAAGAACATCACGAGCGGCTCGAACAAGCCGTGGTTGGTTCGGAAAGCCGCCTTCCATTCATCTCCCTCTTTAATACAAATATTATTATATCCCCAGCGAATGTCCAGTTTCGTGAAGACCTTCGCTCCTCGGAGTTTATTGACAAGCTCCGAGATCAGCGGCAGTGGATAACAATTCTTGATCGTCATCTCGTTAAGCTTCCGGTAATCCTGCACTGGTCGAAGGCTTCCATCCTTCTTTTTAATAAAAAAGAACACCGAAGCCATAGGTGATTTCGACGGTCTGATACGTCCACTCTTCAAGTTCTCCTCTAGGAACTTGGTCAACTCTCCCTGCTCCGTCTGGGACAACGGGGAGATCTTGCAATCAACTGCCTTGGAGTCCGGCTTTACTGTATTATTTCGTTCAATTCGACAGTCACGCGTCACGCGGGACCCTTTTTATTGCGGCAATAATTTTTTCTGGATTTATGGGAGTTAAAATTTTCGAAAAATGGTCTGGGTCGTGTCGAATTGAACGAAAAAAAACAGTAGTTCGATCACATGATCCCACGGCCTCTTTTTCGGAAGTCGGTCAAACGACTCTTTTGCAACCACCTTAATGTATTCGCGATACTGCTCCGGAACCGCGTCCTCCGTCATCTTTTCTCTATCTCTATCTGCCTCCTCCGCCATCTGCTGTGCCTGAGTGGCCTTGACACGCAGGTCTATGTACTCTGCAAAGTCGACCATCAAGATCGACTCGCCCTCCTCGAGCGCTTCCTCCGGCTTCCAGCCCTCGGTTTCCTCGGTGCCTTGCATGTTGCACTCGGGCGGGCACAAACTGAAGGTAATTTTCTGAGACCTCCAGTCGATCTCGGGGTTGTGTTTAAATAACCAGTCGTATCCGATAAATACACGGGCCTCCCCAAGATTTGTAATCAAGAACTTTATTCGTTCCCGGTGGAGTCCAACTCCCATAATTAATTCTGCGTAATGCGTAATCCGTCCTCCAAGGTTTTCGGATCCGTCCGCATTCCGTGCGACAATTTTCTGGTCAAGCTCTCGGAGCTCAAAGTTTTCTGCTTTGGCGTACACCCGATCAATGCACGTGGTAGTGCAGCCGTTGTCCAGCAGCGCCTTGATATGGCGTGTCTTCCCCGTGTCCGGAGACATCAGCTCCACTGACACCAGCATCTCATGCTGCTTCCGCTGCTTCTGGAACTCCCGGAGTTCCTGCGCTAATAGGTTGTCTGAGATGCCCATCGCGCGTCGTGCAAGCCACCTGGCTGCCTCCTGCTTCTTGAGTCCAAAGGGGACTCGTGTGTGTTTTGGCGCTTCCCCCACAACTGTGGGTTGAGCCATCGCGGTGGCACCGCCCTTTTTATCCGCACTATTTTTCTCACTGGTTTGGGTTCCAGGGGCCTTTTTAAATAAACTCCAACGCTTGTTCACTTCGTCCATTCTACGGTTTTTACATGTAATATTACGGATGCGATTCAGATTCTCTAAAATACGGATTTGTTTTTTGTCTTTTTTTCTACATCTACTCCTACTACTGTAGTA